>CM040794.1:11216618-11829118 GCA_022829025.1 Squalius cephalus
AGTTTAAAGTAGTTTAAAGTTTAAATTAGTCTAAAGTTTAAATTAGTCTAAAGTTTAAATTAGTTTAAAGTTTAAATCAGTTTGAAGTTTAAAGTAGTTTACAGTTAAAAAGTTGTTGGGGTTTTTCTAATGGGTTGCTAGGGTGTTGCTAGGCGGTTGCTAGGGTATTCTGGGTGGTTGCTAGGCGGTTGCTAGGGTGTTCTCGGTGGTTGCTATGGTGTTGCTAGGCGGTTGCTTGGTTATTCTGGGTGGTTGCTATGCTGTTGCTAGGCGGTTGCTAGGGTATTTTGGTGGTTGCTATGGTGTTGCTAGGCGGTTGCTAGGGTGTTCTGGGTGGTTGCTACGGTGTTGCTAGGTGGTTGCTAGGGTGTTCTGGGTGGTTGCTAGGCGGTTGCTATGCTGTTGCTAGGCGGTTGCTAGGGTGTTCTGGGTGGTTGCTATGGTGTTGCTAGGGTGTTCTGGGTGGTTGCTATGGTGTTGCTAGGCGGTTGATAGGGTGTTCTGGGTGGTTGCTATGCTGTTGCTAGGGTGTTCTGGGTGGTTGCTATGGTGTTGCTAGGCGGTTGCTAGGGTATTCTGGGTGGTTGCTAGGTGGTTGCTAGGGTGTTTTGGGTGGTTGCTAGGCGGTTGCTAGGGTGTTCTGGGTGGTTGCTAGGGTGTTTTGGGTGTTTGCTAGGCGGTTGCTAAGGTGTTCTGGGTGGTTGCTATGGTGTTGCTAGGGTGTTCTGGGTGGTTGCTATGGTGTTGCTAGGCGGTTGCTAGGGTGTTCTGGGTGGTTGCTAGGTGGTTGCTAGGGTATTCTGGGTGGTTGCTAGGCGGTTGCTAGGCGGTTGCTAGGGTGTTCTGGGTGGTTGCTATGGTGTTGCTAGGGTGTTTTGGGTGGTTGCTAAGGTGTTCTGGGTGGTTGCTATGGTGTTGCTAGGGTGTTCTGGGTGGTTGCTAGGGTGTTGCTAGGTGGTTGCTAGGGTGTTCTGGGTGGTTGCTATGGTGTTACTAGGTGGTTGGTAGTTGTCACAGATGGTTACTATGGAGTTTTTATAGAGTTCTTAGCATGATCTTGGCATGATTTAGCACTTAACTAATCGCTATTAGCATGTAGCTATTCACTGCTAGCATGTGTAACATGTTGGAAGTGCTGTTTGCTAGCATGAGTCAAAAGAGCCAAACCTCATCTCTTTACGATGTTCTGATGCAGAGATATAGGTCTTGTAAAACGGTTGCTAGGGTACTCAAGTTTGGTTGCTATGGAGTTGTTTGGGAGCTGGGAACTTTAAACTTAAGAAGTTTAAAGTGGTTTGAAGTTTAAAGTAGTTTACGAGTTTTTGAGTTTTGAGTTTATAAGTTTAAATGAGTTTAGAGTTTGTTTAAATGAGTTTAGAGTGTTCACACACACACACACACACACACACTCAGAGTTTATGAGTTTAGAGTTTATAAGTGTACAAGTTTTTGAGTTTAGTTTGTAAGTTTAAATGAGTTTTGAGTTTATAAGTTTAAATGAGTTAAAGCTTAAGTTTGAAGTTTAAAGTAGTTTAAAGTGTATATTAGTTTGACGTTTAATTTAGTTTGAAGTTTAAAGTAGTGTAAAGTTTATAATAGTTTGAAGTAGATAGATAGATGAGTTTATTAGTTTAATTGAGTCTCAATGGCTCATATAGTATATAGAACGGCAGTTTGGTTTAGTCTTCAAGGTGTTTAGATTTGAATTTTCGTCGGTTGGTCAGTTTGCATCTGGATTTGAATTTTTTAGAACTCCCCAATGCAAGTCAATGGAGTTTTTGAATGAGTTTTTTCGAGTTTTGATCGTCATTTTTAGGAAAACCGTAAGTCCGATCAGTCTGAAAAGATATAGCAACTCGAGTCAGATCAGTTTGAGTGTCTGAGCCGAATTTGGAGTATGTAGAGTTAAAGCTCTAGGAGGAGATCCATTTAGTTTTTTTTAGTCTCAGAAGAATAATAATAATATGTTTAAATAGGATTTCAGTAAGTTGGCTCTCTCAAGCCAACTTAATAATAATAATAATAATAAGTTTAAATAGGATTTCAATATGTTGGCTCTCTCAAGCCAACTTAATAATAAGTTTAAATAGGATTTCAATATGTTGGCTCTCTCAAGCCAACTTAATAATAATAAGTTTAAATAGGATTTCAATATGTTGGCTCTCTCAAGCCAACTTAATAATAATAAGTTTAAATAGGATTTCAATATGTTGGCTCTCTCAAGCCAACTTAATAATAAGTTTAAATAGGATTTCAGTAAGTTGGCTCTCTCAAGCCAACTTAATAATATTAATAATAATAATAAGTTTAAATAGGATTTCAATATGTTGGCTCTCTCAAGCCAACTTAATAAGTTTAAGTACAATATCAGTAAGTTGGCTCTCTCAAGCCAACTTAATTATAGAAGTCTATAATGTATTATGTGAAAGCTAGGTCAAAGAGATGTGTCTTTAATCTGGCTTTGAACTGACAGAGTGTGTCTGCTTCCCGGACAATGGTAGGAAGACTGTTCCAGAGTTTTGGTGCTAAATAGGAAAAGGATCTACCGCCAGCAGTCGATTTTGATATTCTAGGTATTATCAACTGGCCGGAATTTTGAGATCGCAATAGACGTGACGGACTATAATGCGTTAAGAGCTCACTCAAGTACTGCGGAGCTAAACCATTTAGTGCTTTGTAAGTGATCAGCAATATTTTAAAATTGATGCGATGTTTAATAGGGAGCCAGTGCAGTTTTGACAGAACTGGGCTAATATGGTCATACTTCCTGGTTCTGGTAAGAACTCGAGCTGCTGCGTTTTGAACCAGCTGTAGTTTGTTTATTAAGCGTGCAGGGCAACCACCCAGTAGAGCATTACAATAATCTAGCCTTGAGGTCATGAACGCATGAACTAATTGTTCCGCATTTGTCAATGAGAGCATATGGCGTAATTTAGATATATTTTTAAGATGGAAAAATGCAGTTTTACAGATACTAGACACGTGACTTTCAAATGAAAGATTGGTATCAAAGAGCACACCCATGTTCCTAACCGACGACGAAGACTTAACAGAGCAGCCATCAAGTGTTAGACAGTATTCTAGATTATTACGTGAGGAAGTTTTTTGTCCAATAATTAGAAACTCTGTTTTTTCAGAATTTAGAAGTAGGAAATTACAAGTCATCCAATTTTTTATATCCGCTATGCATTCCGTTAATTTTGTGAATTGATAAGTTTCGTTAGGTTTTGAAGAAATATAGAGCTGAGTATCATCGGCATAACAGTGAAAGCTAATGCCATGTTTCCTAATGATATCTCCTAAGGGTAGCATGTACAGAGTGAACAGCAGCGGTCCTAGTACTGAGCCTTGTGGTACGCCATACTGAACTTGTGATCGATGAGACATCTCATCATTTACTGCTACAAACTGATAACGGTCAGATAAGTAGGATTTAAACCATGCTAGTGCATTTCCCGTAATGCCAACATAATGTTCTAATCTATTTAACCCTCTGAGGTCGACAAACGCGCCGGCGCGTTTTGCTGGATTTTCTCCACATTGTAGCACTATAAACTTAAATTACTCAGTCATTTATAGTCATACAGAAAAAAGAAATATAAAAAAAGAATCTGTGATATTTCTCCTTTTGTATGTGTCCACTTACAATCAAACCAAAACATTGTGCTTTTGTAAAATAAAGAAAATAAACAGGGTGTGCGTTCTGCCTCTCCGTCGCGGTGAACTTTTTTTTCTTGAGCACGTCTATAAACTGAAACAAAACTCAGCGAATACTTGTCACACATTTATGAGCCATATACCTTTATAAACATTTAAGTGTGTACTTTTAAATGATCGGATTCAAAACGAAAACAAATATTCTCTGTTTAAGTAATTTGTATAAAACCAACAAGATGTCCAGCTTCTCAAACGCTTCCTCATTACAGTTAATTTGGCCACGCCCACTCGCGCAAAAGATATTCACATGCAAATCTCCACATGGACCGCGTCTCGCTCATTACCTCAACAACAAAACACTTCACTTCACTTTTCGTCGAGTTTGAAAGACGCGCGGTGAGCTTACATTGGAATTACCTCAGAAGAAAAAGAACGATATTTGAAGACAAGAAAGGTGTAAGGTAAGAAATTCTTACATATTAGTTTGTTATTGTTGCATAAATGTCACGTTGCAGTTGAACTGTTGCTAGATATATGGGGAATATTATAATATTTAGACCCGTGTTTACTGTTACTGTGTTTGTGGATATCTGCTCAAACGTAGATATGTGGTAACCATAATGTTTTATATTTGAGCGCGATCGCGTTTGAATGTATCATATTTTCCTGCGCGATCGCGTTTGAATGTACACATCATATTTTGGATGAAAGCAAAACGCAGCAAACGGCTTCATGTTTTTATTATTATCTCATTTCATATCATCATAACGGATGGAAACATTTGAAGTAACATGATAATCAATATATTTTTCTCTAGCTTGGTTGTTACTGAAATCTTTTTGAAAATATATATAGGCTGCTATATTGTTATTATTTTATGCAGCACTGTGCATAGCCTATACCTACAAGGCACAACAAACCTGGTGTTCATTATACTGTATAATATATTGTTGGAAACATTTGTGTGAGTGTGTGTGTGTATTCTGTGAATTTTAAAAAACAATTTTAACAAGAAAAATCTAAAATGTATTCCCAAAATCGTGCAGGCCTTTCTCTTGATATCAGTATGTTCACTTTTTTTTTTTTTTTTTTTTTTTTCAGGGCCTAGATGCCACTGAGTCCTGCTGACTTCAACGTTCACAGTACATGTCTCTGTACATGAACATGGTACTTTTTTGTTGTGTATCTTTGGATTATGTTGTGTTGTAAATAAATCCAAACAATTTTAAAAGCCATTCTTTTTTAAATCTCCTCATTCTTTGTGCAAGGGTGGTCAGAATGATGGGCCCTGATAAGCTCCTAATAGGGCCATTAGGGAGGTTCTTTGTCTTTCTCAGGTGTGGAAAGCTTTCATATTAATGAGATGATCCGCCCCTTCGCATATTGCTTTATCACACAAAACACGTCGTAAAATTTTTAAATCAATATATTGTCTTCTCTGAATGAGCAGTCAGGGTGATTCTCACATAGTTTTAGAGCAAATATTCTAGGCTACGTCATACAATTTTCAAAAGTCTTGTGAAGAAATAATCAGTATGGGTTTCATGACCTTATTTCAGTGAGAATTTATTTTTGTATTTTCACAAACCACGCATAAATGTCATTATCTCAAAACTACAAACTTTTACATACATGCTGCTGATATATTATTGTAGCAGAGTTTGTGCTGAATACAGTGTAATTAGACTTTAGCCATGAAAATGTCACAAGTAACAGAAATAACCAGAAATGTCAGAGCATGTCAGAACACCTCCAGGGCCCAGAAAACACCTCAGACCTCAGAGGGTTAAAAGAACGTTGTGGTCAATGGTGTCAAATGCAGCACTAAGATCGAGTAACACTAATAGAGAGATACAACCACGATCGGATGATAAGAGCAAATCATTTGTGACTCTAACGAGAGCTGTTTCGGTACTATGGTACGGTCTAAATCCTGACTGGAAATCCTCGCAGATATCATTTCTTTCAAGAAAGGAACACGGTTGTGAGGATACTGCCTTTTCTAATATCTTTGACAGAAAAGGTAGATTTGAGATCGGCCTGTAATTGACTAATTCTGAAGGATCAAGTTGCGTTTTTTTAACAAGCGGTTTAATCATAGCCAGCTTAAAGTTTTTTGGTACGTATCCTAGAGACAAAGACGAATTAATGATATTAAGAAGAGGATCTATGACCTCTGGAAGTATTTCTTTCAGTAGCTTAGTCGGTATAGGGTCTAACATACATGTTGTAGATTTAGATGATTTAATGAGTTTAGTAAATTCTTCCTCTCCTATAGCAACGAATGAATCAAATTTTTCCTCAGGGAGACTACAATGCACTGCCTGATGTGATACTGTAGTAGACGGTTGCATAGTTATAATTTTGTCCCTGATATTATCAATCTTATAAGTGAAGAAGTTCATAAAGTCATTACTGCTGTGTTGCTTGGAAACTTCGGTGCTTGAAGCTTTATTTTTCGTTAGTTTAGCCACCGTTTCAAATAAATACCTAGGATTATGTTTATTTTCTTCTAATAGGGTTGAAAAATAAGCAGATCTAGCAGCTTTTAAAGCCTCTCTGTAAGTAATTGAGCTCTCTTTCCATGAAATGCGAAATACCTCTAGTTTTGTTTTCTTCCAGTTGCGCTCCATTTTTCTGGCTGCTCTCTTAAGGGCCTGAGTGTGCTCATTGTACCACGGCGTTGGACTATTTTCTTTAATCTTCTTTAAGCGCAACGGAGCAACTGTGTCTAAAGTGCTGGAAAAGAGAGAGTTAAACGTTTCTGTTGTAATATCTAGTTCTTCTAAGCTATCTGAGATGCTGAGATGGTGAAACGGATTAGGAAGATTATTAATAAAGCAATCTTTAGTAGCAGAAGTGATAGATCTAACATATTTGAAACACGGAGTCGGCTTTGCAGCCTTGGCTAAATGCAAATTACACGAGACTAGGTAATGATCTGAGATGTCATCGCTCTGCTGCAGAATTTCAACGGCATCAACATCTATTCCGTGTGATAATATTAGATCTAGAGTATGATTACGACGATGAGTAGGTCCTGACACGTGTTGTCTAACTCCAATTGAATTTACAATGTCTTTAAATGCCAATCCCAATGCATCTTTTTCATTATCGATGTGTATATTAAAATCACCAACAATTAGTACTTTATCTGCAGTCAATATTAATTCTGATAGAAAGTCCGCAAATTCTTTGATAAAGTCTGTATGGTGCCCTGGTGGCCTGTATACAGTAGCCAGCACAAATCTCAAACGTGATTTATCGTTTACACTATATATTTTTACATTAAGGACCAATGCTTCAAAAGAATTATATTTAAAACTTGATTTCTTAGTGGTATTGAAACTATTACTATAAATTACAGCAACACCACCCCCTTTGCGTTTCAGACGAGGCTCATGTTTATAACAGTAATCTTGCGGGGTTGATTCATTTAAAGTAATGTAATCGTTTGGTTTTAGCCAGGTTTCTGTCAAACACAGCACATCTAGGTTATTATCTGAAATCATATCGTTAACAACGAGTGCTTTTGAAGTAAACAATCGAATATTCAGCAACCCAAGCTTTAGCATTTGCTCATCTGTAATATAGCTGTTTTTTATTTGTTGAACATCAATTAAATTTTTAACCTTAGATGGGTTTAAACGTTTTTTGGATTTCCAAATTCGGGGAACAGACACAGTCTCTATATGATGATAGCTAGGTGAAAGAGGCTCTATGTGATAGGATTTATCTGACCTGGGTGACGCGAGGCCGCTAGCAGACGGTCGGTTTAGCCAGTCTGTCTGCTTCCTGACCTGAGCCCCAGATTGTCATGTTTGAGCTCTAAGACTATGAGCCATATTACTAGAGAGAAGAGCAGCACCATCCCAGGAGGGATGAATACCATCTCTTTTCAACAGATCAGGTTTGCCCCAAAAACTTTTCCAATTGTCTATGAATTCTATATTATTAAGCGGACACCACTTAGACAGCCAACCGTTAAGCGAACACAATCTACTAACTATCTCATCACTCCTGCGAACAGGAAGGGGGCCAGAGCAAATTACAGTCCTTGACATCGTACTTGCAAGTTCACACACCTCTTTAATATTAATTTTGGTGATCTCCGACTGGCGGAGTCGAACATCATTAGTGCCGACATGAATAATGATCTTAGAGAATTTACGATTAGCATTAGCCAGCACTTTTAAATTTGCTTTGATGTCAGGCGCTCTGGCTCCCGGCAAACATGTGACTATGGTCGTTGGTGTCTCTATTTTCACGTTCCGTGTAATAGAATCGCCAATAACTAGGGCACAATCATTCTCAGTGGGTGTTTCACTGAGCGGGGCAAATCGATTTGTGATGGTAATCGGAACGGAAGAGTGGTTTTTAGATCCGCGACTAGAGCGATCCCTCACTGTCACCCATTTGCCCGGCTGCACAGGCTCTACTTCAGCCGGAACCGACTCATGTAAAGTGTTCACTATGCTAGGCGCATCCAAAACATCTAAAGCACTAGCACTCTTACTATCCTCAATTAAAGTTTGAACATTAGAACAGGAAAAATGCTCCACACTGCTCTCTGGCATCTACTGCTGCCATGCAACGAAAAAGGAGTACGACCGGTTTAAGATGGCGGCCGCATTTCTCAGTGCCCAGCGGCCAATAGGGCATCTAGTCTCTATATAATATCTATGCCCTCGTCAATATCAGGACCTCGTCAGTATTTCTTTCACCCTTTTATTGATGGACAGTGTTAAATTGTGTGAGAGATTATTTGCTCCAAGTGAGAACGTTAGTGTGAAGTTAAACACTACAGTATATTCCAATGTTGTTTTCAATAAAAAACATTTACACAAAGCAAGCCGATCCACTTTTCCATGTTGATTAGAGCATTAAAATGAGAAAAAATAATGGGACAAAAAGAAATCAAGAGACATTTAGAATAGATAAAAATGTGTCGCGATTAAAATTAATCACGATTAAATATTTTAATCGTTTGAATTATTTATAATAATTATAATAATAAGATATACTGACATATTAACAAAAGTACATATTTTTAATATTTATCATAATGGTTAGTTATTTTATGTTTATTTACATGTGTTTATTTTGAGTATGTTATCCATTTGTGTCTTCTATCCAATAAAATTGATATATTTACAATGGTTATTAGCAGTTGTGTACTTTGTTTTTGATTAATTCATAAAAGATTAATATTAGCCTACATTAGATCTAATTATAACTATTAAAATGATCCAGTAATGAAAAAATAAATAAATAAATAATCATAATATGACCCGTGGACCAACCGAAGAAAACACTTAACCAGCAGCTCGGTAGCGGACCACCGTCGGGGGAAAAAACATGCTACTGGTACACAGTGTTTTTTTTTTTTTTTTTTAACTCTATCAAGTGTAAAAAAAAATAATAAATAAATAAATAAAAAACACTACTTAAAGTGTAAGTATAACTCGATTTAGTGTGGATCTATATACACTCTCAAAAAGGATGTGTTAATTAATAACACATTTTTTGTGTTATGGCTATTTTAACACATTTTGTGTAATTTTAAGTTGATCATGTGTAAAAATAAAAAGAAATAGAGAGCGAGAAACAACACAGTGTGTCCAACACAATATGTGTTAACTATCATCCAATCACATTGCTGCAACGTCACTCAGCGCCTCAAGAAGCAACTGCAGCAAGTTCGCGCCTCTTTTTTCATCGATGGATAACTTGGATGCACACGTCAGGTATTTGGATTTATGTTTTATTTGAAATTGTCAAATATAAATGATCAAATGTATTTTATTATTGTTATTTTTTTAGACGGTCAAATGTGCATTTAGTTAGCGACCTCAACTGTGTATGGGTATTTTCCGTAGACGCAACAGGCAGTTGAGGCCTTGAGGCAGCAACCGCATCTGATAGTTAACGTTAGTGCTTCACAAATGATTTTTATTTCTCCTCATATAACTTACTTTGGTAGGTTTGTCCCTCACTTTCTAGAGAGAACTCATTTTTAACGAGCTTTGTTTTTCTTTGTTTGATTTGTTGCAAATGGCATGATGTCTGATAAAACGCTGCAGCTGCGCAGCTCGTTAACGAAACGAGTTTGATAAAGTGGTAACGCTACCACTTTCATTGCTATCTGTCGCCTCTCTTTCATTAAACAACAGAATGTATTGATGTTTTGTTAAATAACCTTAAATAATAACATGATTTATCAAGGTAACGGTAAAAATTTGATTGACTTCGACAATCGAGGCGCCATCTCAAAAAGGATGTGTTAATTTGACTATTTTAACACAGTTTGCGCATTTCGTGTACGTAATTGACACAAATTGTGTAATAATAACACACTGGTGTGTATAAAATTAGCAGGAACAACAAATTGTTGAGTTAAAAGTAACACAAAATGTGTTGTTTTCAACGTCCTTTTAAGAGAAGCGCCAATCCCGGGGGTGCTCATGGTCTCGCGCACCCCCGGGATTGGCACTTCTCTTAAAAGATAAAAAAATAAATAAATTGAGAGTACATTGTATTATACAAGACAAACAGATTCAGAATTCGGAACCGCGTACTAGCACACTACTTTTAATTTTTATTTTTTTTAACCATAAAATATGGCAGAAATAGTAAAAGTAGTATGAAGTAACGTACCAAATTTAAAATGGACGACTGGTTTTCGGAGATTAAAAGATTGCTTTAGGTTTATCTCGGAAGTTTATTATGCTAGCTTGATGTTTTCGTAAATAAATAGATAGGCTAGTTCATTCTAACACTGCTTGTTAACTCTTTTACATTATGAATGTGAATACTATGCTTAATCAGTACATAACAGATTGGTGTTTTTGTATGCCTTTTTGCAGCTTCAAATGGAGGACACTCCGAAAACACTAGTAGCTGTACTACTTGATGAAAAGGAGATATGCAAAAAATTGCAGCATCTCAAGAGTGCAGCAGAAATAATTGATGCTTCCAAATGTCTCCTCCCCTGTGCTGCTGAGTACCACAGAATTTTAAAATTTAGCGCTGATTTTAATGAATTTATTGACACCGACCTAACTGAGAAAGTGGAAGCCTTGGACAAGTTTCAAGTTTTGTTTAAGTCGATTAAGAGAAGTGGATCACATGCATTGGTATGTAATTTCCCTTTTCAGTAACATAACTTATAATAAGTGACCTGTGTGTCATGCACTATTCAGACCAGAAACGGACAACTTTATAAATTAAACTTATCCATTGATAAAATGATGACTTTAACCTTTTTGTGCATAACATAAGAGTAAATGCAGTTTAATTTTATTTCAAATATTTATTATTGTACTTCTCCTTGTTACATGTTGTCCTTTGAGGATGAAAGATTGAATGTAGATGCAGCCAGTCCAAGTCATCAACAGAATGTATGTTCATGGAGGACTTGCGTATACATAATTACAAGTAATATACTTGAACATATTTTAACTGCCTTTTTCTTTTTTTTTCTTTTTTTTTTTTTTGAAGGTTGCACCAAAGAACACACATGAAGCTGGTCCAAGTAGTCAACAGACGGTTTGTATAATTGAGTGCTGAAATAACAGCACTCTTTTCATTATTTGTATCACTCTGTTTGAATTTGTTTGCCCATTCCACGGAAACTAAGTCTGTACACTTGTACAGTACATCTGTACGTTTTGCCAGATGTTGACTGTCTTTATTAAAGGGTTAGTTCACCCAAAAATGAAAATTATGTCATTAATGACTCACCCTCATGTCGTTCCAAGCCCGTAAGACCTCCGTTCATCTTCGGAACACAGTTTAAGATATTTTAGATTTAGTCCGAGAGCTTTCTGTTCCTCCATTAAGTCAATGGACGTTCACGTCCAGAAAGGCAATACAGACATCATCAAAGTAGTCCATGTGACATCAGTGGCTCAATCTTAAGTTTATCAAGAGTCGAGAATACTTTTTGTGCGCAAAAACAAACAAAAATAACGACTTTATTCCACTATTCATTTCCTTCTCTCTGGGCCTTGTAGTGTTTTTGCGCAGTGTTGCACGTCATCACGCATCACACATGACCAGCGTCGGCCAATAGTGAGCCTACGTGGTGACGTGCAACACAGACACGCTGCGCAAAAACACTACGAGGCCCAGAGAGAAGGAAATTAATAGTGGAATAAAGTCGTTATTTTTGTTTGTTTTTGCGCACAAAAAGTATTCTCGACTCTTGATAAACTTAAGATTGAGCCACTGATGTCACATGGACTACTTTGATGATGTCTGTATTGCCTTTCTGGACGTGAACAGTGACACGTCCATTGACTTTAATGGAGGAACAGAAAGCTCGGACTAAATCTAAAATATCTTAAACTGTGTTCCGAAGATGAACGGAGGTCTTACGGGCTTGGAACGACATGAGGGTGAGTCATTAATGACATAATTTTCATTTTTGGGTGAACTAACCCTTTAATGAGTGAATCATTCATCAGTTCATTCAAAACTGCTGATTCATTCAGGAGCAAGTGAGTGACTTTGAGTAACTGAATCACTAACTCATCTAATAAGAACTACTTTGTGCTTTTTATATTTCCAGCATCAACGTAATATAATTGATGTAGACGCATTGCGAGCACTAATTGAAAGCAAAGGTCTGAGTATATATAAGGATTATGAAGCTTCAGGAATGCTTTCAGAGACATCAAGAAAGCTCCTTGTGAAGATAGGAGTCAGTGCGCTGGTGGAACAAAGTGGATTGTAAGTTTACAGTTGAGAAATTAACTAAAACAACTGTGAATGCGATAACGTATAAAGATGTTGAATACTTTGAAAACACTGATTACTTCTAATAGTTTGAACATAATTGGGGAAAACTGACTGAATTTGGTTCCTGTATTTTATTTTAATGTATTATGTATGAGTTGAATTGGGTCATTTTTCCATGTTATGTCTTTATTTTGCTTATAGTTACCCTTGTACCGAAGAGAAACGGATGTTGGCAGAAAGTGTGGTAACACTGTTTCCTTCTCTGAAGATCAAGATGGGAGAAGAGAATGAAGGATTTGTAAGTTGCACTTATTAAAACACACAAAGACCACTTTAAATAAATGCAAATTGGAATAGTAAGTATGTGTAGTATGTTAATTAGTTAACAGGTTACAAATCAATTGAAAATTAAGTGACTGTAATTTTTTATTTTTTTTTTTTTTTATTTTTTTTTTTATAAATATTACAGTTACAATAACACCAAAAGTACATCCACTCTGCTGGTTTGCTCGTCAGACATCATTGGTTCTTGTAAAAGTTACAATTGTTATCCTCCCCCTTTCATCCAGGAACATTTCTATGACCCAGTATCCCACAGTGGATTTATTGAGATGCGACTTCGGAATCTACGGAGGAAACTTCATGATGATCAGCGTCGCTACCAGCGCAAACGTAGTCGAATCAGTGATTCCTCTGGAGTGTCTATCACTTTGGAAATAACTGCTGAAGGGGAGGAGGAGGAGTCCTCTCGGGAGTGGACGACTGTGATCAAAAGGATGAAACCATCTCCAGAAAACCTCAATACCATCAAAACTGGCATGGAGAAAACATACAGTAATCGCAGGTTATGGGTCGCAAACAAGTCCCCAACAGTGAAAGAGATTTTTGAACAATATCCTCGATTTGTAGACATGCCATACTTGGTAAGGACTTGTGTTTTGCATGGCTTTTCCTTATAGCTAGGTATGAATAGACTTGTTAGCAAAGGGACATGGCTGGTAGATATTAAGTCCATGAATTTAAAAGTTTTTTTTTACTTTGTTAGTGCACAATACTAGTCTTATGGTGAAAAATTAATTATGCAATTTATATATTTATAAAAAAAAGTTTGTCTTTGTTAATCTTTAGTCATAATCTGGAATTTTGCTTTCCCTCTGGAATGCTGTTCCTTCTCTTACAATATCCTTTAAAAATCTTTTAACCACTCCCCTCCAATCATCAGTCTGCTGCAAGCTAGAGATTAAGGTGCACTAAAATCAAGCCCCACCACTTGATTTTCTTCATTCAGTTTAATTGAAATCATAATACTGCTGTATATATATAATATATGTACTGTTATTCATAACCTGGAATGGCCCACAATGCCTCTCTGAAGTTTAGATTGCATAAACTTGACTCGAAAAGACTCCATATTTTGTGAACATACTGAGGAAACACAGTAGTGTTGTAATTGTGTATTCTATCCTGTGTTGTAGCTTGACACTGAGTTTGGAAAAATGTTTCCTGGGAAAGCTGACCTCTTTCTTCGAAAATGGGAAGGAAATATTGTTCCAAAATTGCAAAAGGTGTCCACAGAGAAAAATCCTCTGGTCATGCCAACTGATAATGAGAGTGAAGGTAGGCTACTTTGCTCGTTCTGTCAAAATGTTGTTTTTCTTTCAGTGGACAGTAGTTTTAGTAGTTCAAAGAGTTTAAAGTTAAGTCAGCCATTATACCAGCCATGAAAAATGTCATTATATTTTGTGTTTTTCTATCATACTACAGATTCATGTTACAGAGCTCTTCAAATTCTTATTACATTGCTTCCCCCTACTGCGTCAGGAAGGAGCAAAGGGTGGGCCAAATGCAGTACAAAGTCAGCCCTTGCTTATCTCTTGGACATTAAGCCGGTAAGCAACTTAATTGTCCTTTTATGTTAGCTTTATTTTTTTTTGTCAGTTTTCTGTACAAGCACTTTGTGATGTTATTAAATTATATGACTCTGATTTGCATAAAATTATATTGTTTTAATTTTGTTTTGTTGTTAGGTATGCATGATATTAGATTTTTGCAGATATTTTTAAACTCATTTTGGCCAAGTGTCTTAAGGTTATTTGTGTATTTTCATTTTATTTATTACCGAATGGGCATTAAGGACCCAGGGGAGGCTGTTTTTGCTTCTCACGGTAGTGACTGTTTACTCTATCATGCTGGATGTTTCATTCTGTATGTACATTCTCAAATTAAATGCAGTGATCCAAAACTATGGAGGTAAAATCAGTAGCTTAACTCGAGAGGTTGAAAATCTGAATGTGAGAAGAGAACTTGTCATTTTAACATTCGTATTTGTAAGTTGAAATTTACACACAGCTCTGATGTGAAAAGCTGAATCTTTCAATTTTCACACACAAACAATGATCAAAACATCCGTGTTTTGAATTGAAAGTTGTATATTAAATCACAAATGTGTAAAATGACATACACAAATGTTTACGACATTTACTTTTGCACTTTACTTCAGTTTCGCTGCACAATGTCAAGTCGGCACTTACAACGTCTCAAATCTGGCAGTACAAGTTCAAATCCTAGCGCTCTGACTTTTGCTACTCCATTTGCGGTATTCCTGTTGCAAAAAATGGAATTTATAAAATGTACTTTTATTTTTACAGGCTGGAACCAGCATCTCCAGCCTCCTGGATAATTCCCAGACAATGGTGGAAAGCCATCAACCCCACATTGTCTGCTTGGGAGCCCCAAGTTCTACAGCGCAATACATCATTGTGGCCGAGAATGACAAAGTCACCATTCCACTTGAGGATAACAGTCTGACGTGTGCCATCGACAAGCTGTTTAAAATGTATTGGGTTTGCAATGTAGAATATCCTGTCCAACTCGCATCTGTCTTCAATTTCTTTGAAAATGTGTATGACATTCCTTTCTCTGGTGGGAAGAGATCTAAAGTTGTGGAGCTTATTTCAAAGCTTCAAGCACTTTCCTAAATTCTACCGCCATGTACATATGTCCGAAGTGCAAAAAATCAACTTCAAAAGACATCCGGAAACTTTTAAGTCATCTTAGGCATGTCCATGCACTTTCTGATGGACAGGATTATACAATTGTTTGTAGTCAAAACAACTGTCAACGAACATACCATAACTTCAATTCTTATGCTAAACATCTAAATAGAGACCATGCTCAAGCTGCAAACCCAGTACATCTAGAACAAGACTCTGACACTAGCATGAGTGAGAACTTCTCTGCTGCATCTTGCTCTGCTGCTGTTGATGTTCTAGAGACTAATTTTGATGGCTCCAGTAACTGCAGCACTTCTGACTACCAAAGCTGTGCAGCAGCATTTGTTGCAAAAATGTACTCCTCTTCAAATTGTACCCTGACCGATGTGCAAAGAAGCATCACATGCACAAAAGAACTACTCTGTGAAACCCTGGACTGTTTGCAAGAGAGAACCACATCTCTGCTTAATCGTTACTCTGTACCCAATGATGAATTGCAGACCTTGATGAAAGATTTTGAAAGAGGACGAAATATGTTTGAGGAAGTTGATACCCCCTACAAAATGACCAAGTATTTTGCTGAAAACCACTCTTTTATCAAGCCAACAGAAATCTTCCTTGGAAACAGAGGTGACACTGCAAGAAAGCATGGTAAATTAACTCAAGTGTTAATAGCAGATACATGTCAGTACATCTCTATTATTGATACCCTGAAGTTTCTTTTTGACAATGAACAAATGCAAAAGCTCTTTGTGGATTCAACCGAAATTGATGGTAAATTGCGTGACTACTGTGATGGCTCACATTTTAAAAATCACAAATTGTACAGTAGATTTCCTCAAGCTTTACAAATGCAACTTTATTTTGATGATTTTGAAACAACAAATCCTTTAGGCTCTAAAACCAAAGTTCACAAAATGGGAGCAGTTTATTTTTGTTTGAGGAATTTACCTGCTAGATTTAACTCGTCTCTTGAAAACATCCACTTATGTTTGCTTTTTAATTCCATTGACAAAGAAGTTTATGGTTTCAACAAAATATTTGAGCCATTGTTGGATGATATTAAATTTCTTGAAACCAGAGGGCTAGAAGTTCAGATAAATGGCCAAAGTTCAGTGTTATTTGGCACAATATGCTTATTTACTGCTGATAATCTGGCCTGCCATTCACTTGGAGGGTATTTGGAGAGTTTTGCAGCCAACAAATTCTGTCATTTGTGTCTAATTGACAAACATGAGATGCAGGGTATATTTGATGACGATTGTTTGGAGTTGCGCAATGAAGTTAATTACAATGAACATGTCATGCTTAAAAATCCTAGTTTAACAGGCATAAAAGCAGACTCTTGCCTAAACTCTCTAGAGTACTTTCATATTACTGATAATGTCTGTGTTGACATTATGCATGACATTTTAGAGGGTGTGGCTCCACTCGAGATCAAACTAATGTTACAACATTTCATCTATGAGCAAAAACTTTTCACTTTAGATCAGTTGAATGACCGAATGATTAGCTTTGACTATGGTGTGACAAACGAGAAAAACAAGCCTAGTGCCATTCATAATTTAAGAACATCAGAGAACCCCATTAAGCAAAATGCCAGTCAAATGTGGTGTCTCATCCTTTTTTTGCCTTTCCTGATTGGAAATTTTATAAGTGAAGGTGATAGTCACTGGAAATTGTTCCTTCTCCTTAAAGAAATTTGTAGTATCATTTTTGCACCAGTTGTCACCAAAGGATTAGCTGTATTTTTAAAGCAGCTAGTTATTGATCACCATAATTTGTTTAAGACTCTATATCCAAACAAATCACTAATACCAAAGCATCATTTTATGACTCATTACTGGCGAATGATGCTTAAATTTGGCCCACTCTCTAAATTTTGGTGCATGAGATTTGAGGGAAAGCATGGTCCTCTAAAAAGACAAGCACAAGTTGTATGTAATTTTGTAAATATAAGTAAGACATTAGCCTACAAGAGTCAGGTTCAGACTATGTTTCATTGGAAACTGGGAAGTCCATTAACAGAAAAAATTACTGTCCCAAATGTTTTTCCAGTCATGGTTGGATCTTTGGAAAAAAGTGTTCTGTTTGTTGAAAACATGAGAGACTTTGGCTATGAACTTGACGCATGTAGCACTGTTCATGTTTCTCACTCTGTTGGTGTATTCGGTCAGACTTTTCAGACTGGTTGTGTACTTGCTTTAAACTGTGACTTAAGAGAAGAGCGTCTCTTTGGTGAAGTTTTACACATAGTTCCACAATGTGAAAAACAAATTGTTTTAGTTTTTCTTAGAGTTCTATCACAAATGTACTTTCACCCACACTTGTATGCGTATGCAGTCCAAAGAACAAATGAGTACAAAGTGATTAATTTGAGCAATGCTGCTGATGTAAAACCTCTTCACATGATTTCCTACAAAGAAAACCTTTTTGTAAATCCAAGATATAAAATTGTTTAAAAATGTCTTTATGAAATTCAAATGACATGTGAATGTTGACGTTGTGAAAATGTAGCAGTTAAGTTTTAATAAAAAAAAAAAAATTAAAAATACTTTTTTGTTTTGCGTTCATTTTAACTGGTCACAAATAGCACATCTATGACACATATTGTGTGATTTAGTACACATTAGTGTGTTAAATATTTTAACACACTCCCTGTGTTAAGAACAATAACACACTGGTTGAGTTAAAAGTAACACAAAATGTGTTGTCCTTAACTAGACACACAGGTGTGTTAAGATATAACACAGGTTGTGTTGTTTTTAACACATCTGTTTTAAGAGTGTAGACACTGAAAAAGTGTTAATTTCCACACTCTGAGCCCTCATTGAAGGAAACGCGCGATGTTGTCAGTATGCGTCTCCAAGATTGACAGATAAACGAGAAATTAAATACCCGCATCAACCTGCTGAAAACGAAAGTAAAGAGCGAGAGGCAGAGGGAGAGAGAACAAACTCCAAAACACAAGTCACACTTATCACATGGGACGTAACAGCCACCTACTAATCATGAGGTGTTTGGAGCAACAGGCAGGAAAACTCAAAATGCATAAGCAACACAAATGTACCTACAGAGTTTCCTGCTGTTTGCACATTAAATTCTCATACATTGCTTCTTTTCTTTGTTTTAAAGAGCAGACTTCATATCTATTTCTGGTCATGAGGAGGCGACGAGCACATGAATCATTATGCTGTGCTGCTTATGTTTTTCAAACAGTAAAACACCTCATTCCGCGGCCAAAACAAAGCGTCTGTAGATGAGAGTCTGAAACAAGGACAGGTGAGAAACTTCCTGAGAAACTTAACAGACTATAGTGATATTTTAGTATAACACAAGTCATTAATGACATTTTATTTAACAACAACATCAGCTTGTTCCGCGCGTCATTTCGCCATTTACGTCATTGCAGATGCACAGTCCTTTCAGTTTCGGTTTTTAGTACGATTGTGTATTTATATCTTCTCTCGATAAATTAGAAAAGGAATAAACCTCCCCTTTCAATCCGATCGAAATTTCATTTGGATCGAGCTCAATCGGATCGATTAAGGTGTGTATATGAAGGTTTTTCAGTCAGATTGAGCCGTCAATCCCATTACTAACGGATTATTTGGTTGCATGTAAACGTAGCCGGAAGGATTTATGCCTTAATGTGTTTTTGAATTTTGAAAGACGGAATTAGATTGCATTTTAAGGAACATTAAAACAATTAGTAAACTAATGAAATTAGCAACAAGTAAAATAATTTTAGAATGATAAAGTAGTCATTATTAATCTTCAAATGTATAAATATCCCCATTGTTCATTGTTATTTCCTGCAGCCATGGCATCATCACAGACCATTGAAGTGGCAGCTCTAGGAAGACCTCTGTATCCTGGTATGCTTTATGACTGCCGCAAGGATACCTTCATTCCAGGTGCTGTACAGTACCTACTAAAATACTAATTACTCTCTAATATACTCTCTAATACTAATTACCCAAACGTGAATCAACAATGTGGTAGTTTAGAGATTTAAGATAAAGGACTCAACTATTAAATTAGTAGTCTTAGAGATACAAAATCGGCATGATGACTTGAACAGAACATTGCGTCCTCACACGTTAATATTCAATAATATTATTGATCTGCCTGCATTGACATTATTATATGAGAACTGAACTGAGCTGGACGATGACGTCACGTTTTTTTCCCAGACCGGCTATATATAAATAAATAAATATATATATATATATATATATATATATATATATATATATATATATATATATACATATATATATATATATACATATATATTACTAATAATAATATATAATATATAATATATATATATATATATATATATATATATATATATATATATATATATATACACAGTCGTGCTCAGAAGTAATGGCACCCCTGGTAAATATGATCAAAAATGGCTGTAAAAAATAAATCTGCATTGTTTATCCTTTTGATCTTTCATGTGTCTGTGAGTGACTGATTAAGAAGTTGTCTGTTACATTATATGCTGTTCAAACTTTAATATTCTGTGTATTCATTTACTGTCATTTGAATAATAATGGAATTATCGTGTAAATTGCTGCCCAAGTCCATGTCAAGTCATGTTTAAGCTAGTTTGATACTGTTTAGTTGTATATGTTCTGCATTATAATTTAAATATGTAAGCTAAATTATTTGTTACAGTGGTGGTCAGAATTAATGGCACCCCTGGTAAATATGATCAAAAATGGCAGTAAAAAAAAAAATCTGCATTGTTTATCCTTTTGATCTTTCATTAAAAAAATTGCAAAAATCGAACCTTTCATTGAAGTAAAAGAATTGAAAGTGGGGGTAAATCACATTATACAATAAATGTTTTTCTCCAAAACATGTCGGCCACAATTATTGGCACCCCTAGAATTTTTTACGAGTAAAATATCTCTGAAGTATATTCCCATTAATATGTACCTTTATTTAGCACACCAGGGTGACTAGGAACATGAAATTGTCCAGCTATGACTTCGTGTTTCACAGGAGTTTAAATATGAGGAAAAACAAAGGCCAAATTCCCTGAATCATCCATCACAATGAGTAAAACCAAAGAATATAGTTCTGATGTGCATTAAAAGATTGTTGAGCTTCACAAAATAGAGAGTGGCTGTAAAAAAATAGCTAAAGAATTGAAAATCCCCACTTTGACCATCAGGGCAATAATTAAAATCAACTAAAGATGTTACGAATCTGCCAGGAAGAGGACGTGTGTCTATATTGTCTTAATGGACGGTGAGGAGGAAAGTTTGAGTGGCCAAAGACTCTCCAAGGATCACAGATGGAGAATTGCAGAGATTAGTTGAGTCTTGGGGTCAGAAAGCCTATTAAAAATCATCCCCACATGTTGTTTGGGAGGGTTTCAAGAAAAATGCTCCTCGCTCCTCCAAGAACAAACTCCAGCATATTCAGTGGTCAGACACGACTGGATCTTCAAACGGCACAGGGTTCTGTGGTCAGATGAAACTAAACAAAGAGCTTTTTGGCAGCAAACACACTAGATGGGTTTGTTGCACACAAAGATAAAAAGTACCCCATGTGTACAATTTAATATACCATTGGATCTTTAATGTTGTGGGCATATTTTTCTGCTGGAGATCCTGGACTTCTAATTCAGATACATGGTATTATGGATTCTTGCAAATACCAACGGATAAAAAAATCTAAACCTGACGGCCTCTGCTAGAAATCTTATAATGGGCCGTGGCTGGATCTTCCATCGGGACAACGATCCAAAACAAACATCAAAATCAACACAAAAATGTGTTAAGGAGCACAAAATGAAGCTTCTGCCATGACCGTCCCAGTCCCCTGACCTGATGAGTGGGCTGAACTGAAGATGAGAAGCGCCAATATGAACTTGTGAATCTGAAGGATCTGGAGAGATTCTGTATGGAGGAATGGTCGCTGATCTCTTGTCAGGTGTTCTCCAAACACATCAGGCATTATAGAAGAAGACCCCCCCACACACACACTTTCAATTCTTTTACTTCAATGAAAGGTTAGGATTTTGCCAATTTGTTGAATGAAAGATCAAAAGGATAAATGATGCATTTATTTGCATGAGTTATTTTATAGCCATTTTTGATCATATTTACCAGGGGTATGATTAATTCTGAGCACGACTGTATATATATATATATATATATATATATATATATATATATATATATTTTAAGTTAATAATTTTACAACAAAAATTAAAGGAGAACTCCGGTCAATTTTAACATTGAGCTCATTTTTTTGTACATTTGGAGTGCTGTCAATACAGAGAACAACGACAAAAATCGGTGTTGCCTACACCGAGTTATTCTATTTTTAAAATTTGCACCCTGTTGACTTCAATGGGGCAAGTACTAAACCTGCTTTTAGCCTCTTAACATCCTTGATGTGTCATTACAAGTGCACAGAAAATGTGAGTGATTCCTTCTGAGTGAACACGAGTGAATCTGACTGCAGTAGATGTGAAAGATATGTATAAAAATTATGTTATTTAAGCCAGGGCAAATACCTGTGTTTACATCCTGTTTTCGGTTGAAGTCCAAAGTAATCGATTGCCGAGTTCACGCGCGTGATCTATCCGCGTGAACTCGGCAATCGACTACTTTGGACTTCAACCGAAAAACAGGATGTAAACACAGGTATTTGCGCTGGCTTAAATAACATAATTTTTATTCATATCTTGCACATCTACTGCAGTCAGATTCACTCGTGTTCACTCTGAAGGAACCACTCACATGACCTGTGCACTTGTAATGACACATCAAGGATGTTAAGAGGCTAAAAGCAGGTTTAGTACTTGCCCCATTGAAGTCAACAGGGTGCAAATTTTAAAAATAGAATAACTCGGTGTAGGCAACACCGATTTTTGTCGTTGTTCTCTGTATTGACAGCACTCCAAATGTACAAAAAAAATGAGCTCAATGTTAAAATTGACCGGAGTTCTCCTTTAACCATCACTGAACTTAATTAAGCTGGATGATGGTGCTATTTTCTTCTAGAAACAAACTTTATTGCATTATTTTCCTGTTATCACTGTAAAGCTGAAACAATCTGTATTGTAAAAAGTGCTATATAAATAAAGGCGACTTGACTTGACTGAACTGTTAAAGCCATGTCTCATTTCAGGTGTCACTCTGTGGGATAAGAAGTCACTGAATGAAGATTTGGACACCCGTCCAAAGCCCATGACAGATTTGAAGTTCAGTAGCTCCAACTCTCTCTCCAGTAAGTCCGATCTCCTGGATGTGAGTGCTTCCCTGAAGGCCAGCTTCTTGGGAGGGCTGGTGGAGGTGGAAGGATCTGCCAAGTTCCTGCGTGACACCAAATCCTCAAACCAACAGTCCAGAGTTACAATGAATTACAGGGAAACCACAAGATTTGACCAGCTCACTATGAGCCATCTGGGTCAGATCACCTACCCTCAGGTCTTTGACCAGAAAACTGCAACTCATGTGGTCACGGCTGTACTATACGGAGCTCAGGCCGTCATGGTGTTTGATCGGACATTTACAGAAGAGGAAGACAAGCAGGAGATTGAGGGAGAACTGAATGTCATGGTCAAAAAGATTCCTCTATTTTCTATTGAGGGGAAAGGAGCTGTAGAAATGACAGATGGTCATGAGGATAGGGCTGAGAGCATCTCCTGCACATTTTATGGTGACTTCCGCCTTGAGCAGAACCCCACCACTTACATAGATGCCCTAGAGGTGTACAAGAAGCTCCCCACTATACTGAAGGAGAATCCACAGAATGCAGTTCCAATAAAAGTCTGGCTCTATCCTCTTTCTCTACTGGATACAAAAGCTGCTCAGTTGGAGAGAGAAATTAGCACAAGTCTGGTTTCCAACACTGAAGATATAATCGAGGGGCTGGGAGAAGTACAGAGGACTTGCCACGACCTGTCTAGAAAAACACTGGTAAATGTTTTCAAAGACATTAAAGAGAGGCTGCGTTTATTTCAGGGCTCTCTTAACATTTACAAAACGGTGCTCCTAAAAGCAGTGGCCAAGGTCTTGCCTGCTATACGAGGAGGAGAGATGGAGCAACATTCATTGGAAGACATCCTGAAGATCCACTACAGCTCCCCCTTTAATGCTGACATGCTTAACCAGTGGTTAGATCATGCAAAGGCTGAACTTAACTTCTTGAGTTTTCAAACCAAGATGCTGAAGGGAATCACAACTGTAGACTCAAACAGTCTCAACATCATCCTCCTTGATCCTAATATTGATGTTGTGGTGTGCTTGACCTTCACATCTCTGAATGAAGACCCGTATCTTTCAGCCCTGAAGCAGTTTCAGGAATCTGACGAGTTTAAAGAGCTTGATGTGGGAATGAAACCGCATTCTAGCACTTTAGCATCTGTCAGAAAGGGGTTCAATGATCCTGATGTCATCTCAAAGATGAGAGAGAACTTATCACTTTTCAGAAGTTTTTCAGAGGCTAATAAAGATGAGAAGAGATATCGATTCATTATTTCTGCCATCTCTGATCCCTCCAGTCCTGGCTCCTCTATCTATCTGTATGAATCAGGGAAGCTGACAGACACACAGTTCCAGCCCGTGTCAAAGCCTCCTCCACCAGAAGTGATGAAGGTCCTGGAGGACAGTGTGACCCTGAAACTGCAGAAGTCCCCAACTGGAGAAACTGTGCAGTTCAGAGTGGAGTATCAGCAAGTGAAAGCAGATTCTGGCGCTGAGGAACAGTGGATTATCATGAACACAGCTGATGAAGACTTTACTCTGACTGGATTGGAGTCTGGAAAGCAGTACTTGATCTGCTACAGGATAGTGGGTAAAGTGGGAGTGAGTGAAGCCAGTGACACTATCGGCCCCATACAGTCTCCAGGTGAGTGTTATATATCTATGTCTATATCTATATCTATATCTATATCTATATATATACAGTATATGTGTGTATATATATGTGTGTGTGTGTATGTATATATATATATATATATTTGCTTCCTTCACACAGTTAATGTTTGTATTGACAACCATATTTCATATTTGAAATCCAATCGGACATTTAAAAATATAGCTGACATAAAAATAAAGTAAATGAATAAACAATAACAATAATAAACAAAACACACACACAGAGAAAAATCAACTTAACACACAAAAACTGTTGACTCTTAAGCCCACTGTAGAAAGACCTCATTCATCCCTGAAGACGAAATGATTATGATTCATATAAATAATATATTTAACAAATGCAAATCTCATTATTTATATTCTTTAATAATAATCATTATGAATTACTCTTAATAAATGCAAAGCATACAGAAGTTCATTGTAAAGGAATTAATTGAACTAACCACAGGAAAATAAAATCTATAAATTAACGTATGACAACAAATTCAAGCTTCAATGCAGCGTGATCTCATGAGAATACGTGTGTATTTTTACGTAAAGTGTAGTACTACTACACGTACATTTATTTACGTTTTAATACACAGAGAAATGTATAATACTGACGTATTTATAGCACTAAAACGTAAAATATGTATGTATTAACAACTGATATACAAATTTGTACGTATTCCTATTTATGAATATTAAAATAGTGGCATTAATGTTTTGACTCTATTGCATTTAACCCTCTGAGGTCTGAGCTGTTTTCTGGGCCCTGGAGGTGTTCTGATATGCTCTGACATGTCTGGTTATTTCTGTTACTTGTGACATTTTCATGGCTAAAGTCTAATTAAACTGTATTCAGCACAAACTCTGCTACAACAATATATCAGCAGCATGTATGTAAAAGTTTGTAGTTTTGAGATAATGACATTTATGCGTGGTTTGTGAAAATACAAAAAAAAATTCTCACTGAAATAAGGCCATGAAACCCTTACTGATTATTTCTTCACAAGACTTTTGAAAATTGTATCACGTAGCCTAGAATATTTGCTCCAAAACAATGTGAAAATCACCCTGACTGCTCATTCTGATAAGACAATATATTGATTTAAAAATTTTACGACGTGTTTTGTGTGAAAAAGCCTTATGCGAGAGCTCATTAATATGTAAGCTTTTCTCACCTGAGAAAGACAAAGAACCTCCCCAACGGCCCTATTAGGAGCTATAAGGCCCTGCCATTCTGAGCAACCTTGCACAATACTGTAAATGAGGAGATTTAAAAAAGAATGGCTTTTAAATTGTTTGGAATTATTTACAACACAACATAACCCAATGATACACAACAAATGCCAAAAAAAACACTTCAAAGACAGACCTTTGTGCCATTCCTAAAAACATTGTACATACCTTTCATTTCCAAGGTGTTTGATTTTCACTTTACCATGTTCATGTTCCAGAGACTCATGTGAATGTTGAAGTCGGCAGGACTCAGTGGCATCTGGGCCCTGAAAAAAAAGTGAACATACTGATATCAAGAGAAAGGCCTGCACGATTTTGCAAATAAATATTAGATTTTTCTGGTTAAAATTGCTTTTTAAAATTCACAAAACACACACACACACACACACACACACAAATGTTTCCAACAATATATAATATAATGAACACCAGGTTTGTTGTGCCTTGTAGGCATAAGCTATGCGCAGTGCTGGATAAAATAATAATAACAATAGATAGCAGTATAAATCTTCCAAAATATTTCAGTAACAACCAAGCTAGAGAAAAATATATTGATTATCATGTTACTTCAAATGTTTCCATTCGTTATGATGATATGAAATGAGATAATAGTAAAAACATGAAGCCGTTTGGTGTGTTTTGCTTTTGAAATTTTCAAATGATACATTCAAACGCGATCGCGCTTCAAAATCTGATACATTCAAACGTGATCGCGCTCAAATATAAAACATTATGGTTACCATCAGTGGCGTAGGTTTGATTTTGAAATTGGTGGGGACGGGGACATCAATATAAATATATTTTAAGTTTTGATCGAAATTATTGCTAAGGATATATCAGTGTCACTGGATATTGGTAGGGACACGTCCCTAGCGTC
This sequence comes from Squalius cephalus, assembly GCA_022829025.1. Taxonomy (NCBI): domain Eukaryota; kingdom Metazoa; phylum Chordata; class Actinopteri; order Cypriniformes; family Leuciscidae; genus Squalius; species Squalius cephalus. The sequence goes on from CM040794.1 coordinate 11,243,024, forward strand.
CCTACTAAATTCTACGCCCCTGGTTACCATACATATCTACGTTTGACCAGATATCCACAAACACAGTAGGCTTAACAGTAAACACGGGTCTAAATATTATAATATACCCCATATATCTAGCAACAGTTCAACTGCAATGTGACATTTATGCAACAATAACAAACTAATATGTAAAAATTTCTTACCTTAAATCTTTCTTGTCTTCAAATCGCGTTCTTCTTCTTCTGAGGTAGCCTAAATCCAATGTAAGCTCTGGCGCGTCTTTCAAACACAGTAAGGAGTAAGTTACGAAGTCTCTGCTTCTTTGTTTTGAGGTGATGAGGGCGTTTACAGGTCTGCGTTTCTCTGCATGGATCATTTGCATGTCAATCGCTCGTGCGCTCGTAGGCGTGTTCAAATTAAATTTAATGAGGACGCGTTTAAGAAACTGTACATGCCGCTGCTTTCGTATGGATTACTTAAAAATAGAATATTTGTTTTTTATATAATTTACATACTTTAAAAATAGAGATTCCAAGCGTTGTATAGACATGCGTTTCAAGTCTGTGTGACAAACATTCGCTGAGTTACAGGTCATTTTCTGTCGCGTTTCAGAATGAGTTTCACATTGAGAGAGACGGCAGAACGCGCATCATGTTTATTTTCTTTGTTTTACGAAAAACACAACATTTTGTTTTTATTATGAGTGTACACAAATAAAAGAAGACATTTAACAGTTTTGAATGATGTACAATACAAGTATGTAAAATCAAAATCAACAGAGTATTTTGCACTGATATAAAAAAAAAACGAGCAGATCACGCCGGTGTGATTGTCGACCTCAGGGGGTTAATTGTCTTATCAATTACGTTTTCAGTCTCATTTATTAATTGCAGTTTACTCATTTACTTAATAAAAAATAATAACATTTCGCTGTTTGTGACTTCTGCTGCAAACTCATTTCAGAGGATTATTATATGATGTTAAACAAGACTATACTTTAAAAACATAAAATGAATAACATTTCTTTAATCGTTTAACCATTTTGTAATATTTAGTTTGTTTGCCGTGAGACACAAAAGGCGTTTTCTCCTATAGAACAATAGTTGACAATAGAACCATAAAATACACCGTAACAAAAGCCCAACAACGCCCCCTGGAGGTATCTTTATATATGTGACTTTGTTGGTGCTTGAACGGGCATGGACAAGTCAGGGCATTTCTGAACCAGTGTCAGAGTCTATATACACAGGTGGAGAGACTGACTTGTTTTCTTGCACAAAATGGACTGCTGCATGTGTGTTGTTTCTGTGAGTGATTAAGACGTAAGTTATCTGTTTTACATTATATGCTGTTCAAACTTTAATATTCTGTGTATTCAGTTACTGTCATTTGAATAATAATGAAATTTTCGTGTAAATTGCTGCCCAAGTCCATGTCAAGTCATGTTGAAGCTAGTTTGATACTGTTTAGTTGTATTAGTTGTATGTTCTGCAGTATAATTTAAATATTTAAGCTAAATTATTTATGCTACAGTGGTGGTCAGAATTAATGGCACCCCTGGTAAATATGATCAAAAATGGCTGTAAAAAAATAAATCTGCATTGTTTATTCTTTTGATCTTTCATTCAAAAAATTTGCATAAATCTAACCTTTCATTGAAGTAAAAGAATTGAAAGTGGGGGGTAAATCACATTATGAAATAAATGTTTTTCTCCAAAACACGCTGGCCACAATTATTGGCACCCCTAGAATTTTTACGAGTAAAATATCTCTGAAGTATACTCCCATTAATATTTACCTTTATTAGCACACCAGGGTGACTAGGAACATGAAATTGTCCAGCTATGACTTCTTGTTTCACAGGAGTTTAAATATGAGGAAACACAAAGGCCAAATTCCCTTAATCATCCATCACAATGAGTAAAACCAAAGAATATAGTTCTAATAAGACTTCCGGTGGCTGGGCACGAGTGATGCATGCCTAAAACTGAGCTCCGTCTCAAAAGTCCGAAATTTCGAGAAAATATATTTACAATCAGAAATTAAGCTAGCCGATTTTAGTCGAAGTGTCCCTGAAGATGTCTGGATCAAAATCCACAAAGAATAAGCCATCGCAAGACGAGACGGCAACGAAAAAGTAAGGGAAAGAAGGGCCGAATGAAGACTCGCCGAACTCAGCCATTTTAATGGCTTTGCAAGAACAAGAGGAGAGGTTCGCAAAAAAAGTAAAATTAGCAGTGAGAGAGGTAATGGAGGAAGGTACTTTCTGGAGAAATTCAAACTTTAAAGAATATGATTGAATCCTCGAACTCAGCCGTTAACGAACTACAACAGGATTTCACCCGCCAAGCTGAACTTGGCAAAGCATTACAAGGACGGATGGATTCGATGAATGCAAATATGCGCTCGGCTAAACAGGAGCTTAATACACATCAGCAAGAGATAATTAATCTCCGAGACAAAATTGTTGAAATGGAGGACAGATCGTGAAGATGAAACGTCAGACTCGTGGGCCTACCTGAGTCAGCGGAGGGCGAGAACGCTGTTCAGTTTCTCCAGGAAAATCTACTGAAGTGGATCCCTTCCCTCCAAGTTGGTGGAAAGATAGAAATTCAGAGGGCTCACCGTATTTATGGCGGTCGTGATAAGGCAAACCGACCCCGAACACTCATCTTTCGGCTTCTCAGATATCAGGATAGGGAGAGAATTCTTAACGGAGCCAGAGCACTTCAGTCCGAAATAATTCATGGTCCATCCAAGCTGTTATTTTTTCCAGATTTTAGCAACGAAACGGCTCTAAAGAGAAGATCGTTCGATAGTGTGAGAAGGAAGCTTGCAGACAAAGGATTGCGCCCGTTCCTGATATATCCAGCGACCCTGAAAGTGAAGTTCAACGGAACGCTGCATCACTTTAAGAATGCTGAGGACGCCGGAAAGTTTCTACTGGAAGTGGATCATGCTCCGCTCTCAACGCCTGCTACGCCGAGCATCTCTGCCTCTTCGTTTCCAAGTGGATGTGACGACCAGGAAAACCCTTCCTTCGGTATTTCAGAGTCTAGTTAATCGGTACAAATCAAACCGGTAAACAAAAAGCCCTCGTCTAAATAGGTCTGATGGGTTATTTACTAGCGTTTCTGATGTTAGTTTTGACTCGGACTTGGGACGTGCTGCTTTCGATAGACGTGCTGCCACAGGCAGTAACACCTTACATTTTGTTTATTTTTCTCCACCCAAAGAGAGAGAATTCAAGGTCTTGTCTCTTGCGGATGGATTGTAATGTTCTTTGTTCTTTTGTCAATTGTTCTATCGCCAAAGCCTTGAAGTTTTTGTGTATGTTATGTGCATTCATTATTTTACTGTTTTTAAATTCACGTTTTGATTTTGTGGAGGCCCATCTATATCCTGAATATTTTACGTTAAAGCTCCATTTATGAATATACCCCTTAATGTAATGTCGTGGAATGTCCACGGCCTAAACTCGCCGATTAAACGAAAGAAGTGCTTAGAATTTCTTAAACGGAAAAAGATCTCAATTGCTTTGATCCAAGAAACACATTTAAAAACGAATGATATTCATAGATTTCAGAATAGATATTATAAATGCATAGTTCATTTCTGTGCCCCAAATAAAACTAAAGGCGTTGCTATTCTGTTTGATAGGAAATTAGCATTAAATATTGATAAATTTGGGAAAGATAGTGAGGGACGCTTATCATATGCTGCTGTAACTGCCCATAATATAAAAATCTGTTTTGTATCAATATATTGCCCTAATATACCCGACTCCAACTTCTTCAATATGGCTTCAGCCACTCTCTTAGATATACCTGAATACTTACTGGTAGATGGTGGTGACTTCAATCAAGTGTGTAATATTACCTTAGACAGATCAGCAAATATTTATTCTGGCTTGGATGCACCTTCCGGGATTAATAGATTTATGACTGAATTGAACATTATTGATGCCTGGCGTTTACGAAATCCCTTAGTGAAAAATTACACCTTTTTCTCTAATAGGCACAAGACATTTTCCAGAATTGACTACATTTTTGTTTCGCCTCAATTAAATAATTTAATCAAATCTGCAGACATTTTTCCTATTATTATTTCAGATCACGCTCCTGTGGTATATACTTTTGAACTTACATGGAAGCCTAGCAAACACGCACACAGATGGCGGTTCAATACAATGTTACTTCAGAACTCAGAGTTCCTGAAACAGTTGAGAGCTAATCTGAAACTGTTTCTAGAAATTAATCTAGAGTCAGCATCATCACCCCAAATACTTTGGGAAACAACCAAATGCTTTATTAGAGGAGAAGCTATCTCATTTGCTTCTAATATGAAGGCATCCAGAAATTGCAGAATTGTACAATTAGAAAATGAAATTCAACTATTAGAAGCAGATCAAAAGCGACAGTTCTCTGACCAAAAACAGACATTTCTTTTAACTTTAAAATTTGAATTATATAACATACTGAAATCGAAGGCAGAATTCTCTATCCACCGCACTAGAGTGACTTATTATAGTCAAAGTGAAAGCTCAAGCAGATTTTTAGCTGCAAAAATAAAACAAAATTAATCATTTTCCATCATCAACGCAATTGAAACCCCATTAGGATTTGTTACCTATGATGCAGAGGAAATTAATGATACTTTTAGACTTTTATATTCAAATCTTTATGAATCTGAAGCATCCTTTGACCCGACTGTCCTTAAATTATATCTTTCAAATCTTAATTTACCCTCCCTGTCCAAGGAAGAAGCAGAATTTCTTGATAAATCTCCCACTATTACAGAACTAAAAGATGCATTGTCTTCAATGAAAAGGGGCAAATCCCCAGGACTAGATGGTTTTCCTCCGGAGCTATTCCTGGAATTGTGGGATAGTATTGTTCCACTTCTTCTAAATTCAATCAACTATGCTCTTAGCACTGGTTAATTTCATCGTGAGCAAAATACATCACTTATTTCTGTGTTGCTAAAGAAGGGCAAGTCCCCTCTGAAATGCGGTAGATACAGGCCAATATCTTTAATTTCAACAGAGTTGAAGCTTTTTGCTAAACTTCTAGTTAAAAGACTTGAATTATATGTATGCAAATGAATTCATTTTGATCAATCTGGATTTTTAAGAGGGAGACTTGCATCTGATAATATTAGACGTCTTCTGCACATTATACATGCTTCTGAAATTGATACTCAACCTGCAGCGGTCTTTAGTTTAGATGCACAAAAGGCCTTTGATCGGGTCAGTTGGGAATATCTTTGGTTAGTTCTAGAGGAATTTGGCTTCGGAAAAACATTCATATCTATGGTCAAAACACTATACTAACCCTTATGCAGTAGTATCAACAGGTAACATTCTGTCAAAATCATTTCCTCTGCATCGTGGCACCCGCCAGGGCTGCCCACTATCCCCCCTACTTTTTGCATTGTCATTAGAACCACTAGCACAATCGATTCGACTTGATTCTCTGATATCACCCATAGTCATACAAGGAACTCAGCATAAAATTTCTCTTTATGCAGATGACATACTCTTATATTTTACTAATATACATGTCTCCTTACCTCAAATAATAAAAGTATTCTCCCAGTTTAATAAATTCTCTGGCTATAAAATAAACTGGGATAAATCCCTTCTTTTTCCATTGAATGCCTCTGCAAAATGCCTTCCATTACCACCTATTCCTCATATCCAGTGGCATGACACAGCATTTACATATTTAGGGTTAAAAATAACAAATTTGTCGAATATATCACGCATAAATTATGATAAACGTAAACTTGAAATCTTCGCAGATATGCAGAGATGGTCCAATCTCAAAATGTCACTACAAGGTAGAATTTCAATAATAAAAATGAATGTTTTGGGTAGGTTAAATTTTCTTTTTTCTATGATTCCTTTAGCTCCACCTGTAAAATATTTTGAGGAGCTGCAGTCTCGAATCTCTAATTTTATTTGGGATGGTAAAAAACCCCGTATCCGTCTTAGTACTCTTCAGCGGATGAAATTGTCTGGTGGTCTTGCACTGCCTGACTTTAAATTGTATTATTGGTCCTTTCAGGTGAAATCACTTACAAATTGGTGTGACAAACACTCTGTACTTCCCTGGCGTCAGATAGAACAAGAAATTGTAAGACCACATAGAATTCAAGATCTGTTATTTGCAGGACTTAAACCTAAATCTGCACATGAGATGTTCGGGCCAATTATAGGTAACTCTCTACAGGTTTGGTCAGCTGTTCAGTCAAATGGGCTGCACTACTAAACTCTGTGATCGCTCCCCTATATGGCACAATTATAATCTATTGCAGAAGCATGGCCCATATTTCAACACAAGTTGGGCCTCTAAAGGAGTTTACACTTTGCGGGATCTATATGGACAAAATGGCTTAAAATCATTTCAGGACCTTAAAGAAAAATACTCTCATCCTGGATTTTCCTGGTTTTTGTACTTGCAACTAAGGTCAGCTATCAAAGCTCATGGAGTTCCCTGGGACTCTCCCCTCTGTGCTCATCCGCTGAGTCTCTGGATTTATCCAGGAACATCGTGCAGCGGACTGGTGTCTAAAATATATGCACAGTTAATCACAAAACGTGATAAACCCCTGGGAGTGATAAAATCGTGGAATCATGACCTCAAAGAGAGACACATGGAACTGGACTGGGACAATGTATGGAACAATTTGTTTTTGTCATCAAAGAATCCTGCACACCAATTAATCCATTTTAAGTTTGTGCAGAAATTGTACCTTTCCCCATACAGACGTTTTAAAATGAAGCTTATAGATACCCCAAATTGTGAAAAATGTGATTTGAAAACGGTTGGCACTTACTTGCATATCTTCTGGGACTGCCCAGATGTCTCTAACCTTTGGTCTCAAGTGGCAGCTTTTCTTGAAGATATATTAGAGTTCCCAATTCCTAAACGGCTTACTTTATTTTTATTTAATGATGACTCATCACTTATTATTGGTACTAAATTGGCTTCTAAGAAAATTATATTTGCGGGTTTAACTGCTGCAAAAAAGACCATAATTCATTCTTGGTTTTCTTCTGGATCCCCATCAATAAAATAATGGTATAATTACTTCAGAGATATTGTTCTTATAGAAAGATCACTGGCTGTCATTCATAAAGCACGAAGTTCAACTTTGGATGTTTGGAACAAAGTTATTGTCGCTCTTTTGAAACCACCTGTTTTCCCTCAGGTTTAATGCATAATTTAAATGGGTCTTAACAATGCCACAAATTGCATTGCATTTTATTTATTTTGCATCTATTAGTATTATTTATTTTTCAAGGCTTTGGCAACTGTAAATAGTTTTAATTTTGATGTTTATATACTTGATGTATAATAACATAAAATGTATATATCCTATGGTAGTGAAATAAAGAGATAATCACAAAAAAGAATATAGTTCTGATGTGCAGCAAAAGATTGTTGAGCATCACAAAATAAAAAGTGGCTGTAAGAACATAGCTAAAGAATTGAAAATCCCCATTTTGATAACATCCCCCAAGTTCCAATCAACTAAAGATGTTACGAATCTGCCAGGAAGAGGACGTGTGTCTATATTGTCTTAATGCACAGTGAGGAGGTGTGTTTGAGTGGCCAAAGTTTGAGTTGTTTGGGAGGGTTTCAAGAAAAATGCTCCTCGCTCCTCCAAAAACAAACTCCAGCATATTCAGTTGTCAGACACGACTGGAACTTCAAAATATTCTATGGTCAGATGAAACAAAAATAGGGCTTTTTGGCAGCAAACCCAGCAGATGTGTTTGGTGCAAACAGGGATAAAGAGTACCCCATGCCTATGGTTAAATACACTGCTGGATCTTTGTTGTGGGACTATTTTTTTGCTGGAGGTCCTGGACTTCTTATTCAGATACATGGTATTATGGATTCTAGCAAATACAAACAGATAAAAAATCAAAACCTGATGCCTTCTGCTAGAAGTCTTATAATGGGCCTGATTGGATCTTCCATCAGGACAATGATCCAAAACAAACATCAAAATCAACACAAAATGGGTAACTGAGCACAAAATGAAGCTTCTGCCATGACCGTCCCAGTCCCCTAAACTGAACCCTATAGAAAATGAGTGGGGTGAACTGAAGAGAAGAAGCACCAACATGAACTTGTGAATCTGAAGGATCTGGAGAGATTCTGTATGCAGGAATGGTCTCTGATCTCTGGTCAGGTGTTGTCCAAACTCATCAGGCATTATAGGAGAAGACTCAGATCTGTTATCTTGGCAAAAGGAGGTTGCAAAAAGTATTTAATAACAGGGAGCCAATAATTGTGGCCAGCGTGTTTTGGAGAAAAGCATTTATTTTATAATGTGATTTTTATTATTATTATCAGTATTCCTCTTCCTTGTCATCCGGCCTCCCCCTCATTCCTGATGAAAAGTCTAATTGCTGTTATTATTGCTACTACTATTAGTATTGTTAAATTATCATACAAGACTATATTATCACTTATTCCTCATCGTCAAAATATTATTTTTACTAATATTATCTTCATCAATATTACTGTCATAAATATGTATTTTATGTGTTTATTAATTTTTATTACGTCTGTTGTACATCTGTAAAGTTACTTCCCCTCACACACCCAATTACACTTGCGCACACACACACACTCACACAAACCATGTTGGTTGTTATGTATGTTTGTATCTGTCACCTGCTGTTATGTATGTCTTGTTTTTTTTGCATATTAATTAAAAAAAAGAAAGATAGAGGGAAGCACTGATACCGAGCTCATGAACGTGTAAAAATGCTCCGATACCAACAACCGATAGGCCTACCAGCTTAAACAATTGCCTGATGGGCTGAATGAGCCCTTCTCTGATCACTGAGATTGTCTCTTTAATCCTGTAAAGTAAAATAAATAAGAGGGATTCGGGCCGGAATTTTAGACTGGGCGTGACGTCATGCGCGTTCACGGCACGCTCACATAGCTATGCCTGGCAGGTTTGTGTATTCGCCGGCATTCTCCGTAGAAGATGGATTCTAAGAGACCGCCTTGTAGTTCATTTCAAACACCAACGCAAACTCCACGTAAGATAAAAAAAAGAAAACTTTTGTCTAGTGAGCGTGCACATCTCTGGCTGCAGTTTCGCTTGCCGCCAGAGGGGGCATAGTTCTGCAAAAACTCAGAGACTTGCTTAATGCACCTTTAATTTTTATTACGTCTGTTGTACATCTGTAAAGTTACTTCCACTCACACTTGCACACACGCACACATGCACACACACTCACACAAACCATGTTGGTTGTTATGCATGTTTGTATCTGTCACCTCCTGTTATGTATGTCTTGTTTTTGTTGCATATTATTTAAAAAAGAGGGAAGCACTGATACCGAGCTCATGAACTTGTAAACATGCTCCGATACCAACAACCGATAGGCCTACCAGGCAGCGTGTGTATAGTAACGCGAGCTGATAAGAGGAAAACGTGCGGTGGATTGAGCGCGCACCGGCACAGACGCACGAGCTGGTCGAGCACATCCCTGTAAACAGACATCAGTGGAAAGTTTGTAGTTCAGTCGGATTTCAATGGCAAAGAAAATAAAACGAGGCAAAATTATGTAAAAAGAAGTCTGTCTTAGCGAGTATCCCAGTAAATAAAGTCGGTTATGTCTCAAGTGACCATAGTCATGTTCAGATGCGGTCCGTGCGTTCGGTCTTAAAGGGACAGCAGTCTAATAAACCTGATGCTGTGTTTTAATGCTAATCAAACAAAGGACAAATAAATGACTCACTGATCTTGACTCAATAGGCTACCCTTTTCAATTTTACAAAAATATCCATCTATGTTTAATTTATACAGTAATGAATATGCAATTTTTTCACAATTGATTACTTTATTCATATTGCTGTACCTGTTAGATCTGCTCGAAAAACTCTAAAAACACTGTTAATTTCATTTGTAGCCTTTCTTTGTTCTATTGTATTTATTTGTCCTATTTGTAATTCGATTATTTGTTCTTATTTTGTTACTGACTGCCAGTGTTGGGCAAGTTACTTTAAAAATGTAATTAGTTATAGTTACTAGTTACTTCTCACAAAATGTAACTGAGTTAGTAACTGAGTTACATCATTACAAAAGTAACTAATTACCAGGGAAAGTAACTATTGCGTTACTTAAAAAAAAAAGTTAAATGAATTAAATGGACACTAAATAGAATAAATTATTATAATAAAATATTGTACACTAATTCACACTATTTTAATGTTAATTTGGTGTGGGACATTGTGAGAGACACCTATTACTTTAAATATTAAAATGTTATCTTTACTATAGAGGAACAACAAAACAATAGAAGGTTTAGAACTTTTAATATTTATTGCACAGTCAACAACTGGCCAAGAAATAAGTCTAAAAATAAATGATGCTTCTTAAGAAATGTACCAAAAATAAATAAACAGTAATAAAAAATATACATACACATACACTCTTTGTAGTGCAAATTAAAATGATAAAACTCACACACCTTTACAACTAGCCTACTTGAAGTATTTTCTTCCTCACGAAAGTAAGCAGTTTAACAAAATGTGCTCTCAATATAATACTGAACAATGTACCAAAATAAACAATAATAATAAAATATAATTTTGGGGGGGTTTATTTCTATAACTTACAGAGAACTTCACCATCAGAGGTTATTTAAGCCAAATTCTAGTCGTGTTTGCCGCACGTGTTCACAACCGGTCAGATGTGTTCTGGGAACGTTCTCTGCAGGTTATTTTGGAGTTTTGTTTCATATGTAAACTAATTAAAACATTGCAGATGATACCAATATGCTACAGATATTATTCAAATGCTGAAGTGTGTAATTTATTTATAAACAAACTATATTATGCTCGAACACATTCGCTCTCCAACATACACACCGGTCTCTCTCGGACACATCGGTCTCTCTCGCGCACTTTCGAGCGCGCTCTCCAACACATCGGTCTCTCTCGCGCACTTCCGAGCGCGCTCTCCAACGGTCTCTCTCGCGCACTTTCAAGGGCGCTCGCGGCGTTCGCCTCGCTTCTGTTCGCCTTGCTCTCGCCTTGACTCGCCATGACTGCCGGTCTGCCGCACATAATTAATTTTAAAAAGTAACGGACAACGCACCATATGGTACCGGTAACGGAGTTAATTTATTTAAAAAGTAATGCGTTACAGTATTAGTTACTGTCAAAAGTAACTGAGTTACAGTAACGCGTTACTAGTAACGCGTTACTGCCCAACACTGCTGACTGCTTACTTGTCTTTAATAATGTTTTAAATTCACATTAATTAGGCTGGTAGTTTTTGTTGTATCAAAATTGGATTAAATAATTTATATTTCACTGGTATCTCATCATTTGTTACACTGACCCGATCCTCAGCACTGAGCCCTGCTGGAGCTGCTCTAAATATGTGCTGTGATATTAAATGAAGATCAAATATGAGAGAGCAATAATGAACAGTGACAGTAACAGAAGCTCATACAATGCATTTTAGCAGGCTTAATTAAGCATGAGAATAACTGAAATAAATATATATTTGATTAAGCCAACTAATATGATTTATATTATTTTAGTTTATCTACTAATACATTTAAAAATTACAAATGCAGTGATAATTCAGGTATCGGTTACGGTAATCGGTATCGGCGAGTACCAAAAATGAAAGTATCGTCATCGGACTCGTTCTGCAAAAAGTGGTATCGGCGCATCCCTAACTAAAAATATGTTGTTGTTGAAAAATTACAATCGTTTCACACTAAATTAACGCTGCAGCCCATCTGAGATATAGAGCTATTTCACATGGCTATGAGCATGATATTATTAAATCAATTATAACGCCAGACTACCAATGTAAATGTCTGTTGAGAGAATAATGTTAGTACCCTTTCATCGCATTGCAATAGTTATACTTTGTTCCCTGTGTTTATTAGCACAGTCTACAGCAGCGGCGGAGTGATATTAAGTTACCAAGGCAACCGAGACTACTACTGGCTAGCTAGACGTCCCGACTGTAGTGCGCTTCTGTTCTGTGTTTACTTTTCGGCACTAACCGGAGCAAAGTAAAATTCCGCCACTGCTGAGAAACTAGTTCCTGTAAATGTAATGCGATCATTGAGATGCAAGTGTAGTTTGAATTCTAACATTATTCTCTCAACAGACATTTACATCGGTAGTCTGGCGTTATAATTGATTTGCTTTTGGTGCACTGTGGAGTGGGTAAAACTGTTTTTAATGGCAGGCTAACGCATCTACCGTTGACTCGCGCTAGCCTAGCACCGGCGAACTATCCAAAAGTAAGGACTGGATGAATTTTTTTGAAAACTGTCTCCACTGATGAATGACAAACAGGCTCACTTGAAAATGAGGTCCGATGTTGAAAATCCTGAACCACCCCTTTAATGATGATATTAATGATATTAATTAATGAGCATGATATTAATATTAATATTATATGATAAGTATATAATACAACTTTCATTCTTCAGGTCAATCATATATTCATAGGAAAAAAATTTTTCAATATCCTTTCAATGGTTAAGGTGATTTCCCATTCCTGACAGCGCTGGTCAGTGGATTGATCTCTATGACGTGAAACATTAGATATCATATATATGTAATTTGAGTAAAAAAATAAAATAAAATAAAGACATTGTTTGATAAGTGCTGATTGAAGTCCTTGAAATCCAAAAAAGTAGTGCTTAAAGTCCTGCAATTTAATTTGACAGAATCTGTACTAACCCTGTGAACAGTATTGGGGCAGTGTGGTCCCTTCAGCCACGACCATCTCCATAAAACTCAGGTGTTCCTGTAGGATTCCCTTGGGACGTTTGTAGTTGTATTATAATAAGATTATCAAGGTCTGCAAGGTGACAGAAAATCACCTACTAGCTTTTTATTATTTATCATTATCTGTTTATTTTCTCTTCAAGATTTAGATTATCCCGAAATTAAAAATGTCTGGCATTTTTTGGAAAACAGCTAAATATCCAAAACTGTGTAACATGCATTTGAAACATGTCATGACAGCATGTTTAAAGATTAGGCTGTTCACACAAGACATCAGATTTTGTCTAAATACAGTACAGCCTTCACAGTGTGAACACTGAGTAATTATACTGTATTGATGACCGGATGTTCACACTATTGTATTGTTTTTCTTTAAGCAAGCAGCAGAAAAGACCACAGCGATGGAAAGAGTTTAAGGGTTGCACATGATATCAAGAAACACTGGAGCAGAAAAATAACAGATGGAAGCAATGAAAACCTGCCCATGTATAAACTCAAACTGGATGAAACATGGAGGAACCGTGATGGATTCTGCAGAAGAAGCACGTTTGGGAAAAACATCACTAAAGAGAACAAGACCATCATGATGATCGGAGCCAGAGGTTCAGGAAAAACCACTCTGATTAACAGCATGATCAACTACATCCTGGGAGTGCAATGGGAAGATGACTTCCGGTTTGTGCTGATAGATGAAGGGAAGCAGAAATCCCAGGCTGAAAGTCAGACTTCAGAGATCACGGCATATCAGATCAATCACATGGATGGTTTCCGGGTCCCATATTCTCTGACCATTGTGGACACACCAGGCTTCGGTGACACCAGAGGAATTTCACATGACCAGAAAATCACAAAGCAGATTCAGGAGTTCTTTTCTAATCCAGGAGGGATCGACCGCATTGATGCCGTGTGTTTTGTAGTACAGGCTTCACTTGCCCGTCTGACACACACACAGAAATACGTCTTTGACTCGATTCTTTCCATATTTGGGAAGGATATTGCTGAAAACATCCCTGTGATGGTCACCTTTGCCGATGGGAAAACACCTCCTGTTCTCGAGGCCATTAAAGTCTCTGCGGTTCCCTGTTCTACCAATGAGTCTGGAGAACCACTTCACTTCAAGTTCAACAACTCCGCTCTGTTTGCTACCAATAACACATCTGCAGACGATGAGGAGTCTGACTGTGAAACCTTTGACCAGATGTTCTGGAAGCTAGGATTTTCTAGCATGAGAAAGTTCTTCACATCCCTTATACAGATGGAAACCAAGAGCTTGTCTCTGACACGGGAAGTCCTGAAAGAGCGACAGCAGCTTGAAGTGCTTGTGGAAGGCCTCCAGCCCCAAATCACTGCTGGTCTGACGAAACTGGATGAAATCAAGAAGACAAGAGCAGCTCTGGAGCAACACAAGGTGGAAATGGAGGCTAACAAGGATTTTGAATATGATTATGAAATAGTTACTGTCCCAAAACAGATCGAAAACAACACTGGCTACTACTTATCCAACTGCCAGAAGTGTCACTTCACATGTTGTGAGACATGCACAATTGCAAATGACAGTGAAAGACATGGGTGCATTGCCATGAAAGATGGAGTGTGTACGGTGTGTCCAGGAAAGTGTGCCTGGAGTGTGCACTTCAATCAGAAATACAAATGGGCTTATGTCAAAGAAAAGAGAAAGGGAACCTATCAGGATTTAAAAAGGCGATATGAGGCGGCACATGGACAGGTCATGTCAAAAGAAAAGATCTTTGAAGAGCTTGAAAAGGAGTTTGAGGTTGTCCAGGATATTGTGACCAAACTAATTGGAGAATCTCAAATGTCTTTGGAGCGTCTGCAGGAAATCGCCCTCAAGCCCAATCCTCTGTCCACTCCTGACTACATTGATCTGATGATCGAGTCTGAGAAACAAGAAGCCAAGCCTGGATTTCGAGATCGCATTCAGGCTTTAATGGACATCAGGAAGAGGGCAGAGATCATCAGTAAGGTGTCCAGAGGAGGAGTGCTTTCAGAGGCCTGGAAAACATACACAGCTGCAACAAGAAAAAAATGAACCAGCCTTTGATCCAAGAGCCCTGTTCAGTAAAGGGATCAGTAAAGCAAATTATGTGTTCAAGTGAAACTTTGACCCTTTATCTACAATTACTACGACTATAAACTAAAACAGTTGGCTCTGTCTTAAGATGCTTTGCATTTTTATTATACTTAAAATACTTTGAAAAATACATTAGTTTAAATGGTCTTCATCTTCTAAACACACTTGTATTATTTTGCTGAACAGCTTGTAAAAAAATCATACATCTAAAATTGACTCATGTTATATTGAACGAGCTGAATATGAATATGTCATGCATCACAAATGATCAGAAAGTATCAAACTGCTGTTTTGGGAAGATGTAATTTTACTTTCATTGATTCTAGTTATTCATTCTGCATGAACAAGAAAAAAAGTAAAGATAATTAAAACACACACACACATATATATATATGGTAACACTTTAAAATAAGGTTCATTAGTTAACATTAATGTATTTACTAGCATGAACTAACGATGAGCAATACATTGGTTACAGTATTTATTAATCTTTGTTAATGTTAGTAATAATCCAGCTGTTCTTTGTTTGTTCATGTTAGTTCACAGTGCATTAACTAATGTTCACAAATACAACCTTTCATTTTGATAATGTATTAGTAAATGTTTAAAGGTGCATTGCGCAAGTCTCTGAGTTTTTGCAGAACTATGCCCCCTCTGGCGACAAGCGAAACTGCAACCAGAGGTGTGCACGCTCATTCCGGCCCGAATCCCTCTTATTTATTTTACTGTACAGGATTATAGAGGCAATCGCAGTGATCAGAGAAGGGCTCATTCAGCCCATCAGGCAATTGTTTAAGCATGTATGGGTTAGAAAACGGGTATTTTTAACATAAAATTTTGCGCATTGCACCTTTAAATTAATATTAACTAAGATTAATTAATGCTGTATTAGTATTGTTCACTCTCAGTTCATCTAAACTAAGTTAGTTAACTAATGTTAACTGATGAACCTGATTATAAAGTGGTAGCATATATGATGGTTATGATAAACAGTCAGGATATTTCTCCTACGTTTACTCAGATCTGATACGTTTCGCATGTGTCCTGGACTCTTATGTTCTGCTGTTCCTGTTGTGTGTGTGTAGTTCTCTGAAGGTTTCCCCGTGATTAGACTTGATTGTTCGCAGCTGTTAGCCTGTTGCTCTTGTGTATGTTATCCTCAGTCAGTCATTCTGTGAAACGAGGAGCAAAGGCAGCAGACGGAGACGAGGAGTGGATTTAATGATGAAAACACGGGAACATGGAGAACTGAGAACTGAGGGACTGAACCCAAACACACACACGTCATTATAGACAACAGATGGACAAACTGAAACCTTTTTTTTATTATTTTAAAAAGATTTATTTTAATTGTACATTTATTTTTATGATTTCATTAAAAATACACAATTGTTTTCTTGTTTACTTTTAATCTGTTTTCTTTACTGTCAATGTATTTTCCCCTGTTGATAAACTTGTTTATTTAAACTGTAAATTACTTCCGTTTGATATATTAAAAACCTCACATTTATTTTTCTGCCAATCTCTCGAGTACAGTGATAGTCTGTCCATCCTCTTCATCCCTCTTCCTCTGTTGCTCCTCATCCACTGCTTTCTCTCATTAATAAATAAAGGACAGGATAATATCTCATAAGACACTGTTTTAAACAAGGATAAGAGCTGAGCTGATGGACGGCATCGCTGTTTCAGCAGAGCTGCTTTATAGCCTGAACTCATTTAATAATTAATGATCTTTACAACAGAGCGGAGGGAACGTTTACACGGCAACGATGTACTAAAAATGGAAAAGTCCTTCTTTTGGACAGGCGATAAAGCTGTCACAACTATCCCCGTTCACATGGATCAGTGAAAACGACTTAAAACGCTGTATTCTGCTGCCAGGCAAGTAGGTGGCGATGTCACATTGCGAAGAAACAAAATAAACACTTTAATGCACTCGCAAGTGTCATCACTTTCCACTGAAACAAATGTCACAACAGAACCTGTGTGAAAAACGTTGCAAAGGCCTGTCGTGTTTGGAAACGCCTCTGTGATAGTGCTGGTTAAATAACTGCGGTGAGGCCAGTCTGCGCTCTTAAAAACACGCTGATTCTAGCGCCTGTGTTGTGTTACGGTGCGCGCTAATACTGTTCATTTATAGATACTGACAATAATGAGTAAACGAGTGAAAAATATGCAGATGTAACAGGGTTAAAAAAAAATCAAATCAAATAAGTTTATTTTTATATAGCGCTTTTCACAACACAGGTTGTATCAAAGCAGCTTCACAGTAATAAATTAAAACAATACATCAATGTTTGTTTCTAGTGGAACGTCCATGTTTGGTAATGCTGATCAATAGTATAGTTGATTGATTAGTTAAATTAAATATCCAAATATCCCCAACTGAGCAAGCCAAAGGCAACAGTGGCAAGGAACTGAAAAACTCCATCAGGTGACCTAATGGAGAGAAAAAAACCTTGGGAGAACCCGGGCTCAGTCGGGGGCCAGTTCTCCTCTGGCGTTTATGAACTAGAGACCGGATTTAACTGTAAGATTAAAAGTATTATATGAATGCCTGGCTGAAGAGATGCGTCTTTAATCTAGTTTTAAACTGGGAGAGCGAGTCTGAGCAACGAACAGTATCCGGAAGACTATTCCAGAGTTTTGGAGCTAAATGTGAAAATGATCTCCCTCCTTTGGTTGATCTGGATATCCTAGGTATGACCAAAAGCCTCGAATTTAGTGACCTTAAAGAGCGCGATGGATTATAGGGCGATAGAAGATCCGTTAAATAGACTGGAGCTAAGCCGTTTAGGGCTTTATAAGTCAGTAGCAATACCTTGTAATTAATACGTGACTTTATAGGTAACCAATGTAGTGATGATAAAATTGGTGTTATAGGATCATATTTTCTTGATCTAGTAAGAACTCTAGCGGCGGCATTTTGGACTAACTGTAGCTTGTTTATTGAGGATGCAGGACAACCAGCTAATAAAGCATTACAGTAATCTAGTCTCGAGGTCATGAATGCATGAACTAACTTTTCTGCATCAGAAACTGATAGCATGTTACGTAGCTTAGCAATGTTTCTAAGGTGGAAGAAGGCTGTTTTTGTAACATATGAAATATGATTTTCAAAAGACAGGTTGCGGTCTAATATAACACCCAGGTCTTTTACTGTAGAGGATGAAGTAACAGGACATCCTACTATGTTAAAGTTGTATTGTAAGAGGTTTTGTGGGTGTTTTTTTGAACCGATAAGTATTACCTCTGTCTTGTCTGGATTTAATAAAAGAAAATTGTGCGTCATCCAATCTTTTATATCTTTAACACACTCTGTCAATTTGGATAATTTAGCGTTTTCATCTGGCCGTGATGAAATATAGATTTGAGTGTCATCAGCATAACAATGGAAACTAATTCCATGTTTCCTTATAATATTTCCAAGTGGCATCATATATATTGAGAATAATAGAGGGCCTAACACAGATCCCTGCGGCACTCCATAGTTTACTGAAGTTATGATAGATTTTTCTCCATTTAAATAGACAAAATGGTAGCGGTCAGATAGGTATGATCTGAACCAGCTTAATGCTTGTCCTTGAACACCAGTATAATTTTGTAGTCGATCTAAGAGTATTGTGTGATCTATAGTATCGAACGCAGCACTAAGATCAAGTAAAACTAGTATTGAGATACAGCCTTGGTCAGAAGCTAGAAGTAAATCATTTGTGATTTTAACGAGCGCAGTTTCAGTGCTATGGTGCGGCCTGAATCCAGACTGAAACTTTTCATAGATGTCATTTTCTTGCAAGAAAGAGCCCAGTTGAGCGGACACAACTTTTTCTAGTATTTTAGACATAAAAGGTAGATTTGAAATGGGTCTATAATTTGCTAGATTATGTGGATCTAATTGTGGTTTCTTAATGAGAGGTTTTATAACTGCCAGTTTAAATGTTCTTGGAACATGACCTAAAGATAAAGATGAGTTAATAATATTGAGGAGAGGCTCTTCCACTATAGGTAACACTTCTTTCAATAGTTTAGTTGGTATAGGATCTAATAAACATGTTGTTGTTTTAGATGAAGTGATAAGTTTATTTAACTCTATTTGTTCTATAGTTGTAAAGCACTGTAATTGTTCTTGCGGGGGGATAGTTGAGGCTGAATTATAAGGCGCGATTGAGGATTGAACGTTTACAATTGTGGTTCTGATGTTTTCTATTTTCTCAGTGAAGAACTTCATGAAATCATTACTACTAAACTGTAACAGAATATTTTGTTCAGGAGACATCTGTTTATTTGTTAGTCTAGCCACGGTGTTAAATAAGAACCTAGGATTGTTATGGTTGTTTTCTATTAGCTTGCGTAGATGCTCAGCTCTGGCCGCTTTTAGGGCCTTTTTATAACGTGACATACTGTCTTTCCACGCGATTCTAAAGACCTCTAAGTTAGTTTTTTTCCATTTACGCTCTAAATTACGGGTTTCTCTCTTTAGAACATGCGTAGTATTGTTGTACCATGGTGCTTTAGTTTTCTCTCTGACCTATAAATAATAAATAAATGTTATTATTTAAATGACCAAATAAATAAATAAATGTTTCTATAAATGTTATGTCTTTCACCAAAATTACTGTTTTGTTCATGTAATAACTGTTTTGGTGACACCTTGTGGCAACATGAGTAATTAGTGGGTCATTTGCCCTTTCACTTGTGAGGCCACACCCCTACCCCCAGCAGAGAAGGTTATCCGATGCTGAAGATGGTGGTAGGTAAAATGTGCTCCGGTGAAATTAGTGTTTTTTGTAACTAAATATTTGTTAATTTCACGAATAATATTGAGAATAGAGTTTGTGGATGTTATGTAACAATATATAAATTGATGTTGATTGTATGTGACTAACTTTGTGAAGTTTACATGCAACTTTTTCAATATGTGCGTTGCATGGCTGACGCCATCTTTTCAAATAAAACGCAGATGAATCTCTCATTTTTGTTTGCTTTTGTAGATGCATGTATGTGTAAATGCCCACTGTCGCCAGAGGATATATGTTTTTCCTTGTGTTACAGTAAACAACGCAAACGCAGTTCTCCGTGTCCGTCTGTGATTTGAGTGCTGTCGGATGAGAAGCGTTACACATGTAAGCAATAAGGTAGGAGAGGCTGTGCTTTATCATGAATAAGTAACGGCTGAAGGGCGTTGTTAGGCACGACGCGAAGCGGAGTAACCCCTTCAGCCGTTACTTATTCACGATAAAGCACTTGCCTCGAGTACCTTATTGCTTTTATAAAACGGTTGCCACACAATACAAATATTAAAGCTGAAAAATATTTATCTATGCAACTTTCATGAAGTAAAATCACTAAAAGCATTCCTTCCGCTGGAAAAAATAGTCCCTGAACGTAAACAGCATCAGCAACAGAAGCGGAAACAGCATCAGCAACAGAAGCGGAGTCTATGAACAGAGGATACATACATTGTTTCGCCAATAGATGGCGGCAAAGACTGTATTATGAATGAGTCAGTCGGTAGAGAAGACTTTTATATTGAAAAGACTCAAACTTGTTTTCACGGAGAAGGAAGACGCAACTGACAGATTACATGAGAAAACCCCTTAACGGTTAACTCTTAAAAGGACAAGATATCGCAGCGGACATTCAAACGGAATATTTTATTAAGAATATAGGACTGACCTGAAGGAAAATGTAATGTCTACTGAGAATGCAGGTAACTTTAAACTCGCTTTTTCGATCTCTCATAAATCAATACTCCACTTCAATGGACAATATCAATGAGATCGCACATGTGTTTAAGTTGCTAAGAGTGGTTGCTAGGGGTGTTGTAGTGATACATAGAACCATTGGGTGAAGCGGTCAAAGCCGTGTTTTATCGTGAATAAAGCACAGCTATTGACCAATCAGAATCAAGGATTGGAACTGACCGTTTTATAAGAATAAATATAAAACAATATATAAGCTGATAAGCTGAAATTGACTATATAAAAATGATATTTACAAAGATTAAAAATGGGCCTGATAACATGAAGTTGACTTTAAATGATGGCTAATAATAATTAAAATCAAAATTTAAATTGCATAAGAACATGACCAAGAATACAGTGTATGTATGATTTCATTTTAAAACAGTAATTACTTGCAGAAGCATGTCTCCCATTATTCTGCAGAACTGAGACACTGAAGTAATAGTATAACTCTCTCCTTCTGCCCACTCCTTAATATCAGTGACCCAGCCCTCAACTTCAGCCTGTGTCACTGCCAGCTGGACTCTCATGCTTTCCAGGTCCTGAAGTCGGCTTTCCAGGCGCTTTGTGGCCTTCAAATAACAAAAAAAGGAAACGAAAGAAGAAAAATGTTATACCTACAAAAATATACAATAGAAGGTATTTACAATATATGAAAATAACAATACTCATCTCTACCTTCTGATATCGGCAGGCAAGTGAAGTAGCCAAGTTATTAAACTTTTGCTGATTCCAGCGCATGACCATCAGTGTAAGCATGTCTGTACGTTCTGCAAAAAAGAAAAGAATATACACTAATCTGTGTTGTACCACATGTCCCTCACTGGCTACACTTTTCCTGTAACACTTTCAATCTAAGTAGTGCAGTGTGTGGTTACCTTACCTGCTCTGGACATGTGCTTCGTGGTCACAGCAATCCTAGAGAGGAAGGCGTTACACTGCTCAACCTCCTCCCCAAGTGTCAATCCGGACCCTTGCTGGTAAGCTCCACTCCATTTAACCTATTAAAGAAAATACTTAAAGCTGCCAACATACCTTTGCAGGTGTTCAGGGACAGTCAATGACATGCTAATGTTTTCTTACCTCGCATTTAAAATCATGGGCTTTGGCATGAAACACTGAGAGGAATGGTTTCATGCTAAGAAGGTGCTGGAGCTCCGGGAAGCTGTTTGCCACTTTGTTGAGGTAGGGCCAGCACTTGCAGGTTACATCCATGGCAAAAAGGCTTATTGGCTTATTTGCCAGCTTGTTCTGCAGGTAGAGGGGATAAGCATAGATTTCTGCTCTGAACATGTTGAGAGCGCAGAGAAAAACTCCATGTCGACAGACCGCAAGCTCAAGTCCCTCCTCATCAATTTTACTTGAGGATCTCTGAGACGTTTCCCTGGCAGCTGACCACTCCCCTCCACAGACACCTCTTCCAGAGACCTACAACATGGAAAAAGGTTGATATAAATAGTCAGAACTCACCCAAACAATGTCAACTGTAAGATGTTATTGGTGGTGTTTTTAGAAATATTATACAAGTTTACATGGTTGGTGGTAGAATGAATGTAATCCACAAATCTCTCTACTTCATCATCTTTTGCAATGAAGATGCCATCAAATAAGGCTTGTTCTTCAGATCTAATTGAAGGTCAATGTGTACCTTTCTTTCATTATGACACAGCAAAGGTTACTTTAACTAAAGTTACTAAAGTGGTCAAAGGTGACGCCTCCACAGGCAGCCACTCAGCCCAGTGCATCATGGGAAATCTTTTGGCTCTTTGTATATCAAGGACAGAAAACATCACAACCAAAGTCCCAAAAAAAAGAGACAACTCCCACAGCAAACTCAACTCCCACAGCAAACTTAACCAACCATGTCTTTATGGACCTATTTGTTTTTTTCTGAATGCAAACTGCATGACTAGGATGTGACAAGGACATCACTACTTGATCTTATACACAGGTCTAATGTTTTGAGTGATTGAGTTGATAAATTGTGTAGTGTATGAATTTAGATTTTTTACTGAGCGGTAGTTTTTACACAAAGACTTTGATAGAACATCATCTAAGATTCAATGTATCGAGTACAGCTGAATCTCTGTGTTTTGATATCATCAGCATGCTCCAATTATAATAATCAATGTGCTGATAATGTCACCATAGTCATTCTGTGATACTCGTCAATACTAGTGCTAGTTAGTGATTCCCACCACTAATACTCACACGGCCA
Source organism: Squalius cephalus (assembly GCA_022829025.1). Taxonomy (NCBI): domain Eukaryota; kingdom Metazoa; phylum Chordata; class Actinopteri; order Cypriniformes; family Leuciscidae; genus Squalius; species Squalius cephalus. The sequence continues at coordinate 11,265,860 of CM040794.1, forward strand.
AAGCGGACAGTTCGTTGATCAAGCATTGTTAAAAATGCACGGCAGGACAGTCCTGGTGCTGCCATCTTCAACTCTTCACATCTGTAGCGTACACCGTGGAAAAGTGAAGGGTAACAGGCCAATAGTCATGATGGACCAAGTGAACACAACTGTAAATGCGAAGACAACAGTTGGTGTGGTTAAATCCGTGCACATGACCTTTTAGCAATAATGCTAAACCAGAGAAGTTGAACTATTAATTCAACTTTTTACATTTCTATCTCAATAATCTATCATAAAATGAATGGTTGAAGTTTTTGGTATCTCACTCTGTGACAGTGCAGTAATAGGAGAGAGAAATAGGAAAACAGATGTTAGTAGGCAAGATAAGAGAACACTACCGATCAAGGAGATATGGTCGATAAGAATATGTCAGCACACCATTATAAATTTACATGCTAAATACAGGCTATAATTCCCATTGGGTTAGTATGTACAAGCTGTCATTCAATGTATGCATTCATTGAGCTGATGTGCAGGCCGTCATAACTGCTGAAAGAGATGTAGGCATAAGTGCAGTATGTAATGAGGTAGAATGCCATTTCTGAGTTCCTTATGGATTTCTCAGAGGGCAACTTCTCGCGGCTCTGTGAATAGTAAAAGCATTTGTAAGGCTGGAATCAGTAATGTTAACTCACCCACTCTACAACAGTCGCAGTACCCCTTGAATGAAGTTTCACCTGAAAAGGTGGAACGCCGTTACATTCAAGACCTGTGTTGTGGTCAATGTAATAACACTTCTTGATGGGCAGCTGGAGGAAAGTGGCCAGTTGCATCAAGCAGATTTTGTAAGTGATCCAAGCAGGCTGGTCTACGAGGTCATCTTCAGAAATGACTGTCTCTGGGCCGGGGAAGGTGGGCATGTCAGAGGCTGGCAGCTGCTCTGGGTTATCCGGCACATCTGGCTCATGGCCTGGCGCATCTCCACGGTCATGTATGTCCAGTACAGATTCCCCAAGCCCAATAATGGGGAGTCTGTCAATGACATCCTGTAATGCACTAGCAGCTCTGTGTCAAAAAAAAAAAAAAATACACAACTGTCAAATACACATACCAATTTTCAATAACAGAGGACAGACTGAAAAAAAAGCCATTTTGTCTGTCAATTCAATTCTACAAAAAGACAACCAAAAAAATGTCACTTCCACACTAAAACATGTAATCATAACAAGATGATATGGTGATGTGTTCCACTTACACACTGTTCTGAAGGCTGTTTGCCTGTTGATCATCCACTAGTACTAGTAGACAAATGAATACGTCCTTGGACGTAACAAGAGCCATTCACAAGCTTCATGGAATTCATACTAAACACAAAGCAAGTTTGAGTACATAGACAATGAAAAGATGTACAATAAAACATGAGAATTTATACCGGTAATAGTGTAATATCTACTTTTACACGTATACCTGTCTTCCATAGACCCCAAAGCTTGATCCTCAGCCAGTGGTCCAACTCCTACTAGAAAATCGTCACTGTTGACATAACAAATTTCATATCAAATGTAATGCATCTGTACAGCATGGCGACATATAATCCAGCTGTATAATGTAATGACAGGAGCAAACAAATTGTGTGCATTTCATGTAACTACATACACTCACCTAAAGGATTATTAGGAACACCTGTTCAATGTCTCATTAATGCAATTATAGAACATCATCCAATTATCAACCAATCACATGGCAGTTGCTTCAATGCATTTAGGGGTGTGGTCCTGGTCAAGACAATCTCCTGAACTCCAAACTGAATGTCAGAATGGGAAAGAAAGGTGATTTAAGCAATTTTGAGCGTGGCATGGTTGTTGGTGCCAGACGGGCCGGTCTGAGTATTTCACAATCTGCTCAGTTACTGGGATTTTCACGCTCAACCATTTCTAGGGTTTACAAAGAATGGTGTGAAAAGGGAAAAACATCCAGTATGCAACAGTCCTGTGGGCGAAAATGCCTTGTTGATGCTAGAGGTCAGAGGAGAATGGGCCGACTGATTCAAGCTGATAGAAGAGCAACTTTGACTGAAATAACCACTTGTTACAACCGAGGTATGCACCAAAGCATTTGTGAAGCCACAACACGCACAACCTTGAGGCGGAGGGGCTACAACAGCAGAAGACCCCACCGGGTACCACTCATCTCCACTACAAATAGGAAAAAGAGGCTACAATTTGCACGAGCTCACCAAAATTGGACAGTTGAAGACTGGAAAAATGTTGCCTGGTCTGATGAGTCTCAATTTCTGTTGAGACATTCAGATGGTAGAGTCAGAATTTGGCGTAAACAGAATGAGAACATGGATCCATCATGCCTTGTTACCACTGTGCAGGCTGGTGGTGGTGGTGTAATGGTGTGGGGGATGTTTTCTTGGCACACTTTAGGCCCCTTAGTGCCAATTGGGCATCGTTTAAATGCCACGGCCTACCTGAGCATTGTTTCTGACCATGTCCATCCCTTTATGACCACCATGTACCCATCCTCTGATGGCTACTTCCAGCAGGATAATGCACCATGTCACAAAGCTCGAATCATTTCAAATTGGCTTCTTGAACATGACAATGAGTTCACTGTACTAAAATGGCCCCCACAGTCACCAGATCTCAACCCAATAGAGCATCTTTGGGATGTGGTGGAACAGGAGCTTCGTGGCCTGGATGTGCATCCCACAAATCTCCATCAACTGCAAGATGCTATCCTATCAATATGGGCCAACATTTCTAAAGAATGCTTTCAGCACCTTGTTGAATCAATGCCACGTAGAATTAAGGCAGTTCTGAAGGCGAAAGGGGGTCAAACACAGTATTAATATGGTGTTCCTAATAATCCTTTAGGTGAGTGTAGTAGTGATTGTACTGACGGTTAGAAAACTTGTTTAGTTTTATTGTTTTTTTAGATTGTCTTGTCTATAGCTAGACAAAATTATTACAAAATCCCTGAGTAGATGAACTCTATGGGAAGTGGCACATTGGCGAACACAGGAATCCCCAGAATGATTTTGTTTGAAACAAAAGTGGCCCTGTTCAAAACATGGCATTAACATGCGTCTTACCAGGCAGATTCTTCTCCAGTTGTCATAGTTGGATGGCGCAGAGCACCTTGTCTTTTACTAGGGGTTGATGTAGTTGGGCCCTGACTTGCTGTGTTTGTACTTTTATGATAGCTGGAAAAAAATTACAACCATATATTTAAAATGCCAGAAAATGAATTAAAATCAAATTTAAAATATCCTTACTTTGTCATGTTCCGGCGTGCAAGTGTGTGCATGAATATCTATCGGTATAACGACAATAAATCTAACCTAACGTTACGAAACAGTTGTTTTGTACCAAGCAGGCACGGCGCCAGGATTCCAGTTTTGGATGGGCCAGACCAATTGTGGGTGGGCCTTAAATTAAAAACGTTATCCAATCACTGTTTAACCTAATAAAAATTATTGACTAATATACTGTTATATTATCTGTGAGTATACATAATATAGATTTTAATAGCTTGATGCTCTTTGAATATTTTGTTGCATTGTAAAAAGTTTCGGTGCATAAGACGGAACTATCCACGATCGCTCTCCATGGTTCTGACCAAAGAAGAGCGCTTTGGAATCTCCATTACGCATCATACCTGGCTTTGTCTCTTAGTGCACTACGAAGACTCTTAAGGTTTAACTTAACTAAAGGTATGCTACCACTAAAGGTATACAATTGCTAGGCGTCTTCAGGGCTATCATCCACTCGCGAGGCAGAGGCGCTGGCGCCCTCAAAGCAACGGCGCTGGTCGCCGAGAAAGATATGACATGGAGTGGGTAACACATGATTTTATGGAAGCTTGTTTCCGCCACAAAATAATAATTAAAAAACAGATAATTGCGACTTTTTATCTCACAATTGCGAGTTTACATCTCGCAATTCTGACTTTATTTCTCAAAATTGCGAGATATAAAGTCAGAATTGCGTGAAATAAAGTCGCAATTGCGTGTTATAAAGTCAGAATTGCGAGATATAAAGTCAGAATTGAGTGAAATAAAGTCGCAATTACGTATTATAAAGTCAGAATTGCGTAAAATAAAGTCGCAATTGCGTCTTATAAAGTCAGAATTCTGACTTTTTTTCTCGCAATTGCAACTTTATATCACGCAATTCTAACTTTATAATACGCAATTGGGAGATATAAAGTCAGAATTGCATGATATAAAGTCGCAATTGCGTGTTATAAAGTCAGAATTGTGAGATATAAACTATTCTGAGGTAAAAAAAAAAAAAAAAAAAAAAAAAAAAAGTCTTTTTTCCCCCTTAGAATTGGACTTTATATCTCACAATTGTGAGTTTATATCTCACAATTCTGAGAAAAGATGTCAGAATTGCGAGATATAAACTCGCAATTATGTGTTATAAAGTCAGAATTGCGTGATATAAAGTCACAATTGCGAGAAAAAAGTCAGAATTCTGACTTTATATCTCGCAATTCTGAGAAATAAAGTCAGAATTGCGTGATATAAACTCGCAATTGTGAGATAAAAAGTCGCAATTATCTTTTAACAAATTTAACAAATAAAACAAATGTTTTATTCAGTGGCGGAAACAAGCTTCCATATGATTTTGACCACTTCATTGAGTAATTAAAATAATATACGATTTGTCCACGAATGGCTTTATATGAAAAACTACTAGTCGACTAGAAAAAAAAATTAGTCGGAGGCAGCCCATATTCCGCATGTTTTCGAGCCAGGCAGCAATTCTGGGTTGAGCGAGCGACCCTGCGGAATGAGCGAGCGGTGCGGAATATTCAGGAATGAGCTCTGATCGGAACAAACCCGAACCACTGTCTGCTGAACTTGCGCAGAAACATCAAAATAGATAACAGCTTTTTAAAATTGTTTTTAAAACTAAACATTTAGACTATTTTAGCACAAATGATGAACTTATTGCCATTTTTTTTATAATTCTTGACAAACTTAGAATATATTAAAAGTTTTTTTTCTTTTTGAAGAAAAGTTTTGGGTGGGCCTGTTAAAAAGTGGGTGGGCCTAGGCCCGTCAGGCCCACTCATAATGCCGTGCCTGGTACCAAGTCATATTTTCTTGCAGAACCAACACTTAGCTGGTGATGTAATGTGGAAATGCATAAAGTTACAACTGTAGTATTTCACATCAGATAACGTTAGCAAATGGTCGGCGTTAGCTGGCGAACTAATGATGTCTAACTTGAGCCAACTAAAGCACAAAATCACAATATATTTGACATGCTTTGAAGTATTGTTAGCTTATATCTGTCCAAAAGGATGAAAGCCAACTCAGGGTCTGTTTTTATACCTAAAACAAAGCGGAGGTCTCTCCATAATTCAAACGCTCTGCCAATGTTGATCCGTGTTTTCGTCCTGAGTCGATCCGATTGACGTTTGGCCTGACGAGCTTCAGCAGATAATTTTTTTTTTTTTTTTGGGGGGATTTTGTGTTGGAGTCTGTGTTGTGCTGGAGGCAGGTCGTTTTTTGGTGTTATCAGACTCCATGTCGTTAGCTGCAGTGCCGTCGCAATAGACTGTATATAAAACGGAGAGAGGCTCGGGAGCGCGCATGCACGTAACATCCGGTGGATTTCGCAGAAAGATAAAAATCTGATAAAATTAGGAATACTGGCCTTCAGAGGTAATAGCAAAACACGACAAGTGGATCATTGTAATGTGTGATTACAACCCCTTCACAGGCAGGCAGGCAAAAAAAGGATTCATTTGATAAAAAAAAGTTACATACAGCACCTTTAATTTAGCCCCTTGTTTGGGTCTTAAATATAGACACCTTCTACCTTATTTTGTTTATTCTCAGGTTAGGTAAAGTCAGTCGAATTCGTTCTAAACAATAAGTATATAAATTTCCATACTTACAATTCAGTCGAAAGACTGCTCCGTGGTTTAGTTCAGCTCAATATTTAGAAAAACAGAGACTTGAGGCAGGCGAGCTTCTTAATTTCAGTTATATGTATTTTTTATTAAATACGGGTTAACTAGTTTAAAATATAATAAAAATATAAATAAAAGTAAATCAAAACCAATTAATTTACAAGCTTTCATCTTCATGAGGCGCAATGGCAAGGCATCTGACACCGGAGAGGCCGTCCTTGGTGAACCAGCGTCTGACTTTGACATTCTTTACAATACTTCTTATAGTCCACACGCCCTCCGCACAGATTCAGTCCTTTACAGTCAATCTGTCCAATCCGAAGTGTTGAACTGTCCTCCGTTCTGGAAACCCCCTTGTAACTCCATATATAAAGCTCTTTCCTTTGTTCTCCTTTGTTTGCTGCTCTGGACCCTCTGCCTCTCTCCTGCGTCTCATGCTCCTCATCAAACGGGTAATGCTTGCCGTTTCTACTTTGCTAAGATACATGCTTTCTACTACTTAATGCTACTTCTATCTATTGATTAAATGCTTAAACATGAGTACATTATTGTCGTTTCTTGCATGCATTATTACAATAAAAAGTTTATTACAAAAACAAGTTGCAGTGTCTCTCTGAACACAACAGTTCAATAATAAAGACCTTTACAAAACCATCTCCATTGTCTTTCTTAATAAAACAATTTCACAATAAAGGCTTTTACCAAACAAGTTACAGTGTCTTTTCTTATACAACACTCTTTTTAACTAGGTTATGAATGTGGTTAATAACATACATACTTTATATATGAAGGTCACCGATTAATACAGAATAAATTGCATATATATATTTCACTTCTAAAACTACAATGGTGATTAATATCATATCAGCCCATATATATATATGAGGCGTTCTAATAGAATAAATTGCATGTTCACTAAACTATATATAATGAAGAGCACTTTTCCAAAACACGATAAACGGCATTTAAAAAACAATAGTTTGTCATGTCATTTTGCTGTGTATTGTCTTTACATTAACTTAACATGAAAATCACTTGCGCCAGACGCTCTATTTGCGTCTGTTTACTCACTCTCAGTCACACAAGGTCATGTTGTGATTTGTTTTATGTAAAGTTCTACTTTTTATGGGTTTGACACTTTACTGAATGCCAATGTATTTATTACTGACTTGCCTTTTTTATTTTTAAAGACAAACCATACATTTTTGGAAAAAAATGGATGGATTTATAGCGTTTTGAAAAAAAAACAAAAAACTTTGAATTTATCGTCAACAATTTTGTTGTTTGATTTAATAATCAGTTTAACATGTTCAGACTGAGCCAAAAAAAACAAACATTTTAACAGGATAAATTGAATATTCACAAAATGTGTGGGTCTAGGTAAAAATGTAATTTTCCTGAAAACTAGATTGTCTTTAACTCGACTTTATTCCAACATGATGTAACCTCACATGTGAATCTGCTCAATGTTTACTCCCGCCATTGTCGTACGCATACGTAGGTACTGACGTATGCTCAATCACACAGATCGTAACTGGTTCACATCTCCCTCTTTTTGTCTGGGGTTTCATTCAGTATTAACACAACTGTTTCTAAGAAACATACTTTGAAATTGTTGAAGCCATTTCTATGGAAATAATAATATGTTGAGTTTATTTTGTAAAGCCTGAGGAAACCTGTGTTGCAAAAGGAACGTAGAAATTGGAAAGCAAACGGTTTACCAGTGATCTAGTATAATGTAATTTGATTGGCTGTTAGATTTAGTATGAAAGAAATAAACACTGCGAAACAGCCAGAAGCCACTGGACTTGGGAGCAACACAGTCTTTTGACCATCGAGGAACTGCACAGTTAGTTTGCAAGAAAAGTAAAGATCCTACGTTTTTTTTTTATTGTTTATGTTTTGAAATTCATAATTAAACAGTCAAACGAAGAACTTTGGATTCTAGACTTTTGTTTACTGATGTTTTGTGTTGAGTACAAAAGAACTTTGAAGTCCTAAGCTAGTTCACTTGCTGCACTCACATCAACGTCAAAAGACTGCTCGACATAGTCAAAATAGCCAATCGAGCAAATTCAGAAGATTGCTTGACGACACTGAAAGATGAGCCGTGTGAGAACAGCTAAAGAAGCAGCCAGACACTCGCGAAGACGGCGAGCTAATCAACTGGGCGGAGCTGAGGAAACCTGCTAGCGGCTGCTAGCAAAGACAATAGACCAAGACGGCCGAAAACTACGTCGTGGCTCAAGAATACAGAAAGAAAGCCAGAGGTCCCCTATCTAGAGGTCTGATAATATCTTCTTGACTCTATTAGCCTCCTGATGATGCTAACACTAACCATTGTCTAAAAGTGGCAGTTAATGTTGACTGGATATTTGGTTCTGAAAGTCATAGAGCTTTATTTAAAGAAATCCTACACTACAGTGACTCTTTTCACGAGTGTTGTGAATACATAAGAAGAGTAGAAGCTGTGGACAATACCAGGAATTGTTTTGTGTGAAGATTTTAAAGTGACATGACATGGCGGATGAAAGCGCAGCTGCGTGTGTTGAACAAAAAAGGGCACCAAAGCCCACAGAAAAGGCTGTAGAGGAGAAAATACAAAAGCTGAGAGGAGAACGCAAGGGAAAGTTGGCACAAATAACCAAACAGAAGAATGATTTAGCCAAATTGAAGGAAAATAACCACAATGTTAATTTCATTAAAGATGAAGCATTGCTAGGGTTTGACAGATGCTTAAGACAGTAGGCTATGAATGGATTAATGAGGAGTTGTGTGAGTTGATAGATGAAGATAAGAAAGCGGTGCAAGATGCTTATGAGAACAAATATTCAGAATTTAAGCGGTTTATAGAAGACAGGATTGCAGATGTCTTAAGAGATGAGGAAGATGATATTAGGCCATATGATAGTGTGTCCAAAGCTAACTCTGTGGTAAGCCACACTTCCAGTACTAATTCTGAGAATTAAAGCTGAACGTGAAGCGCTGTTGGCAAGAGCTGTGGCAATGAAAAAGACAGAAGCAATAAAACAGGAAGAAATTCGCTTGAGAATTAGAAAAGAGCAATTTGAGCTTGAAACTGAGCTTGCTGCTTCAGACGCCAAATTAAAGGTGTATGAAGAATCTGAAGATGCTCATGAGTTTAGCTATGATTTATTAGAGCCACCTTCAGGACCCAGATTTGAACCCCTGATGCGTAGACAAGAAAAACACAATGTAGACGAATATGTGCGTCGTGGAGCTGGTAAGCCATCCCTTACATTCAGTCCAAAGCCAGACACTCAAGTTGGTGCTTCAGATAGAAGAAAGTCATCATCAAGGTTTGATGCTGTCAGCAGCACGCCGCATCTCAATCATCATGAGCGCACTGATTCTTCTACAGAAAGCCTGCACAAAGTGTGTTACAGCGTCAAAACAAAGTCACCGAGATGCTCATTAAACAAGAGCTGGACTCTGGTACCCGAGCCAGTACCGATGGGTCTCGGGGGGGCTAATTATTTCCCACCACTTTTATTTTAAAAGGGACAATGCACATTTTCTTTATGTTAGCATTTTCAGAAGCACCTTTTATGATATAGCTAGCTCAATGAACCTTTAAAGTAGCCATTATAACAGGCCAGTGACCGCCCGCCATGCATGTTCATGTGACCGTATGTGAGAATTGGCCATTAATGGTGAAACACTGCTCTAATTGCTGCTATTTGTGAGTCAGTTATCTCAGAAAAGGTGCTTTTGCAAGTTTCATGAATGGCCTAGTTTTTGTGTTAGAGTTGGGGGAGGTGTGCATAAATACACACAGAAGCACTTAGTAAGTTTAGGCTCAGATTAAAACACAGGTATTTTCTGTTTGCGTCTAAAAAAATAAATAAAGACTGAAAACTAGATATGGGTGGTCAATAAAACATTGCTAAACAATTGTACTGTGTACTGGCTATGTTGGAAATATATTTTAAAAATGAGAAGAGTAGACCATAATGATATATAAAATATTTATTTTTATTTAAAACAAATAATCAGTCATCCTCCTCCTCTTCATCGTCTGCAAAATACTGAAGAGAAATAAAAATCTAATGAAAATTTATAAACAGAAAAAAAGCTTAAGATTTACATAAATTGCAAAGACACTTCCACAATACACCCTGAATGACCAACACATGGTCTAATTTATCCTGCTGTCAAAAAAATCAAATGAATAATTAACACCAGAATTACAACTAGAGAGTTTGACAGCCTACATTGAATATATCCATTACCTCAAAATCTTCATCATTTGCCCCTTGGCGGCGGCGGCGGCGGCGGCGGGAGGGGGGGGGGGATTGGGGCTGTTGGGTGGAGGAGGAGGAGGAGGAGGAATATTACCTCCTCCTACGATCTCCTCCGATGAGGATGTGTGCTCACTGTCCTGCAAAATAACACAATACAACGGGGCTTGGGGATTGGGGCTGTTGGGTGGAGGAGAAGGACAGTGAGGATGTCGATCTCCTCCGATGAGGATGTGTGCTCAATGTCCTGCAAAATAACACAATACAACATCTGTCCAACTGCACATCATACGATAATCTCTGTCTAAAACAGAGGCACTGTTTAATGACAAGTGTACTCACAGTGCTGCTTAAAATCACAGTGGTTGCCTTGGGGAAGAAATAAAAAACATTGAAAAAATAAATGAAATGTGAATTTTTACCACAAGCTTTAATTTGTTATAAATCAAGTTAATAAGATTTGGCAATGAAAAAGCATGTATCAATATTATTTCTACTTACCAAACTCCCACTTCCACAGGAAGTGTTTACCCCACTGTCGCTGGATGCACTGTTTCCCCTCTTGTTGTCTGAAACAAACAAAACAATTTATTCTATTCTATTCAACACTTGTCCTTTTGTGCCACCAAAGTCCTTGAGGGCCAGGCCTGTCCACTTTTGGTTCTGGATCGTAGTGATGATCCATGGATCCGACTCCACCTGCACCCTGGTGACGGGTCAAAAAGCTAGACAGACCTTGGAAGCAGCTGACAAACAGAAAATATATGAATGTTGTGCGTTTTGGATGATGACACATACCATGCCATAGTACTTTGGGCTCTTCTGGCTTGCTGGCTCAAAAAGCTTGGATGAATGAAGAACAAATCTCAGATTAATCCTCAATTCTTTCAGCGTATTTTTCTTACAGAAAATAATATTATTTGAACTTTATGTAGTACATAAGCCATTGTAATATAATATCATCTAAATGAACACGTATTTTAGACCCTATACCGACTAAGCTACTGAAAGAGATGCTTCCAGAGGTCATAGATCCTCTTCTTAATATCATTAATTCGTCTTTGTCTCTAGGATACGTACCAAAAAACTTTAAGCTGGCTATGATTAAACCTCTTGTTAAAAAAACCGCAACTTGATCCTACAGAATTAGTCAATTACAGGCCGATCTCGAATCTACCTTTTCTGTCAAAGATATTAGAAAAGGCAGTATCTTCACAACTGTGTTCCTTTCTTGAAAGAAATGATATCTGCGAGGATTTCCAGTCCGGATTTAGACCGTACCATAGTACTGAGACAGCTCTTGTTAGAGTCACAAATGATTTGCTCTTATCATCCGATCGTGGTTGTCTCTCTATTAGTGTTACTCGATCTTAGTGCTGCATTTGATACTATCGACCACAACATTCTTTTAAACAGACTCGAAAATTATGTTGGAATTAGTGGAATTGCACTAGCATGGTTTAAATCATACTTATCTGACCGTTATCGGTTTGTAGCAGTAAATGAAGAGATGTCTCATCGATCACAAGTTCAGTATGGCGTACCACAAGGCTCAGTACTAGGACCGTTGCTGTTCACTCTGTACATGCTACCATTAGGAGATATCATTAGGAAACATGGAATTAGCTTTCACTGTTATGCTGACGATACTCAGCTCTATATTTCCTCACACCCTGACGAAGCTTATCAATTCACAAAAATAATGGAGTGCATTGCTGATATAAAAAATTGGATGACTCGTAATTTCCTACTACTAAACTCTGAAAAAACAGAGATTCTAATTATTGGACAAAAAACGTCCTCACGTAATAACCTAGAATACTGTCTAACACTTGATGGCTGCTCTGTTAAGTCTTCGTCGTCAGTTAGGAACCTGGGTGTGCTCTTTGATACCAATCTTTCATTTGAAAGTCTTGTGTCCAGTATCTGTAAAACTGCATTTTTCCATCTTAAAAATATATCTAAATTACGCCATATGCTCTCATTGACAAATGCGGAACAATTAGTTCATGCTTTCATGACATCAAGGCTAGATTATTGTAATGCTCTACTGGGTGGATGCCCTGCACGCTTAATAAACAAACTACAGCTGGTCCAAAACGCAGCAGCTCGAGTTCTTACCAGAACCAGGAAGTATATATTAGACCATATTAGCCCGGTTCTGTCAACACTGCTCTGGCTCCCTATTAAACATTGTAAGTAATCAGCAATATTTTAACATTTATACAAAGCACTAAATGGTTTAGCTCCGCAGTACTTGAGCGAGCTCTTAACGCATTATAGTCCTTCACATCTATTGCGATCTCAAAATTCGGGCCAGTTGATAATACCTAGAATATCAAAATCGACTGCTGGCGGTAGATCCTTCTATTTAGCACCAAAACTTTGGAACAGCCTTCCTACCATTGTCCGGGAAGCAGACGCACTCTGTCAGTTCAAAGCTAGATTAAAAACACATCTCTTTGACCTAGCATACACATAATACATTATAGACTTCTATATTTCAATATTAGGCTGCATAGATTAGGTCAGCTGGAACCGGGAACACTTCCCATAAATCCTGATGTACTCGTTACAGCATAAGAAGAATGGCATCTACGCTAATTTTAATGCCTTTGTTTATCCCGAGGTCTTCCCGCAGCCTGCCGGATCCAGGCCGTATCCAGATCTGACGAAGGACCTTCGCCTGGACCCGATGACAACGCAGTGCTGAAGTGCCAACTAGTCTCTCCCTATGGAGGATCCAAAACTTATTCTCTCACTTCCGCTAAAATGGATTTTTATGACATCAATTTTTATGACATCACTGCGGACTTAATACCAGATCATTTGTTACAGCTTGTCAAATATGCCCCTTTTTGGGCGTGAGCAAAAACTTGCTGTTTTTGTGTTCCTCTAAATGCAAAGGAGCTGCAGCTCCGCCTCTGTTCAGAAGAGGGCAGAGTCCTTACACGAGCTTCAGAAACTCCAGCATTAACAAAACAGGCCAATCTCCCTCATCCAGAATCCCAGAATCACCAGTAGCGAGTGCAGCCTTACGGAGAGACTCAGGAAGAGCTTCTGAATGTTAGTGGAGACATTTATGTAGCTGTTGTGGAGTTACACTGATCATCTCATCATCATGTTGAACTCCTCCACAATAGAATAGAATAGACAGCGGTGACATGTTCTGGTCAATAGTGTTCAGTGCTCGTCTGTGCTCAACCACACAACAGTTTCATGCTTTGCTGGATCTTCTGCCATTGCACTAGAACTGGTCTCTGTTGTCGCTTGTAAACCAAATGTCGGCTGGTGTGTGTAAACGTGCAGATTAAGGGGTGGTAATATTATAATAAGATCCTCTTCATACATCAGACGGGGAGTAAAAGGGGAGTAAAATCTGATCGGCTTATTTTTAGACATGCTTGCAGAGAAAGGTTCACCAGAACAGTTACTGGGTTTCACTTTTCATGTTTTCCAAGTCGGTAGAAGCACCGATTATAGCACTTACACACGGCATAAGTCAGATTTTCATGATATGTCCCCTGTAATCGTCTGTAAGAGTGCGCAGTCTTTGTGTATCTCAAGTCTTTGCTTATAGTCAACAGAATGTCTAAAGGGAAGTGTAAGTGAAGCGTCTCACCGTCTCGCTCTTCTCCGTCATCTCTCTCTCGTCTCTGATGAACTGCAGAGACTCCAGGAGCCGGTCTAGCTCTTCAGTCAGAGTGTTACATGTAAGCTACAGCCACATTCAGCGCCGCTAGCTTCTCCTGCTGCTCTCCGGTTCTCTCAGAAGATGGCAGAAAATCCTCAAAAAACTGCAGTATCTGATGAGAGAGAAGAAACTGGGGCTTTAGATGGATGCACTTTGATGGACTGTTGGGTGGAGGAGAAGGAGGAGGAGGAACATTAACTTCTCCCATGATTTCCTCAGATGAGGATGTGTGCTCACTGTCCTGCAAAATAACACAACACAACATCTGTCCAACTGCACATCATACGATGATCTGTCTAAAACAGAGGCACTGTTTAATGACAAGTGTACTCACAGTGCTGCTTAAAATCACAGTGGATGCCTTGGGGAAGAAATAAAAAACATTGAAAAAATAAATGAAATGTGAATTTTTACCACAAGCTTTAATTTGTTATAAATCAAGTTAATAAGATTTGGCAATGAAAAAGCATGTATCAATATTATTTCTACTTACCAAACTCCCACTTCCACAGGAAGGGTTTACCCCACTGTCGCTGGATGCACTGTTTCCCCTCTTGTTGTCTGAAACAAACAAAACAATTTATTCTATTCTATTCAACACTTGTCCTTTTGTGCCACCAAAGTCCTTGAGGGCCAGGCCTGTCCACTTTTGGTTCTGGATCGTAGTGATGATCCATGGATCCGACTCCACCTGCACCCTGGTGACGGGTCAAAAAGCTAGACAGACCTTGGAAGCAGCTGACAAACAGAAAATATATGAATGTTGTGCGTTTTGGATGATGACACATACCATGCCATAGTACTTTGGGCTCTTCTGGCTTGCTGGCTCAAAAAGCTTGGATGAATGAAGAACAAATCTCAGATTAATCCTCAATTCTTTCAGCGTATTTTTCTTACAGAAAATAATATTATTTGAACTTTATGTAGTACATAAGCCATTGTAATATAATATCATCTAAATCAACACGTATGTTAGACCCTATACCGACTAAGCTACTGAAAGAGATGCTTCCAGAGGTCACAGATCCTCTTCTTAATATCATTAATTCGTCTTTGTCTCTAGGATACGTACCAAAAAAACTTTAAGCTGGCTATGATTAAACCGCTTGTTAAAAAAACGCAACTTGATCCTACAGAATTAGTCAATTACAGGCTGATCTCGAATCTACCTTTTCTGTCAAAGATATTAGAAAAGGCAGTATCCTCACAACTGTGTTCCTTTCTTGAAAGAAATGATATCTGCGAGGATTTCCAGTCAGGATTTAGACCGTACCATAGTACCGAGACTGCTCTCGTTAGAGTCACAAATGATTTGCTCTTATCATCCGATCGTGGTTGTATCTCGCTATTAGTGTTACTCAATCTTAGTGCTGCGTTTGACACCATCGACCACAACATTCATTTAAATAGACTAGAAAACTATGTTGGCATTAGTGGAATTGCACTAGCATGGTTTAAATCATACTTATCTGACCGTTATCAGTTTGTAGCAGTAAATGAAGAGATGTCTCATCGATCACAAGTTTAGTATGGCGTACCATAAGGCTCAGTACTAGGACCGCTGCTGTTCACTCTGTACATGCTACCCTTAGGAGATATCATTAGGAAACATGGAATTAGCTTTCACTGTTATGCTGACGATACTCAGCTCTATATTTCTTCACACCCTGATGAAGCTTACCAATTCACAAAAATAATGGAGTGCATTGCTGATATAAAAAGTTGGATGACTTGTAATTTCCTACTACTAAACTCTGAAAAAACAGAGATTCTAATTATTGGACAAAAAACTTCCTCACGTAATAACCTAGAATACTGTCTAACACTCGATGGCTGCACTGTCAAGTCTTCGTTGTCGGTGAGGAACCTGGGTGTGCTCTTTGATACCAATCTTTCATTTGAAGTGATTCATTCGCATGATAAAAGGGCAATGTTAGAGAAGTGGTGTATTGCGTCTGATGCTACAACGTTTGAACGTCTCCAGGAGTTAATATTACTGGAGGATTTCAAGGGTTGTCTCCCTGAAAACTTAGTGTTACATTTAAATGAACAAAAGGTTTCTTCGTTGTCCGAAGCTGCTGTATTTGCTGATGAGTACGTGCTGACTCAAACCATTTTTCCCACGGCCCGTCAAAGTCAAAACGTTAGAGCGTATGTTGAGAAGAGTTCTGCGGCTGTGCGTTCAAAGACTGACACTCGTACGAGCGCGCCCGGGGGAAGAATGTTTAAGGCCACCGAATCGAAACGCACGTGTTTCTTCTGTCTTGATCCCAGTCATTTAATTGCAGACTGCAAGGCATGGAAACAAAAGAATGCGGCTGCTAAAGCAAAAAGCGTTGCACATTTGGTACTTGAACCGCAGGTAGGAACGGCTGAGTCGTTTTCTCCTGGAACGAAGTTATTTAAACCCTTCCTGATGAGCGGCTCTATTTCTTTTTTTTCTATCAGTTTCTATTTCTCCTGACGGTACGTTAAAACCTGTACATTGTCTGTACAGTACGTATAAATGCATACACAATTATACATGATTCTGCTTCCGCCAGCGGTCGACGCACGTTCATGGCAGATGGATGCTGGCGTAGGACGTAGCGAAAGAAACGTTGTGACGTAGAACTAAGTATAGCTAAATCAAACGCTACGTCCTACGTCGGCATCCATCTGCCGTGAACGCGCGTCGACCGTTGGCGGAAGCCAGATATTTTCGTTTATAAAGTTTTAAATATGTATATTTTTATACAATATTTTATACAATGTATATTTTTTTCACAATATATCCACAAAAATTACATTTAGGTAAATGATCGCATTGCAGTTTGTGCGCAAGTCTGGAATAGAGAGCGAAAAAAAAAAAAAAAAAACCCAGCCAGTTCCGATTTCTGGCTGGTCGACTGGTGCATCTCTAATAAGCAGATCTCTCTTTACCTGCGTGCTTGATCAGGAACACATTTATGGCATGCTTGACCAGGAGTTGTACGCGATCTGCTGTTCCCCCGTGATGTGACTGTGTCACGGACCTTTCCAGTCTGTGTGGCAGGCGCTGGCTTCTGAGAAGACGCTGGTGAGAAAGAAACATACCTTGAAAACCAGGTCTTATGGGTTAGCATGAATTCATCTGCCAATATGGCAGCCTGCTGCAGACTGGTAACCTTCTGCTCATTCATATAGACGGCCGTTCGTTCAGGCAATTTTTAAACTCCTCCAACAGCACTAACTCCATCAAAGAGGTAAAATCGTTGGCTTTACTGGCTGCGCACCATCTGTCAAACAATGTTCTTTTCTCCCGAGCCAGATCGACATGGGTTTGATCAGTGGTTTTTCGAAGGCTTCGGAAACGTTGTCTATATGCCTCCGGCACCAACTCATAAGCACGGAGAATAGCGCCTTTCACTTTCTCATAGCTCAGCCCATCTTCCACTGACAGCGCCGAGCATGCTTCCTGAGCTTTACCTGTCAAACGACACTGAAGTAAAATTGCCCACACATCTTCAGGCCACCGCAACGCAGCTGCAATACGTTCGAAAACGCCAAAATACACCTCAACTTCTGACTCGCGGAAAACTGGAACTAACGAAATGTTCTTACTCGCATCGAAACCGGAAGTGATGGTTCTGCCGTGGGAATGCTCACCCCCAGGAGCGACCTTCTGGCCTCACGACCTTGCCTGGAGTTCTACCTGGCGCATCTTTACAGCAGTCTCCGCCTCAAGTTTTCTCAACTCCAGTTCATGGCGAAGCTGAAAATCCCGTTCTCGCTCCTCTCTTTCCATCTGAAGATGCTGCAGGCGCACCTTCAGTCGAACATCTAACTTCGAACCAGGAGAAGATTCTGAGGAGAAAGGAACAAATTGTGGCAGAGTAACAGGTTTCCCCACCGTTCCCACATTTTGCTGCGCTGGGGTAACATTAACTGCCTGCCCCTCCTCCCCTTCAGTATCTGAGCTGTTCTCCGGCCCAGGCGCTACCAGCACTCCCTGACCGACCAGACCTTCTAGAACAGCAGCCTTAAGCTGATCTTTACGGAATGAGGATGACACCACTATACTGTATTGCTCTGCAATTAAATGCAGATCTCTCTTTACACTTATCTAACCGTCTTACCGACGGGTCAAACTCAAAAACTACCATTTTAATAAATGTGATGAATGTGACCGAACACAGACTGAATGGGCCAGTAGCTAACACTGATGCAAACTGGCGCTCAAGGTCGAGCAGACAGCGGCACTCAGCTCAGAGCGCAGCCGAGCCCAGGACTCTGATAGTGGTGGACTCCATAATCAGAAACATTAAAGGCAGGGATACAACTACGTGCTGCCTTCCACAAGCAACAACTTCTGATGTAAACAGGGAACTTCAGAACATTCTGATGAAACATAAGACTGCAAATCAACTCATCATACATGTGGGGAAGAATGATATTCATAAAGAGCAGTCAGAACTCCTTAAGAAGGATTTCCATGAACTTTTTGAAACACTTAACAGACTGAAAGTTCAAACATTCATCAGTGGACCACTCCCAGCAAGAGGAACAAACAGGTTTACACGGTTACTTGGGCTTAATACATGGCTGCAAAAAACCTGCAATATAAAAGGAGTAAACTTCATTGACAATTTCAATCTTTTCTGGAGTCAGAGACAACGGTTTCATCGGGATGGCCATCACCCAAACAAACTTGGTTCAAGAGTGTTAAAGGACAATATCTACTTCTCCCTCAATCATCCTTCTGCAGTTTGTGCCAATCCACTCAATCTGAACGGCACACACACACCTGGACACAGTATGAATGACCACGGGACTTCACTTCAGCAGCAAAATGGACATAACACCACTCCGCCACAACAACCTCTGCTTACGGACACAATCTCAGCTGAGCCCTGCCCACAGAGCTCACCACAGACAGACATATCAGAACTGCTTGAAGATTAAGCACCCAAGGACGACTTCCTGGAAAATAGCCAGGGAAGCCAGGACAGCATATTACAGCCTCCGATAACACCAGAGCAACAGCCCCTTTCACCAGACACCTTTTCCCTCTCTTCTGCATCGCCACTTCTGTGTTTCTCACAGAAAATGGAAGAACTGGTGTATGCTGGAACCAGACTATCCCACTCTTTTGCTGCAAGCCCCCAGATACCAAACAAAAAGACAGGCACCATTACCACCAAAGCCTGCGGGCCCAGCTCGCCCTCCCCCTCCTGTGAGAGCTCTTCGGCCTCTGCCACAACGCCAGGGCCCACACCCTCCTCCATCTGCTCGAGGTGAACCAAAAACAACTGATACCAGCTCTCAGTGATGTGTGTTGGGTCCCCGCTATGATAACAGTAACTTTCTCAAATGTTTACAGAACAAGCGGGAACCCAGTGTGCCTGTATCTTTCTCTATTGCTGTTCTATTACAAGATAGAAAGTCTAAGGCCTTCAATAGCCGTACAGCAAACCTAACTAATCTGGTGCCTATTACTAGGGATGGGACGATACACTTAAACTCACGATACGATGCACCTCGATATGCCAGGGTCACGATACGATACGATATCAAAAAAGAATTTTTTTTTACTGTATAACAACAACTTATTATGGTGACGTTGAAGGTGGTGGTTCATGTTTGATGTGTTGGATGTGGTGTACGGAATGACAGCATGGCATAGCTTACACACAGTCTTAAGGCCATTGCACACTGAGTCCGAAATTCGCATTTGAAATTTTCGCACGTTAAAAAAAAATTCGACCTCACGTTATGTCAATCACGCTTGCACACTGACCTACGAAACTTTCGTCCGTAAAAAAATAATTCGGATTGGGTTCGGTTTTCTGCGTTTTTCGCATCCACAGACAGTGTTTTGAGAGGTTTTTTGAAAATTCACAGCCACCGTACAAGCGAACGACAAAATCCAGAATGACGTCTGACAAGTTGATACACTTCGTCTCGCAGTACTGTATGAAAAACAAAATGCGGATTACAAAGACACTGAATAAAATATAATCTGTATACAGCTGTTCTGTCTGCCCAGCGCTTCTGCCGGCCGCGCGCGCGTGTGTGTGTGTGTGTGTGTGTGTGCGTGCGTGTCCGTCCATAGACATACTGCCTGTTCAGGATCGACTGGTTCACGGAAGTTGGTGGTCTTCTTTTTAATATGTGGCTCCAGTATCGCTAGCAAAGCATCAAACTGTTCCACTGACATTCTGAGGTAAATTTTGAATCGCTCGGAATAATTTCGCAACTCCTTGATAAGGAGGTGAAACTCTCCTTCCTCTCGGCGCAATCTCAGGATTGGATGGACCCAATATTTCCTTTCTTTTTTTCTTTTTAAGAAGAAAGAGTGCAACAAATTCATCCTCACTGCTTGACGAATCTTTTTGTATTTTTTGCGTTTTTTTCCCGCAAAGGTTTAATAAATACGCATCGGACTCAGTGTGCAAGGTTTCTGTGCGTGACGAATTTTAAGGCTGACGAACACGAAAAAACGCATACGAAAATTTCGGACTCAGTGTGCAATGGCCTTTAGTTTTACCCTGCTTGATCAGCAGATGGTGCTGCCAGCCTGCCACCATAGACTGTATGTCTGCCCCATATACATACACATATAATACACTAAATTATTTATATACTACGCAAATCATGCAGCAGTGCCATCTATCTTTATTTCGCGATCCATTTTTTTCGACCTCGATGCGTTTCGTCACGTTTTGTATCGCGATATTTCGTCAAACGATATTTCGTCCCATACCTACCTATTACACAAACTAATATTGCTGTGGGGAAAAGTAAGTCTGTTAAGTTAGCACTCTTTAACATCCGCTCACTTAAAAATAAATCACTTCTAGTCAACGACTTAACCACAAATAATCTGGATTTTATGCTTCTGAATGAAACCTGGCTAGAAGACAGCAGCAGTGCAACAATCCTCAATGAAGCAGCCCCTCCTAACTTTACTTTTATGAGTGTCTGCAGAGCTGTTAAGAGAGGTGGGAGTCTAGCTGCTCTTTTTAAAGATATCTATCAATGCAAGCAAATATCATTTGGGAATTACCCGTCTTTCGAATATCTGGGTAGTCAAGTCAAGTCATCTTCATTTATATAGCGCTTTTAACAATGTAAATTGTCTCAAAGCAGCTTTACAGAGATAAATGTATAATCTAACGTAAGATTGTTTTGGCTTTATAGCGGTTCTTTAATAAAGTTATTTTCCAGCTAAAGTTGGTTTTGATTGATTCGCTTCCGTCGCAACGATCATTTGTTATTAAATTAGGGGCCGCCAAGACGACACCATTCTCTCTACACAAACTTTAAACGCGATCCTGTGAGAAACGCTGATGGCGTTCAGATGCGCATTAAGAACGGGTTCAATAGTTATGTGCATTTGAATATATGTGTGCAGGTTTGGAATTCCCTACAAACCAAGCCTAAACAAATAGGCAGGGTATTGTGTTAAAAGGTGCTCCACGCATTTTACTTATTTACAGGCCTCCAAAATACTCTCCAGCCTTTGCTGAGGACTTTACAGAACTGTTATCAACAATTACCTCAGAGTTTGACTGTTTTGCCATTGCTGGAGATTTTAACATCCACATAGATAGTGCAGAGAACAATATGGCAAAAGAAATCAAAAGTGTTTAAAAACTTTTGATCTGACTCAGCATATACATGGACCCACACACAATCGTGGACACACTCTAGATTTACTTATCAGTAAGGGTCTAAACATTTCATCGATTGTTATTAAGGATGTAGCGCTGTCTGATCATTTCTGTATTTTCTTTGACATATTGATCTCTCCTGCCACTGAAGCTAGATCTGTGTCCGGCAAGAAGAGATGCTTAAATGAGAACACTAGTGTACTATTTATGAAGGCTATATCCTTAACACCAAGCATATCTGCAGACTCTGTTGATTTTTTTCTTTGATTCTTTTAACTCAAAAGTTAAAAGTGCAATTGATGATATTGCTCCTGTTAAAGTCAGGAAGAAGAGTGGCAGACAAAAAGCACCTTGGAGAAACTCAACAGCAGTGCAAAATATGAAAAGACAATGCAGAAAAGTAGAGCGCATGTGGCGGAAGACAAAACTTGTAGTCCATTATAACATCTACAAAGACAGCCTTCATGCTTTCAATATGGAACTAGGCAAAGCTAGACAGACTTTCTTCTCAAATATTATAAACAGCAATCTAAACAACACACACTCTTTTTGCAACTGTAGAGAGACTGACAAACCCCCCAAGCCAGATTCCCAGTGAAATGCTCTCAGACAACAAGTGCAGTGAGTTTGCTTCTTTCTTCTCTGAGAAAATCAATAATATCAGAAAGGTGATCAGCACATCCTTGAGTTGCCCTGAGGTCAGACAGATCAGACCACCTGAGAAAGTAGTTACTATGTCTGATTTCAACGAAATTGATGGCAAAATTTTGGAAGAAACCGTACAGCACCTTAAAACATCAACCTGCGCCCTTGACACACTTCCCACATCATTTTTCTAAAATGTGTTAAACAGTTTAGAAGCAGATCTCCTAGAAGTGGTAAATGCCTCACTTCTCTCTTGGAGTTTTCCAAACTCCCTGAAAACTGCAGTTGTCAAGCCCCTCCTGAAAAAGAACAATCTGGATAAGACCATATTAAGCAACTATAGGCCGATCTCAAATCTTCCTTTCATAGGCAAGATCATTGAAAAAGTTGTCTTCAATCAGCTGAACAAATTCTTATGCTCAAATGAATACTTTGACAATTTTCAATCTGGTTTCCGACCGCACCACAGCACAGAGACAGCGCTCATAAAGATAATAAACGATATTCGCTTAAATACTGATTCAGGCAAATTATCAGTGCTGGTGCTACTCGACCTCAGTGCTGCATTTGACACTGTCGATCATAACATACTTCTTGACAGGCTGGAAAACTGGGTGGGGCTTTCTGGGATAGTCCTAAAATGGTTCAGGTCATACTTAGATGGGAGAGGTTATTATGTGAGTATAGGTGACCATAAGTCTGAGTGGACATCCATGACATGTGGAGTCCCTCAAGGCTCAATTCTTGCGCCACTCCTGTTTAACCTGTATATGCTCCCAATGAGCCAAATAATGAGAAAGAACCAAATCTCTTACCACAGCTATGCAGACGACACACAGATCTACTTAGCCCTATCGCCTAACGATTACAGCGCCATTGACTCCCTGTGCCAATGCATTGATGAAGTCAACAGTTGGATGTGCCAAAACTTTCTTCAGTTAAACAAAGACAAAACTGAAGTCATTGCGTTTGGAAACAAAGATGAAGTTCTCAAGGTGAACGCATACCTTCACTCTAGGGGTCAAACAACTAAACATCAAGTCAGGAATCTTGGTGTGACACTAGAGTCAGACCTTAGTTTCAGTAGTCATGTCAAAGCAATAACTAAATCAGCATACTATCATCTGAAAAATATTGCAAGAATTAGATGCTTTGTTTGCAGACAAGACTTAGAGAAACTTGTGCATGCTTTCATCACCAGCAGGGTGGATTATTGTAATGGACTCCTCACTGGCCTTCCCAAAAACACCATAAGACAGTTGCAGCTCATACAGAACGCTGAGCAGAACCACAACATATGAACATATCACACCAGTCCTCAGGTCTTTAAAATCAATCCTAAATCTTACTGGGAGCCAGTGTAAAGTATTATTACTGGTATATAAATCATTCAATGGCCTAGGACCTCAATACATTGCAGATATGCTCACTGAATATAAACCCAACAGATCACTCAGATCATATCAGCTAGAAATACCAAGGGTTCACTCTAAGCATGGCGAGTCTGCTTTTAGCTATTATGCTGGAACCAGCTTCCAGAGGAGATCAGATGTGCTCCTACAGTCACATTCAAATCCAGACTCAAAACACTTCTGTTTAGCTGTGCATTTACTGAATGAGCACTGTGCCAATGTTCGTCCGACTGACTGTTTGTACTGTACTGCATTTTATTTTAAATTTTTCTAAACTGTTTTAATTACACTTATTTCTTTTTCTTATTTTAATTTCTTCTATGTAAAGCACTTTGAATTGCCATTGTGTATGAAATGTGCTATATAAATAAACTTGCCTTGCCTAGTCAGTGAAATAACAAAGAGGGACAAACTTAATACACACTAACAGGGACATGCAATAATAGTTTATCTAAGGCACACCGTCCTTCCGACACCCGCGGCTTCCACAGTAGATCGCGGCAGCACCACCCAGCACACACGGTGACACGCCGCCAACCCGATTCGACAGTCGATCACAGCACAGCACACACTGACACGACGCCAACAAGATCAAACTCCTCTCTTTATCCCTGCAGCTGATTAGCAGCAACCAGCTGCGAGACTGACGTCACAGCGAGAGAGAGAGAGAGAGAGAGAGAGAGAGAGAGAGAGAGAGAAAGAGAGAGAAAGAGAGAGAAAGAGAGAGAGAGAAAGAGAGAGAGAGAAAGAGAGAGAGAGAAAGAGAGAGAGAAAGAGAGAGAGAGAAAGAGAGAAAGAGAGAGAGAGAAAGAGAGAGAGAGAAAAACAGGGACTACAAATAACCTCAATACAGGACCTTACGGGACGTAACACTATGTTAGATGGGACATAGTTGTGCTTCAGATGTCACATAAAGCTTCTCTTCAGAGTAGATGTTAAGAATAGACATGCAAAAACACTTTCATATGGTTTCTAATGGCCAATACCCACCAAGGACAATAACTCAACACAACTATAATGATAGGTAAAATCATTTTCAGATTTTGTTTTTCCAGCTGATGAAAATATGGACAGCCAATCAGAATCAACCTCATTTTTAAAGACCGTGAGCATTTAAGACAGGCAACAAAAACTTCAGTTCTCACTTATAATAAACAGAACACTGTCATGCATTTATGTGGATAAAATTGTAATCATTTTCAGTTATTCTCGGTGTAAACAGGCCTCAAGTATCCAAGCTTGTTTCCACCATGGAATAAAAAATAAAGTCAGTGCGACCATCTCACAATTTCAGAATTATGGTATAAAGTCACTATTATCTTTATTTATACCAAAATATACACTATTTATCACTGTATATCACAATTAATGAAGGGAACACAAATATGCATATTATACTTAAAAAGCCTTACCAGAACTCTGGAACGCATAAGATTCCATACTGTCAATCTGAAAAAAAAAAAATCACGTATTTTCAGTCAAACTGCATCTAACACAATATTTTACATAAAATAAATCAAAAAGGGACATGAAGTACACTGGAACTGCATTTCCTGCAGAATGGCACAAAATGGCAGTGGGTCATATAATGGGTCATATAATGCCATTTTTGTACAAGCTAATAAGATTCTTTAGGGTCTAAATTAAAAGTTTGTAATGTACTTTAATTATAATTATATATTACTGCTGAAAGTCTTTGTGAAGTTACATTAAACTGTCGTCTTCCCCTGTATAAGCATCAGTAGCCACGAGTCGCATTGGTGTGACGTCAACTCCCCTCTTCAATTGATTGGCTAGAGGAGTAGCTGTCAATCTAGAACTAGCCTAGTGGACCAATGGTGTCACTTAAGCCCGCCCTTATTTACATGAAACTGGAACTGCAACATTTGGGAAAGCAAGCGCAGAACATAGAAAGAAGAGCGAAGAGAAAAACAGCACAAGCATACAAAGAGTAAAATATGAGCAGAAGATGCAAGAGCACAAAGTACAGAGTAATAAAACCAAGGAAAACATACTTTAAGCATGACCATAAGTTTATGCTTTGTGCAAAATAACTTTTAATGCATTTAAAGTTTTTATTCATGCTTGTTATTTCTTGATTTACACATTATATTTTGATCTGTGACCACGTTGTTTGCTATTCTGATCATTTTGCATTATTTTTTTCAGTTTATGCAATATATTTTTTACATGCGTTTTTAAATTTTTGATTCACGCTTCTTTTTTGATCCGTGGCTGCAATACTTTAGGCGGGAAATTGATCCCATAAGGGTCATGCCTTTTTTCACAATCATTTGGGTCATAGAAAAATGTATTCCCGGCGAAGGGAGGTTCAAGTCTTTTTTGATTAGGCTACAGATCACAAAACTCATCCGGTATCCCCTTAAATAAAAAACGAACAGTCCCAAAGTTACAAGCTTTTTACGATTACGGTCCAAAACGGCCGCACCAATTTAACGTTAAAGGCCGTGTTGCAGGGTTCATTTATCAACGAATTTGTGCAATTTGCTTGTTGGTAATAAACATTTAAACTGTTATCCATTGTATTTTATGTTGTTGGGCATCACAAAACGGAATATAATACGAAAAAGTAAGTACTATCTTACAGCGGTTTACAACAATTCTCCTTTCCCCCACAATGCATTGCGTCACCTTGGGGATAGGCGGATCGATCCTGAAGTATCGATTAGGGGTGTCCATGGTTAACCGTTAAAAATTGCGTAACCGAGTGAAACATTTTGCTCGGTTAAGTGGCGTCAATGGCGTGCATTGAATTTAGTTGTAATTCACTTTTGCACCACCAGAGACCGCTAAACCAGTTTTCTAATATGAAGCGGGCAAAGAAAGCGCAAAGAAAGAGAAAGTGAAGGCTGTCCGCGAGCCAGAAACAAATATAGTCAGTATCCGCGCCACTGATCGCAGCACATTATATTGTCTGTCTGCAGAGCCGCAGCTTTACACCAGCAGTTTTACCCCGCGCATGCGCAGTTTCATCACAACAGTTTTACCCGCAGAGTCCGTTTACCGTTACATTAACCCATACAATTTGTATTATACATTTCCTAAACATGTACTTGCTAATCAAACACTTTATATGAACAAACTACTAATCTATAAAACACAATCGGTCTTCCGACCTTTTACTATTGTGTTGATATGAGCGAGGGAGAGAGATACAGCGCTCGTGTTGTTTGAAGGCGGTGAGAGTGCGCGCACACGACTCTCTCTCTGTTTGTTCTTATGCGCCCTGTCCACTGATCTAAATGATTAGTTGTTACGACGACTTATTTGTTCCCTCGTTTTAATAAATCGTGGACACGTTGAACTAATTCCCTCCCTCATTTTGATTTAAAGAATTACAACGTGGCCAAAAACAGTTTGATACTATTAATTAGTGAATGCTAAAGGCCCGTTCACACCAAGGACGATAACTATAAAGATAACGATAAAGATATAATTCTTAAAATCGTTCTCCATATTAAAGAATAACAGAGTTCACACCACAACTATAACGATAAAGATATGAGGAACGATATCGTTGGGATCACTTTCAGAACGATTTTTTTCCAGCTGTCGAACGATAAAACACTGACAGCCAATCAGAATCCACTCTAATTTAAAGGTCTCGCGCATTTAAATTGGACCTGGATCATCCGGGCGCGCACGTGCTTAGAATAAAAAGACCGTTATCGGTTGTTGGTGTGGACGCATATATAGTTATCTTTATAGTTATCGGGCTTGGTGTGAACGGGCCTTAAGACCTACTTTTTTGTGAATTGGTGAATATTCAGGTGAATTAGGCTATTTCGTGGCCACGAATTAATAATAATTAGGCCTATTAAACTGTTTTTCTTACCTGTGAAGATAGCTCTTCAGTGAAGGCCGACTATTCTCGTACAGCTTTTTATTCCTTTTTTTTTTTTTTTTTGTGAATTGGTGAATATTCAGGTGAATTGTTTCGTGGCCACGAATTAATAATACCTCAGCACGTTTTACAAGACCCTTCTCGATCGCAGCGGCAACGAGCACTTTGATCACTTGATTTAAAAAACAAAACATTTCAGCGCTAGATCGCCTAAAAAAACCGAACGAAATGAATGCTCTGCTAGTTAACTGGAGATGTTTTGTTTATTTGTATTCTTATTCGTGCCGCGAGATGTTTCAAAAGTGGTGGGGACAATATCGACCTTAGAAAATAGTGGTGGGGACATGTCCCACCCGCAAATTACACCTATCTCGGGGTTGCGGCGCGCACACTGGTTAACCGAGTATTAACCGCTAAGGGCCTCGGTTAACGGTTAATGAAAAACTTGAAAACGTGACGAAAAGGATCGATCCTCACATAAAAATATCGACGCAAATGTGTGTTTTTTACCAGTAATTTTTTATTAATTTATCACGTAATTTAGTGCGTAAAATCAGCTTCTAAGTGGAAAAATAAGCGAATGTTAGCGGATAATTGTGTAGGATATAACTTTTTCTCCTAGTCATCTGGATACAAGACGAAACCAATCAGTCTCAGTCTCAGAGAGCGTTCGATGCTGGTGCTTCGCTGAGCTCACAAGCCCAGTGCGTTAATGGGAAACGAAGCCTTGCTTAGGTGACAGAGAAGGGAGTTATTTCGCAATAAACAAACCAAAAGTGTACATAACGTTTCAAAATGTTGACGTCTGTAAGACGGTTTTAATTAAATGAATATTTGTATTCAACAAGGAGTCAGGGGTTTTACGCTGTTAAAAAAAATCTAGGCTACTTCATATAAAATGCTGTTCTTTCAACTTTGTTCATCAAATCAGCATATTAAAATGAGTTATCATCATGACTGGAGTAATGATGCCGAAAATTCAGCTTTGATCACATGAATAAATTACAGTTTACTATGACATAGAAAACAGAAGGCCCATGTTAAATTGTAATATTACAGTTTTTACTGTATTTTTATCAAATAAATGCAGAAGAGAATTAAAAATCTTACAGACCCCAAACCTTTGAACAGTAGGCTAGTACTATAAGTAGGGTAGATTTGTAAGTCACTGACTAATTACAGGCGAGTTGAGAGCACAAATCACAAAATATTTAGGCCTAGTAGTCATGAAAACGTATTCAGATTTAGCATATTAATGATGCATTCACCTCATAAATCATGACACACTGCTCTAGCACAGCAAAGTGCATACAAGTTCAAGTGCATGCTTTTAAAATGAAAAAGTATTGGTATCGGCGATACTGGCCCTGTATTTACTTGGTATCGGATCGATACCGAAATTGGCAGTATCGCCCATCACTACTTGGGGAGAGAATTTACCAAAGCCCGCCTTGAGAGCATTGAGAGTGACTAGAGAGACGAGAGTATTCAGATCAGTGCAGATTATAGATAAATAGATAAATACATAGATATATAGACAGACAGATAGATAGATAGAGAGATAGGCAGACCGCCAGATAGCATAACGTTAGCATAGATAGCTAGCAGCTAGCTAGATAAATAAATATAGAAATATATAGTAGGTAGATTGACAATGGTGAACTAACTGTGTTTGTGCTGGTGTAAAAACACTGGATGCTGAGTGAGGCACGTCACATCTGGTCGCGGGGTGAGCTCCTCGACCAGCGACCAAAACGCACTCACTTCCCTACAGCACAAGCTTTCCAACGCAGTTTCCAACTTTCCATGGGACGGCACCGCCGGCGCCCACACAAGCACCTGCCAAACACAGCGACAGACACGCGGCGGCTACGTTTGCAACAACATTTTCACCGGAGGAAGAGATAAACGCTTAGAAACGCCCATAGCTAGCATGATGCCTTCTATTTCTAGATGACAAAGACAAAGTTTACCAGTACTACGACACTATGACAAAGGTTACCGGTACTTATCTGAACTAACGTCATGATCACTGCCACTAGATATAAAGAAAACGTTGATTTCACTCGGTGCTATTCAATGACAGTAAAACATTTTTAAAATATGTGTCGTTATTGTGCACTGCTGCTCTTAGACTACCGGTAGCTCCAGTGCTCATTTGCTGCGTTGCTAAATGATAGCAACTCACCAGGACACTTTACCAACTGGGTCAATATCACTATAAAGTGCCTTTGGTGTCCTCATCAGAATCGCTCAGTCATCATGAACATAATGCAAAATAATAAAATTCTGAGGTGTTATTATAAATGGCCAAACACTTACACACATAAAAGTACAATGATACGTCTCTTGAAATGTGTTTTTCTGATTTTATACCATTTTCTTTGATTGGATGTATGTGATTTTGGCATGTCCCACACGCTGCTCAGCTAACTTCAGTGAGTGTAAAAAGTGGTTAAATGACATAAAATTAAAATACTTTTTTAATGTACTTATTGTCCTCAGCAAGTTATTTAATAAAACAAGTCATTTTGATTATTTATATTTTATTTTCATAATAATATTAAGCAGTTTGCATGTGTCCCTGAAATTGCTGTCCACCCTGTCATTATGGGGTAAACGCCCCTTTAAGAAACCAACTGATGTACTCAGTGACATCCCCTCCCCCATTTGGTCTTTCTTCAGTGGAGGTTAAAACATCTGCAACACACACAATAAGTATCTACACTTATATTTCCTAATTTTCATCATATTGTGTTTGTAGTTGCCTGTTGTCAAGCTTAACATGTCCACCCTGTCATTGTGAAATATTAATTAATATAATAACTTTTCAGAAATTCTAAATATATATTTTAAACAGTGCACAGTCAGCTTCAACAGTGAATCACTTTGCTAACTGCTGTACACCATGTGCTCATTAAATACTAACTTTAGCCAAAAAAATGTCCACCCTGTCACATGACAGGGTGGACATGGTTCATGACAGGGTGGACATTTGCAACTCCTGAAAATCAGCCTGAGCCAGGCCCTTCCTTCTTCTATATTGGTTAAGGGTTTCTTGAAGGTCCTGTTTTTTTTTTAATGTTCCCCCGTTCTAGTTCACCCATTAAAGCATTTGTCCACCCTGTCATTTTGTTGTCCACCCTGTCATGTTCAACTTTTAGGATGAAAATAAACTAATTATTTTAATAAGTTAACAAAACCTTGTGTGTGATTTCTTAATAAACAAGTGAGGGCTAGTTAGTATTGTTTTAAATTTTGACTAAATATTTTTATTGTTAGATTTTATTTAGAATAGAATGTGCAAGTATCGCATATTTTATTGGGCAATACATATTTAAGCAGTAAATTCATTATTATAAAAATACTTTTACCATTAACTAAAATGTTTTGTTGGGAAAGGGACACATTATCTTTCCTCAGATCTACTTTTTATAATCACTATGCAATGAAAATTTATTTATTCTACTATGAATTTGTCCATGACAGGGTGGACATATTTTATCGTTTGCTCTTATATTGTCAGCTTGCAGTTAATTTATAAAAAGTGCTGGAGCTTGACCAATATGCATTTCTAACAGCCTAATGTCTCCTTAATACAACACATATAAAGTTAAATGGAAAATCTCAGATTTTTTTTAGGGAAATTGTGAAGTCTCAAAGGCACTTTATAGTGATTTTGACCCAACTCTCTCATTCTCCTCGGACCATGCATTTAATTATTAAGCGTTTACGACATTGTGGGGGCGTTCAAGTGCGTTCAACTCGTAAATACGATCTATACGAGATGGCTTGAATGCACCATAATACTAGGCTAAGGCTACCTTTCCTCCACTTCTCCCCAACGTGACATCATCACCGAATTGCGAAAAAAAAAAAAAAACGTTAATACCACAAACGTAAAACACTGGTCTTTAAGAACATTTTTGGAGACATTTTAAAAATCAAATACATATCTTGAGTAATTTATGTACCCATTAATCGACAGTGGTGGTTAACCAGCAACATGGGCTTTAATCTTTACTTAAACGCAGCAGTCGTGTCAAATAAAATATCACAAGTCACAACAACCCATCAAAATGTATAAACACTTACGGTTCAATGCCTGTCTCCTATCGCAACCTGAAAACACTGTTTAAATAGCAATGTTTAAATTTGCAGACAGCTGGTATTCTGCAATCACAAACAACTTCTTCTTCTTCTTCTTCTTCTTCTTCTATTGGCGGTTAGCAACTATTTCTTGTGCATCACAAACAACGCGAAGGAAATGGGATCTACAAACCAGCCAATCAGAAGCTCCATGTGGCCTTCGTAAGATTTCCTAATTGTGTACCCCAGGTGTTTTTGATCACCGCTCCGAGAAGCACCTGGCTGCAGCCTGCAGATTTGGGCGGGAGTGCACCTGGGGCGGGGCTGCACGTGCATCCCCGCCCACAATGCTTCTCATTGGTTACTGGCAAGTGATGACGTCGATCAAGGCGGGGCCGCACGTCTCTTCCCGCCAACATCTCTTTTCTCTGGTTAGTGAACTTGAAGTCATGACGTCGATTCTAGCATGTTTTCATTTCCGATGTTCATCGCTGCATGGTGAGTACACTCAAAGTCTCTGGCACACTACAGGCAAGCTACTCTTTTTTTTGTTGTAATTTTATTTACATTTTATTTTACCATTTTTAATTCTGAAGTGATGTTTAGTGTGACGTTAAAATGAAGTGGTGTAAAAATGAGATCGTGTAACTTTACTCATCATATATCACACAAATAACTAGGACAGCGTAGGTCTAAGTGTGTGTGTGTGTAGTGTGTGTGTGTGTGTGTGTGTGTGTGTGTAGTGTGGTTTTGGTGGGATTAGGATAAAGTGTTAAAACCATAGGTTAAAACAAGACCCTTAAAAAGAAATACAGTGGCAAAAACTGAACCAGGAGAAGAAATATAGGATTTAAGAGTTAATAGTAATATACAAAGTTATATTGTTGGATTTTTTTTCTATGAATAAATTGATTAAATGTATTTTGATATTATTGTTATTAATATATATATATATATATATATATATATATATATATATATATATATATATATATATATATATATATATATATATAAGGTTATGAAAACCTTCAAGCTTTTAAAACTATTTCAAACTTTTAGGATAGGCTTTCTCAAGCCAAATTAAAGTTTGTGTTGACAACTTTTTTAACTACCGTATTTTTCGGAGTATAAGTCGCATCAGTCAAAAAATGCCTCATGAAGTGAAAAAAAACATATATAAGTCGCACTGGACTATAAGTCGCATTTATTTAGAAATTTATTTCACAAAATCCAAGACCAAGGGTATGAGTCTGCTGTTTTTGTCAATTTTAAGTTTTAATTTAAAATGTATGCGATTTTAATATAAGTGCATGGTTAAATATTTTACCACTTGCTTGAGCAACTTAATATATAATTATATAGAAGTAATGCATTGAATAATAGTTTGTTTAAATTGTGTTTAAACGTGAATACGTCTATTAAAGAGTACACGTATAAAGAGAATCGCAATGCTGACAAAAAACGTTTTCTTTTTTTTTAAATAAAATTTGCTGATAACTTCTGGATTTGAAATACAATGTGTTTGGGGTTACAGCCGCGGGTCAGTTACATATGTCAGTTACGCACTGCAAACGCAGCTTATGTGAAAGCACTTTAGCGCGTGCTGCTCCTGCACAGCATATGCACCGCACACGTTATTCAGCTACACAATAGCATAAAGAACAAATATCTGGGAGGCTGAATAAGCTAAATTAACATAAGCCAGCGAGTCTAACAAGCAAGTTACCAGTAAACAAGTTCACCAAGCTCCCGCGATCTCATTCCTCATCATTTTCTTCATCATCCGTGTCGCTTCTGAACAACTCCGCCAACTAGAGCGCCCCCTCGCGGCTGTAGACGGTAATGTTTTCTCTTGGTTCATCTCAGTCTGAATTAATTTTGATATATAAGTCGCACCTGACTATAAGTCGCAGGACCAGCCAAACTATGAAAAAAAGTGCGACTTATAGTCCGGAAAATACGGTAGTTTGTTTTTCATAAAGTCTCTTAGGTACTTTACAGACAAAGCCAATAACACTCAAGCATATCTTGTCTAACATTTTCCTATAATATGTTTAAAATATATAAAAAAGCAATTCCTTGAATGACTATGTTAATGCCTTTCTTCAAAATTATTCAATATTGTTTGTTCTGTATTTGATCTAAATCAGGTGTTGTGAACTGGAGTGCAGTTCCGGGTGCCCGACTCGCTGACTCTGTGCTTGCCCTGCACTGAAGTATACAAGCACTGCCCACCTGGGTCTGTGGGTGATGGCCGGAGCGGAGTCCTGCGGGGACTTTATTCTGAGGAGGAGGCTGAGGGCTATTGCTCGGTTGACTGTTTTTTTTTTTTCAGGCTGAGTAGATTGTGTGTGAGTGTATGTACGTGTGTGAGTGTGTGTGTGTGTGTGTGTGTACGTACCTGTGTGTGTGTGTGTGTGTGTGTGTGTGTGTACGTGTGTGAGTGAGTGTACATACATGTGTGAGTGTACGTACCTGTGTGTGTGTGTACGTACGTACGTACGTGTGTGTGTGTGTGTGTGTGTGTGTGTGTGTGTACGTACGTGTGTGTGTGTGTGTGTGTGTGTACGTACCTGTGTGTGTGTGTGTGTGTATGTACGTGTGTGAGTGAGTGTACATACATGTGTGAGTGTACGTACCTGTGTGTGTGTGTACGTACGTACGTACGTACGTGTGTGTGTGTGTGTGTGTGTGTGTGTACGTACAGATCTGGCCTTTAAAAACGCGCGTTTTCTCCCGCGGCATTCGGCAATTCGTCTCATAGAGTCTCGCAGAATTCTGCAAGTGCTTTCGGGGGGGCGCTACTTACAAATTCCCTCAATGTGTTTCGCTTCACAGAATATCCACCAGGTGGCGCATAAAAAACAACTTTACATTAGATTTTTTCTTTTACTTACTGTATTATACAGACATTTGAAAATATTTGTAAATGCAAAAGGTTCATTAAGACAAGAAGGGGTATTGGACAACGTTTACGAATTTTTATATGCTTTGTCATTGCTGTGGTTTCCAGGAGATGAGTGCATGCAGAATATTTAACATTGCTTTTATTAAAACAGCAAAGTGACGTTCTTGCCAGTAGCGCATAACTTTTTTGTACAACTATTAAGATGATTGTGCATGCAATGCGCATTTATATAAGTGCAACAGAGAATTTAGTGTGAGCATAATACACGTGACTCTGCCTGTAAAAACCCAGCAGTATTTTTTATATACACAAAATCATCCTAACATAATGCAATTAAATAATGCGACTTACCCAGATTCTTAATTCGTGCAGATATTTCTTGTGTGATTGTTCTTGTGCAGATATTTCTTGTGAGGTAATGTTGCAGCACAACGCGTAGCATTTATATTTTGGGCGCATCTGATTTGCCATTACATTATTAATAAATATTTTAATTGAACTGTCTTAATGCATTAAGCATAAAGATTTTCCACGTTAGTCTCAGAATGTCCGGGGTTGGTTTGAGGTCTTGCCGACAGTTTGTAAATCTTCTAAATATTCATATTCACAAATTCCATACAAAGGGTGATCAACAGTTATGACTTCTAAAATAAAATAAAAATGACCAGATAAGAGGTATCTGATTGACAGTTTGACAGATGTTGTTTTAAAAAAATAATTACAACATTATGGGGAAGTGGTATTAAATATTCGGTAACACATAGCCTAATACAATTATTTTAAGTATGCATTTTGTTCAGTTTTGCTTTTACAAAATGTTCCCTGTTTTTTATATAATTAATTTAATCTGAGATGTGCGTTATATCGCTTTTTGATCATTATTTGTGTTGTCGAATTTTGACACAGTTTCATTACTTGTTCATAATAATTTGATTCATAATTATGTCGTTTTTTTCTAAAAGTAAAAGTAAAAAAACTAAAAGTTTTTCTAAAAGCAATATTCTAAAGAGATACAAAGACAGTGTACGTGTACCCACCAGATTTCGCCATGAGTCATTTTGTACCCACCACTTTTAAAGGTCCCGTTGCATGCGATTCCATGTTTCAAACTTTAGTTAGTGTGTAATGTTGCTGTTAGAGCATAAATAATATCTGTAAAATTATAAAGCTCAAAGTTCAATGCCAAGCGAGATATTTTATTTAACAGAAGTTGACTACAAAAAACGGCTCGATTGGACTACACCCCTCTACATCCTGCATTAGTGACATCACCAGAACCGTTTCTTGACTAACCTCCGCCCACAGAAATGCTCCCTCAACTCTACTGGCTACTTGCGCACTTCTTATAACTTAGGCTACTGTGTTTACTCAGCTCTTACGGTGATTTTCTGAAGTAAAACTGACGCTTCATCTTTTGTGTGATGTACAATAAACTTTATTAAACTCATCAGTACATGTTTGATCATCATTCAGACAGCAGACTTGTAGGCTATTAATAAATAATGGATACATAGCCTACAAGCAGATGACAAATACGTTATAATAACCGTAATTAAACTACTAAACCATACCTGTTTCATCTCTATACAGCACTCTGACTCTGTAGGCATTATTGTCCGACTCGAAATGAACGCCGTTACTGAGAGTTTCTGATATTATCATCATTCCGTGAGATGAAATTGTCCTGAGAGACTGAGTGCGAGCTCTTGAAGCTCCGCCCCCTGTGTCGTCCTGAAGCACCTCATTTGCATTTAAAGGGGACACACTGAAACGGCTCGTTTTTCTGAGCCCCAAAAAATGACAATTTAAACATGCTGTAAAAAATGATCTGTTGGGTATTTTGAGCTCAAACTTCACATACACACTCTGGGGACATCAGAGACTTATTTTACATCTTGTGAAAAGGGGCATAGAACGGGACCTTTAACTTCCGTTGACCGTTTTCAGTGGTTATGAGGAGCAATATGAGAGAAAATTTTTGTAATCATTGTCTGACACAACAAAAAAAATTATAATATTCATTTTATTTTAATTTTCATGTTCGCATTTATGAGGGAAAAAACAACGTGTCAGTTTACGGTTATGGACGTGAGCGCTCTAAAAGCGGCACTAAAAGACTGCTTTAAAACTTTCACAGAGACCTTAAACAGAACAGCTGCCTTTCTTTAAATCGAATTTCGTTTTGTATTAATTATGTCTTAATTTTAATCAATGTTTCGTGAACCAATTGCCTGGATTTAAGAAGTAAATATAGCAGACAATCACGACATTGGAGGCGCCGGCGATATCTCATAAATGAACCGAAACTCAGCGTGTAATGCACATTCACATTTACAGTGTATTTAGACACATTTAGACGCATTCATAATCATTACTTTTACCGGTTCTTTGTGGCAAGCTTTATGCGTGCGGTCGTGCGCTTGAGTGCGGCTATATTATAGTAAATGCTCATTACTTAAAACAAAGCATAAGCCTCTTCCTGGCATGCAATGGAATCTACAATGTCAGTTGGTTATATCAACATATGTCAAATTAAGTTACGCGATATCAACAAATTAAGCTATAAACATTAATTTGAAATAACTTAAAGCGTATGTATAGTATATTTGCTTAAATAGCATTTAAACAAAGGAACTGCAAGGGATTAAAACCCCGCCCACTGGTGAAAACTGGAAAAACCGGTTTTCTTTTGATTCCCTGAGAGGAGATCGATTAGCATTGGGGGTTGAATCGGCAGACCTGGGGGGTGGGTGGTTGTAATTTCTTGACTCTGTGCAATTGGTAGCAGCTAAAACAAGCAGCTAAAACAAAGACTGTGCAATTAATTACATTTTGGAAATAACTTTCTTCATGTCGTTTTATTTATACACTGTAAAACTTTTTTTTTTTTTTTTGTGAATTTGTAAATATTAAATATGTTTTACAAACAATTGGTTTACAAACTCTTGGAGGTTTGTGGTTACCATCATTCAGAAGAGTGGTGCTTGTGTTTAGACTTGTGTTTTACGTGATTAAATCAGGAAGATTACATTGGTTTCTGTCCACACGGAGACGCATTTAAGACGATTTAATCAGGAAATGGAGGCACCGGCGCGATATAACTTGCATTGCTCGTGAACTGAGCTCGTCTCATAAATGAACCGAAACTCAGAAATGTATCTAGAAAGCTTGAAATGTCCACTTTTAAACAAAACAATTCAAAACGAAAAGAAACAGACAACTCTCTTTTGTAAGTGTGCATTTCTCTCTATAGGCACGTTCACAATATCTGCGAAGATGACGAGTCAGCATTGTCAACATCTTTGACTGACACATAAAACACTAGTTGATTAGTAAACAATTAAAATGTCTCCTTGCTATATTTGACACATGATTACTTTTGCCAGTTCTTTGTGGCAAGCTTTATGCATCCGTTAACTATCGAATATCGTGACTCATATTTTGTACCAGACCATTTATGGTTGTTCATCCCAGATAGCAATGAGTCGGCGGACCGCCGGCGGCGCTCCGGCGGCAGTAGAAGCGTCAGAATGGCGTAATCGCAAACACGTTTGACGGTGCACCGCCGGCGGCAGCCGCTTTTTAAAAGCGGCAGCCGCCTTCCTACCGCCTTCGTTCCGCGGCCGGCCCGCGGGCCAACCGCCGTCCCGCCGCCGTTATATCAAAGGCGGCCCTTCCTCGGCCCGTCGGAGGCAAACGCTTTTTTCGAGCGATCGGTCGCCGCATATATATATATATATATATATATATATATATATATATATATATATATATATATATATATATATATATATATCATACAGTTTATCAAGAATAATGATTGATCAAACCAGACAAATTTCCATTTGACGTTTTAATTCCACATTTCAAAGTACAGTAACTGTCATTGAAACGTCTGATCACTGAAATATAAATAACAGAAAAAAAGAGAAAAAAAAAAATTTATATATATACACACACACAAAAGAACATGCAGGTTTCCAATTAAATTGTTTAAAAAAAAACAGCCTTAGCTTACAAGCAAATTATAACACTTACAATAATTGTTAATAATATAAAGAGGTCAGCTCTGGGATGAAAAGAATTACCAGTAAACATAAGTAATGAGTATATCTGGTACCAAAGAATGTGCAGGACACCAAATAAATTCAGGTATAACATCACATTTACAAGCCATTTCTAACAATAAGATAAGTGGTAATAATTTAGAATAAAGCTCTGGAGTAGAATAGACCATTATAATGGCATTGCTGACCTGGGGTACAAGATTTCACTGTGCTGCAATAAGTTCTATGTCTCTTGTATCTGTGATAAACATCTTCACATATATATAAAAAATACTGAGGTAAAAACAGTAGTAGAACAGAAATAACTGCAATGCTGAACTGTGGCACATGGATTTACAAGCTATATTTAACAATATAATAAGAGTTAAGCACTATGATAATATCCACAGTGAACAGTGTGGATTGGGTGAGTGCAGTCTGACACTTCTGGCTTCTTTAGGGGTCTTGATGTTACTGACTGCAGGATAAAGAAAGGGTTCCAGTTGTCAGTGATGCTGGGGTGTCAGTAGTCAGCCTAGGTTTAAGGGGTCGGCTGTGGGTCCCTCTCAGCTGTGCGGCGCCTTTTTCCGCCTTCACGGTCAGATGCTCCTTTCAGGTAACGCGTAACGTTAACCTGGACGGCTTCATCAGTGGCATCCTGGGTTGCCGGGTTCTTCCGGATGGCTCCTGTAGAAAATACAGATCTGTCATTCCATTTGAATGGCATAATGCCATACACATCTACTAAACTTTTTTTTTTTTTTTACATCCAACTTACTTTGAACAATGGTCTTCAGGAACATGTCTCTAAAACATGCTTTATCCCCAACTCCAGTCCAGGTTGTATTGATGGAAAGGTGATTAGAGAAGATACTTTGAAGCATCCGCCAGACGGTTGTCTTTAGGTCCCTCCCACATTTGATTGCTAAAAACCGAAGCTGAAAATCCAAAAAAAGTGTTACAAATTACATTTCTCTGAAGCTTATCATACATAAATATAAAATGTGACAGGCTGTGGATTCAGACTGTAGAATATGCAGTGTACAATCTTAATTCTACTTTTTAGATTACCCTATGGAGTTATAAACGAAATCAGCACACTTACAAATCGTTCCTGCAGCTCTTTATCCTGCCTCAAACTGTTGTCAAGCAACGCCAAATCTTCCTGGGAGTCTAGGGGGAGTAACAGATCCCCTGGCAGGGATAACTCTCCAACAGACACATTGGCACTGAAATGTTGCAGCATAGTGTCCATTTTGTTGTCCATGCTACGCACAACATCGCCAAACTCTCCAAGACGTCGCAGCATTAAGGTCTGATCTGCACCTACAGGGATTAAATAAAATAATAGTCAGTCCTGGTCCCTCAACTACTAAACTATGACATTTATATCTAGGTCTACTACATGTATAGGTGGCCCCAGTGGGAATTAAACCAACAACCACAGGTGTTGTTTGCAAGTTGTACCTGATTGCCCAGTGCGAGCAAACGTCTTCAACATTGTCCCAACTTGCTTCACCTGCTCTTGAAGTGAGCCGCTGTCATCCGAAGCTACAAAATGAAAGGCATATGGTAATTTTGGACATACATCACGTACTCTTTCCTAAGTTTGACTTTTTTGTGCATGTTCTTACCTGCTCGTGCAGTGCTTTCCCTCAGCGCTTGGTTCTCCTCCCTCAGAGCTTGGTTCTCCTCCCTAAGGGCTTGGTTCTCATCCATCACGGCTTGTTTTTCATTCTGGAGTCTCTGGAAATCTACATTAAAAAACAAAACCAAAAACACCTAAAGGCACTATTTTCAATACTTTCTAGCTGAAAACTTCATGCTGTACACGAGATGCCAGGGGAGTCCAAGGGCCAATTACGGAGCGATGACTTTCTCCTATTGATAATCATTGACGTAAAAATATGTTTGAAGTTAGTGCATACATTTAATGAATTGGACTTAAAATGGAACACTTAGTTTAGCGCAACATATTACATACCTCCAGCGTTTTCACCCATATGCTGCCAGGGTAAATTTGCTGCTGGGGGTGTAAAGCTTAGTACTTGACGAGCTGGAAGAGCAAACATAACAGCTTTAATTTCAGTGCAGAGTATTGCATATTCAGTAATGAAACTATAATTATATGTGTAAAATGCTAATGGAATGTACAACACACCTCGACACCTTTCATCCAGAAACTGCTGCGGCGAGTAACCAGTCAAGTGTCCTAATGAAAAACAGATTATGATTAAAGGATTCCTTATCTTAAATAGAAGCAATAGTTTCCAAGACAAAAAACGTCACAAATAACATCACTTACTTGTACTCAAACTCTTGGCTCTGTGAAGTGGAGTCTGGATTTCTGGGGAGAAACCTGGTTCTGAGAAAGAGGAAACAGAAATTTGAAAATCTAACAAAGTGTATAGTTTAGTGGCAGGATCTGTTTGAGGAAAGGTCATCCTGTTCTCATAGTAGACCCCCTTTTGAACACACTTGTCACACCCATAATATCCACTGTGACCTTTCACATTTCGAACAAGTGCACGAGCAGGGGCGTCACAGATGAATGTTGATATTTTGAAAGGAAGTGCTCTCCTTTCAAACAGAACTCCTTCCGCTTCAAGTCGCTGTGCCTCTTCTACAAAAGGATTCAAAAAGTGAAGGCTGCTTGGCTTCTTCTTCCCATAATAGAGACCAATGACAAATGGAAGTTTGTTTTGTTGGACATTACCCACGTATTGCTCAATTAAACCAAGAACTGGCCAGAACTGGGCATTTGAGCTTTTGAAAAGTGGAAGTCCATCAACATTAACTTGCATTGAAACTGACGTCAACTTCTGCAATTCAGGAGACACTAAAAACTGCGATAGTATTCCACTTTCAATTCCAGAGTGATGGTATACACCACCTGAGAGTTCTGTTGTTTTAACACAAGTCACTGTTTTCAGAAGGGTTCTTGGATCTTTAGGAAGGGTTGGATGATCCTTGGACAAAATGGTTAAAAGCTTACCCAGTGCCACATGGGGGATCATGTTGTCAATAGCCCACCCTGCCAATTGTGTCCTTAGGCAATCCTCTTCCTCCTCACTATCGTCTGTGCTTGAGGAAAAAATTTCACCAGGTTCATACACCTCATCAACAGTTATTTCCTGTGCTTCAGGGGTTACAGTTTGTCCATGGCTTGTTGTAGCCATTCCATGTTGATGTTCATTAACAGGAGGATTTACTTGGTCAAAGTCAGGAATAACAGCAAGTAGAGCATCGTTTGCAGCTGCAATTTCCTGCTTGTCCCTCTCAACTCCTTTCAATATTCGTCTCCTTTTGGCCCAGTAACTAGACATTGTAACTAACAATGCATTTACCTTTAAAGCCAAAACGATTGTCCAACAGTAGGTCTCTTGTGTGAAGTTAACCAGTTATGCGCCGGTCAAGGTATCTGCAAGAAAATGAGAACAAAACCACATTGTTAACGTTAGGAATATACAGTAGCTATGCTGTAGAAAAAAAATAAAAAATACAAAAAAAAGAGCAGCCAAACGTGGAACAGTGAAATTGTTAAAAAATAAAATGTACTCATTCAGTGTAGTGATTCAACTTAACAGCACTGTCCTCAAACATAAAAGTACAGCACTTCAGATAAATATAACTCATCATAATCCCCTTAAATCCTAGAAGTACAGTAGCAACACAGCACGTGCTAGCTAACACTTGCTAGCCACTGTAGCTACATTGTGAACTGAACTAGCAGCATACTTTGATCTGACAAACAAAATAATTTAAACAACCTATACTATTGCTTTATTAGAAAACACCAAATTTAAGTTATACTTAAGTCTTTCTAGATGTAAAGCTTTGGCTACCTACTGTAGCTAGTTACATTTCTACATGTAACGTAACTAGCAACATTGCTTAACCTCAGTGTGTAAGTTACTGTAACAAAGGCAAAACAGCATGTGTTAGCTAACAATTGCTAGCCACTCTAGATACTGGACTAGCAGCTACTTGTTCAGACAAACAAAATCATTTAAACAACCTATATACAACGTTAGTTTTGTAAGAAAACACCATAAGTTAAACTTAGTCTTTCTAGACGTAAAGCTTTGGCTACCTACTGTAGCTAGTTACATTTCTACATACATTTCTAGTTACATTTCTACAGCTTGACTAGTAAGGCAAGAACAAAGATGACTACAGATTTTACAAAGATAAACTA
The DNA here is from genome assembly GCA_022829025.1 of Squalius cephalus. Lineage (NCBI taxonomy): Eukaryota > Metazoa > Chordata > Actinopteri > Cypriniformes > Leuciscidae > Squalius > Squalius cephalus. Next base: position 11,308,535 of record CM040794.1, read on the forward strand.
AAAACAATGTAAACATAATATTGCGTTACACAAAAAGGAAACATGTACTTACTTAAACGATGGTAGTCCACAAAACGCGCGATTGAGCGGCGAACTGATGCGACTGTGTGCTCTAGTTATGTTGTTTGGGGAGGGGCCAGGAGCTCAGTGGCTCCAGTGCGTCATCGAGCCACCGTTTTAGCCCCGCCCAAAAAAATCCTGAACACAGCAATGGTGAAAAACTATACATTTCTAACATTTATAATGTTTTGATTTTTTTTAAGACACTGTCTTAAACATTTGTACAGGTCGCAATTGCAAATGAATCCCTTATACATGTAAAAAGGCAAAAAAAAAAAAAAAGAGGTTGGAAAAAAATGAAAGACATAAAACGACATTTCCTGGAATGGCAGAAAGACAAAATATTTCTAAATATTTCATAAATCTGCCAGTGCAGCTGTGAAACCAGAGGAGATTTTAGATTTTAGTTTATCCTTCTGATCAGGTCAAAACAGAGATTTTCCTGTTTATGATAGGCTATTACCATGGTTGCAAATTAATAAAAAATTATAAAGTACAGACCTACCCAAGATTTTGGCCATGTTGCAGATGTCTTTCACTGTTCACTGATTTAGCCAGGCATTAGTGAAAAGTCTAACTTCATCAATTTATTCAGCTAAATTGTTCATACCATGAATGAATTATCTATTTTAAAACCTAATCAGAATCAGAAAGATATTTATTGCCAAGTAAGTTTTACAAAAGGAATTATTTTTGGTTTATGCATGTCTCAATTGTGCATAAATCAAAGAAATGTAAACAATTTTCACCTAAGTGCATAAAATAATTCTATATATTTTAGAGTATTAGGCTACTCTATCGCTTCAGAGTTTCAAAGTAATTTAAATGTAATTTCCTAAACCTTACCTTATCATGGAATCAAGAGTCAAGAATAAACCCTAATGGCTTTAAAAAAAAATAAAACGAATATGGGATTTAATTCACATATAGGCTATTATGATTTTATAATCGCTTCAAATGTGAAAAGTAGTTAAAATGCTGTCAGTTCCACTTCCATTCTAACTCCCAACATGCTAAACATAGCCATGGCTGCTGGTCGATTTTAGTAGAAATCCTTGTATTTCAAAGCGGCTTGCCGCCAGCCGGCCGCGGTCCATTAGACGGAGGCAACCGCCAAAGTAAATGAAGCAGTCGGCCCGCCGGCTTTTCGCCGGCGGCATCTCGCAAGAAATCGGAGTGACGTATTCGGCGGCAAACGTTTCATCCCCGCCAGCGGGACGCACCTATAGCCGACAGCTTAGGGCCGGCGGCAAAAAGAAGCCGTGCGGATATTTTTTGCTAGCTGGGATATTGTTCAACAAAGTTCTTGATAAAAAAAGAAAAGAAAAAAAAGAAGCTACTGTGCCTAATATTATTGTTGTATAGCGCGCAAGGTTTATGCGCATGCTTTAAGTCTTCTCCGTTTTTAGTGTATGTCTGTGGCAGAATTACAGTGCCTGGTCTGGTATGTATACTAGGCTACATCGTTTTGAGTCGGTTTCAGTGGTTTATAGTGTGTACGCAGATATTTCTTGAGACGACGCCATGTTTTTATGTTTTTATGCACTTTTACTCTTTTAGTTTTGTTGCAATTTCACCAAAAGCTTATAATTAGGAAATACACACAACACGCTAAACTTATATTCTCTATATGTTAAAAATGTTGTAAAAAATACGTATTATACTTATATAATAAGAATAACAATATGATACATTTATATTGCACTCGAAATGATTTAGATATGGAAAGAGGAATTCTTCTCAACTACCACCAAAAAAATTCTTCTTTAGAAAATATTATATTTTGATGATTCTGCAAGTTCAGCAGACAGTGAGGTTCGGGTTTGTTCCGATCAGAGCTCGTGAGTGGAGAGCGCATTTCTGAATATTCCGCTCCGCTCGTTCATTCCGCTCAGGGTCCACGGCCTCGCTCAACACAGATGTCCTGTTGCCTGGTTTGAAAATATGTGGAATACGGGCTGCTTTCGACTAAAAGTTTTTTTTTGTAGTCGACTAGTATACTAGGCTAGTTGTTCATTTAAGTAATTCGTGGACAAATCGCCCCTTTATATTCATTTAATTAGCCTACTTATGGATCATGAGTGTTTACGTAATATAGCCGCACTGCGCACGACCGCACGCATAAAGCTTGCCACAAAGAACCGGTAAAAGTAATGATTATGAATGCGTCTAAATGTGTCTAAATACGCTGTAAATGTGAATGTGCATTACACGCTGAGTTTCGGTTCATTTATGAGATATCGCCGGCGCCTCCAATGTCGTGATTGTCTGCTATATTTACTTCTTAAATCCAGGCAATTGGTTCACGAAACATTGATTAAAATGAAGATATAATTAATACAAAACGAAATTCAATTTAAAGAAAGGCAGCTGTTCTGTTTGAGGTCTCTGTGAAAGTTTTAAAGCAGACTTTTATTGCCGCTTTTAGAGCGCTCACGTCCATAACCGTAAACTGACACGTTGTTTTTTTCCCTCATAAATGCGAACACGAAAATTAAAATAAAATGAATATTATATATTTTTTTGTTGTGTCAGACAATGATTACAAAATGTTTCATATTGCTCCTCATAACCACTGAAAACGGTCAACGGAAGTTAAAAGTGGTGGGTACAAAATGACTCATGACGAAATCTGGTGGGTACACGTACAATGTCTTTGTATCTCTTTAGAATATTGCTTTTAGAAAAAACTTTTTTTTTTTTTTTTACTTTTAGAAAAAAATGACATAATTATGAATCAAATTATTATGAACAAATAATGAAACTGTGTCAAAATTCGACAACACAAAGAATGATCAAAAAGCGATATAACGCACATCTCAGGTTAAATTAATTAAGCTCCTCATAACCACTGAAAACGGTAAAAAAAAATCGAACCAAAAGTCAAATTAATATGGACTGAAGTTAAAAGTGGTGGGTACAAAATGACTCATGACGAAATCTGGTGGGTGCGTACCCACCGTCCCCACCGAAATCGACGCCTATAAGGGAAACATGATAGTATAAAAAGTACTGTGTGTAATGCAGAAAAGCGCATTACAACCATGTTAAAACTATTTAAAACGTTAAGATGCAAAAATGAACTAAATGTAAAATTAGATAATGATATTGCGCAAATGATCTCGGTCTCTTTAAAGGTCTTCGCAAATTATTGTGTTATAAGACTCAGTTATCATAGCCTACATCACGTCTCTTCTACTGTAAATACACAGAAAAAAAAAATAAGACAAATGATGCGCGTTTGAGTCGGATTTTTATGAAGAATATGTGACTGTTTATGTAACTGGCAAAATAAAACATTGTATTCGTCATACTTCGTCAACTCAGTATGGCCACATGAAACTCGACTGCCATCTACAGGTTTTAGTATTTCCTGCGTCCAACACCTAATCCCCCTTCTGCACGATCCCGCAGAATTTCGGAAGTGCTCGCAGCATTCTTTTCTCTGAGACGCGCATTTTTAAAGGCCACATCTGTACGTGTGTGTGTGTGTGTGTACGTACCTGTGTGTGTGTGTGTGAGTGTATGTACGTGTGTGAGTGAGTGTACATACATGTGTGAGTGTACGTACCTGTGTGTGTGTGTACGTACGTACATACGTGTGTGTGTGTGTGTGTGTGTGTGTGTGTGTGTACGTACGTACGTGTGTGTGTGTGTGTGTGTGTGTACGTACCTGTGTGTGTGTGTGTGTGTGTGTGTGTGTGTACGTACCTGTGTGTGTGTGTACGTACGTGTGTGTGTGTACGTACCTGTGTGTGTGTGTGTGTGTGTGTACGTACGTGTGTGTGTGTGTGTGTGTGTACGTACGTGTGTGTGTGTACGTACCTGTGTGTGTGTGTGTGTGTGTGTACGTACGTGTGTGTGTGTGTGTGTGTGTGTACGTACCTGTGTGTGTGAGTGTAAGTACGTGTGAATATACGCGTGTGTGTGTGTGTGTGTACGCCCATGTGTTTGTGTACACGTGTGTGTGTGTACTAACATTTACGTCGGTGTGGGTTCCCATCGGTGGGAGCACATCCACCTAAGGAGTTCCAAAATCGGAGTGGGGCCCAAAATGGTGATTTCACTCCGATTTCAATCAAAATAAGCTCAGCAGCTTCCCCTGATGCTACCATTGCTTTTTTTCCATCTCTAAAAAGTGGCCCGTAAGATAGCAAAAAGTGGGTAAGTGTGTGAAGGTGTGTATCGTCGAGCCTTTTTGTACCGGAAGTCAGGGTATACACTTCCCGCGAAATCGAATACACACCGCAGGAATCTGAAACCTTTGGCCAATGAAATTACTGCACTGTACAATCAGCCGCGAATGTAAGGAAAACTGCGGAAATTGCACAAGAAGAAGAAGAAGTAGAAGAAGAAGAAGACTTCAAGGATAGAAGATTGAAGACAGAAGAAGACGTAGTGGTTGGAAATCTGAATATTTTTACAAATACCGACCTCTGCATGCAACAGGTAAGCTAGGCACGGTTTTCATGGTGAGTTTATTTTGGCGTTACAGTATATCGTGATGTTTGCTACCTCTTTTGGCTGCAATGTAGCTAACGTTAGCAACATAATATTACTATTAGCAGTTAGCTTAACCTAATAACATGTCACCACGGACATGACAGCAGGGCAGAGACGGGGTGCAGTGAAGTCGTGTCGTTAAAGGTGGAATCGGTTGTGAATTGTGAGCAAGACAGGGCAGGACTCGCTGATGGAGGTTAGCCAGAAGCTAACGCAGGACTGAAGCTACGGTGCCGTTTTGGAGTCACTCATCCTACCCGCAGCTGGTTTGTTAGAGCAGGACAGGTGAGAGAAAATAATAGAAAAGACCGCCTTCAAGTTTTTCCAAATTTACTTTGCAATTACAGCAATATAGCTGTAGCAATTCAGTTGTGGATGTTTTGGTCACATAATTTTTCAATAAAATTCGCAAAATGCAAAGTATTTAGTGAAAAATCTTTCCTGCTCTCAGTTGTCCATGTCTGTGACAATGTGAAGTGATGCTTGCCATTTTAGCATCTTATCTCAACTTCATTTTATATATATATATATATATATATATATATATATATATATATATATATATATATATATATATATATATATATATATAACCAGGGGGCAAAACACGCACTTTTATGATGGACAGATGCACTTTGATGAAAAATATACCCATTGACTGTCATTATAAAGCTTGGAAGAGCCAGGACACTTTTTAATATAACTCTGATTGTATTCTTCTGAAAGAAGAAAGTCATATACACCTAGGATGACGTTAGGGTGAGTAAATCATGGGCTAATTTTCATTTTTGGGTGAACTATCCCTAGGACCATAGACATAAAATACAAATAGGACTACCAAATTGCCTATCACAGTTTTTGGCAAGTAAATCACGTGATGTGACACATCCTATTGACCCTGTTCACATTTCTGTAGTTTTCACATCATAGTTGGGTTAACTTCTATAGCAGTGAATGAAAGACTACATTAAATATATTTTTTTTGTGTTCCAATTTGCTCAAATAGCAAAAGAAAACCGCCACAACAGCGTTTTCACAACTTTCAAAAAGAGTAAGAAAATAGATAATGGCAGTCGGAAGAAAGAAAGTTGTCAACTTTGTCACAGCCGCGCTATTTGAAACGCCCTCACAGCAGCGTTAACTAGTTTTTGTGTAATATAATACAAATATAGTGGTATATGCATAATTATCTTTTATTGTGACAGTATGTGGCAACATGTACGTTAAAAGCGCATCTTCTGCACTAAACAATAATATTGCAATATTCTAGACTCTTACATGTATCTAACGCCACACTTACACTACAGAAGACTAAGAAAAATATATTTTTGTATTTTCAAATTACAGATGACTTGTATTTTAATTAAATACTTTTTTCACAGCAGTATTTTGTATTGTATTTAAATACATTTGATGAGTAAGTATTTGTTATTTGTAATTAAATACTTTTTGATGTATATTTGTGCCCATCTCTGGTTAAAGGTTGTCAGAAGAACTGCTCCATGCTACATAGGATGCCGCTGCCAGGGGGTGTAGTGTGATACGGCATGCTGAAACACTAGAGAGCAGCGACAGCAGCGGTGATTCCGAAACAGCTAAACAAATTGTATAAACATTATTACAGAAATTAGTTATCACCCTTAATTGTAATCTGTCTGTCTGTTTCATTCATTTTTTTTTTTTTTTTTTTTTTTTGTAAAAAATGCTACTTAATGTAACAGTTTTAATCAGTAAATACTTTTAAACCTACTCCACACATGACTCCTGTGTGTGTTTTAGTCTTTCAGCATTTAGTTGTCAGTACCTTTGTCTCACACTCCAAACACCTGGATTGAACAGTAACCAGCCTAACCCAAAATCCTCAAATCCTTTTTTTTTATTTCGATAGAATAAATAAAGCTATCCCACTTGTGAAAGAATATTAGAAATACTACATTTATTCATTCATTTACATTTATTCATTTAGCTGACGCTTTTATCCAAAGCAACTTACAATTGCTATGCATGTCAGAGGTCGCACGCCTCTGGAGCAACTAGGGGTTAAGTGTCTTGCTCAGGGACACATTGGTGTCTCACAGTGGATTCGAACCCGGGTCTCTCACACCAAAGGCATGTGTCTTATCCACTTATTCATTTAGCTGACGCTTTTATCCAAAGCAACTTACAATTGCTATGCATGTCAGAGGTCGCACGCCTCTGGAGCAACTAGGGGTTAAGTGTCTTGCTCAGGGACACATTGGTGTCTCACAGTGGATTCGAACCCGGGTCTCTCACACCAAAGGCATGTGTCTTATCCAGCTCTGAATATATCGGCACGTGATGCCAAGTCGACACTACTGTAAACACGGGAACACAGCAGTAGCTCTCTAACCCTGATCAAAAACACCTGAACCCGGTGCGAAACAAACTTTGAAGGCCACTGAGCCTTTAGGAGCAGGGTTGAAGACCTATGATGTAGGTAGCATGTTAAGTAAAAATATAATAAATATGTAATATAGTGCATATTAATCATAAATGAGTTTATGGACACTGAAAGGCTTTTCTGAGGTAAAAGTTGACGTTATGTGACATTATTGTTCTCCAGCTGACAGTAGGATGCAGCTGACAGATGACAGTAGGCTACATTCATTTATTTTCTTAATATTAATTAAAATTAAAAAAATTAAATAAAGTATTTTATGTCAAGCAATTTATTTTCTAATAAAACTGCTCTTAATTTTAATTGATTACTGATTATTGCAGTGTTCAGAAATATTATAGCCTATAATTCATTGTGTAATAGACCTAAATGTTTTTAAATCATTTTTAATGAGGAGTAAGCTGATCTATCTAATCTTTTATTATCCTCACAGTGCGTCAGTTATGCTTTGGCTTTACATCGCATGAGATCTACTCGTACAGTGTGAGTTGGTAACTTTGCTGAAATCACACAGAAATCACACATTTTATGCCCACCTTAAGTGTTCAGACGCAGCCGATGTTTGCGTGAATGAGCAGTTGAACAGATGTACCTAATAAAGTGGCCTTTGAGTGTATATTGTGTGAAACACTTCATAAATAAAGATGTCATGATTAATCTTGAGAATAAATCAACAGAGAATATCACCAAAATCAAACACTTTAATTCACTAATAATTGAAATTACAATTATGTTGTTGTGTTCAATAATTTTGATCATGTTGAGAATTGAATAAAGAAAGCGTCTATAAAGAAAGCTTTGTTGTTTGTTAGCCAGTATTTATTTATTTATTTAGTAAAACTGAGGTGTAGAATTACTGTGCTGTAAGTATCAAATATAATTGAAATGTTTTTTTTTCAGGAGATGTGGTCTGTGTTCGTCCTACCAGTAGAAGAATCAGCAAAGAAAGTATTCCTCCTGAGAGTAAGTCTAGTCTTTATAGATACACAGATACACCATACAGGGTATTTGAGGAACCTAAAGGCTATGTTTTACATATATATTATATTTTATTTAGCTATATTTTATAAATGTCGTAATCATTTGTTAACAAGTATTCATTACTCCAATGAACTCATTGTTTCTGCATTCAATTATTACATTGTTTAAATTAATACATTTTTAGCTAACTGTGATTTTTTATATATCTACATTTCTGAAATGCATAACTTAGACAGTTTCCTCTGATAACAGATCACTCTAGATTGTAATATGGACTCATTTTCTGTAAAGCTGGTTTGAAATGATGTGTATTGTGAAAAGCGCTATACAAATAAACGTGAATTGAACTGAACTGAGTAAAGGGTTCCTAGAGGTTCTCGAGAAGGTCGCTTCAGGTTCCAGACTAAATGGTGCCTCATTTTTACAGTCAGACGATACATTGTGACACACTGTAACATCATGTGTGTGCTGTGTGTTTCAGTGAGTGATCTGAGGATTGTTCTTCTGGGTAGGAGTGTATCAGAAAACAGCCGAGTGGGAAACTTCATCTTAGGAAGAGCAGCGTTTGACAGTGAATCTCCTCCAGCTGATCTAGAGCCGTACAGTGAGAGAGTCAGAGGAAAACACATGACGGTCATCAACACTCCTCTCCTGCTCTGCCCTGATCTCTCACTACGTCACATCACACAGAGAGTGAAGGAGTGTGTGTCTCTGTCTGCGCCGGGACCTCATGTGATCGTTCTGGTCCTCCAACCCGATGAGTGTTCGAGAGAAGAGAAAGTGTGTGTGGAGGTAGTGCTCAACTGTTTCTCTGACAGTGTGTTTGAACACACTCTGGTGCTCACGACACAAGAGCCTGACGGGGCAGAGCCAACCGAAGTCAATGACGTCATAAAGGAAATCATCAATAAGTGTTTAGACAGACACTACAGACTGGGGACAAACAGCACTCCTGCCGACCTTATAGCGACGTTGCAGGAAACTGTTCAAGGGAATGATGGACGTTACTTGATTTGTAACAAATATGAAGATTTCTCTACAGAAGCCACAGAAAGAGGTGAGGCAACAAAATATTTGAGTAAATGTCGTCTTTATTTGTAAAAAAAAAAAACACTTTATGCTGCAATCACATCATGTTGCATCAACATTTCAGCATATTGGTGTGTATGTAGACACTCCTGTTGGCTGTGTTAAACTTGATAAAAAAAGTTAAGACAAACTTTTTGTTGGCTTTTATGAAAGCCTGAAGTACTACTTCATATATTGAAATCTGAAGGTTTAATGTTGTCTCTCAAAAATGAACTTTGTAAGATGGTTACTACGGTGTTGCTAGGATGGTGTGGATAGACGGATCGAAATCCTCAGTGTTAAATCAACACAACTCAGTGTTCATATGGTCCCACTCTACAGAGTGTTGAAGTATATTAATCAATCGATGATTGAGCATTAGTGATGAACACCTGCTGTTAACAAGCAGAATCACTGAAGGAAAGAACAGAAAAAGAGAAGAGGCGAGCAGAAACACAAGAACTACAATAGGCCGTGATATTAGGAAACTGAGGATGTGATGAGGCAGATGGGTGAGGTAGAGCACTTCTTCACCTGCTTAAGCAGCAAACACAGGGTTCGTACAAGGTGCTTAAAGTAATTAAAGTCCTTGAATTTGACTTTTTGAAATTTAAGTCCTGGAAAACCCATGAAAACAAGTAGAGGTGCTTGAAAAGTGCTTGAATTACTAAAAATAGGGATGCACCAAAACCAAGCTCATGTACTCGCACTCGTAAAAATGCTCCGATACCAACAACCGATAGGCCTACCAGGCAGCGTGTGAACAGTAACACACAGAGAGAGAGAGCGCACTTCTGTTGAATGCTCTTGATTGCTGATCGTTCACTCAGCACGTTTTATTTGGATTAAAACTAAATCATATATGCAGGGGCGGATCTAGAAAAATATTTATGGGGTGGCGAGAGGGGGGCAGGAATTTTTGAGGGGTGGCAACATATGGCAGACGTATACTGAATTTAATCACAGTTAAATTGGCCATAACTTTTAATTCGTTGCTGCCAATAGGGATGGGTATCATGCAGCCCTAGTAATGATAATACGGAAGGTGTATTAGTACTACAACTATCATGGGTATCGTTAAGGTTTTAAAGGTATTACTACTCTTACCGATACTCCTTATCGATCCGGTACTTTAACGGTATTCTTATCGGTTATTTTTGTTATATTAAAAAAAAGCAATGCTTTAACAAAACAAATAAAAGGGTGCAGGCTTTTGTGTTTTATATTCAGAAGACATAGGACACCAAAAACAAAGTACAACCACATGGTCAAACAAAAAAAGTATACAATCAAACAAATTATATACCCAGTGCTTTAATTTCAGTAATGTCTGACATATGCAATATTTTTTCCCAACTATTTCCACCCATTTAAGACATAAACTGTATTTAAGTGAATAAACTGTTTAAGTGAATCTCCAAGACGGCCATTTTGACATATTTGATCATTTAGATGTGCACACAAAGCCCAAAATATACGTTGCTTGTCTCGTTGCGGTGTGTTTCAGAGCGCGCGCCGCATTTGGAACAGCGTCTATTGCTCAATTTTGGTACTTTTAATAGCCTTTTATTATCAAACGCGTCCCGCAGTTTAGCAACAGTGGCCTAGGCTATAGACTACCTTTTACAACAATCACCGATCGTGCAGATTCTGACGACATGTTTGGGTTTTAGAGAGAAATGACAGCGCGCCACTGTGAAGGGAAAGAAGTTGCAGCTTTAGTTTTTAATGGTATACCTCAAATATATTCTTTTTTATAATCATTGGAAGCCAAAATCTAAATCTAAAATAAAATTAGTTTAATATCAAAGAAAGTGTAACCGTTTGAATGTTTAGTTCTGTCCTCAATAACAAATATAAAATCAGAAAGATTTATCACATGCACACACTTTATGTTTAGACTACTTAATCCTATTGTATTTGTTATTTCCCCAGTTGTAACCTGGTTTCATTGCTGTGATATCTGAGAGGAATTGGATTTAATAGGACTGCTTAGCTAATCAAATGATCGATCTCCTAACTGACACGGTGTGTTGTAACGTAACGGCGACCATCAGTAAACGTTATGGATACAAACAATATTTTATTTTTTTTATTAAGCTGTTCTTGTCTTTACTAAAATCAAAATTAGGCTAATCAAAGGGAAGGGTGCTCTTACAAATCACGAGGGAGCGATTTGACCGCTGATTTTGGCTAACATAATAGACTCGCTGTTTTTGCTGATGCTGAATCATCTTTAGCGTACAATACATTCATTACAAATGTAACTTTAAGTTAAACGGGGAAACTCACTTCACCTTCAGAGGCTCTGGGGCAGCTCAGTCTCTCCAGTCAAAATCAGGCAAAATTAGCTGTGTAGACCAAAGCCACATACAGACACCAGGCTGTAAACATGTTTTTTTCTGCTGTAAAGTTGATAATTTTAACATGGGGGAGATACAGATTTGACTCACTTGTGCAGCCAGCCTCAAGTGGCCAGTCGATGAATTGCAGTTTAACTCACTTCCGTGTTGGTTTCAAGAGAGAGACGGGGAGGTTGCCGCTTGGTTTTTACCGTAAATGTTGTCTTATTTTCAGCCGGCCTGGCTGACATCAATGGGGTGGCAGCTGCAGATGCAAATGAGCTGAATATGAATATGTCATGTGTCACAAATGATCAGAAAGTATCAAACTGCTGTTTTGGGATGATGTAATTTTACTTTCATTGATTCTAGTTATTCATTCTGCATGAACAAGAAAAAAAGTAAAGTTAATTAAATCAATGAATACACTGAATACACACACACACACACATGTGTGTATGTTATCCTCAGTCAGTCATTCTGTGAAACGTGGAGCAAAGGCAGGAGACGGAGACGAGGAGTGGATTTAATGATGAAAACACAGGAACATGGAGAACTGAGAACTGAGGGACTGCACCCAAACACACACAACCTCATTATAGACAACAGACGGACAAACTGAAACCTTTTTTTTATTTTAAAATGATTCATTTTAATTGTACATTTATATGATTTCATTAAAATACACACTTGTTTTCTTGTTTACTTTGAATCTGTTTTCTTTACTGTCAATGTATTTTCCCCTGTTGATAAACTTGCTTATTTAAACTATACATTGCTTTATTATCTTTCGTTTGATATATTAAAAACCTCAGCTTTATTTTTCTGCCAATCTCTCGAGTACAGTGATAGTCTGTCCATCCTCTTCGTCCCTCTTCCTCTGTTGCTCCTCATCCACTGCTTTCTCTCATTAATAAATAAAGGACAGGATAATATCTCATAAGACACTGTTTTAAACAATGATAAGAGCTGAGCTGAACTGATCGACGGCATCGCTGTTTCAGCAGAGCTGCTTTATAGCCTGAACTCATTTAATAATTAATGATCTTTACAACAGAGCGGAGGGAACGTTTACACGACAACGATGTACTAAAAATGGAAAAGTTCTTCCTTTGGACAGATGATAAAGCTGTCAAAACGATCCCCGTTCACACGGATCAGTGAAAACGACTAAAAACGCTGTATTCTGCTGCCAGGCCAGTAGGTGGCGATGTCACATTGCAAAGAAACAAAATAAACACCTTAATGCACTCACAAGTGTCATCACTTTCCACTGAAACAAATGTTTATTAAGAAGAGACAATGCAACTTGTTTGGTAAAAGCCTTAATTGTGAAATTGTTTTAAGAAAGACAATGGAGATGGTTTTGTAAAGGTCTTTATTATTGAACTGTTGTGTTCAGAGAGACACTGCAACTTGTTTTTGTAATAAACTTTTTATTGTAATAATGCATGCAAGAAACGACAATAATGTACTCATGTTAAAGCATTTAATCAATAGATAGAAGTAGCATTAAGTAGTAGAAAGCATGTAACTTAGCAAAGTAGAAACGGCAAGCATTACCCGTTTGATGAGGAGCATGAGACGCAGGAGAGAGGCAGAGGGTCCAGAGCAGCAAACAAAGGAGAACAAAGGAAAGAGCTTTATATATGGAGTTACAAGGGGATTTCCAGAACTGAGGACAGTTCAACACTTCGGATTGGACAGATTGTCTGTAAAGGACTGAATCTGTGCGGAGGGCGTGTGGACTATAAGAAGTATTGTAAAGAATGTCAAAGTCAGACGCTGTTTCACCAAGGACGGCCTCTCCGGTGTCAGATGCCTTGCCATTGCACCTCATGAAGATGAAAGCTTGTAAATTATTTGGTTTGGATTTACTTTTATTTTTATTTTATATATTAGTACCGTTTATGTAAACTAGTTAATCTGTATTTAATAAAAAATTACATATAATTGAAATTAAGAAGCTCGCCTGCTTCAAGTCTCTGTTTTACCAAATATTGAGCTGAACTAAACCACGGAGCAGTCTTTCGACTGAATTGTAAGTATGGAAATTTATATACTTAATGTTTAGAATGAATTCGACTGACTTTACCTAACCTGAGAATAAACAAAACAAGGTAGAAGGTTTAAGACCCAAACAAGGGGTTAAATTAAGCACCACAAAACACAATGAAGACTTAAAATTTAGATTTTAATAAATTTTCCCAATTTTCATTTCTTGACTAAACACACTATGCCGCATCCTGCCCAATATGGTCTTTCAAACAAACATGGCAATTGAATGCTAAGAAAAAATATATAGTGAATATATCTATGTTATACATTATATGAGTTTAAATCTCCATATTAAAAATAAAGATAATAAAGAAAAAAAAAACTCAGAGCTGATAGATAAGAGGAATGTTCTACAGGGACACACATTCAGTTTTACTCATTTCTTTATCCTGTAAGAAATGTCTTACATTTATATTCAATTACCTGCTATTGTATCTTTATAGTTACTATTCTCATGAAATACTTGAATTACATGTTGACTTTTAAACCTAAATTTAACTGGTTTAAGTGGTGCCGGCTCGGTGATATTTGAAGTTTAATGCACACACATTAATGCAAAATGGAAAAACTTGGGGGAATTTGTAACATTTACATCAAAGATCTGTGTAAAATGAAAATTTTGTGCTGAGGAAACCGGCTTGACACGGCAAGCCATGTAAAACTATAGGTTGTGCCGTGTGGAAAGGTTGTGCCATGCGTCACTGACATTATCGTGGAACATGTCACCGTATACTGTGACACCTCCAGTAGTGACTGACAGATGAATCGAGCAGCTATACTGACATAATTGTGACAAAATACCACAAAATTATGCTATTTATTTAGGATTTTGTAAGTATCAATTAAACGCATTAAAGGCAGTAATATTTTATTCCAAACATGTTACTTGTATAACGTCTGTATTTGATTGGCACTGAATGTTTTTGTAATACCAGTGCTACTTTGTTGTTTATCTCACAAAGTTACAAATCTATCGGACTCTTGTAAAAAGCTAACCGGAAGAGCCGTATCTCTACTAAAAGACGTACTTCCGGTCTTCACTTTTTTCGTGACATTAGTATAAGTAGCCTTTATTGTAACACTGTCCAGCACAGGGCTTTAATATTTCCAAAATAATTGTATTGAATTATGTATGATAATGTTTTACTATGATGTTTGATCTAGGGCTGTCAACTTTAGTCGTTTAGTCGACTAATCGGTCGATGCCGTCTTGGTCGACTGACATTCTCATTGGTCGACCAGTGGCATAATTTTTTTTTTTTTTTTTTTCACCAGTAAAGACATTTTCATTGATTTACTCCTTGATATTTATTCCTTTATAAGCAGTTATATATTACTGTATTCTAAATATAATTAGCCTATGTTTTATCCCCAACTTTAACCCTTTAAGGTACGCACCATGAAAAAAGCAAAGGAAAAATTATTTCTTTGCATTTTTTATTCAATTATGATAACAATAACAACAATCAATATTTTTTTTTAAATTAGATCCTACAGTATTTTAGATACAGTGCTCTACCAAACGGTTGAGATGTCTGTTCATAGTAAAAGAACAACATTCAGAACAAGTCATATTAAGTGCAATTTCTTGACCAATAAAAAATCTGATGGTTGCTATTGATGGCTCCAAACACATCAAGAGTGTGTGTGTGTGTGTGTGTGTGTGTGTGTGTGTGTGTGTGTGTGTGTGTGTGTGTGTGTGTGTGTGTGTGTGTGCGTGCGTGCGTGCGTGCGTGCGTGCGTGCGTGCGTGCGTGCGTGCGTGCGTGTGTGTGTGTGTGCTGGTGCAAAAGTTCAACCAAGATTTGATTAGTACGGAGCCCCCCCAAGTCCCACTTTGTCAAAAAAAAATTATTATAACTATCTTGTGGCCTCAGGATAGTAACTCGTGGCCTCAAGATTTTGTTACTATCTTGAGACCACAAGTTACTATCTTGAGGCCACGAGTTGCTATCTTGTGGCCACAAGATAGTATCTTGAGGCCACAAGTTACTATCTTGAGGCCATGAGTTACTATCTTGAGGCCATGCCCACGAAATACTATCTTGAGGGCCACGAGTTACTATCTTGAGGCCACGAGTTACTATCTTGAGGCCACGAGTTGCTATCTTGAGGCCACGAGATAGTATCTTGAGGCCACGAGTTAGTATCTTGAGGCCACGAATTAGTATCTTGAAGCCACGAGTTAGTATCTTGAGGCCACGAGTTAGTATCTTGAGGCCACGAGTTAGTATCTTGAAGCCACGAGTTAGTATCTTGAGGCCACGAGTTAGTATCTTGAGGCCACGAGTTAGTATCTTGAGGCCACGAGTTGCTACCTTGAGCCCACGAGTTAGTATCTAGAGGCCACGAGTTAGTATCTTGAGGCCACGAGTTAGTATCTTGAGGCCACGAGTTAGTATCTTGAGGCCACGAGTTAGTATCTTGAGGCCACGAGTTGCTATCTTGAGGCCACGAGTTACTATCTTGAGGCCACGAGTTGCTATCTTGAGGCCACGAGTTACTATCTTGAGGCCACGAGTTGCTATCTTGAGGCCACGAGTTACTATCTTGAGGCCACGAGTTACTATCTTGAGGCCACGAGTTAGTATCTTGAGGCCACGAGTTAGTATCTTGAGGCCACGAGTTACTATCTTGAGGCCACGAGTTACTATCTTGAGGCCACGAGTTGCTATCTTGAGGCCACGAGTTGCTATCTTGAGGCCACGAGTTAGTATCTTGAGGCCACGAGTTAGTATCTTGAGGCCACGAGTTAGTATCTTGAGGCCACGAGTTACTACCTTGAGCCCACGAGTTAGTATCTTGAGGCCACGAGTTAGTATCTTGAGGCCACGAGTTAGTATCTTGAGGCCACGAGTTACTATCTTGAGGCCACAAGATAGTATCTTGAGGCCACGAGTTACTACCTTGAGCCCACGAGTTACTATCTTGAGGCCACGAGTTACTATCTTGAGACTACGAGTTAGTATCTTGAGGCCACGAGTTACTACCTTGAGGCCACAAGTTACTACCTTGAGGCCACGAGTTACTACCTTGAGGCCACGAGTTACTATCTTGAGGCCACGAGTTGCTATCTTGAGGCAACGAGTTGCTATCTTGAGGCCACGAGATAGTATCTCGAGGCCACGAATTAGTATCTCGAGGCCACAAATTACTATCTCGAGGCCACAAATTACTATCTCGAGGCCACGAGTTGCTATCTTGAGGCCACGAGTTGCTATCTTGAGGCCACGAGATAGTATCTCGAGGCCACGAATTAGTATCTCGAGGCCACAAATTACTATCTCGAGGCCACAAATTACTATCTCGAGGCCACGAGTTAGTATCTTGAGGCCACGAGTTACTATCTTGAGGCCACAAGATAGTATCTTGAGGCCACGAGTTACTACCTTGAGCCCACGAGTTACTATCTTGAGGCCACGAGTTACTATCTTGAGGCCACAAGTTGCTATCTTGAGGCCACGAGTTGCTATCTTGAGGCCACGAGATAGTATCTCGAGGCCACGAATTAGTATCTCGAGGCCACGAATTAGTATCTCGAGGCCACGAATTAGTATCTCGAGGCCACGAATTACTATCTCGAGGCCACAAATTACTATCTCGAGGCCACGAGTTGCTATCTTGAGGCCACGAGTTGCTATCTTGAGGCCACGAGTTGCTATCTTGAGGCCACGAGATAGTATTTCGAGGCCACGAATTAGTATCTCGAGGCCACAAATTACTATCTCGAGGCCACAAATTACTATCTCGAGGCCACGAGTTAGTATCTTGAGGCCACGAGTTACTATCTTGAGGCCACAAGATAGTATCTTGAGGCCACGAGTTACTACCTTGAGCCCACGAGTTACTATCTTGAGGCCACGAGTTACTATCTTGAGACTACGAGTTAGTATCTTGAGGCCACGAGTTACTACCTTGAGGCCACGAGTTACTACCTTGAGGCCACGAGTTACTACCTTGAGGCCACGAGTTACTACCTTGAGGCCACGAGTTACTACCTTGAGCCCACGAGTTACTACCTTGAGCCCACGGGTTACTATCTTGAGGCCACGAGATACTATCTTGAGGCCATGAGTTACTACCTTGAGCCCACAAGTTACTATCTTGAGGCCACGAGTTACTTTCTTGAGCCCACGAGATAGTATCTTGAGCCCATGAGATACTATCTTGAGATACTATATTGATCAAATATTTCTCATCAAATATGTAATTTAATAATATTAAATGTATCATTTTACCAACACTAACCCTTTTGTTCATTGTAAATAGCTAATTTTACCAACATTAGCTAATTTTACCAACATTAGCTAATTTTACCAACATTAGCTAGCTTCTCTACCCTAAAAGGACTACTCAACCGTTTGGTAGAGCATTTTTTGAAAAAATTATTTGACCCTTATAAGACTTATTTTTGTTTAATTAAGTTACATAATTCTGTTTAACATCTCCTCTGAAACTATAATATGTCAACAAAATAGTTTTACCTTTAAAAGTCCCGCCGATATGCGTCATCAAAGGATGAGTAAATTTTTGCTGTGTCACATGCTGTTTGAAGGAACAATAAAAAGGCATGCTGCTCACAGACACAGCGCCATCTAGTGGATTTTTTTAGCATTGCACAACTACACCAAACAATAGAGATGACTCATTCAGGTTGAGTTAAGCTTGATGCATTTTTCAATTAAATATAGTGACTTAAAGTGGGGTCTACCAAACGGTTGAGTAGTACCTTAAAGGGTTAATTGCTTTAATTCAGGCTATTTTGTAACAGCGCCACAGTTAGCGCATCACGTAGAACACTCGGGAACCGCACCTGTGGCTGGCTGCACTGCTGCTTCGCGCTCAGTAACGAATATAGGTAGTTTTGCTGTATTCATTCAGTTAGAACCAGTGCTTAATTTGTAAAGTGGGAGGTCCCGGAGCGCAAAGGGAAGGGTGGATCCGGCGACTCAAAACGGGGTTGGAGGTAACGGAACAAGTAAGGAATAATTGACGACAGGCCGTTGAATTATTAGAAAAATAATGCACACCCGAGGTGGTAATGCGGTCGCGACGCGAAGCGGAGTTATTAAATTGTTTAAATTATTAAATTGAACAAGCGCAACATTCAGCATTCAATCAAATATTTTAAAAGATGTAGGCTATTATTAATAATAATGTTATTTCAACATAATATCTCGTTATTTCGACATAATATGTGTGCGTGCAACAAGCAAGATGTGAATTTGTAAATCCGGTGACGAGTGCATTGATTTTTATTAATAAACTAGTGTTTTTTTTTGTCGGCTGCAAATATGAAGTTGACGATCGCCATCTCCGTAGTGAACGAGCCGTACAGAGAGAAATGCACATAGTGGATCATTATCAGCCTATTTCTTTTTTCTTTTTAAATTATTTCGTTTAAAGACATTTCAAGCTTTGTGTATTTGATGTATTTCTCATGTCTGTGTGAGGCATACACTTAGTTTCGTTAAGTTAGGATGAGATGCGCTCCAGTTAACGTGCAATGTGACCGCGCGGGCGCCCGATTTTGTCTGTTATACTGTATTTGCTTCTTATTTATTACAAAACAAAACGAAAATAAACCTATAGGCCTTCCTTCTATACAGCCTATTATTAGGATTGTTTTTTAGGCTATTTGGGTTTTTTGTGTTTGTTTTAAAACGCCTAGATCGGCTGGACAAAAGTTAACCCATTTGAAAGTAAAGAAGAATATAAGTTACAGCCTGTATATACAAGAGCTTTTGTTAGGTTTTTTCATTATTTGGCAGTTTTAGCAGTTATATTTTTTGTAGCGTGTGGTGTGGTCAGGTGCGCGATTGTGACTGTCACTATAGACCTAGGACAGAGCTCCTCACTTTGCAGTTAAAAAAATCACTTAATTTTCAAAGAATTGTAGGCCTGTTATTATTATTATGGTTTTATCTATTATTGATTTTTTTTCGTTGTTTTATAAATGCTCTATGACAATTGTTTAATAAATGTTCAAGCAAAATGCAAAACATTGCGTTATTTTTTTATTTTTTTATTTTTTTTTAGTCGACTAATCGTTGCGCAGGACCTGACTTTGCATTTCAAAGTATTTCTTTGGTTGACTACACACTGCATGAAAAGACTCAAATCCGGCAAAATACGGGCATGGTAAACTCCTGTGTAATTTGATGTTTGCCGGATGTATGTGGGAAAAAGCGGATCAGAGTAACATGGAACAGTATATTTCCAGATAAACCCGGAAACCTCACATATGCGGACATATACAGGAATCCGTGAAATTTCACGGACATATACAGCTGAAACACTGCTGGGTGTGGGAGGACTGACAACTGTTAGGTGTGAAGACCTTTCATATGTTAATGACTGACACAGTGCTGGCTGTTCTCAGAGGGAGGGGTGGCCAGGGAGGACTTCAGGGTTGAGAATTATCTCTGGATTACTAGGTTAGGCTACGGCAAACAAGCTTTTTGTACAGAAAAATAAATAAATTCTTAAGGCCCTGAAACACAAAACTGACGTCAAAGAACTAGCAATGACTAAAGCCGACTCTAGGGTTGGCTCACGTCGCCTGTGTCAGGGCCTTAAAACCACTGCATGAAAAAAAGTCTCTTAATCAAATATTTTTTATAAAAACAGGACAAAATAAACACCCAGTCTGAACATATACGTTCACAAAAACATCTGAATATTTAATGAAATAAACAAAGGAATTTAATTAGTGCTGGGAAAAAATTAATCGCATCCAAAATAAAAGTTTGTGTTTGCATAATATATGTGCGTGTGTACTGTGTATAATTATTTTGTATGTATAAATGCACACATATGCATGTATTCATTTAAGAAATATTTGCATGTATATACTGTATATACATTTATACATAATTTATATTATATATAAATATAAATAATTTATATATAAATATATAAAAATCTTAAATATATACATGCATTTGTGTGTATTTATATATACAAAATAATTATACACAGTACACGCACATATATTATGCAAACACAAACTTTTATTTTGGATGCGATTAATCGCGATTAATTTTTTCTCAGCAATAAATTTAATAGAACAAATAAAGAAAAATGAACCAAACATTTCAGAATATCTCAAATTTTATTGTGAAGTTTTACAAATTGCAGACAACAACATTTGTCACCTTTTTCACAATTGGCTTTTAGCTTGCTTAGTTGGGGACATTTAATTTAATATTAAACAATATTATTGATCTGCCTGCGTTGACACTATTATATGAGATCTGAACTGAGCTGGACGATGACATCACGGTTTTCTCCAAAGTGGCTATATATATACACATTTAAATGTATTTATTTATTTATACAACAAAATGAATCACCACTGAACTGACTTAAGCTGGACTGTGAAGCTATTTTCTTCTGGAAACAAACTTTCTTGCATTATTTTCCTGTTATCTCTGTAAAGCTACTTTGAAACAATCTGTATTATAAAAAGTGCTGTATAAATAAAGGTGACTTGATATTTCTTAAAAAGGTAGAAGGAACCTGAGCTTTTCTACTCCACTGAATTGAAGACCGAGGTCACTACAGTTAAAATCTCTTGCTGAGTTAATCCACCTTTAAACTATTAATGTCTATGAACAAATATGTATTTTTATGTTTGTGTGCCTCAGCATTTCTGAGTGAACACCGCTGGTTTACTCACTATTTTAAAGCGTACTGTCGATCACGTGATATGACGTAATGACGTGCAGCTGACGTTACCTGAAAAATCTATCCAAGATGGCTACCCTCTCGAGCGACGTGTATCAAGAATGAAACAACTTGTAAGTAAACCAAAACACTTCAAAACTACTTTGCTTGTTGTAATATTGTAAGAATATCATATTACACGTGATATTTGACTGTTAGACGAGGCTATTTTTAAGTTGCAAGCGCGATGCCGCGGGCGCGATTGCCGTCAGTCCGCCTGTTAGTTACAGAATATCCTGTGTAACGTTAGCAGCTACTGTTAATGTCGTGGCAGGGCAATAATGTTAACGTTAGTCAATAACTCTTTTCAGCAAGCGATAGTCCTTCTGTTTTTGAGTGTGTTGCTGCTGTTTGGGTTAAACGCCCTGCTCTGGCAAGTTCAATGTGATGTTATTCCTACATGCACCCAAATGAGCTAGTGGCTAACGTTAGCAGTTATGTTAACTTTTACTCAAACAAAGTTAAGGTTATGGACATAATAGTTACCGAATGAACTATTTTTATTAAACCTTTACAAACGTCTTTTCATTATAGGTTTAAGTGGAAGGAGTGCAGTGAGCATCCCCCAAAATCAAGGTGACTCAAATGTTAATTTAGGCTGTCACTATTTTTCACCATTTCTTTTATTTGGAGCCTAGCAGCTAATTCATTAGCATCAATCAAAAGTCTCTTAAAAATTAAATATCTTGCTGTCTGTTTTTGTGTGCATGTGCAGACCTACATTGTCACCAGAGAGCAACTTTATCGGTAAGTTACATTAACTTGAAATTTTGTATCATTAATTTGTAAAGAGGTTGATTGCATAATTTGACTGGTTTCATATTGATTGTTTTATCTGTGCAGGTGAAGGACTTCTTGGGGAAATGGCCGGCTCTTCGGATTGAATCACAGGTAAAACAGAGTTACTTCTCTTTTCTGCCACTCTTCACACATATGTCTATGCCAAATTTTTAATATTGTGAAGTCAAGTCACGAGGCTCCACCTGAGAGCGGCATTTCATTCACTTCACCCATACCTCAAACTCGCCGACAACGCAGAAAGGGCCATAATAAAAAGCCTGTACCCAATAATGCTGCAGATGCAATTCTTGGTCTTTTTGAACACATGACTGTTCAATGATAATTGTTTTGTATGAAAAGTTTTTCTGTCCATCGCTGCTACTCTCAAAGTCACATGAGAGAGCAGTGACATGGGTCTTTGTCCACACATACAGAGAAGCTATTGTATCTCCTGGGGGATTTCCGTTGACTGGACAATCACGCAACTACTGATAAGAGTGTTAAGACATTTGCTGGGATCAGCATTTGTACATGTGATTTGCCTTACAGTAAATATGACGAAAGGTATTCGAATCTGGATTATAAAAGAAAGGAACTGGAGACGGATAAGTGCTCATCCTTGCAATCTCCAGTTCAGGAAGCCAGCAGTGCCTGAATGCAAGAAGCTGTAAAAGCCTAGCTAATATTACTCTGTTAGTCTAAGTACTCTATTATATTCTGTAACAAGTATTCTTTTCATTTTTGATTCTTTTAATAAATATTGTTAAACATTTATTCTAAATCATCTGACTGGAACTTGGAATTTTTGAGTACGCTTCACCTTTTCTTTCCTGGATCAGGACGATCTCCACCCGGGGGGAAAACTAAGGAGGGTGAGCATGAATTCTGATATGTGAATAATCAGTATGCACTGTTTGATTGATTGATACGCCTGGCTAAAGAAACAACTTATAACAGGGTTATTGTTGTATAGCAAACACGGTTGAAGAGTACCTAAAAAGGTAGATATAATACAGAAATTTATTATTCAGATGTGGAAAAACCTGGCCCTAGCCCTCAGAAAAGACTAGACTTTCAAGAAACTAGTCCAGGACTGCAGTATATACCACTAGCAAATGAATTGGTTCATACTTTAAATAGTATGAATAAAAAAGACCAGGCTAAAACTAGAGGTGAGGATACAACCACCGAGGGCGAAGACACTGAATGGGATGGTGAAGAAAGTGTAGTGTGTCAGTGGGACGAACCCATCCCACAGAGAAGTAGAGTTAATCAAAGAAATTCAAGACCATTGTCTCGTGAAAGAAAGAGTAGTAGTTATGCTAGAGAACATATAGATCTTGCAGGGAGAAAAACTCTAACAGCACCAGGGCATAATCTGAAAGAGAAGGTCAGAAGGGAACCTGAGTATATGCAGAGAATTTTCTTAGCGGCTACTGGACCGACAGCTGATGAGATTTTAGACATGCCGGACACAAGCCTTAAAGCTAAACAAGATATGCTTGCAGAACAAAAAGACTCTTGACAGAAAGCGCTGTCATTATTACTGCGTTTGACCCTATCTGAAAATAGAGGAAGGAGTGGTAGGGATCCGATTATGGGTGACATATTTGAACTCAGAAAAGAGGTTTTAAAAGAATCAAAAAACTCTATATATTATAGGAGACCTTTACCAGAAATTACAACTAAGACTGAACTGGTGCTAAAAGATGAAGTGTACTCTGAGGTAGACGGAGAAGGACAATTGCCCAAAGGGGGGCTAGGCATAAACTTAGCTGAAATAGCAGCCTCGTCAGTGAAAAAAGAAAAAATTAGCCCTCAGAATAGGGGGGCCTATAGGGAACAATATGACTATTGTGACGACTCTATATCCAGTGTGTCTGTCTGCTTAGAGGAGGACTTTGACCAGGGCTCGGAGAGAAAATCTAGATCGAGAACTAAACATACTATAACAGCTACAGAGATAGGAATGTTTAATGGAATGAAGTTGGATCCGAAAGATAACATGAGAAGCTGCCAGAAAATAGTGCAGCTAGGGAAGAGGCTTAATATCAATGATGAAGATATAGAGCTGATGATTAATCAACTATTAGGTCTGAATATAGGAATTAATGATGTTTCTCTACATCAGAGGAACATTTCTGGTGAAACTAAGAAAGAATGGTACGAGAAAAGGCTGAAAGAAATAAAAAGCACAGGGTTACTGCTATTCTGCAAGAATAGGGCCCTTGAGGGAAAGAGCGCATCAGAAACTGTAGAAGAACTGTTGCTATTTGACAAAGATCTCCCAGGTCTGAATAAGTTGAAATCTTGGGGTTATGAGACTAAATGGGACGAGTTGCAAACTTTTGCTGTGAGGTATGATAGAAGGACCAAACAAGAGACAGAGAAAAAAGGCAGTCAAGATTTAAATTTCCAGGGAAATAGCAAACAGCAAGGTCTGAGACGTTCAGAGAGACTTAAGGCTCGAGGCCGTGATGGTCAACAGGGGTCCAGATATTCTGGGCAGCAGAAATCTTACAGGGAGGAAAGAGACCAATTTGGACCAGCAAACTTTCAGAGGAGAGGCAGATCTCAGAGCAGGGGAGTACAGAGAAAACCAAATTGGGAACAAAGACCTCCATTGACAAAATATGCAAGTAAGCAAACTAGCTCCACGTATGTTTCTAGGGATGAATGGGACAAAATGACTCCTGAACAACAAAACAAAATCAGGGAACAGAGAGCTAAACAGAAGATGACTGTAGAAAAAACATCCAGTGCTGGTCAGTCTAAGCCTAAATCCGTGAGACTTAGCAAGCCTGAACAAAGACAAAAATAGGAAATCCTTAAAGGAAAAGCGACCATCCAATCTGATTTAGTTAAAGAACGTGAAGGTTTCTTTTATATTGAATACAATGGTAGAACGTTCATTCTTGATACAGGAGCTGAGATTACCTGTCTTACTGACTTACCTGCAGATGCCATAAAACAAAAAGGTATGATGAGGGTATACAGCTTTAATAAAACTCAAGGCCCGATTGACACAGACTGGTATTTGTGGAAGGACATAGCCATTATTCCTAATCAGTCGGAAAACTTGATGACATTACAAGATGCAACTAAAATTGTAGGTAAAATTGATAAGGAAATAACAGTCAGATGGATGAAAATGGTCGACCTTAAAAAGGAAATTGATAGAATGGTACAGGAAACCATACTTGATAAAAACAAATTGAGAGAAATCCTGGAAAAACATAAAGGTGGAGCCGCTAAATTTAAAAATGACGTAGGCCTATTAGGCAAAGAATATGAGTATGAAATAAAGGGAGGTGTGCATAAACCACAACGTCAATACCCTATTAATAAAAAAGCCTTACCTGAAATTGAAGAAACTATTAAAGAATTAGAAAAATTAGGAGTAATTAAAGAAATACAAAATCCGATCACTAATTCTCCGCTGCAAGCCGTCCCTAAGCCGGATAAAAGTTACAGGGTCGTTAATAACTTCAAATCTTTGAATAAAGTATCAGAACCGGATACGAGGTACTTAATTAATGCGAAAGATGTGACCAATGGTTTACCTAAGGGTAGAATATTGACTAAAATTGACTTAGCAAACGGTTTCTGGACAGTTCCGTTAACTGAAAATAGTATGGCTAAAACTGCATTTACCTGCCGATCGAAATCGTATTGTTATACAAGATTGCCACAAGGCTATAAAAATTCACCGAACGCATTTCAATCTATCGTGGTCACGCTAATGACAAATTTACCTGTGACAGTTTATATAGATGACCTTTTGATCATAAATGACGATCCTGATGAACACCTGAAAATCGTAGATGAAGTATTTACTAGACTAATAAATGCAGGTTTTAAGCCAAGTTACAAGAAAATCGAAATAGGTAGAGAAGAAGTAGATTTTTTAGGCTTTGCTATGACAGGTATGGATCGTGGACTCTCAAAAACCACCAAAGAAAAACTGGAGGATTTGAGACAAAACAGCCCAAAAAGCCTGAAAAATTTACAAAGCTTCATGGGACACATGAATTTTATCAGAGATCTAGTACCAGGATATGCAAAATTGGCAAAACCACTTTATGACGCCACAAAAGGAAATGTATTTAATTGGAGCGATAAATTAGAAAATATCAGGCTACAATTAATTGACTTAGCATTAGCCTCAGGTAAAATAGCAAGGAGAGAGTCGGATCAAAGATTGGTAGTAAGTGTTGAAAATACTGCGGATGAAATAGAACTGGTCTTGTATAATGAAAAGGATAAAAAGAATCCGATACAGTTCATGTCGTACCCAAAACCTGCTAATCAGCTAAAACAGGAACCTAAATCAGCAACTGACATCTTAGCTAGTATTGCTAAATGTTTGATAGCGATAAAAACCTTAGCTCTAGATCAACAGATAATTGTAGAATCGAAAGGTGAAGGCATCGCACAGCTAGTGAGAGAATCCAAAAACCTAGTCAGTGAAGCTCCTAAGATTCATCAATTTACTTGGGCTAAGTGGAGCAAATTGCTGCAAGATACTCAGATAATTTTTGGACACAGTAAACTTAACAAAAAAGACAAAATAACAGAAATCCCTAAAGGGGCTAATATTTGTTATTTTACAGATGGTTCAAAAGAAAATGACGAAGTCTGGTGGGGCTTCATAAGAAAAGAAAAAGGAAAAATAGTTTTTAAACAAAAGGGTCAATTGTCTAGTGAAGACTCAGCGCAATTAGCAGAAGTAAAAGCTGTTTTAGAAGCCCTAAGGCATATGAAAGCCACAGCCACGAATAATGGAATTATTGTCTCAGATAGTGATTATGTATACAGAGCACTAACAGAGCATGTTGACACTTGGAAACTAAATGGTTTCTGCACTGCAAAGGGAAAGCCATTAAAACAGGACAGTTTGTGGAAAGAAATTGCAATATTATTGGAAGATGTTAGACCAGTAGTGTTGCACCAAAGCAGTCACACAGTGCAAACTACATCAGCTGCAAAAGGTAATGCTGAAGTAGACAAATATATTAGACATAAAACTGTACAGACAATAAAAATTATTAAAGTTATCACTAAAGCAAGTGAGAATAATATCGTTGAAAAACTGCATATGGATTTAATGCATCCAAGCTTAACTTATATGTCAAAGTATTGTAAGGCCACGGGACTGAATATACAGAATCTAAAAGCTGCCTACCTTGAAATAAGGAAAAAATGTCCTGAATGCAGAAAGGTCATGACCAGCAGATTTAATGAGTATGGGAAAATAAAAACTGATAAAGAGAATGAAGAAATATCCCTGGATTTCGCAGGCCCAATCCGCCCTGCGAGTAAATTGAAAAATTGCTACTTCTTAGTAATTGTAGATAATTGTTCTAATTTTCTCCAAATATATCCATGCAAACAAGCTACTAGTGCGGTAGTCGTACAAGCACTAAGAGAGTGGATCAGATTTCGGGGACCACCTAAAAGAATTAGGGGGGATGGTGCTCCGAACCTTACAGGACGAGAAGTTGAGGAATATTGTAATAAAATCGGGGTCGAATTGATAAAAAGTGTAAAATATAGACCGGAAAGCAATGGACTAGCCGAGAACGCTGTTAAAAGATGTAAACAATTTTTCGTAAAGAACGAACAGGTAGGACAGTGGGATACTTTGATTGACCAATGTACGCATTTTCTAAATTACAGAATCAAACCGAGTGAACTCAAAAGTGAAGATCAACCTGAACAGGGAAATTTTAAAGCCAATCCATTTAAGGTAGGCGATCAAGTAATTATATTGCATAAAATCAGAGGTAAAAGATTTAGGCATAAAACTGGGACCGTGGACCCGGTAACAAAAGTCACTTCGAATACTACTGTACAATTAGAAAACAACGGCATTTGGTCCTTAAGAGACTTAATTAAGGCATAATCATGAAGAGAGTAGTATTTGAGTCCATTATTGAGTCAAAAACAGGATGGGTCAGGTGCCAAAATGAAGCGTATGAGCTACTAAGAGTTAAAAAATGGCATGAGGACTGCCCTGATGGTACTAATAGTAAATTAATTCCATTCACAAGCTGTTGTATTTGTGAAGCAGCGGACGTGGCAGAATTACTTTGGGAAGGTCCGAATGAGTCTCGGCCTACCAAAACGAGCTTAAAAACACTCCCTAGCAAGGGAGAGCATAACCTTTTCTCCTGGTACAATCCGGAAGGTAGAATCGGCCACTGTGCCTTGGGAGAAATTTCAGTATGCGGAAATTGCAGACTAGGCAAACAAAGATGGGTCATTCAAAAAATACAACGAGGAGAAACGAGTTGTGTCTGCCGAACCTGTAAAACGTGTAAAGAAAAACTAATTTTACTAGGCTCAAAATGTTCCTGTAAGTTTAGTGACTCTAAACTGGAACTGTGCAACAGATGTGAAAAGCTAGAAGAGCAGCAATGGGTCCAGACTGTCAGTAAGAAGGAGGTCTGGTTAACCAGAAAATCGAAATTAGCCATGGGATGCGTGTCACAGGGTAAAATTATGACAGCATGGGTTAGTAATCCGATCCAATTAATGGAAGAAGATGAACAAGCATGGCTATATCGATACTGTGAATTGTCAGGACTTGGTAGCCCATCCTATACAGATCCTCTGGAGATTGGATCTGTATTAGGTCAGGTACTAGGGCGAATCACTTGTTTGGAGGCGTGGGAAAAAGTTGTCTCACATAATCTAAATGAGCCAAAGCAAACTATCTTTGTGAAAAGACAGGGACAGTATGAACGCAGCTCAGCCGAACAATTAATTATTACTGAACTTAAAAATATGAGCTTCCTAATTACAGACTATAACTACGAGACCAGGACATGGGAACTGGGTGTAAGAGAAACAGACATCACAAGAATGTCCAGAAGTCAAATAATTATGACTGGGGAAGCCTGTTATAAAATTAAATATGAAGAAAACGATGCATCTATGATTAAAACACTGGTGGTGAATCTATGTTGTACCAGAAATTACATGGGCATCGGCTTTGCCATACAGGGTTTTAATATTGATTGGAGGACAGACGTTAAACCTTTTAAACAAAGGGTCCGAGACTGGCTGCTAATAAAACGATTCTAGGGTCAGACAGGCAATTCTTTGTTCTCTCACCCACAGACCAACATGCCTAGAGGGGGGAGTAGACAAAGATTGAAAACCATCTACAGAAGGCTTGATCAAGAAAAGACTGAACATTTTCGGGAAATGATAGCGTGGATAAGTATGGCTTTCATTCTTTTTGTATGCATTTTGGCTGGATTCGGAACAAAGGAAACAGAGGAAATCTATACTGTCTATCCTTGTACTAACATGGAAAAGATAGTTAAATTACACTGCTATAATCAAACAATAATGGTTAAAGGTTCACCTTTGATTTTAGCAGGGATAGTATACAATCCTGAAAATAATGCTAAGCTGATAAGAAACTGGATAGCAGACATAGATCCAGAATACTGGAATTGTACTAGTGAAGGAAGTTTCTTAGAATCAGCTGCAGATTATGGTCCAACAACTGAAAAAGGATTAACTGTAATGAAATGGAATAAACTACAACTACTAAATCAAACACATGTATTATTAACAGGCCAAGAAATAAATGGTAGTGCAGCTAGGAACATTAGTGTAAAAAACTTTGACCTAGTATGGTGGACATATTCGTATGGAAAGACAATCTCGACTTTAGAATGGAATTGTGAAACAGCCAAAGCAAACATAAAAAGATTAAAGGTATTAGACAAAGAGAACCGAGGTAAATTAGAAGTGGCAGATGAGCTAGAAGTGGCAGATGATTTAGAAGTGGCAGGTGACATGGAAGAGACCAAAGAAAGGGAGTCACCAAAATTAAGTCCACTGACACCTGCAGCGCAACGCGCAGGGCCAAAACCAATAGATCGTTGGCTTCGTATGAGTGAATTCCAAGATAAAACTATAATTCATTCAATCCATGAAAACAAACCTATAATTCCTGCAAAAACCACGGAGTGGATAAACTGTTATAATAGGCCCATGGCTACGCCGATGTGCAGTAAGCTGCTGAATTGTCCATGGATAGGGAAAATGATCTGGCCAAGTAATAAAGACAGATCAACAATTGATCACAAAAAGCAATGTGCTCACAGATTGAACAAAAATAAAAAAGTTTGGTATTGTATCATAAAAGCTGAATCCCCATGGAATCAGACCCTTATGGAAAAATATGAAAAAGACACTATTACTATATGGCACAAATGGATAAGAAAGAATTATAATTTCACACAAGGAACAGGTAGTGAAACAGATAGGACTACATGGACCATAAAAGCCACATTAGAAGGAAAGAAAAGGGCAAATGGAAATTATAAACATCCATACACCCTAGAATATTTTCAGAATTCTGGGATTCCAGAGAAACTTATAACTATCTCTGGACTAGCAAAATATCTAACAACAAAGGTAGTGGATCAACAGTACAGGAGTGCATTGTTGTTATACATGATGCAGGGAGGAGAAGCGTTAAAGCATTATACCATCACTAAAAGACCTAATGGTTACATAAGATACCACGGAAGACATCAAGATATAAAAGATGTACATACTGGAAGAAAAGAAGGTAACCTTATATGGCCGGTACACATGAAATATCTAGGTTCACACAAAATCTTAAACTCCTATAAATCCCAAAATATAGGACAATGGGAAACTGGCTATTATTTAAAAGTATCTGATCCAGATAGTTACTCGTGGGGAACTCAGAGTAAAATATATATCAGGCCCACTCGAGGAAACTTCAACAAAAGATGGAATGTTACGGATTGGTATGGGGAACCGTGCACAAGACGAGGCAATTTCGATATTGTAAAATCTTCGAAAGGAAAAAGGATAGCATATAACCTTAAATGTGTTAAAGAATTCGATTTAGGAACAGAAGTATTGATGGTAGGTGAAAGAATGGATAATAAAAAGATCGAATTTTGGAGTGACCGCATAGAGAATAAGTACTTGTGCACTGGAGAGCTATTTAATAATTGGAAGCATGCAACTTTTAGTGCCCCCATAATGCAATCTTACGCAGCTAAGAACACAAAGGGGAACATTGATAGGAATTATATGTCATGCAATTATGAGGCCATGGAAGGCGCCCTCTGGGCAGGAGAGAACTTAAAGATTACCCCACTGATTCTAAAGCAAATGGTAGGAGAAACACAAATCAGGAAGATATGTGCTATTATACCTTATATTAAATATATAAGTGAGTGGAAAGACTTATTACACCCAGTCGATGATTTAACAGAATCGGAGAGCCTTGGAGCTCACTGGGCTCACCGTTTAGATTACTGGTCAAAAACCAGAAGCCCTTCAGATGTAACTTTGATTAAATTAATTGGAAGAATAGTGAAAACAGCATTCGAAGATATGGGCGAGAAAATTAAAGCAGTGGCCACAAATGTATGGAGTATAATGACAGACGCATGGGAGATAGTAAAAACTATTCTTTATTGTGTGGGAGTCACGATAGCAATCATTGTGATAATAGGTATTCTAATTAAATTAGTGAAAATATGCTTACATTGTAGGAAGCTAAAACAGTTAGCTGTCCAAGCCAAATATAGAAAGATTCGACTGTCAGCTGATCTTTCAGAGTCCGAGAATGAGAGTGAAGGAGAAGCCCCCACGGCTAATTAAAAAGATCGTAAAAAGTTAGTGGCTCGTAAAATCACTTCATTCGCCTGAAAAACCAGCATATTGAACGGAGTTTACCAGCTAAAGAGTTTGGAGAAACCTGAAGAATGGCCTTGACAAAACCAAATTGGGGAAATAACTCAACTGCAACCTGTTCCGAATTGCCGGTAAATAAATTTCAAATTATAATCTACAATGTAATTTTGATCCTTTATTGGATATTTATGCTAATGGGTTTACAAGGGTTATGGCAAATTCCAATTGCAATATGTAACATAGCCTCATTTAATTTGGAGAAAAGGCTAAACCTGGCAAGACAAGTTGTGAAAAGCCCTAAGATAAAATCCATTTTTGGACTTAGAGGCATAATCGGATTGGCAACACTTAATATAATACTTTTTTCATGTGATTTATTGAAGTATTATCTTGAGATCCAATCTGTAAAGTACATAGTACTCTCTTCTACACTATTGGTGATTTTGTATCTTATAATACTTGCCACAAGAAGAGTAGAAATTGAAGGTACAAAAATGACTGTCTATGAAATAACTGTAATTGCAACTGCATTTATGATAATGATGATTGCAGAGTACTATGATGATTATGTGATGTGTGGTATAGCAATATTGATAGTTAGTAATGATTGGTTTTATGTAACAAAACTGATAAAAGCTGGGAAAGAATGTTGTTTAAATATTGAGCTGACAAACCCTTTTGTAACTTACCAATAGGATGCACCAGCTTCTGGATGGCAGAGGAAAATATACTTAGACTGCATCTCAAATGATATTTGTGGACCAAGAAATGTAGTTAAAAAACAGACGAACTGTGTTATATGTGGAAAGCTTCCAGGAGGTTTAAGAATAAGATGTTTTCTGATGAATCAGCGACAAGACCTCTGTTCAAATTGTACGGTAATACAAAATGTAAAGATGGATGAAATTGTACAAGTGACTGTGACTCAACGAGGAAGGAGAATGGACCGTAGTGGTCCTTGGGTGTCAAAGATTTATATAGAATGGTGCATGGCAATGAAATTTAAATGCTGTAAGGTCAGTGAAATTCTAACCGTACAGGCTGGCTACAGAAATAATTATACAGCTACCAGATATCACCTGGAACCACAGGTGTATCTAAAGAAAAAGAAAAATGGAGGTTTAAAAGAAATAATAGGAATTGTTTACAGGCATTGGGTTCTGGATAATTCAAGCCAACCCGGAAGTGCTAGACAAAAATTCAATTATAGCTGTGTTTATGTCCCCGCAGAGAGTCCTCATATTAAAGGCCCCTGGAGTCTGGACAATGGTACCGTTGACTCTGGATGTGGCCGAAAGAGGACTCATCTTCGCAGTCAACCAAGTGAACTTGGACAAGCTGCTGAAAGTCTGGCGGAACAAACACGAGTTTCAGTGGAAGTCAGCACTCAAACCGTGGTACAGGCAGAAGGTTATCCAGAGTCTGAAAACCTGGTGTCATCAAGCTGGGATGAGCCAGGATCAAGCCAACTCATTAAAAGTGATGATATGTAAAAATGATGGGATTAGTCATAGACTGTACGAGATAGAATTTGACGGCATTACCCCAAGCATCTACTGTACTGACTTTGTAAGCAAAATGGATAGATTTGGTGTAAGAGATTTTGTAGATAAACTGAAACCAAGAAAACCTAGAGCTAGATTGAACAAATTTAGAAGAATTAAAGCAGCTCATTTAATGCCGAGAGGGGGTGTGAAGTCAAGTCACGAGGCTCCACCTGAGAGCGGCATTTCATTCACTTCACCCATACCTCAAACTCGCCGACAACGCAGAAAGGGCCATAATAAAAAGCCTGTACCCAATAATGCTGCAGATGCAATTCTTGGTCTTTTTGAACACATGACTGTTCAATGATAATTGTTTTGTATGAAAAGTTTTTCTGTCCATCGCTGCTACTCTCAAAGTCACATGAGAGAGCAGTGACATGGGTCTTTGTCCACACATACAGAGAAGCTATTGTATCTCCTGGGGGATTTCCGTTGACTGGACAATCACGCAACTACTGATAAGAGTGTTAAGACATTTGCTGGGATCAGCATTTGTACATGTGATTTGCCTTACAGTAAATATGACGAAAGGTATTCGAATCTGGATTATAAAAGAAAGGAACTGGAGACGGATAAGTGCTCATCCTTGCAATCTCCAGTTCAGGAAGCCAGCAGTGCCTGAATGCAAGAAGCTGTAAAAGCCTAGCTAATATTACTCTGTTAGTCTAAGTACTCTATTATATTCTGTAACAAGTATTCTTTTCATTTTTGATTCTTTTAATAAATATTGTTAAACATTTATTCTAAATCATCTGACTGGAACTTGGAATTTTTGAGTACGCTTCACCTTTTCTTTCCTGGATCAGGACGATCTCCACCCGGGGGGAAAACTAAGGAGGGTGAGCATGAATTCTGATATGTGAATAATCAGTATGCACTGTTTGATTGATTGATACGCCTGGCTAAAGAAACAACTTATAACAGGGTTATTGTTGTATAGCAAACACGGTTGAAGAGTACCTAAAAAGGTAGATTTATACTACGAAGGGGAGATTTATTATATTTATAATTCTTATTATCTTTATAATAAAATACGAATTTGTAGAGACTGTTCACCTAACTCTTAAAAGTACGACTAAAGGATAGGCTCTTTAGATACCGCAGGATTATTTATATGTCCTGATAGGATGTAAAATAATTTGGAACGGTATTTAATCGTATAAACTTTTACAATATGTATCACATTCAAATGGAACAGCAAATGCCACTATTCACTGTGTGTAAGAACTATCTCTTTGCATGTGACCATGTTGCTCAACAATGTATTTTAACGGAACATGTTGCATCACAAATGTGTTTTCTGTTGCAAATCGAGTATTAGTCTTTTTATATAATTATTTTTGTTTGTTTTTGTAGCTTTGTGCTGAGTTCCAACGCATCACAAACGTCAACATACGGAACCAGTTCTATGCTGTGTTGACCAACATACACCTGCACTGGTGGCCTTGTATAGGCAGAAGGTGGCACGAACCGGTAAGATATCAGAGGCGCTGCGTGACATCTTAAAGATTTATGAACTGATATGTTTTGTCTCTTATGTTTACTGTGATGGCCAACTTATTCAAACTGAAAATTCAGTTTTGTGGTTCTTGCAGATTGTGAATCCACTTAAACGCTTTTTAATTTCAAACTTTACAGGAATCTGTAAGGTGCCTCCATAATTCAGAGGACAACCCACACAAATACGATCCACAAACCGGGTAAGACTGCGTATTGTATACTGTAAATGTTAGTTTAATCTACTACTATATGGATTTGAAATACCAAAACTGAATTTCATTAATGATGCCTGCAACTTTTTCCCCCAGAATAAATTCATCACATAACCTGGCTGTGACCACTTATCTCTTCGAAGAATTAAGGACAACTTTTACAGACGTTGACCCTGAATGTGTGAAAGGTAATCTTAAAGATGTTGTAATCATTTTAATGTCCTCTGTTTTACTTAGTTTTATTGGCATTACATTTATTCATGATTTATTTAACAGGTTGCAAGACGTATTTTGAGACTTTGCGGAGGAAGTATTCTTTGGCTCAGCCTGAAAAGGCCCAGTAAAAAGAAACACTATGAAGAACACTGCAAAGAACCATCAACGAAAGAGACGGGTAAGTTAAGAAACTGGTTAAGCAGTTGTTGTTTTTTTCTTCTTCAGAATGTAACTGTCCTCCTCTCTGTTTTAGTGGTTAAATTACTGTCATGTTTTGCAGTTGCTGGAGACCAGGTCCAGTGTTGTACAAACCAACACAGAAAGGGAACTCTGGAAGAATGCAACAATAGAACTGAGGTCTGATGAAGATGCTATTGTTGATGGAAGGCCAGTGTGGATGGTGAGGTCTCCACCAAACAGAACCACGGAGTTATCTGCTCTCTGCCAGGTACTACAAACCAGACTAGAGGCTGACCCACGCTACGTCACACCACCAGTGCATCATGGCAGTTTGAAAAATGAATATTTACATATATTTTATATACACTTTAATTTCTATATTTCTTATTTATTGATCTTGTTTTATATTGTATACTTTGTATATTTGTTCCTTTTTGATGTGCATGTTGCTTATCTCCACGTTTTGTATTTTATTCCTTTACACCTTTGTTCACATTTCTTTTTCCCCATTCATTTTAATGTATGTTTATAATGTTCTTTGGAATGTTCATGTTATATTTGTTTTTGTTCCTTTACATTTTCATCCCTTCAAATATTTTTGTTCCCCCATTCCTTTTTAATGCTTGTTTATAATGCTCTTTGGAATGTTTTATTTACCTTAATAAAAATGTCAGACTTTCTCATTGTTCTTTGTGTGTGTTTTTAAAATTATATTTGAATTTATTAAAATTGGGGGAAGGGGGGTTTAGTGTATACTGAGCAATATCTGCATAGCTGGCCTATAACCAATCAAATCACTGTGCAATAAGGCCTAGGGTGGGCTATGTTCTAAAAGTAACCAATCAAATCACTTTCCTGGGTTTTCAATGTGTCCTGTCCTCCAATAGTGGTCTGGGTAATGGGAGTGGTTTTAAAAGAAAAGGACCAATAGGGGGGGAGGCCAAAAGGTGCACAAAGGTGTGAAAATGTTCTCTTGAAAAAACCTTTGAGGGATTACTTGCCATGGCAACAAATGGCTGTAGCACGGAAGTATACGTCCACAACATACATCCGATTTGGTATCATTTCGGATGTATACGGATATATACAGACCCATGGAATTTGAGCTATCCGGCCAGTATACTCCTGGATTCTTCCGAATTCCAGCAGTGTATACAGGAGTATACTGGTCCGGATACACCTCTTTTCATGCAGTGACAGCCCTAGTTTGATCTAATCTAATCTAAAAAAAAATCATATGACAGCATAAGGCAAATTGTTTTGCAAGTGGCACATGACACAATCCATTGGCACATCACATATTTTAATGACATGCCACAATGCATCCATCACTTTTACGTGGCCTAAGAAATTATTATTATACTTTCCTAGAATGAGGAGTTTGTGACTTGTGACATAAACAACATAAAGAAGCACTGGTATTATAAAACATACAGTGGCATGCCAATCAAATACAGACGTGACAAAGTCACATGGGTAACACTTTACAATAATAGTACATGAATAATCATGTACTAATACCTGAATTAATAATTACTTTACTATGAACTAATGATGAGTTAAGACATGTATTAATGAGGTACTAACCTTAATTACGACATGAGTATCATGAATTCCTACATGAATATACCATCTTAACTACGCGTTAGTACATGCTTGTTAATTAATGTATTAATTAACATTTCGAGGTAAAGTAAATCAAACATGCTCTAGATCAGAAGAAAGATGTACTAAAAGGGCACAATGTTAAATTGTTCATAAATTTGACACCATCAATTGTCACATACATCAGTG
Organism: Squalius cephalus; assembly: GCA_022829025.1. Taxonomy (NCBI): domain Eukaryota; kingdom Metazoa; phylum Chordata; class Actinopteri; order Cypriniformes; family Leuciscidae; genus Squalius; species Squalius cephalus. The sequence goes on from CM040794.1 coordinate 11,345,624, forward strand.
AATGACACAAGATGTCTTGAAATATTTATATTAAACCTACTCATTGAACACACATTCCGTTTTAAGTGATTCCACTGCTGCCTTCAAGTGTAAAATACCTATACACTAGCATATTCATTAAACAGATGCAATTTTTAAAATTAAAATCAGTGTTAGCACAGATGATGGTTATTTTCTGGATTTGTTTACTGTCTTTATATCATAATGCAGTCGGATGTTAGTCTTGTTTGCTGGCTCTTCTTTGGGGCCACTATTGCCCCTTCAAAATGTGTCCACTATTTTCCTACCGTTCAGTTCCTTCTCCATCTAAATTCAGGCACAGCACCTCTGCTCTTCCACTTCTTTACAAACCACCGACAAGCACCAAATGATATCTGATTTAGAAGAGCTGAATATGTATAAAACATGTGTAATTGATACATTTTTGAAGATTTACTCTTGGAGGGCCAAGACAAGAAATTACATGATACATTAACAAGTCATGAATTCATGTTACTTTCCAAGTAATTAATGATGAGTTAGTAATGATGTGCCCCTCCAAGTAAAGTCATGACATTATGATACATTAACAAGTCATGAATTCATGTTACTTTCCAAGTAATTAATGATGAGTTAGTAATGATGTGCCCCTCCAAGTAAAGTCATGACATTATGATACATTAACAAGTCATGAATTCATGTTACTTTCCAAGTAATTAATGATGAGTTAGTAATGATGTGCCCCCCCAAGTAAAGTCAAGACATTATGATACATTAACAAGTCATATCTATCTACATGAATATGCATTCTTATTCAAAAGGTAACACTCAAAACAACGAAAAAGGGACTTTATTGAACAAAACAGCAGTTTACCTTAAATTAAGCACTCTTAAACAGTTCACCGGTTTTACTTTACATAAAACACAACATCAAATGTTCATTATGTTGTCCTCTAAACAGGAAATGTAATGCGAATGTCTTTTATTAGGCGCCCAAGGGGTCCCTCTTTATGTTGTTCACCAAGCCAGTGAGTCCACTCTATGAGCGAGAGGTGTTCTTTAAGCATCTTCTCTGTCCTATTTCCTCTTAGTCTCCATACGGTTGTTTTGTATGTCAGCCAAGCTCTTTCAATGTGTTGTGAATGAGCTCCACTGTGTGGGTCTACAAACCACTGGGAATGGTTCACTGTAAAATGTTTGTAGCCCATATTGGCCAAAACCCCCCGGTAGGCTCTCCACTCATCTGAAATAATGGCAGTGCCTGGACGCACATGTTTCACTACTATGGGAATGAGGTGGGGTCTTGATCTTTGGGCGTCGGCATTTTTCCCCTACACCTAGAATGCCAAACACCCATTTCTTTCGCCTCCATGTTGTTGATGCTCTACCTCGTCCATACTGTAAAAGTGAATCATGTAATTACAGTATTTCTGAATTGCTAAAACACTAAAATCCATTTGCATAACCAAAGTTGCAAGTGTGCAAACCACTTTATTGATTGAGTCACACAGTTTGCAGAACTTTAAACACTTCTCATGTGGTTAGACACAACTAGCAAATCGGAATCAGTCTTTGTGCAAAACTGTAAACACATTGTCATTCACAAGGCACATGTAGCATTGTGGTGCACTTCAACTCAGAATGGCACAACACAACCCCAAAAGTGAAACACAAGCAACACACTGTTGTCATCGGTAACACACAAGCACTCAAAATTTAACACACCTGTTTCAAATCAGTAATTTGTTGCATCTAATCAATAATCAAGATATAAAGCCATGTCAAATCCAAATGGCATGTGTGATTTTCACAATGGAGGGCAGGAGAGAAGGAGGAAGTGGAAGTGGAAGTGGACGAGGATGAGGAAGAAGAAACAGAGGAGGAAGAGGAGGAGGAGACGGAGGAGGAAGAGACAGAGGAGACAGAGGAGGAAGAGACAGAGGAGGAGGAGGAGACGGAGGAGGAAGAGACAGAGGAGACAGAGGAGGAGGAGGAGACAGAGGAAACAGAGGAAGAGACAGAGGAGGAGGAGGAGACGGAGGAGGAAGAGACAGAGGAAACAGAGGAAGAGACAGAGGAGGAGGAGGAGACGGAGGAGGAAGAGACAGAGGAAACAGAGGAAGAGACGGAGGAGGAGGAGGAGACAGTAGAGGAGGAGGAGGAGACAGAGGTGGAGACAGAGGAGGAGGGAGAGGAGGAGACAGAGGAGGAGGAGGAGGAGGAAGAGGAGGAGGAAGAGGAAGAACAAGAGCCATCATTTCCAATGAAATTAGAGCAACAATCATTCACCATGTTCTGGTTCATGGAATGAGTATGAGGGAAGCAGGACTACGTGTTCAACCAAATATAAGCAGGTTCTCTGTGGCCTCCATTGTCAGGACATTCAGAGAAGAGAACAGGTAAGTGTACTATCATTTGTGGTCCCTCAAACTTACAGTACAGTATGTACAGTTGTGGAACGTTTCAGTAAATTACTGTAACATATCTCTAAAAATTGGCCCTTTTCTTGCAGTATTACAGTAAAACTAATAGTAGTATTAAAAATAATAGTATTTTATGTATTGTACATATTTGGTGACATTTCAATGCATTAGGCCTGTCTGTGCAATTCTCACAAGAGGTTTTATTTGCTAGAATTGAAAGACTGCCACATGCAGGTGGAAGGAGGGGTATGTTCTCACAACAGCAGGAGACCATTATTGTCAATATGGTCCTTCAAAATAATCTCATTCGTCTGCGTGAAATACAACAGCGAGTTGAGGAAGACAACGTGAACTTTGAAGGAATCAACAGTGTGAGTCTCTCCACAATTGACCGTATCCTGAAACGCAACCTGATAAGTCTCAAACAAGCCTACAGAGTACCATTTGAGAGAAATTCGGAGAGGGTAAAAGAGCTACGATATCAATATGTACAAGTAAGTAATCATGTCCAGAGATTAGACAGCACTATTGAGTTACTGTACATCTTTACTGTGTTGAATGTAATGCAGCACATGTATACAGAGGCATGAAGCCTGGAATGCTATGTCATTTACGTTACTTCAAAAATTAATTTGTTCATTTCTATAGAGAATGTTTCAACTGGATTCCATGGAGAGGCCTCATGAGTGCATCTTCTTGGATGAAGCTGGCTTCAATCTCACCAAGAGGAGAAGGAGAGGCCGCAACATTATTGGTCAACGTGCCATTGTAGAGTTGCCAGGGCAGCGTGGTGGCAACGTGACCATATGTGCTGCCATCAGCAGCTACGGGGTTATTCACCGCCATGTGACTTTAGGGCCTTACAACACTGCCCATCTTATAACGTTTCTGTATGCTCTACAGGAAGCACTACTGAGACGTGAAGAGAGAGGTGATGAGCAGGCAGAGCATCCCATGTATGTGGTAATCTGGGACAATGTGAACTTTCACCGTGGTCCTAGAATCCGTGAGTGGTTTGAAAATAACCCACGTTTTATAAATGTGTGCCTCCCACCATACTCGCCCTTCCTTAATCCCATTGAAGAATTTTTTTCTGCATGGAGGTGGAAGGTCTATGACATAAATCCTTATGCACAGGAAAATCTCATACATTCAATGGATGCAGCATGTGACGACATTGGAGTGGAAGCGATTCAAGGTTGGATTCGGCACGCTAAAGGATTCTTTCCCCGTTGTTTAGCAAGGGACAGGATTGCCTGTGACGTTGATGAGGTCCTGTGGCCTGACCATGCCCAGAGGCATGATGCTGAGGCAGAATGATTCCAAGACATTGCTTGCTATCGATCTGCTGCATTTTTTGTTTGTGACTACATTTACTGTATATGTGTGCAGGATTGTGCAAATACATCATAATAAATCAAATTTTTCCCCTGCTCTGCCCTGAGTGCAGTGTTTTGCATTTATCTCTGTAGTGTGTAATGACTGCTGTGTAGTGTTTATGCATTAGCTGGATGTGTGTGTTATCTGAAAACAGTGTTTGGTTTTGGGTAAAGATAACATAGTTCTGAATCAATTGTTTGATATAGCAAGACAAGTCAAAGGTTTTGACAGTGTAGCTTAAGTTTGGTGATTTGTGTTTAAGGTTTTGAGAAAGTGAGAGAAACATTCAAAAAATGTGTTTTAGCAATTCAGAAATACTGTAAAAGAAATACTACAATATTATAATTATATTTATTTATCATGTACACATAACTTTAACGTGACAAAGATAGGCGAAAAACTAAATGAAAATCTGGGGGATCTGTTATAGAGTGCGGATCGTGCCGAATTTTTTTGTCCGAAACCAACCCGCGTCCGACAGAGCAGTACCCGAAACCGACCCGAACCCGAGAGTCATTAAGATATTTATGTCCGAAACCGACCCAAACCCTGACAGCAAAAATCATTCTGAGTATTTCACAATCTGCTCAGTTACTGGCATTGTCACGCACAACCATTTCTAGGGTTTACAAAGAATGGTGTGAAAAGGGAAAAACATCCAGTATGCAGCAGTTCTGTGGCCGAAAATGCCTTGTTGATGCTAGAGGTCAGAGGAGAATGGGCTGACTGATTCAAGCTGATAGAAGAGCAACTTTGACTGAAATAACCACTCGTTACAACCGAGGTATGCAGCAAAGCATTTGTGAAGCCACAACACGCACAACCTTGAGGCGGATGGGCTACAACAGCAGAAGACCCCACCGGGTACCACTCATCTCCACTACAAACAGGAAAAAGAGGCTACAATTTGCACAAGCTCATTAAAATTGGACAGTTGAAGACAGGAAAAATGTTGCCTGGTCTGATGAGTCTCGATTTCTGTCTCGAGTCAGAATTTGGCGTAAACAGAATGAGAACATGGATCCATCATGCCTTGTTACCACTGTGCAGGCTGGTGGTGGTGGTGTAATGGTGTGGGGATGTTTTCTTGGCACACTTTAGGCCCCTTAGTGCCAATTGGGCATAGTTTAAATGCCACGGCCTACCTGAGCATTGTTTCTGACCATGTCCATCCCTTTATGACCACCATGTACCCATCCTCTGATGGCTACTTCCAGCAGGATAATGCAACATGTCACAAAGCTCGAATCATTTCAAACTGGTTTCTTGAACATGACAATGAGTTCACTGTACTAAAATGGCCCCACAGTCACCAGATCTCAACCTAATAGAGCATCTTTGGGATGTGGTAGAACGGGAGCTTCGTGCCCTGGATGTGCATCCACAAATCTCCATCAACTGCAAGATGCTATCCTATCAATATGGGCCAACATTTATAAAGAATGCTTTCAGCACCTTGTTGAATCAATGCCACGTAGAATTAAGGCAGTTCTGAAGGTGAAAGGGGGTCAAACACAGTATTGTATTAGTAATGTAGTATTTAGGTGTTCCTAATAATCCTTTAGGTTAGTGTACACTGATGTCACGCAGACGTTATTTTGAAATCAAAAGCGAGCTCCGGTGGGAAGAAAACCGGAAGTGTCGCCTTTACTGAGAGAAGAATCGCGAATGAATGCGATGGCGTATTGTTGTGTTCAATGTAGAAATGTAATGTGTTTAATGACTTGGCTTCGTAATCTTTAATCAAAATCTGAACATGCACCTCCCCCTCTGCAGTGGAGGACCGAACTCTGATGACGAAAGCGTGACGGCATGGGTTGGGAAACGCTTAACCACTCCCCTCAAACAATTAGTCTGCTATGAACGAGAGACAGACAGGCGGAGCGCTAGAGTAAAACCCGGCCCTCTGTTCAATATTCCCTTCACTGGGAAATACGTCACAGCACTTGATAAAAGAAATTTGCAACTTCCGGTTCAGGCTACAGGCGGACTTTAAAATGACTGATTTAATTTGATAATCTATGTGGTCCAGTGTGGACTAATTTACTAATACAACCTGCATGCTAAAGTGAATAAATGTTTGAGGGAATTTCCTGCATTATGAGTGGGAGACCTGCAGCAATGAATGAATTTATGCGCAATACCTTGCCGAAATTCGGGCCCTGAATCAAGGAAAATGAGGAATTCCATATGGGCATCATACTACCACTGTAGCTTAATAAAAGCGTGTTAATTTGGTTGAAATTGAATTGGACGTGTGTTGCTTTTTCATATGCAAGTTATAAGTGACTCAAAATCGCAGTGCTTTCAGAGTGAGAAGCGTTTACAGAGCCAATCATAACTGACAAACTGCACATAAAAATAAATTACATTTTAAAATCCTGATAAACCAAAACAGTTAAAGTGCGGTTTCATGAAAATTGTGATTAATCACGCAGCCCATATATATATATATATATGAGAGAGAGAGAGAGAGAGAGAGAGAGAACGTCTATCAAGAGAGACTCAGTAGGGTTATTGGAAATCTGTTATTCAAAGTAAGGAAAGCATCCATCTCTTCTAAACTTAAAGGATTTGTTCACCCCAAAATGAAAATTTCCTAATCATGTACTCACCCCAATGCCATCCAGGATATCCATGTCTTTCTTCAGTGGAAAATAAATTAAGTTTTTTTGAGGAAAACAATAGCAGTTGATTGCCATTGAAAGTCATTATATGAAGAAAAATGAATTTTTTTCCTCAAAAAACTTAATTTCTTTTCCAATGAAGAAAGAAAGACATGGATATCTTGAATAGCAATGGTGTGAATAAATAATTTTAAAAAAAAATCATTTTGGGGGAAACTAATCCTTTAAATCCTTTGTCCGCGCTAGCAAGCATGTTGGGCCAAATAGTGAAGCTAACTGCTGCAGCATACTTTATATCTGATGGCAGATGAGGTCAAAACATAAATCTTCATTATAAGTTCTAATCATAAGTACAGTACAAGTTCCGAAAGTTTTAAAATAATTATTTATACTATGTTTTACATCTGATATACATATTTAGATTAAATATGCCATTCGCAATAATAGTTAAATTGAATTAAATAAATACTGAGAAGTTGTTGCACAAATAATGCACAATAAAGCCTATCTGTTTCTATTAAAATATATAATTAATTATAAATACAATTTGGCCAGTGGAAAAGATTGGGAAAAACTTTCTCTCAATTTAATTTTTCAAAAATAAGGCAAGGCTATGCTACTAAATGATTTTACTAGGGATGTCCCGATACCACTTTTTCACTTCCGATACCGATACCGATGCTGCAGCTTTGGCTATTTGCCGATACCGATATCAATCCGATATTTTTATTTTATTCTTGAACTAATACTAATAATAATAAAATATATGGAAGCACTTTGCTCAATTAGCCACATAAAAACATCACACTCAAATGGAGAACAAATACTTCTCCAGTATATAGTCCACAACAACAGCTGATAATGAAAGACTGCCAGCCTTTATTCAAAAGACCTTGAGATATGTTTGGTAACCTGAATGAATTTAAAATTAATTTGCTATATTTCAGATAAATATATTTGTTTCCTTAAAATTTTAATTAACTTTAACTTTATTCTCATCTGAATTATAAATAATTTATTTCTGTATAAAATAATAATACTTTTAAAAACACATTTGATTTTCTTTTTTATTCAATGTAGAATGTGTAACTTAAAAATAAACAGATTTTAGGACAAGAAATGAAAACCAATGCAATGATGAATGTCCAAAAGATGAGATCATTTTTGCTTTTAAACAGCGTGTGTGTGTGTGTGTGTGTGTGTGTGTGTGTGTGTGTGTGCGCGTGTGTGATTTTGGTTGGGTGACAGTTACAGTTTGACAAAAGCACAATGTTGTGTTTTACACAAATATAAGTAGGCTAAACACTTTTTGCAGTTTTAATGATGTCCTGTATGAAAATGACGGAGTATGTTTTTATGTTTCCACTGTTCGATCGCGCCCGTGCCTCTCTCTCTCTGACACATACACACACACACACCAGCATTGCAATCTTGACATCGCAGCCTGGTCATTTTGCTGCGTTCACACTAAACTCGAATAGAGCATCAAATTTGCGTCTATCGCGTCTAGTTCGACGCTTGAACAGTTTGAATCCATTCGCGCGTCCAAAGCGAATAGGACGCGCCGCGCGCGTATAATGATAAAGTGAGCGTTTGAAGCGATATAGACGCTCGTTCAGAGCTAAGGCGGGCTACAGATTAGGTGTCCCTAAAGAACCCGCATATGCGCGTATCTAACAGTAACGTTAGTTCCGTATTACATTAATTAATGTGCACGTGAGATTTATTTATTTTTATACCGTGTATTCTCTGTGTAAATGCATGCACCGAACGTACGTTCAGTACGAATACTTACCGTTCCACCCCTAATGGGTATCGGATCATAGGTATCGGATAATTTTTTTTCTCCCCTCCGATATCCGATCTAGCGTTTTGGGCCAGTATCGGCACGATACCGATGCCGTGGATCGGATCGGGACATCCCTAGATTTTACCCTCCGTATCTCATATTTTCCTAATGTCTTGTAATGTTAAACATGTTATCACGTGGATTAAAAATCATATGCAAATGATATGCAGATGAGGATATAGGAAATAAGGTTTTGTAAGCTCATACATGGTTATTTCGGGGTGGAGAAGCATGTGCACAATCTTTCGCTGACTGGGATTTATAAAGTGAATTCTGCGCAGGTACACTGTTTTAGAATTTTGAATATTTCTCTGGGTTTCGTGTACACGTACACTTAGTAAGGATCCTACGCACAATTTTATAAATAAGACCCCAGGTGACAGTAAGTCAATACATTCCACAACTAAATAAATGTCAGTTAGAAATGTTCAAACGGCAAAAACAATCACTGACTAAAAAACAAAAGGGGTTACACAGTGATCCACCAAATTCTGACAAGAGTGTCTGTTGTTGTTGGTCTTTCCTCAGGACACGAGCCATCTTAGAGAGAGTTCTTGAACTTTTTGCAATGCCATCTTGCATCATATCGATTTGTCTTATTCGCAATCCCTGAGTGAACCTGTGAAGTAGACAGTGATGACACAGCATAGAGAAAGCGGAGCTGTAAAAATAAAAATGCATTGTAACATTGATTTTACTATTCAAGTCAAGTCACGTTTATTTATATAGCGCTTTTCAAATACAGATTGCCCCAAAGCAACTTCACAGTACCAAATGAAAGGAAAGGTAATAATATAACAAGGTTTATTTCTAGTGGAGAAATACAATGCGAAAATGTCCATGTTTGTTAAGGATAATCAATAGGATTGTAAGTTGATTAAATGAATTATTCATTCTCTGCTGTCCAACAATAGACTTACCTGTAAATGAACATTAGCCACGACAACAAGCTGATTTTTGATCTCTCAAAGAGAGACCCTACTCGCACTGATCGCCTGGTTGTCTTGTCTCTGTGACTTTTATGTCTGCACATCCTGTGATGGCGATAAATGGTGAATTATGGTTATACATACAAAAGAATTTTACCTGGACTAAGAATTACAAAATTTTAGTAAACAAACTTGTGAATTTTCTACAGATAATGTCATCTGAAAAGGTAACATCCATGTTTGTTCTGATCAACTAAGGGGGAATAGCATTGCAGTAAAATCGTGCTGATTAAATCTAATAACGATTGCTTATCATCATGTGGAATCATGCAAATTATACTTTGTTCTCAAATTGTTAATGTTAACAACATCAGCTTTGCGTGACTCAGGCATGTGATTTGCGAAGGACAAAAAAGCAGGAAAATATACTAAGACCCGTGAGGTCAGATGAACACACAGACACACACACACACACACACACAGTTTCTGACGTGTGCTCTTGCTCAGGGACGCTGCCGGTTGAAGATGAAGTTTGCGGTGACGGCTGTGAGATGCGGTTGCAGTCTTGTTTTTTCTAGAGCCACTCCGAAGCCAGTCAAGTCTTTTGGGTTTTACAACTGGTAAATCTCCAGTTGTCACAAATGATTGTCGTTTGGACCTTTATGTATCCGCCATAAGTTCAATTATTTAAAGTGCTGCGAGAAAAGGCTATAAATCACTCCACCTCTAAACATCCTCACACGCAACACAGCCGACTAGCCAAAACTCCTTCTAAAAGGGTTAGTTCACCAAAAAATGAAAATACTGTCAGTAGTTACTCACCCCCATTTTGTTCTAACCCCGTAAGACTTCCATTCATCGTCAAAACACAATATAATTATATTTATGATGGAATCTGAGAGCTGGATCAGACCTCCATAGACTCCTAAGGGGCTTAAACTTGTCGGCCCAGAAAACGTATTAAAGTCAACTCATCTTTATTTATATAGCGCTTTTAACAGTGTAGGCTGTTTCAAAGCAGCTTTACATAGACAAATGGATAATCCTTGGTATTATCAAGCTAATTATCTAGCTTGGTATTATCTAGCTTTTTCTAGCTAAAGTTAGTTGTGATTAATTTACTTCCGTTGCAGCATTCATTACCCTAGTTATTAAATTAAATTAGGGGCCGCTAAGACAAAACCATTTTCTCTACACAGACTATAACGTGTTAAAGACTTTGAAGTCACAAATTAGTATAGCACTTTTCACAACACAGACTGCCCCAGAGCAGCTTCACAGTATTAAATTAAAAACGATACAACTAGGTTTATTTTTAGTGCAAAAAGACAATGCAGTAACGTCCACATTTGGTAAGGCTGATCAAACATCATTAAGATATCATTAAGACATCATTAAAAAAGTCCAAGTGACTCCAGTGGCTCAACCATGCGTTCATCAAGAGACGAGAATACGTTTTGTGTGCCAAAAACAAAAACAAATAAAGAATTTGTTATAATATCCATTTACTCAGCAGTTTGTTTACGTACTATCTGCTCAGGGGTTCTGGGTTGACAAGAGAGAAAAACAGAATAAAATAATATAGGTTAAAAAACCCACATAAAATATAGGCCCACAATAAATAGCCTAGCCTATATATTTTTTAAACTTAAATAATTAACAAATTACGACAGCAGAAATAAAACACTGAATCAGTTTGAAGCTTTGAAAAAACTGCAATTTCTTTGATCAAGGCAATGAAAATACAGCCTATTAACAAAAATAAATCCTATTGTATTAATGCATAATAAATAAAAAACGTATAGGCCTATAGAATATATTTTTAAAAAGGGTTAATTTTTCCGGCGGGTTTGCCTCTGATTGGTGTCTGCTATTATTTGCTTATGCTTTTAAACATAGAAGTTTGATAAAGGCGTGATGATGATGATAGGCCCCAGTTAACAATTTTTACATTGGGGAATAACATTGTAATATCATTCACGTTAGCAAAAGCTCCAAAATATGCCTATATGATAAATGCATTTTGTAGACGAGATGTCCTTATATGGCCAAGAAAATATGTTGTTTTAAAGACATAGCATCTCGTTGTTACGAGAAAAATATGTAATTCAAATGACATAAGATCTCGTTATTACAAGAAAAATATGTCGTTTTAAGATCTCGTTGTTACAAGAAAAGATCTCGCTTTAACGAAATAAGATCTCTTTATTACGACATAATAATCTCCAATACATTAAATTGTTAGACTATATATTTTTTTCCCACTGTAGCGCATTTAAATGCAGGAACAGCTCAACAAAGTGGGACATAGTTAAAAACAAACTTACACCGGAAAAAAAACATATATTTACCCATTGTAGCTTACTAGAAACCAAAAAATTAGAAACCACTTTGTTGTGCTGTCGCCTGCATTTAATACACTATAGTGGAAAAATATATAGATTGTAATATAGAACTATTGTCTACTGCAATCACACAGGAAAAAGTCAACTACATTTACATACTGTAAATTATTTTTCGAATCCAGAATCGGTTTGGAATCGAAAATTTATTTTGAATCGAATCTTGAGCCTAAAAAGCCCTTAGACTGATCCAGCTCTCAGATTCCATCATAAATATAATTATATTGTGTTTTGACAATGAATGGAAGTCTTACGGCGATAGAACAACATGTGGGTGAGTAATTATTGACAGTATTTTCATTTTTGGGTGAACTAACCCTTTAATGTGTACGGATGTGACATCATGAGGTAAAGACATGCTCTAATTTCCCGAGGCAATTGATCCGTACACCTGGAATTAAAATCATTATTACAAACTAACAAGCGAAGGCAAATAGATAGTTTTGAACACTGGCTGAATGTTTTTTTTTTAATATATAATTATTTTTAATTATTTTTAACTAAAAAAAATAATAATTGTAGAATGCAGCTTAAAAACCAAACAGTTTACAGACACAACACTCATAAGTTACAAAGGAAAAGAATACAGTTAAAAGTCCTTCTTATGACGATCTAAACAAACGATGGTGTGCATTTTATACATTCGTTACCTGTAAAGGATGATATTAAGTATGCAGGCCCCATTGTCTCCTAAGGTGTGAACCACTAAATATGCATGATCGTTGACGCCCCCTCCGCATTATGCCTTTCCAAACAGAAAATGTGTTTTCATTGAAAATGTGTTCTGATATATATTCCTCACAGAAAATGAGCCAAGGCCAAGGCCAATGAGTCTCAGTTTGAAAAAATTATTAATTGTATCATTTTTCTTTTGATAAAAAATGAAAACGGGTCTAACAGACCCGAACACCATCCAAGGGTTAATCTCTTCTACATTTCCCTTTGAAACCTTTCACTTAAATTGATTTATGTTTGCTGTACGAGTTCATTAGCGTGCTAACAAATTAACCTCAGGTGGCGCGAAAATCAACAGAGATTGCCCCGCCTATTTCCTGTGCAATAAGAATCATGCAGACTCAGAGCATTATACATACGTTAACCCAAGTCCAAGTTTATGGAATAGCACCGTCTTTACAAGTATATACAAACTGGGATAACTGTAAAAACATACAGGACGCACCAGAGCTTCACGTGGCGTTAAGAGGAAGAATTTCAATATTAAAGATACAAACTATGTCAGACAAGGACGATGGGGTGGCGCCAACCGCTTCGTGCCAATCAGCAGCAGATGTAGACCACGATGTCAATTATTTGAGTAAGATGGAGGAAAAGAGAAAGGAAACACGGAGTGGGTGGAAAATTACCAACAAAACCCGCAAATACAACTCTGATGAATATGGTAAGTACTTGTGTCATGTTGTTTGTGGTTTGATTTTGGTATTTTTTCAGGGTTGTATGGCTGAAGTGACATTTTAACTCATTGTCCCGGTTGCACAGACGCTTAACGTTAGGCCTAACGTTAACTTAAGCCTCAGATTAAAATTAATGTTTGACCTGAAAACAACTCGCAGAGACCTATCTTAAGTCATGTTATAAAATATACTTAAACATCTTAATTGAGATAAGGTCAAATGGCTTAATCTAAGCCCCATCTGTGAAACTAGGCCATTCTTTAGCATGCTGTAAATTAGATTCACTTTTTCAGTTTTTATTTTTTTGGGCCGAAATGAGCATATTTCCAAAAAAGTCGAGTATCTCTTTAATGTATTAAAGTCATCTTCTGTCGTTTGCTTGTAAAATTCTGTGTATCATTAGTTTAGTCGTCTTTTTAATATTAAAAAATGAAAAATGAGAACAGTTACACTGTATTACTTGCTCTTATTCAGTAATAGAAAATTTAATTGTATTGTTTCTGCTGCTGCTTCATAGCGTTTTGATCCAGATATTATGTATTTCAGAAGATTCATATTGGTGCACCTTAACTTATAACAGTTATAACATACAGCTACTGACAGAAAATTCCATCAATAGTGGATAACAGATCAGTTCTGTATTGTTCATGTTTCAAAGTACTTGAAGAGTACTTTTTTTTTTTTTTTTGTTAAAGAAATTATCAAAAGTTAAATCAGTTCAAAAATATCTGTGTTTTGGACAAATGTAGTCCTGTGGTGGTGGGAAAATTCCTATGAGTAAATTTTTTGTTGTCTTATGATGTTAGATTGTTGGGCAGCCTGTTAGAGTAAGACAAAGCCAAATGTGCAACCCGGCTTTTGTACATTTTCAAGTGTTTCTTTAATGCTGAGCTACGTTTACTTCCCCCTATAGTTGTATCTACACGCAAGAATGTTCAGACTGGAAATGCAGCTGCTGGTCTATCAGAAGGTTAGTAAATAATCAAATGGCTGAGAGATGTTAAGTGGGAAGAAATTCATTGGTACTCTCCTGTCCTGAGAGTGAGACAAAGCACAATGTGTGATAGCTGGCAATCCTTATGTACACATTTTCAGGTGTTTCTTTAATGCTGAGCTACGTTTACTTCCCCCTATAGTTGTATCTACACGCAAGAATGTTCAGACTGGAAATGCAGCTGCTGGTCCATCAGGAGGTTAGTAAATTAATCAAATGGCTAAGACCCAAGTAAGGGTGTCAAGACTTCTAATTGATTTTTAAATGAGATTGATATAAATTAAATCACAATCTCAATCATTGAATTAAAAAATTTAATCGTCGATACTTCCACTCCATTTCCCGTCGGGTCGGCTTGTCAAGCAAAAAAAAAAAAATCGCTAATACATCTATATCATAAATCAGATGTATATAAAATAGCATTATGATGTCCAGCAATCGATTTTGTACGTTGGGTTTAATTTGTCGTTATATGTTGTTAGTGGCAAATTCAAACGTGAATAAATAGGCTACATAGATTCGTCTTTAAGCAAGTATTCAAATCACTGTAAAATGTAATTGCTGAGCTTACTAAAATGATTAAGTAAACTTAACTTACTTTATTAAGTTTGTTGACATTACTTAGTTTAACCTTTAACTGTCATGGGCCCACCGGTGGGCCCAAATTCATTACATATTTAAAACAGTAATATCCTTTACTAAACCTAAACTAATCTTGACTAACTATATATCATTTGAAAGCTTACAATCTCTAGTTTTCATATTTGGTGACTGATTTTCAAAATAAATTACAGAGGAGCCGTAATTTATCAATTTGCAACAAGACTTTTTTCATATTCCTAAGGCGTGTTCAGACCTTTATTTTGAAATAGCAATGAACATTTTTATGTGTTTCTTAGAGATTGAATTCATATCAAAATCTGCCAAACTTCCCATATTACTTCTGAATAGAATGTCTACTTAATAAATTGTATGAAAATTGTGGAAATAATGGTTCAGATGATCACTCAAACCACATATGGAAATGAAGGCGCCCTTATATAGGCAGTAATGGAGTCTGGTTGTCACCTAGTGAAAATGTTTGGTACTGCGCCCAAACAAAATCTTACTGAAAGCTCATTTTTTGTAGCCTGGGAAAACCCAGACTACTTCCGGCGAATTTCAATTCTCTCTTCAGGATAGTCTGGAGAAGAGCCCATTCAAACTCATTTCTGTGCCGCCGAAATCGCGGCACCAATCAGAAACGTTTGGGGAGGGATTTACATGATGACGACAGCGCAGCGACGCTGAAGGAGTTCTCACGCAGTGAAAAATACATTGCGGAGCAGAGAGGAGACTGACAACACGCTGACAGACAGGACAGAGCAGGCTACTTTTCGGTTACGTTTGATATTAAACATATTAAACAAAGTCTCAGCTTTCAAATTTGGTAATTTAAAAAAAAAAATTTAAACAATAAATACCGTTTTGTTGCTCTTTAATGTGCCGTGACAGATCGCTGTAGAGCATCAGTTAAAGCTGTTCTTGTGAACCGATCATCTCTTCCTTCTAGTTAATTTATAGCCTCAAATAAACATGAACAAACATAAGAAGGCATGTTAATTGTTTTAACCACGGAAAGGCGTCAGTACACTCCGTTTTTCAAGTTCAAATCCTCCTATGTTAATCTACTCTCCTGACTGCTTTGTCGGACAAAATGGCGGATGGCGAAGTATGATTGGTCAGATCACCTGTCAATCAAGCTGAGCTACGTCGGTTGGTGACGCCCCTTTGGAAATGATTTGTCTACATAGCTTCCCCAGACCCTTCACTCAGTTTCAACTGAGAAGGGTCTGGTTTTAACCAGGCTACATTTTTTGAGATATCAACCTAAATTTTGAAACACAACTTGTTCAGATTTTTGACTTTGATTTTTTTGCAGTTTTAGAGTCACCCAGGTTTTAAAAATATATATTTTATATAAAATATGAATAATTAAATTTTTTACATTTTACATTTCCATAAACTCAAACTTCTATAACTTTTTTTTCTGTTTCACTTTCTTAATTTATTTCACTTCTACAAAAATCTGCCAAATGTCTTCTTTAAAACAAGACCAATTGTACGTCTATACTCCAAAGCATTCTTTAATTACAACCATTTAAGTTCGAAATGTGCATTTTCATGTCTACTCAAAAAAAGAAAAACATGGTTAATTTAATATTCGGTTTAAAATTTCGACCACACACTGCATTCTTACAATAGCCGTTCTTACAATATCACTATGTGTAATTGCCAAATAAGTTATTTGCCATTAATATGCAACGTTTTAGAAAAGTATAAATTAGTAGAATATCCAGTGTTATGAAAACAGTAGGTCAACATAACTACAATGCATTCTATAATTCCCGGTCTTATTCTGCCCTCTAGTGGCATATCGAAATGAATACAAACCTTAACATATTTACTAACAGACCAAACACAGTAAATAATCATACTAATAAAGTATATGTACAACAAAATCTGATGAGCTCAGAATATACGCGTTTAATT
The DNA here is from genome assembly GCA_022829025.1 of Squalius cephalus. Classification (NCBI taxonomy): domain Eukaryota; kingdom Metazoa; phylum Chordata; class Actinopteri; order Cypriniformes; family Leuciscidae; genus Squalius; species Squalius cephalus. The sequence goes on from CM040794.1 coordinate 11,362,151, forward strand.
CCACGTTAAGCAAATTGCCGAATACACTCAAATGAGATCGACTCAGACGTCAATAAATGGACGCGCAAATTATAATCACTAATACAAAATAAAACAAAAATGTCTTTTATACACAAATGTCTCTATTTGTACAAATTGCTGCACATTCGTTGAATTCTGAATTTTGCACATTTGAAAGCAATTTGTTTATGGGTAGCCTAAAATATCTGCAACATTTATCAAGTTCAAGGATAATTGTGCGTGCATTTCTTAATCAATATGATACTAAAATCATAATAAAGTATACTACAAAAAAATCTGATAAGTCCAGACTATGAACGCAAAGAAACTCTGTTTTACTTGACTTGGCTTGCACTGCCTTAGCCTAGCACTATTGCGACTATTATTATTATTATTATTAATAATACTAATATTAATTTAACTATTATTGTTGTTGTTGTACTGCATTTGTTGAATTCTGAATTTTGCACACATAATTGAAAGCAATTTGTTTGTGGATAGTAGCCTAAAACATATCTGCAACATTGATCAAGTTCACGGATAATTGTGCGTGCATTTATTAATCAATATGATACTAAAATCATAATAAAGTATAGGCTACTACAAAAATCAGATAAGTCCAGAATATGAACGCAAAGCGTTTAATTTGACGTTAATCATTTTCCTCCCATAGAAACTCATTATAAGAACGCTAAATGTAGCTTAATGCATATTAGAATGTCCCCTTATTATGTCGAAATAACGAGATATTTATGTCGAAATAACGAGATATTATGTCGAAATAACGAGATATTATGTCGAAATAACGAGATATTATGTCGAAATAACGAGATATTTATGTCGTAATAACGAGATATTATGTCGAAATAACGAGATATTATGTCGAAATAACGAGATATTATGTCGAAATAACGACTTATTATGTCGTAATAACGAGATATTTATGTCGAAATAACGACTTATTATGTCGAAATAACGAGATATTATGTCGAAATAACGAGATATTATGTCGAAATAACGACTTATTAAGTCGAAATAACGAGATAAGTTTTCTTTATTTTTTTTTCTCACCTTGCGGTTCAGGGCTTCCGTAGAAAATAGATAAAATGCAAGTAAAATATATTCTTTGTTTTCCATAACATTTGATCAAATAAATCTTAATGTGGATGAAACCGTTTTCAAAGTATAAAAATCTCATATAGAATAGTGTCTTGAATTTTTCCAATTCAATTTCAATCCAACTACTCAGCGCAAAGAGGTCTGTATATATAGCCATTCTTTACCTATGTCCCGTGACAGTTTTAGCAGCATCCCTTCTCCACCCTATCGCCTCACTCTGCTGGTACAGACGGTTTAAGCAGTAACAACAAAAATGCCTTTCGATGACCAATAATTAGCGTTAAATAAGTTAAACATTAAAAGGATAGGGAAAGGATCTCATTTTGTTACAAACCTGTATAAATCTCTTTGTTCTGATGAACACGAAGGAAGATATTTTGAGGAATGTTTGAAACCAAACCGATCATGGGATGGATGTAAATGTTTTACTAAAGACATTGCTATTAAATGTTTCAATGATTCTTTTGCTGAAAACATCCAAATTATCACTGACAATTCCCACTGAAGCCCTGTTACAAATTTACTAGTTACTTAACAGCACCTTAAGCAGTTTATATTTTTAAAAGGAACATGCACTTGTTTGTGTTTGGAATTTAAGAATGTATTTTAAAATTGCTTTTCTATCTTTCTTAGGACATTGATATTGCACCTCAAGTATCAATAGGAATTCTCACTGTGGTGCCAGAGGACAGCCCCATGTCTCCACAAGGTTTGCCATTGGAGGTCACTGATACAGCAATAATTTTGGAGGGTGTTATAGCAATGGATGGACTTGAGAATGTTCCACATGCCATGTGTTTTGTTTTTGGGCTGATCTATGCTTTAAATATGGAGTACCCTTCACAGCTTAAAAACACTTTTGAGTTCATTCAAAGGGTTTTTTTTTTCCCTGGGGCACAAATCTCTCAAGCCAAAACTGCAATCAATAAAAAACCTACTGTTTTAATGTATTTGTTTGTTTCTGATGGCAGAAACAAGACCATGTTACTGTAGGTCTGTTGTTGCAAAATTTTTTTTTTTTTTAGTTTTAATCAGTCACCTGCTAACCTGGATACAAAACCAAAACTCCAGTCACTAAAAGATTTGTAGTCAAGAATTTGTTCAATATGTTTTAAATAGCAGAAACAAGACTGTCTTAGGTCTATTGTTGCCTTTTGGGTGTTGTATCCAGATTGATGGGTGACTGATTAAAAATCTCAATACCTGCAACTTAACCTTGATGTTTTTATCCGTTTTTGTTTTATGCTTCTGATGGCAGAAAAAGACCAAGTTATTGTAGGTCTGTTGTTGCACTTTGGGCGTTTTATCCAGGTTGATGGATGACTGATTAAAACAAATCTGTTTTATTTAAAATCTTTAGTGTTTGCAGAAACAAGGATTTGTTACTGGATGTCTGTAGCATTTATTTTTTATTTTTTTTTATTTTTTTAGTCCTCCAACTTGGGTATAAATCCTATAAAAACAAAACTGTAATTGCTGCATAAATTGGATGTTTTGTTCAAGGTGTGTTGTTTGTGTTTCTGATGGCAGAAACAAGACCGTGTTGCAGTAGGTCTGTTGTTGCATTTTTTTGGTATAGTTTTAATCAGACACCTACCAACCTGAATGCAAAACCAAAACTTTATTTAGTCAAGATGTGTTTGTTAGTAATAACAGAAAGATTTAGTCTTGTGTCTGTTATTGGATTTTGGTTGTTGTATCCAGGTTGATGGGTGACTGATTAAAACAAATCCAACTAAAAAAACATCTGTTGTTTTAATCAGATTTGAGCTGATTTCAGAAACATGACTGTTGTTGTAGGTCTGTTTTTACACTTTGGATGTATAATTTTGTCATCCTGGATACAAATCCTAAAAAGTGTAATTGTTGCAATTCTGACGTAATTTGTGAGTTTTATTTAATCAACTGTCAGCCTGGATACAAAAACCAAAACTGCAGTAACAAGACTGTCTTAGGTCTATATTTGCATTTTGGGTGTTGTATCCAGATTGATGGGTGACAAATCCCTATACCCACAACAAAAATGTCTGTTTTAATCAGTTATCTATGTGTTTGCAGTAACACAAATGTTTTATTGTAGGGCTGATTAATTGGTTGTTTTAATCACTCACCATCAACCCTTTTTGCTTTAAAAATGCTTTAAAGAAACAATTTTTGTACACTGTTACAATAAAATGAATGTTTTGACAACATAGTTCGTTTTTTTGCTTTACTCGTTTTTGTTAGCTTAGCTTACTTAAAAATGTGAGGCAATCGGTTTCCTTAAATTTACTAGTAAAGTGAACACTAATAATAAGTTACCTCAACTAATGCTTTTGAGTCACCAGTACTTGATTGTACTCGATGATTAAGTTTAGTCTACAAATACTATTTAGTTTTGCCAACTTAAAATGGATACTATACTATACTTAATGAATAAGTTTAATTTACAAATACTATTTAGTTTTACCAACTCAAAAGTAATGCATTACTTTACTTATAAATTTAAGGCAATCGGTTTCCTCACTTTTTTAAGTTAACTCAACTCATTACATTTTACAGTGTAGATGTGGCAGAACCTTTGCCAATCAAAATCCGGACTCGAATAGTTTTTTTTTTTTTTTCTCATTAAAGGGTCATGAACCCGGTGGCACTGTTTGAACTAGGTGGTGAACACGGATGTGGGATTGTGTGTAAACTGTTTTATTCACTACTTCAGGATTGTTCGCGACCGTGGGCGGCTCCGGCTCTCCTGTTACATGCCTCTATTGCAGTCCCGTGTCTCATGATACTTTGAGGTAGCCTTATGTGTGTGCGTTGGCTGATCAGTCAGTACACAGGTAACGTTATGCAACTGGTGGTAATGACGATGTGATTTATAGCTGCGGGGATCGTTCGCTGTGTGAGCCTTAAGAGGCGGCTGCTCTTCTTCGCCTGCCTCTCTGGCATTCCCGTGCTTCGGAGGGATGTTGTTTCCCGTGTCCTCTATACACCGAGTTTGTGAATGAAAGGTATGTGAAACGCCCACTTTGTACAGCGCTCATTATTTTATATATTGTAAGTTGCTGATGTTTTTATTCTTAGGACGAATAGATGTTCTTTGACACCTGGTGGGCAACGCTGACTTGACGCTGCTGCTTTAAATATAAGTTAGCCCACGATCCTTATAACAAACTCTCCCTCCAACACACGTGTGTGTGCGTATGTGTGTGTGCACTGCGCAGCCTGACGTGACGCCCGTTCTCCAGTATTAACCACTCTAAACGATGAGTGTCTTCCACACTATACATTAAAATTTTGCAGTATTTTCATTTATAATTGTTTGTGTGTATTGAGTGATCTGATTTGTTTATTTTGAGTGTTTTGCAGTGTTGTATTTCTTTTGATTTGTGAGTTCCTTCAAGAGGTGCTGGTAGAAGGTCAGTGAGAGTAATACCCAATGCCAGCACCAAACTTTGACTTTCATATTTTCATTTTCTGTAGTATTTTCTTGTTTGTTGATCTAAATGTTTATTATTTGTGCATGTTTGAGTGAGGGTGTTGTATATTGAGACCATAAATAATTTCACACTCTTGTTACAGGAGCTGAGGCTTTGGGGCAGACCACTAGTAGGCCCGTACGTGGTGGTAGAGAGCTCGTCACAGAGTGATTATTTCTTGACTTTATTGCAGTGTGTGTGCTGTTACTTGTACACGGGGTGTTGAGAGTGATATTGAAGCCTTGGGCGTGTGTCTGCCATCAAGCCTCGGCCTCCTTTGGATTATGGTCTCTCCTGCATGTGTCTGTTGATGATTCTCAGCGTTTATATATTTTAAAAATGATTGTATTTAAGTAAAAACTTTTGTATTTATTGGTATCCACGTCTCTAACCCCTTCTTGCTAATTACGTTCCTGTGTATCCTTTACCAATTCTTAGTAGTAACATCTATATTTCCCTATTAAATAGGGTGGCGTAGTCATGTGACGCTAGAGGCAGTGTTTCTATATTTGCCCCAAGTGTGAAGGGCCAAGGTCCCGCTACATTCGCATCACAATAGATAAAAAAATAATTTAAAAAAAACTCACTTTACCTTCTTTCTATCTTTATAATAACTTCACCAATCAATTAAACTTTTCTTTCAAAAAGTTAAACAAAGCTCCCATTATCTGCTCTCCAATTTTAAAAAGATTAAGGTTCAACACATTTTCCCCAAATTTCAGTAATTCCTCTTTTAATTTTATCCTTTGATTTTCATATTTAACACATTCACTAATCACATGTTCAGCTGATTCCTCTCCCCATCCACAATCACACAAACCTGAAGGGTGTTTTTTCAATAAATGCATAGTTGTATTTAATTTAGTATGTCCTAATCTCAACCTCGAAATAATGCTACTTTCTCTAGTACTTCGATCTATAGATTTCCTTTTCCCTACTTCTTGCACAATATTGTATAAATGTCGCCCTTTCTTCCCTTCATCCCATTGTTTCTGCCATGTCTTCATAATATTTTCCTTTATTTTTACTTTAACTTCAGCTTTACTTAGTGCCACTTTTGTAATTCTGTCGAGTTTCAAAGCTTGCTTAGCCAACATATCTGCTGTCTCATTTCCCTCAATCCCCCTATGAGCCAGAATCCACAAAAATCTGACCGCTGCATTAATATGTTGCAGTCTATATACAGTCTCATATATTTCATACACAATATCAAGTCTACTATTAGATGATAACGACATTGTGGCGGAGCTGAAACACTACAAAAACAAATTAAATCATTAAAACAAGGTTGTCTCCGCCCATTTCCGTTGCTAAGTGGGGAAAAAGGAAATGAGGTTATCACATAAAAGGAGGAAAGAGAAAGTGTGGGAAAAGACGTGAAGTTTGTTGTTACGAGGGCGATTTAGTGAGAACCGGAAAGCCTCAATAACAGTCGAACGCCAACTGAAAGTAACCACATGAACTGAACGAGCTGTTGGTAATTCCGTGGTGGAATAGTAAATGTAAAAGAAGTTGTTTTCCCTTACCTGGGAGGCGGTGACGCAATCGTCAGCACGTAGAACGCTGTGCCTCTGCTGGAGCGGATGCGGGAGAGTAAACCGCTCTCCACAACAATGTCTTCAGCGCGGAGCGTGTAAAAGACCCCCAAGCGAGCTGTGTTAAGGACCGTCTGGATCCTGTGGCTGTTTCCCTTTACCATCCAACAGTTTCACCATTGCTAAAGGCTACGGCGTGGCTGTATAGAGAGCCTAAGTCCCTCCCCTTCCGGTCGACCACCATGGGACCTTATTTCGGAAAAATATTGTATGGGAGTCAATGGCGAGAGACAACAAATATTTTGATCTCGTTTGAATTGTTCCCTGAATTACACATATGATGTTTGTCAATTTAAAAGATACATTTTAAATTCAAGAAAGTCGCAGCTTGATGTAAAACTGCTGAGGTATAAGACTGTGAAAATACGTAATTACAAAGACTACAAACCCAGAAGGCGCACACGCAACGTCATACCTTTTCTCTCAATGAATGAAGCTAACTTTACTGAAGCTAACGTCTGTCATTTTTTCTATAGTCTTACATTATAATTAATCGTAACGTAACGCCATCATGCCTGAGTGTTTTGAGCCAGAATACACACATACGAGCAACGGATCTTGTGACGTACATAGTGCGAGACGAGAGATGTAGTTCATTGAGCGATTTTCACATAAAACTAAACGTTACTCTTCTGTTTTATGACAAACTGCGACTTTCTTGACTTTCATAATTACCTTTTAAATTGACAAACATCATATGTGTAGTTCAGGGCACAGTTCAGACGGAATAAAAAGATAAGTTATCTCTCGCCATTAACTTCCATACATATTTTTTCCGAAATAAGGTCCCATGAGCCGGAAGCGGAGGGGCGGGACTTAGGCTCTCAACGCGGCTGGTTTTCCCAAAACCAAGCGGCAACATTCTGATCTGAAAAATGAAGCCTACCCGGAAGTGCGAAAAACTGCAATACATCGAAAATCCGCTAGGGGCAGGTCCCAAAAGGGAGCAAATGTCCATAGCCCCCATGTTAAAATGTCCGTTTTCACAGCATAAATTCATGTTTTTACAAGTTGGTCCCATGGACTTTAATTGTATTTTTCGATAGGTTCTGAGTGCCTGACAACTGTGAGGGGGGTGAATTTTTTTCTAACTCGTTAGTTTAGATCGTATTTAGTTATAAAATATATGACAATAAGGGCGTGGTTAACTTTGATTGACAGCTTGATTGACAGCTGACAAGGCAGCGCCACGGAGAATGACAACATAAGAAGCGCCATTTTTTAATACAGTTGACATATAATACTACTGTTTCTGTATCATGAAATGTAGTTTTAAGAGTTTTTCAGGCGAGAATGTAGTTGTTTAAAGCTCAAATCTGTGGTTTATTTAAAGATTTATGAAAATTTTATCCAGTTGATCCAGCGATGACCGGGTGCTCGGCGCGATGTACCCGCCTGGAAGAGTCTTACATCGGCTTGACGTTCTGAGGTTTGCCGCCAATGCCGCGGACTCTGGCGTCTCTGTAGTGGTTAAACATGAGATATAATTCGTCTTGTGTATATCTAATGGGCGATTTTTGGTCTCGTGAATCTATATTTTTTTCCCTGGGCAATCGTTTTGACTGAGGGGAAGTTTCATAACTTTATAAGCTATTTAACTTTACCGTTGTATGGTTAGACTCGCGCTGACTTTGTATGTTTGACTGAATTGTTTGCTTTATTTGTATAGCTTCTTATACCTTTTACTTATACTTTTATAATGGCTAACATTGATAAAACTGAAATTTAACAAAAAGAGACTGGGTTGAGTTTTTGTCATTTTAAATTTTAATACAACGAAGATGATATGTAATGTTGTTTACTGCAAAATCTGTTGTTTAGTACAAATGCACATATTGCCTGGACCATAAAATGTTTAATATTTTTATATTATATTTAAAATAAAAAGAGGCAGGTTTGTGTTTTATATATATATATATTTTTTTTTTTTTTTTTTTCATAAATAGGCAAACGTTATGTGCAGTTGAATATAATCAATATGCGTTGCCTGAACCACATTTGTGTGGCTATAATGTTTAAGATTTCTTTAAATGAAAACGAAAAGAGTTAGTATGGTGTTTTATAACATATTTCGTTGCCTGAAATATACACAGAGATAACCGGAGTAGCATGCGAGCTGAGTGAAGGTGGGCGGGGTGACGCGCGCTGCGTTAGAAGGTGGGCGGGGTTAGGATTTCCCAAGATTTTCCAAGATGGCGCCACCCATACCCCCCATAAACGGCTTCAAACCCGTTCTTCAGAAAGTCTATGGGTGACGTCACAGACGCTTTGTCCATATTTTTTACAGTCTATGCCCAAAACACTCACAAATTCACCTCTGCACTTTCCACATCCGGGTTATCCGGCTCCCCCACAAACTAAGCAGTGCAGTGAGCAATATATTTTTTTATTTTTGGCCCGGTTTTGTTTTGTTTTTTTTGGATTTTTTATTTTATTTTATTTTATTTTTTGCCACAAAACAAAATTGACATTTTTGATATATTTTTGTTGTGTTGAGAAAATCTGATTCTGTACCTGGACGAACGAACTGTTGACTCCGTGGTCTTTGTAAAGAAGATTTGACTGGGAATTTAAAGTGGTTGTATATTTTTTCCTTTTTGTTCTTTTTTTTGTGTGAAATGGTATGAAATACAGACATTTCTAAACTGATTTTGAACTGTCCTTGGTGATTTCTTTTTGTTTTCCGTGTATGTAACTGGTGGCATCTAAGCTAACTGGGTTATTATCCTGAAAATATTGGCAGGGTTACACCTGCCTGGCGCCCGAACTTACTAACTTTTATTTGAACAATCATTGGTTGATTATTTGAATTTATTATCGGGTTACCACCGTTACAACATTAATGATGATAAACTATCCAAGCAAATTAGAACCTTGGTAATTTTGTTTTCCTCTACCCACTGTAAAACCCTTAAAATAGCTAACATTTCCACAGTAAATACTGTCAAATGATCAGAGGTTCTTTCCTTAACATTTATTTTTAATTCTGGATAGTGAATGCAAAACCAGTAACACCACTCTTAGGATCTTTTGATCCATCCGTAAATGCAGCTATAAATTAATTATATATAGACCTTATTCTGTCCTCCACTTTTTCTACCCAGTTTCCTTTCCCATTAAGTCTTTTTTAATTTCTCCTTGAATACAGAAGTCTATAATTAGTGGCGAAAACAACCAAGGCGGCTTACTTGAAAAAGGAACATTAGGACTGAACTTATTCTCCTGCAATTTCATTTCAATTGCTACTTTACTAGATGCCCAAGCAAAGCATTCTATCTTAGCCTTCCCACTTTCCCAACAAGGGATAAGACACTTAACTGTAGGATGCCATTGTGGTGGATTTTAATTAATCAACTTTAATTAATCAACTAACATTTGTTTTTCTTGCAGGAACAACATTCATATGCTTTTAATGTGTCAAAACTCTTTGGGAAAAACTTGTGACTTTGAGTATGTGTCTATGGGTAAAAATAACATAGTTAGGGGAAGTAAAACTAGACAGTCTGTTAGAACAAATTAAGTCATCGTTAAAACCTTGTGATAAGTAATCACAAGATCAAAGTTTGCTTTACCTAGTAACAGAGGGGTTTGCATATGAAGAACCAATCAAATAGTGGGGAAATTATGTAATGCAGCATGAAATTTGTGCCATACCTCTATACTATAAAAACTGTTGTATATGTATTTTTCGGTGGGATTCTCAATGGAATTTGTCTGAGATCCTCCGGCCTTGCTTCTTGGGAGAGATTCCCTGAGAACTGCTCGGGAAGATCTCCTGGCCGTGATTAAAGCATTTAAAGGACATTTGCAGGTCTGTTTGTCAATTTATTCCTGCGCAGGAAGCTAGTTTAGGTAGGAAGCTAGTTTAGAAAACTAGGTTTAGGGAAAACAAGTTAGATTAGGTAAGATTTAAAAGTGAGGACGTCGCCAGGAGACGATACTCAGAAATCAGCTACCCGAGTAGGGACGTCGCCAGGAGACGAGACCTAGGTAGTTAGGTAGTTAGGTTAAGTTAAAAGCTGGTGATCTATAGAGTGGGGACGTGAAGAACGAGACCCAAAAGATAGAGCCAGGTAGTCAGTTACAGGTGATCTATAGAGTGGGGACGTTGAGGACGAGACCCAAAAGATAGAGCCAGGTAATTAGGTTTGAGAGAAAAATATCCACGACACCATCTTTCATTATGACCTTTTAGATTAGTCCAATAGTTCATCATCAGTTGCTCAAATCTTAAACTTAATGGAAGCTCGCCCACCTAAACTTGCAATGCACAAGCCGGTGAGGACCTTATGGCTCCACAACAAATTCGTAGTGCTTGATTTTGTATAATTTCCAGTCTCTTTAATGCTGTTTTCGATGCAGATCTAAACACTATACTTCCATATTCCATCACTGGTCTTATTAAAGCCACATATACCTCGCTTCACAGGCCAGTCTATTTCTCATTCGTGTTGTGCTTTCGGAGCGCAAGGATGCCTATGGAACCGTGTAGGCTAAGAGATATTTTAGCTAAAAACTAAACAAAACTTAGTAGCAAATCGTATTGTTAAAAAGTTTTGCTTAAAAACTATTCACTTTATGTATTTTTTAACTGTTGTAGTTTGATATGTTGCTCACGTTTGAAACATTGTTTAAAAAACATAATTTACCATTTTTCGTTCGTGAAAGACATTCTATAACTTATTTTAAATGATTTAACGTTGACTTTTTTTGTTTGTTTTTTAACAGGTTTTAAAATCTGTATGTGAAGGAAAACATTCTAACTTGTTTTACATTTTTCTGATAGGCCTAATGTTTTAAATACTACACCTTTGTATTTTAAAGGTCTGTATCATTTTAAAAAGTTGTATGTGAAAGTGTTAGGCTACATGTCTGTGAAAAAAAAACAACTGTTTGCCTACCGCTTACGTTTCACAGTTTTAAAGTTTAAATCACATAGTTTTGAACAGATTTATTATTTTTTACTCCAAAACGCATTCTCAAACAATGATCAGATTTCTCCATTGGGAGATGTGGATTATCCTATCGAAGAGTGAATAAATCAGTAGGCCTAAGTTAGTGAATATTTGATCATGATCTATTCTCATTCATGTTTCTACCGTCGATGAGGTAGGCCTATCAGACGGAATTTAAAACTAAAATTTAGTAGCATATTGTATTTTAGTTGATGTTGTTTTGAATGGTTTTTAAATCTGTATGTGAAGGACCACATTGTAACTTTTATTCAGATAATGTTGTAAAATGTACGAATACTAAACAATTGCATTTTAACTTTAAACAGTGTTTTTAAAAAAATGTTTTACATATATATGGAAAACAAAACTTTTTAAAAGTTTAAAGCACATCATTTTTAACGTTTTAACATTTTACAAATGTATTTTCAATTTATACAACGTTTTAATGCCTTTAAACACTATGTAATTGTGAAAGTACAACTTTTCTTCAAATGTGTGTTAGAAAATAGAACTATTTGCTTGATATAATTTTAATACATGTTGTTTTAGATGTTTTAATTCTAGAACATGTTTCCAATTCAAACTTTTTTAAACATTTTACAAATGTGTGTTTACCACCCTTTGTATTTTAGTGATAAACATTATTTTAATGTCTTTTTTGTATGTGATTGTGAAAAGTACAACTTTAAATGTGGACCGTGGGAATTTTCCCACATTGGAGGGCTCAGTCCAAAAGTGGAGTGGAGTGGGGTGGGGTGGGGTGGGGTGGGGTGGGTGTTTGTGTGAGCCAATTCTAGCCTAAGAGAGCATAGAGTTGTAAATTAAATATAATTTCTCCTGTGACATAGACGAAGCAAGGCATAGCAAGTTTATTTATATAACACAATTTATACACTGGCAATTCAAAGTACTTTACATAGAAAGGATTAAATAATCACAGAATGTATTCAGCCAATCGATGCTTTTCTGTGGGTATCCATTCGTTGCAGCCGGTAATCCTATTGGTGCGTATATCCATCAACAGATCCAAATGTGTCGCTCCATTTAAAAAACCTACGTGATTTTAGAAGAAATCTGTTCCAACACCGGTAAACCTTCAATTGAAACATGAATTTTAAATCGTAGTAGGCTATTTTAAGTGCTCATCCCTTTAGAAATAGGTCACGAACATTCGGGTAGACATCCAATCCAAAATCACTGCAAAGTATGTAAACGTAATCCTCTGGGTGTTTTTTTATATATAATCCGCAAGAAGTCGGTTTCTTGTAGCCGTGGTTAATCCATCCCACTCTGCGTTCACTTCCATCATCTTTTAAATCTCTCCATACTCCTGTATAAAATAAAATCCAATCCGGATCGTCCGTTGATTTTGTGGTGAATCTCTCGTCGTTATCCAAGTTAACCAATCTGACTTCTCTATTGATTTTGTCATAAACATACGTAGCCTACACGCACATCCTCCAGACAAGTGAAAAGTATTTCACTTGCGCTCCGCCGGCTCGTGGAGAAATCGCGTTAAACAAGGTCCATGTGCATCTTTTTTTTGTAGAGCTAAAGTCAAATCCTCCATAGCTCCATCGATGCTTTTTTCAGGTGTTTTCGGGGGTGCAGCCGTTGCCATTGTAGGTTATCTGATTTGTAAAATCACAAGTATCTTTTGTCATGTTTGCGCTCCTTTTTAAACATCTTGTGACTGTGACGCTGTGGGAGGGGGATTCCCACGTGATGTCATTTTTTACACACACCCTTAAATCGAAATTGACCACTCAGTTTTGAGAGGGGTGTGCTAGGGGGTGTGGTCTCTTCGAACCGTTGCATCGGTTTTCTTTGGTCAATTAAGTCCGGCCACCGAGATGACCGGTCGTGTTTTTCTATTTGGGAGCTTGAAGGGACTGTGGGAATTTCCCACGGTGACATCTGTTGTGGGCGGTGTTAGAGGTGGAGCATGCATGTGTCTCTCTGCTACCTTCAGAAACTTTCATTCCTCTCACACCTTCGGAGTGAGTGGACGCTCTCCACTCTGCTCCATCACAAGGAAACACTTTTGTATCTTTAAACTCTGAGTCCTTTAACAATTGGGTATGTAAAACGCAAGGCTTTTTAACAATGTTTTGTGCTTTATGTAAAAGTTTTACAAAATACTATGTGAAAGTTAAATGCTTACAAGTCAACATTTTTAAAAATGATCTTTTTGTAAATGTTTTAATGTTTTAACATCTTGAAATAATACTAATTCTTTTTTTTTTAAATAACTCTTTTTAGAGAAAATGATCTTTTTGTAAATGAAAAAACTTGTTTTAATGTTTTAACATCTTGAAATAACACTAACTCATTTTTAATAAATCTTTTTAAAGAAAAATTATCTTTTTGTAAATGAAAAAAAAGTTGTTTTAATGTTTAACATCTTGAAATAACACTAACTCAATTTTTAATAACTCTTTTTAGAGAAAAACATAATTTAAACTTATTCCACTGTTGTTTTAAAAGTGATTAATGTACATCTGTCTTCTTTAATAAAAACACTGATCTCATCTCTGACTATGTCTTTATTGTACATTTCTTAAAAAGTTTATATCGTTTCGAACTACTGAGCATGAGGAAAATTTCCCACGCTTCAGATGTTCAACCCATAAGGAGGCGTGACACTAGTCCAATTTTCCCACGGTGTACGTACAGCCCATAAGTGGGAGGAGCTAGCGTGGGAAATTCCCACGGTCAAAAGGAGCGGGGCTTTGAGGGCCATAAAGCAATAAAACTGTCAGTTTTTTTGATGGGAAGGACCCTCTACTCTCTCTAGCCTAGACTCCACCTGAACCACTGACACCAGTCTGATTTCAGCCAATCACTATCACACATGACACTTCACAGGAGGTTCAGTAGAGCAGACACTATAGGTACTGAATAACACCAGTCTGAGATCCAGTCTAGACTCCACCTGAACCACTGACACCAGTCTGATTTCAGTCAGTCACTATCACACATGACACTTCACAGGAGGTTCAGTAAAGCAGACACTATAGGTACTGAACAACCCGCCCACGCCCTCAGATCATTTGGACATGTGCTGTGTTCAAGAGATAACAACGATATAAATACTGTTCGTTTTCTCACACAAACCGCTCGTTTCGTGTCTTAGGCCATCAATGTGTACTTACGATAGGGAATTGTTTAATTTGGACGATGGGGAATTGTTTTAATTTGGACTTCTCTGTGCATGCTCTTTGAGACCGTGACCACAGACCTGCATGAAATGACTGACAGACAAGAACGGTTTGACCTAAAAATATCAAAATTGAAACTACTGCGGAAAAAAAGACACCTACATCTTGGATGCCCTTCAGGTAAGCTAAAACATACCAAAATTTTATTTCAAAGTGAACTATCCCTTTAATGTGTGAATATAATATTATTTGTGAATATAGTGAAGGGTTAAACTGTTATTTTAGGGTTTTATTTACACATAAATGCACATACATAGCATGCATTATATTATTTAACCATACGCATCTGACTTGTAGATAATGGGCAGGCAGTGGTCTGCTTATTATTGTGTAACGTGTAACTTTGCCAGCACTTCAATAGATATATTTATATGTAGAGACAGAGATAGAGAAATGAGAAGCCAATGTAGGGCTGGGCGATATGGGCAAAAAAAATTATCACGGTAATTTTTCTTTTATATCAGTCGATATCGATAATTATCACGATAAATGTCAAATCTTTATTTCTTTCAAATTTAAAGGCAGATTTTTGCTCCTAAGTGAAAGTTGTAGAAAGCAGAGCGTTAATTGTGGTTTTAAACTACTCTTTATTGTCAGAACATATCATGACAAACAGGTGAACATTTCAGATCTTCGTCAACAGCGTTGGATGTATGAATGCTTTTGTTATTTTTTTGGGACAAAAAATTCTTCCTTCAGTTTATGTTGTTTTTTTAATAAAGGACCATCTGATCTACATCCTCTTTTGGATTTGTTTTTACAATATTGAAATTTAAAATCAAAGTTTGAAAATGCAAATATTTAGAAATCTGAGTTTTCAGAATAGTGTGACATCACAACTTAAGTTTATATATTGTAATTTTTTTTACATATCAGAGTAACTAAACACTATTACAATATGCTTCAGAACTTTAGATTCTTGTTGGATTGGAAGAATTAAAATTGTATACTTTTTAGTGTGTCTGACGGAGTTGACACAAATCCAGTTCTGAAGGGAAACATGTTTATTTGTTAAAAATGTGTTTTTATTTAGAACCTGTTCTTTTACATGGTTAAATAGCTAAGACCTTTAGCGGGTCGCACACCGGACGCGCAGCTCAGCGCCGCGCCGCGCCGCGCCGCGCCACGTCTAGGAAAACGTCCGGTATCACACACCAGACGCGCACGTTCTATTACTGCGGTCAAGTGGGCCGCGCGTTGAAAAATTTTTAGTATGCGCGTCTATTTGTGTACTTACGGTATGGGTGCTGGAAGAGCCCAAAATTGATTTTAAGACACATTTTCTGCTATTTTCCATCTTATTAGGACACAAATAATTAAATTTCATGATTTTTTTTTTTAAATACGACTTTTAATTGTGTTTAATCTTTATTATTTTAATGTTTGTAGGCCTATGATTTACATTAATTATTCCGTAATTTATTCATGTTTCATATTAATCTTAATACATCATTCTTTTTTTTTTACATTTTCATGATTTTTTTTTAAAGATATGACTTTTATATTTGTTTATTTTTTATTATTTTAATAATTTTAGGCCTATGATTTACATTAATTGTTACATAATTTATTCATGTTCATATTAATGTTAATTATTGTACACCATTCATTTTTATTGTCAATTTGAATGTTTAATATATGATACATTAATTATTATACTTTATTAATTTATGTAAATTAAATTTAAATTAAATTATGTAAATTAAATTATTAATGTTAATTATCATACATTAATTGTTTTGCATTCTTATTGTTGATTTTAAATGTTTGTATATATAAAGTATTCATTAATTATTATACATCATGTATTTTTGTTTGTTTATTTTTTTATTTACTTACATTTTAAAGTAAATTACAAATATGACACAACAGGCTTTTGGTGCCTTTTAATCTGTTAATCCTCATTGAATTGCCTATGAGCTATAAAAACCTGATCTATGAAATATACATTCATACCTGATGTCTGAAATATGATACTCAAACACATGCACACGCGCGCACACACACAGGCATTTTATATATAAAAGGTCACAGTTTTGCCATTTTATTTTACGTTCTAGCACTTACATAATGTCCCATTTTCAAACACTCATATGAGTGACCCTAACTATTACTGTATTTATGTTAAAGTCATTTTACTGTATGGGTTTGGAGAAAAATAAAGGCCAATTCACCACAATCATGTATGTGCATTCTAGCACTTGCACCATGTCCTATTTTCAAACACTCATATAAATCTTTTTATTATAGGTTTTCTCATTATTTCCTTTGATTCTTGTTCAGAGTGACCCTGACTATTACTGTATTCATTGTCAAATAAGTTTACTGTATAGTTTTGGAGAAAAGTAAAGACAAATTCACCCCAATCACCAAAGTGCATTCTAGCGCTTACCCCATGTCCCATTTTCAAACACTCATAAAAAGTGTTCCTTCATAGGTTTGCTCATTCTTTCACTTGATTCCTGTTCAGAGTGATCCCGACTATTACTGTATTTATTTCCATGTCATTTTACTGTATAGTTTTGGAGAAAAGTAAAGGCCAATTCACCCCAATGACCAAAGTGTATTCTAGCACATTTCAAACACTCATATAAAGTGTTCCTTCATAGGTTTGCTCATTCTTTCATTTGATTCCTGTTCAGAGTGACCCTGGCTATTACTGTATTTATTTTCATGTCATTTTACTGTATAGTTTTGGAGAAAAGTAAAGGCCAATTCACCCCAATCACCAAAGTGCATTCTAGCACATTTCAAACACTCATATAAAGTGTTCCTTCATAGGTTTGCTCATTCTTTCACTTGATTTCTGTTCAGAGTGACCCTGGCTATTACTGTATTTATTTTCATGTAATTTTACTGTATAGCTTTGGAGAAAAATAAAGGCCAGTTCACCCCAATCATTTATGTGCATTCTAGTACTTACACCATGTCCCATTTTCAAACACTCATAAAAAAATTTCCTTCATAGGTTTGCTCATTCTTTTACTTGATTCCTGTTCAGAGGGGCCCTGACTATTACTGTTATCATTTACATGTCATTTTACTGTATAGCTTTGGAAAAAGGTAAAAACAAACTCACCCCAATCATCAAAGCGCTTACACCATGTCCCATTTTCAAACACTTATAAAAAGTATTCCTTCATAGGTTTGCTCATTCTTTCATTTGATTCCTGTTCAGAGTGACCCTGACTATTACTGTGTTTATTTTCATGTCATTTTACTGTATAGTTTTGGAGAAAAGTAAAGGCCAATTCACCCCAATCACCAAAGTGCATTCTAGTACTTACAAAATGTCCCATTTTCAAACACTCATAAAAAGTGTTCCTTCATAGGTTTGCTCATTCTTTCATTTGATTCATGTTCAGAGTGACTCTGGCTATTACTGTATTTACTTTCAAATAATTTTACTGTATAGTTTTGGAGAAAATTAAAGACAAACTCACCCCAATCATAAAAGTGCATTCTAGCGATTACACCATATCCCATTTTCAATCACTTATAAAAAGTGTTCCTTCATAGGTTTTCTAATTCTTTTATTTGATTCCTGTTCAGAGTGAGCCTGACTATTACTGTGTTTATTTTCATGTCATTTTACTGTATAGTTTTGGAGAAAAGTAAAGGCCAATATACCCCAATTACCAAAGTGCATTCTAGCGCTTACACCATGTTCCATTTTCAAACACTCAAAAAAAGTGTTCCTTCATAGTTTTGCTCATTCTTTCACTTGATTCCTGTTCAGAGTGACCCTGACTATTACTGTATTTATTTTCATGTCATTTTACTGTATAGTTTTGGAGAAAAATAAAGGCCAATTCACCCCAATCATCAAAGTCCTTTCTAGCGCTTACAACATGTCCCATTTTCAAACACTCATAAAATTTTTTCCTTCATAGGTTTGCTCATTATTTCATTTGATTCCTGTTCAGAGTGACCCTGACTATTACTGTTTATTTTCATGTCATTTTACTGTATAGTTTTGGAGAAAAGTAAAGGCCAATTCACCCCAATCACCAAAGAGCATTCTAGTACTTACAACATGTCCCATTTTCAAACACTCATAAAAAGTGTTCCTTCATAGGTTTGCTCAATCTTTCATTTGATTCATGTTCAGAGTGTCTCTGACTATTACTGTATTTATTTTCAAATAATTTTACTGAATAGTTTTGAAGAAAATTAAAGACAAACTCACCCCAATCATAAAAGTGCATTCTAGCGCTTACACCATATCCCATTTTCAATCACTTATAAAAAGTGTTCCTTCATAGGTTTGCTCAATCTTTCATTTGATTCATGTTCAGAGTGACTCTCGCTATTACTGTATTTATTTTCAAATAATTTTACTGTATAGTTTTGGAGAAAATTAAAGACAAACTCACCCCAATCATAAAAGTGCATTCTAGCGCTTACACCATGTCCCATCTTCAAACAGTCATAAAAAGTGTTCCTTCATAGGTTTGCTCATTCTTTCACTTGATTCCTGTTCAGAGTGACCCTGACTATTACTGTAGTTATTTTCATGTCATTTTACTGTATAGTTTTGGAGAAAAATAAAGGCCAATTCACCCCAATGACCAATGTGTATTCTAGCACATTTCAAACACTCATATAAAGTGTTCCTTCATAGGTTTGCTCATTCTTTCATTTGATTCTTGTTCAGAGTGACCCTGACTATTACTGAATTTATTTTCATGTCATGTTCCTGTATTGTTTTGGAGAAAAATAAAGGCACACTCACCCCAAACATCAAAGGTTGGGCAGTTCTCGACAAAGCTTGTCTATTTCTAAATGTAATCGCGTGCATCGCTGATGATTATACTGTCCGTGTGTTGAAAAATACTTCGATTAAACACACTCGCAACAGACACACCCCAAAGCGGAGACGTTACAGCGTTGCCAGCGGCACTGAGCGGACTTTTGCCGCTGTAGTGGACACGCACCGTGACTCCAAGATTACTGAGTCTGTCATGAGTCATGGTAGTGCGTAAATGTGTTTTTATGAGCTTAAGTGCAGAGAAGCTGCGCTCACAACTTGCAACCGTTGTTTCTCTGGCGCTGCACTTCTTTGAATCGCGAACTTCACTAGTCTATAAACTGATTGGCTGTAAAATGAACCAATCACAAGACATCTTATAGGGGGGGCACCTGGGGTGGTCAATCAAATTTCAGGGGGGGCCGGTGCCCCCCCTGGCCACCACGTAGACCCGCCCCTGTGTGACAGGTCACAGAGATAAGGAAAGAGAGTTGATAACACAAAGAAAAATGAAACTGATGCAGTGTCATGTCCTTGTCCTTGAATATGATCACACTTTTATAAATTCTTTGCTTTTCTTATTTCAGAAAAAAACTATATGCATCTTGAAGAACAACAGCATTTTCAGCATGCTGTTGTACTGATGTACAACCCATAAGACTGCAAGTGTCTACTATGGCTTTGGCACCTGCGTACATTTATTGACTCGCTGCTGCACACTAATGCACACACCTAATAAAATAATCTTCTCATATTAGGTTTTGTTTTATTACTAAAAAATTTAAAATTTTCATTTGTATCTATTGTGCAATGTCATAACACAGGTTACATAATACATATCACACCATCTTTCTGTAATTATGTCTTAATAAAACTCTTGTTTAAATTTCATTAGGTTGTAGCCTATGCAGTCTTCTAATAATCAGTCAATACTGTGCTTGATAGCTGTCACTGAGTATTAAAGGTGCCTATAAATAAAATGTATTATTATTATTATCATTACAGAATAAGCTGCAGCAGACTGACACCAAGGAGTTCTTCATGAGGACCATCACTGCTTACAAGCTTTCTGGACAATAAAAACTAAAAATAAAATAAAATAATAATAAAATGAAAAACTCAACAAATATTATTCCATCAAAACATTAACTATTTCTACTATTCACACTAACAATTAAAACCAAGTTTTTTCTTAATTTTAGAACTAGACTTGATCAGGTGGTCTACACAGATGTGGTATAGGTCACACAAGCTTGACCCATGCTTTGTAGGATTCCTTTAACTGTCAAACATATTTTATTAGATTGTCCTGGACTTAACACAAGTAGAATGCTTTTTTATGAAGTTATTTCAGTTAAGGACATTTTTAATGAGATTATACCTGAAAAGGTTTTGGATTTTTTATCATATGTTAACTTAAAAAAATATATTGTATAATATGACTTGCTGGTTATCTTTGTTCTGTTTTTATTGTATTTATATGATATTTGTGTTTTTGTAATTGAATTTTTGCCACGAAGATAGCTCTGATTGCTGACATGGCATTAAATAAAAAAGATGAGATGAGTATTCACACTGACAAGTAATTATAGCAAACTATATATTTTTTTCAACTCAAAATATAGGCTATATGCTACATTCAAAAGGACAGTATTTTACAGGGTGCAAGAGTCAAATTAGTTTGTCCAGTGCAATATTTTATTTTAAAAGTCATCAAATACGTTTTATGTAATTATTTTATTAGCTGTATAACACTTCTTTGAAACTTAGGCCTACTCTTATTTACAGAACAAATACTGAATGTTTCTGCTATGTTTATCATATAATTGAACTGGAGTAATTTTTTTTCTCCACTTTAATGGTCTGTTTGTTGTGCGTGTTATGTTTTCAAGCTACTTTTACTTTGAGTTTTGGTGGAAGCCGATAACCGCGTCGCTCAAAAGGATTCAATTTGACAGATGGTCACCTTTCCAAGACAGTGATAGGCTGTCACATGCTGTCAATCACTTTTTTTTTGTGACTGCCTGGGCCCATTAGAGCATCGATCAATAGGCTAAATGAGCGAGCGTTTTTGAAGTAGCTTACATTTTAAGTTTATTTAAAAGACATTTCTGTCAGTTTTTTGCAGGAATCCTTGTGAATTAAGTTAGTTCTTCGTATGAAGATACTGAAAAGCATTGACATATTCAGTAAAAAGGATGAGTAATCCAAGGGACAGGTAATAATACAATTAGCCATGAATTACATACAATAGGCTATCATGCAGCAAGATATACTGTAGGCCTATGTGTGTATATATTTTGACTTTATATATATATATATATATATATATATATAATCATAAACCTTTGTCAAGGTCGTTGCTGTTTAACCAATAACTAGTTTAGCGATGTAACAATAGTAGGCTAGGTGTCGGTGAGTTAATCAAACATTTCTACAATTCTGTTTGGTGCGAAAGAGGTAAGATTCTATAGCCTATTTATAATGCAGAACCCATATTTGACGCACATGAACACATATATAATATATAATGTGTGTGTACATATGAACGCACATGATGCACGCATATGTGCACATAGCATTTAATTACTTGATAACTAATTTTACAATAAAACAATATACAATAATATAGCCATTAATAAATTTGATTGCAAAATTATTTGTTTTTGAATTAGAATAAATGAAAAAGTAATTCATTATTTGAACCTTTGATTGTCAATAGAAAGAATAAGATATATATATATATATATATATATATATATATATATATATATATATATATATAAATGAAATATTAAGACATCAATCCACAAGCTCAAAATAGAAGTTATGTCCATCCCACTATAACTAATATTCATTGTTTGACCTCCTTTTACAAAAGTGTATGGAATGCTAAATAGAGAGGCTAAATGACTAGACAAATCGAATAATAGCCTAATGTAACAGGGAATTGGAAAGACAAATGGCAAACAATATTGCCCTTTTAAACACCTGATTAAAAACTGTATTCGCAATTCGTTTGTGAATCCAGTTATATATTTCTCTTTTTAAATGGCATTTTCTACATTTTGAAAATCCACTATTTAATTAGGCTATTTGTGAATTCTTGTATGTTTATGTTGACAATCTACTCATTGAGTGTTTTATGTTTTTGTTGTTTAATATTAATTATTTATTGATGGAATAATATTTAATTTATCAATTATCTTTACGATTACTCTTTTTATGGCCCATTAAAATATCAAATAATAATATTTTATTTTATTTTATTTACATATCTTTATATAATGAATTATTTTGTAAACAAATTTGTTGCCTCTATTGTATAATCAGTTAATGTAATGCTTTTTTTTTTATTTAAATTTTTTTTATCAGTGTTTATTGAAGCCAGTTTGCTATGTATATATAGTACTGGTCTATTTTTGAAAGAAGTCTCTAATGCTTATCAGTGCTGCGTTTATTTGATCAAAAATACAGAAAAAAACAGTAATATTGTGAAATAAAAAATAATAACTAATATATTAAAATAATAGTTTTCTATTTGAATATATATATTTGAATATACTTTAAAAAATAATTTATTCCTGTGATGCAAAGCTGAATTTTCAGCATCATTACTCCAGTCTTCAGTGTCACATGTCACATCCAGTCTATCACATGATCCTTTAGAAATCATTCTAATGTTCTGATTTATTATGAGTGTTGGAAACAGTTCTGCTGCCTAATATATTTGATGAATAAAAGGTTAAAAAGAACTGCATTTATTCTAAATAAAAATATATTTAATATTTCTCTATAAATCAGAAAAAAATAATATTTTCTAATAATATAAATCTTCTTTACTATCACTTTTTATCAATTTAACACATCCTTGCTGAATTAAAGTATTGATTTATTTCAAAAAAAGAAACAAAAAAAATACTGACCCCAAATTACTGACCAGTAGTGTATATTGTTGTAACAAAAGATTTCCATTTTTAAAAAATTTGCTTCTTTTTTTTATTATTATTTTTATTTTTTTACTTTTTATTCAAAATATAAAAAGTATCACAGGTTATGAAAAAATATTAAGCAGCAGAACTGTTTCCAACCTTGATAATGAATCATCATATTAGAGAGATTTCTAAAGGATCATGTGATAGACTGGAGTAATGATCCTGAAAATTCAGCTTTGCACCACAGAAATAAATGATAATTTAAAGTATAATAAATTGAAAACCAATTATTTTAAATTGTAATAATATATCACAATATTAAAAAAAGTTCTGTATTTTTTATCAAATAAATGCAGGCTTGATTACACAAGAGAGACACAAAATGCTAAAATCTATTCTCTGTAATGAATTTCTTGTGATTTTAAAAAAATATATTTTTATTTTTATTTTTTAAATATGAACATATATATATATTTTTAAATATAAACAGAGGACTATAGGGTTAATTTAAATTTTGTTCATTTTAATTTTAAAATTGTGTGTGTGTGTGTGTGTGTGTGTGTGTGTGTGTGTGTGTGTGTGTGTGTGTGTTACTTCAGAACCTGCACCTTCACCACCTTTGGAAAGGCAAGTATTACACTTAACAGACCATTTTTTAAGTGATATATAATAACATATAACATATGGGGTGCCTTAAACCTTTCTTTGATTTTTATGTTATTTTAAAGTCAAGGAGAATTTCCAAAAGCCTGGACCAAATAGTACAAAGCCTTGCGAAATTTGTTAAACCTGGGGCAAATATAAGGGACTTCAGTGTTTACAATGAAGAAGATTTATGGGGAGATGTCTGCAAAGATTTGGAAGTGCCGAATACATCAGCAAATCGGCTAAAAATTCGTAAAGCCACTGCACATTTTTGGAAGGTATTTTCTCTTCTGTAAAAAAAAAGAAAAAAGAAAATCAATTCAAATGCCATTTAATTGTTATTATGGGTTTTCTTTGTGTTGCTGATACTGTATTTTTTCAGGGCTCCTGGGAGATTCTGAAAACAGGTTCAATGGTTGACAGTACTCCTGCTGAATCTTCAGGTGAAAAGGTATAGTAACATTTTATATATTTTTACAAAACCAAAGTTAAGAGTAAAAGAGTTTCTAAACTCTTTAATATATAAAAGTTTTTATGCATATACCTTCTAAAATTTAAAATAACAATATTTTAGTCATCACAATGTCGACAAGTTACCATGAAGTTATTTTTATTTTATTTTTATTTTTATCAGGAAACTTCAGTGATCAAGAGTGGCTCAAAAGTGAGAAATGCCGATGATTTTGAGGAGCTATCTTGTGGAGAGCACAATTCCTCCTTGGTAATTTATCTGTCAGTTCATTCAGAAGGTTTTGCTATGGTGACTGTGCCATATCATCTATGATGTGAATAAATACAAATGATTGTTAAAGGATACACTTTACAGTATCCAGTTAGTATGCATTATGTAACATGAGACCCACATGTTAACTTACAGATTTCAGATCCAGTCTTTTCATTGAAAAATATGTGAAAGACAATAACTGCATATTTATGTTCAATATTTCATAATAGATTAGGCAATGTTTTCAGTTATTGTTATTATTAAAATAATATAAATTAATAAAATTGGATTAGTAATTTAGTTTGCTGTCACTTTCTCAGTGGAGCTACCTCAGATGTGTTAAGTTACAGTATATAGAAGCAGTTTAGTTTTGAATGGATTGAGACTGTTACTTAAAATGCTTTTTATTTGCACCTTTGGAATGATTAGGGTGGAAGTGATGTGGGAGACAGTATTTGGTCTCCAATTTTGGAGCCAGACAATGAATGTTCATCTTCTTTTGAAAAGGTAAACTTCTTACTTTTTTCTTTGAATAGCATTCCCTTTGTAGGTTAGATTTTTATTTATTTCAAATGTTTTTACATGGTCACCTCCAGGACATGTTGCCTGACAGTGACACTGCAAGTCATTCGGTAAAGCCGGAGACTCAACAGCTTGAATGCAAATCAGTGTTTCCTGATCAAAAGGTAATTATACATTAAAAACATAATAAACATAGTAAAAGTTAAAATGTACCTATTCTATGTTGAATTCTTATCAATGGTTTTCTTTGTGTTGCTGACAATGTCTATTTTCAGGGCTCCTGGCAGAATCTGACATCATCTTTAAAGGATGACAGCCCTCGTTCTGAAATAAAGTCTGAATCTTCAGGCGAAAAGGTAGTAAAACTGAAACAGCTCAGTTTCTGCTTCAGTAATACATTTAAGGAAAGCCATACTGGCAGAATATTAAAATAAATGTCCTTCTTCAACCCTTTCAATATCCTATCACATTCAAACAAGTATGAAAATGCAAGTATAGATAGATTAGGCCTACATGACAATTTACAAAATTATTCAAAGGGGGAATAACATTCCAGATAAAAAAACATTCTAAAGAAATAGAACCTGTATAAAACCTTTGCCTCAAAATGTGAGCTCTCTTTGAGAAATGTGAAATTATCACACATATAACAAAGATTTCTACCTTGCAGATTCACCATTACATAAATTTTTTTTAAAAAAATTATATACAATTCATCTGTTTAAAAGTAAAAGCCTGCATATCTAATTTCAATCAAAAAATGTCATGAATTATTTTTGAGTAAAAGGATAATGACAAGGAATCTGACTTGGGTGAAGCAACTTGCATTTCCACAGAGAGCAGTGGGGCAGAAGATACATTCTTCAGATGCAGTTTGCCACAGGAGCCATGCTTCTTTTTTATTGATAAAAAAGAATGGCAAGACCTGAGGAAGCATCAAAAAGGAAGATGCTTTCAAGGTTTACAGTGGACAAACGTGATTGCCAGAGGAATTAGATCAATTCACCCATACTGCAGTTTTGGCTTCAAACGCCACAGCGTGAAAACCCTGCAGTCACTAAAAACCACACCACTTTTCAAATGCAATGGCTACTGCCGGTTTGAAAATTGCCCCATTACTGTTTCTGTGGAAGTGAAAGATGAGGTCACCCTGAAAGCAGCCGTGGTATTCAGTGGAGGAGATGCGTGCCACAGTACCACTGAGCTAAAAAGAAGGCCAGTGCGTGCAGATTCACGCATATCCCTTGGAGAAACTCTGGAAACCAAACTACCCAGAAGTGTTTATTTGGATTCCATGGAAAAACTCCCCGAGATGGTGATGCAGTCTGGGTGCAGAGATGAAGCTCCAACAAAATAGGTTTTGAAAACCATTGCATGGAGCCAAAGACAGCTAAAAAGGCCTCATTCCAATGAACTTCTAAGTCTTCAAAAGCTAATTGATGAAAAGAAGGGATCAGACAATGAAGTCCTGCAGAGGGTCATGATGCACCCAAAAGGCATTATGCTGTGGTCAAAGAAAACACTGTCAGTGTTTTACCAAAGGTGCAAGGAGGATATTATCTATCTCGATGCAACTGGAAGTATACTTCAAAAAGGAAGCTCTACAAGTCCACCATACTATGTGTATGAATTGGTTGTGCGCAATCCTTCCAAGGGGGCATCTCCTCTTCCAGTTGCAACCTACCTAACTTGTGACCACACCACAGCATCTGTCACATACTTTTTGCAGGCTTTTCAAACTGACATGATGAAGCTATATGGGAAAAAAGCAGTCAAAAGGCCAATTATGATCATTTGTGATGGCTCCCTTGTACTTCAACATTCTATTTCTTTTGTATTCTGCAAACTGAGTCTGGAAAATCTTCTGCAGAAGTACTTTGAAGTAATCACTGGCCAATACCAGGCAGAAAAGTTTGATCTTCCAATCCTGCATAGGTGCCTGAGCCACATCATGAAAAATGCAAAGGATCTGTGCAAAAAACAGTAGGTATTTTTTTAAGGGAGAGTAGTTTATAATGCATTCTGAAATTATTATTATTTTTCTTTCTTGCTATCATTTTAGTATGCAAAAACATTACAAGCTTGGAATGCACAAATTTGGGCTACTTGCATGTGCATCAACTCTGAAGCAGATGGATGAGGTGCTTCTCAGTGCCACAGTCGTGTTTTGTAGTCCCTGCAGTGGAGACAATGTGGCAAAGCATTACAACAACCTACTAGTGCTTATGCAACAAGTGGGTACACTGGACGTTGATGAACAAAACATTACTGCTGAAGACTACAAGGTAATTAACACAGTGTGACTTCTATTCATGTAGAATGTTGACAGCACACAGTCACTCAGTATGGTCTTGTGTTGTAATCTCTGACTTGACCTGCTGTGGACATTTTGCATTGCATTCGCAACCATGTGTGTTTTACATCATGTACCTGAAGACAAGACACGACAGTTAAATACTTTTAAATTTACTTTTATTCAGGACACGCACTACCTCTTGCTTAATGCCTCTAGAGTAGCTGACTCAAAATTTGATGCAGAATTATTCATTAATTCTCTTTTTTTTACATTAGTATAATTAACACAATTTAGTATATGAGCATACATTTTGAATGTCTTCACAAAATCACACACACATTTTATTTATGTTTGAAACAAATACTATGTCTAACTACACAACATAGTGTGCTAGTACATTAACAAGAATGTTTAATTGTATACAATGAAGAACATTTCTTTCCAGAATGATGTGGGAACCACACCTCTCGAGAGCCACTTCCAGCAGGTAATAGAGAGAGCACCTCTTGACCTTGATGGTGAAGATAACAATTATCATGCACCAGCATTCATTGCGAGATTGGCAAAGTACTTCCTCCCACATGCAACTCTGTGGTCTGGTCTGATGCTAGGTAGGTTTTCTAAAATAAGTTATTATGATGATAACAATATAAAAAAATTACACACACACACACACACACACACACACACATTCATATTGTCATCTTTTCTTATTATCACGTAATACTTTAGGCGATATTGGTCGTCATGGTACAGGTTCAGCATACCAGCATTTCAGCAAGATTCATAAAGAAGTCAGTCAGTCCAAAAAACAGGTAAAACTTAGATTATTAATTTTAATAACTCGTTGATAAAAAGCCGAATTTGTGCTTTAATGTGTTGCCTTTAAAAAATATTTTTCAGAACTTTACACAGGACAATCGAACACAGGGAATTATGGAAAAAAGTCAATGGGACCTCAAAAAAAGTAGGTTCCAGAGAAGGAGACTCACACGACTGGATGACTTTGTGCAGATATATCAAAGGATGCATGATGCACAGCTGCGTGAATATGAAGACACAGAAAGAGCAAGAAAGAAAGTATGGAAATATTTTGTACCT
This sequence comes from Squalius cephalus, assembly GCA_022829025.1. Classification (NCBI taxonomy): domain Eukaryota; kingdom Metazoa; phylum Chordata; class Actinopteri; order Cypriniformes; family Leuciscidae; genus Squalius; species Squalius cephalus. Next base: position 11,390,472 of record CM040794.1, read on the forward strand.
TTTACAAAACATTGCCAATTTAATGACTCTTAGTTATAAACACAAGATGTTGGAATATATTTCATACAAAAAATTATGTATGTGCATATACTATATCTCTTTCAGTCCTTTCGAGTGGAAATGGAACAGTGGAAAAAGAAAAGTCAGAAGCGTAAAGGAGTATACGTTTCTCCACTAGTGAAGGGTCTTCCATTCAAAGATGTGAGAAGCAAGGTAATTTTAATAAATAAATAATAAAAATAATTATAATAATTATAATAAAACTATTAAAAATCTAGAAGAATTTGTTGTATGTACAATTATTAATTTAAAATCAATTATTATGTGTTTGCTAAATATCATATGAATCAAATATTTGTGTGTGTATGTGTGTGTTTCAGAAGTCTTCAAAGACACCCCCAAAAGTACATGAGGAAAAACAAGAAGATGTGATCCAAAATCAGGTTTCTTTCTTCTAAATATCTTTAATATCTGAACTAAAAGACTAATTGGTTAGATGGCAAGTGAATTATGATAGCAGTATAGCCTTTCAAGACATATGGGGCGCCGTTTGTAAAGCGGCTCACGCTGAAAATAACAGCAACATTTAGTCACATTTAGCTTCAAACAATGTTTAAAAAACTGGTATGAATTTTTGACAGTCACTTTTTACCACATTTACAACAATATTTGTCAACTTAGAGATATTTTAAATAGTTAAATCTAAATATTAAATGTTACACCTAGCCTAAATGTTAAATGTTAAATCTAAATGCTAAATATAAATATAAATGTTAAATCTAAATCTAAATCTAAATGTTAAATATAAATGTTAAATATAAATATAAATATAAATGTTAAATATAAATATTAAATCTAAATCTAAATGTTAAATATAAATGTTAAATGTTAAATCTAAATCTAAATGTTAAATCTAAATATTAAATCTAAATCTAAATGTTAAATCTAAATGTTAAATCTAAATCTAAATGTTAAATCTAAATGTTAAATCTAAATCTAAATGTTAAATCTAAATCTAAATCTAAATGTTGAATCTAAATGTTTCGGGTGAAACTAAATATTTAACTAATATGCAAATTCAAAATGCCGGTAACAGGAAGTGCCAAAATAAAAGCTCGAGGTGGTCAGTGTGTGTTTATAGCATGGTTTATAGAGTCAAATAACGAATAAAAACCATCTCATCCGAGGAAATGGACTCTTGGACATGGATTATCGTGATAATAACTACCTAAAATAATAAACACGTTTGGAGAAACTTTATTTGAAGAGTAGGCTAGTGTCACTTTTATGAAAAGTGCGGGACTTATGACCTGTAGCCATAATAGCCAGCCACTAGGGGGCTCACTTTGACTGAATGTCATGTCATTACTCTCATCACGAAACTCTACAGTTTCTCCAAACGTGTTTATTATTTTAGGTAGTTATTATCGTTATATTATAGTTATTATTATGAGATGGTTTTTATTCGTTATTTGACACTATAAACCATGCTATAAACACACACTGACCACCTCAAGCTTTTATTTTGGCACTTCCGGTTACCGGCATTTTGAATTTGCATATTAGTTAAATATTTAGTTTCACCCGAAACATTTAGATTTAGATTTAGATTTAACATTTAGATTTAGATTTAACATTTAGATTTAGATTTAACATTTAGATTTAACATTTAGATTTAGATTTAACATTTAGATTTAGATTTAATATGTAGATTTAACATCTAGATTTATATTTAACATTTAGATTTATATTTAATATTTATATTTAACATTTAGATTTATATTTAACATTTAGATTTAACATTTAGATTTAGATTTAACATTTATATTTATATTTAGCATTTAGATTTAATATTTAACATTTAGGTCTAACATTTAATATTTAGATTTAACTATTTAAAATATCTCTAAGTTGACAAATATTGTTGTAAATGTGGTAAAAAGTGACCGTCAAAAATTCATACCAGTTTTTAAACATTGTTTGAAGCTAAATGTGACAAAATGTTGCTGTTATTTTCAGCGTGAGCCGCTTTACAAACGGCGCCCCATAAAGACATTGTCAGCAAGTTGCACAAATATTATGCTAAATAGATACATTTTGAGTATGCATTTGCATTTAACATGAACGTGACTACTGATCTAATCTTCATGTCTAATGATCTTAAAATTTTCACAACTTGTTTGGAAAAACAAATCTTGGTGTTGTCCAGTGTACAATTGGTGGTAGGTAAGCATATTTACAATGTTAATCAATTCCACACTATTACACATCACAGGCAGAGAGGAAAGGTGATAGTGCTGATCAAATGTACGTGGAGCCCAAAACACTTGAGAAGACTGAAGACCAGAGAAAGGTAAGATTCAATAGAATATTTAATATAACACTTAAAATTATGCTTTAATACCATGTCATCATTGCATTAAATGGTTTATTATTGCATTATTATGATTACATTTAATCTCATAAAGGCCCCCACATTTATTTTGTGGTTTTCTATTTGCTTTGTTCATCAATTCCACTATTACACATCACAGGCAGAGAGGAAAGGTGATAGTGCTGATCAAATGTATGTGGAGCCCAAAACACTTGAGAAGACTGAAGACCAGAGAAAGGTAAAATCATTTGAAAAATTAAAATAACACATGAAATGATTTAGACAGTTGATCCGTTGCGCTTAAAGAAGATTAAAGAAAATAGTCCAACGCCGTGGTACAACGAGCACACTCGGGCCCTTAAGAGAGCAGCCAGAAAAATGGAGCACAACTGGAAGAAAACAAAATTAGAGGTATTTCGGATTATATGGAAAGAGAGCTCGATTACTTACAGAGAGGCTAATAAAATGTCATTATTGCATTACGTGGTTTATTATTGCATTTTTTTTTTTATTGCATTTGATCTCATTGGACCTCACATTAATCTTACGGTTCTCTAGAAGGTCCCGGTCCAAACTTAGCACTGAAACTGCTGTCCCCCCTTAAAAAGACACTTAATAGACTAAGTTCACACACAACATTAAACAGTAACATTTTGTGTTTAAATAGCATCAAATTTAAAATTTAAGTGACATACAAAGCGGAGTAATAATTTGTATCTTCTGTATTTACAGAAAGCTCTTGTGAAGAATATCAGGAGAAGACAATCGAAAATCGAGGGGCCAATCTGGAACGATTCATGTCCATTAGAAATAACTGCTCCTAGAAGACTATCCAGGCCAACAAAAGTAAACATGCTGCAACAAATCCTTCACCAGGATTACTGCTTGACCTGTGATACTATCGACCTGGCCAGCTACTTCATGGCAAAGGACAATATGGACATTGATGGGTTTCAGTCAGTTCTGCCCTTTAGTGCTATTGCACGTGGAGGGATTGTGGGAACTCCACAAAAAAAGTTTGTGCAGATATTGAACATTCGGCAAAACCACTGGATCACAGTAAGCAATTTATTTTGTGATGAAAATCAGCTCTCTGTGTATGACAGTAAAAGTGCCCCTCTGGACCCAAGAATCCTACAGACACTGTCCTGGCTGGTAAGGCCAAAGTCAGACCATTTTGATGTTCTGCAACCAGCTGTGCAGCAGCAATCAAATCTAAGCAACTGTGGCGTATTTTCAATAGCATTTGCATATGCTCTGTGCAAGGGTCATCCACCAGAGTTATGCATATTTAATGAAGGCAGACTAAGGGCCCAATTGTATGCTTCATTAACCAAAAACAGCATCACATTTGGCATGAAGACTCGAGAGAGTAAAGCGGAGGCAAACGTGACCAAAACTGCAGTAGCAGTGTACTGTCTTTGCAGAACCGCTCATTACAATGAGCTCATGGTCCAGTGCAGCAAATGCCAAGAGTGGTATCATCCTACATGTGTAGACATACCCAGAACGGTAATTGGAAATGATCAGGTCTGGCAATGTTTCAAATGCAACTGATGTAGTGGACACTACATGAGGAAGCATGTTTTAAAACAAATTTTAAGAAACACTGGTGGAAAACTAAAAGAGTGGAGTGGAAGAAAGCTTTGTTATTATTTTTATTTTATTATTATTATTTTTTTGTATTTTTTTATTATTATTTAAAGTTTAAATTTAAGTGTGTCACTGCTGTATTTTAACCTTGGATTTGATTTTTTTTTTCTAAGATGTTTTATTTGTTTTTTTTTTACTCCCTAAATAAAAGTGTAATCCAGATCCTTATTTATTTATGTTCTAACAAAAAAAAAATCAAGATTTTTTTTTTTTTTTTACAAAAGTTAATGTATAAATGTAATTATGCAAATTATTTTATTTTTCATGAATAAATACGCTGTAAGACTGCACTTTCTGGGTTGATTTTGACTTTATTTTTCTTTAAAATACAGTAAAATGACTTGAAAATACATACGGTAATAGTCATGGTCACTATGAACAGGAATAAAATAAAAGTGTGAGCAAACCTATGAAGGAAAACTTTTTATGTGTGTTTGAACATGGGACATGGTGTAAGTGCTAGAGGTGAATTGGCCTTTACTTTTCTCCAAAACCATACAGTAAAATGACATGAAAATAAACACAGTAATAGCCAGGGTCACTCTGAACAGGAATCAAGTGAAAGAATGAGCAAACCTATGAAGGAACACTTTTTATAAGTGTTTGAAAATGGGACATGGTGTAAGCCCTAGAATGCACTTTGATGATTGGGGTGAGTTTGTCTTTACTTTTCTCCAAAACTATACAGTAAAATGACATGGAAATAAATACAGTAATAGTCAGGGTCACTCTGAACAGGAATCGAGTGAAAGAATGAGCAAACCTATGAAGGAACATTTTTTAAGAGTGTTTGAAAATGGGGCATGGTGTAAGCGCTAGAATGCACTTTGATGATTGGGGTGAGATTGTCTTTAATTTTCTCCAAAACTATACAGTAAAATGACATGAAAATAAATACAGGAATAGTCAGGGTCACTCTGAACAGGAATCAAGTGAAAGAATGAGCAAACCTATGAAGGAACACTTTTTATGAGTGTTTGAAGATGGGACATGGTATAAGTACTAGAATGCACAAATGATTGGGGTGAACTGGCCTTTATTTTTCTCCACAACTATACAGTAAAATGACATGAAAATGATAACAGTAATAGCCAGAGTCACTCTGAACATGAATCAAATGAAAGAATGAGCAAACCTATGAAGGAACACTTTTTATAAGTGATTGAAAATGGGATATGGTGTAAGCGCTAGAATGCACTTTTATGATTGGGGTGAGTTTGTCTTTACTTTTCTCCAAAACTATACAGTAAAATGACATGAAAATAAATACAGTAATAGTCAGGGTCACTCTGAACAGGAATCAAGTGAAAGAATGAGCAAACCTATGAAGGAACACTTTTTATAAGTGTTTGAAAATGGGACATGGTGTAAGAGCTAGAATGCACTTTGATGATTGGGGTGAGTTTGTCTTTACTTTTCTCCAAAACTATACAGTAAAATGACAGAGAAATAAATACATTAATAGTCAGGGTCACTCTGAACAGGAATCAAGTGAAAGAATGAGCAAACCTATGAAGGAACACTTTTTATGAGTGTTTGAAAATGGGACATGCTGTAAGTACTAGAATGCACTTAAATAATTGTGGTGAACTGGCCCTTATTTTTCTCAAACTATACAGTAAAATGACATGAAAATAAATACAGGAATAGTCAGAGCCAGTCTGAACAGTAATCAAGTGAAAGAATGAGCAAACCTATGAAGGAACACTTTTTATGAGTGTTTGAAGATGGGACATGGTGTAAGTACTAGAATGCACTTTGATGATTGGGGTGAATTGGCCTTTATTTTTCTCCAAAACTATACAGTAAAATGACATGAAAATAAATACAGTAATAGCCAGGGTCACTCTGAACAGGAATCAAATGAAACAATGAGCAAACCTATGAAGGAACACTTTTTATAAGTGTTTGAAAATGGGACATGGTGTAAGCGCTAGAATGCACTTTGATGATTGGGGTGAGTTTGTCTTTGCTTTTCTCCAAAACTATACAGTAAAATGACATAGAAATAAATACAGTAATAGTCAGGGTCACTCTAAACAGGAATCAAGTGAAAGAATGAGCAAACCTATGAAGGAACATTTTTTATGAGTGTTTGAAAATGGGACATGGTGTAAGCGCTAGAATGCACTTTGGTGATTGGGGTGAATTTGTCTTTAATTTTCTGCAAAACTATACAGTAAAATGACATGAAAATAAATACAGGAATAGTCAGGGTCACTATGAACAGGAATCAAGTGGAAGAATGAGCAAACCTATGAAGGAACACCTTTTATGAGTGTTTGAAAATGGGACATGGTGTAAGTACTAGAATGCACATAAATGATTGGGGTGAACTGGCCTTTATTTTTCTCCAAAACTATACAGTAAAATGACATGAAAATAAATACAGGAATAGTCAGGGTCACTCTGAACAGGAATCAAGTGAAAGAATGAGCAAACCTATGAAGGAACATTTTTTATGAGTGTTTGAAAATGGGACATGGTGTAAGTACTAGAATGCACGTAAATAATTGGGGTGAACTGGCCCTTGTTTTTCTCCAAAACTATACAGTAAAATGACATGAAAATAAATACAGTAATAATCAGAGCCAGTCTGAACAGGCATCAAGTGAAAGAATGAGCAAACCTATGAAGGAACACTTTTTATGAGTGTTTGAAGATGGGACATGGTGTAAGCGCTAGAATGCACTTTGATGATTGGGGTGAATTGGCCTTTATTGTTCTCCAAAACTATACAGTAAAATGACATGAAAATAAATACAGTAATAGCCAGGGTCACTCTGAACATGAATCAAATGAAAGAATGAGCAAACCTATGAAGGAACATTTTTTATGAGTGTTTGAAAATGGGACATGGGGTAAGTACTAGAATGCACTTTGATGATTGGGGTGAATTGGCCTTTATTTTTCTCCAAAACTATACAGTAAAATGACATGAAAATAAATACAGTAATAATCAGAGCCAGTCTGAACAGGCATCAAGTGAAAGAATGAGCAAACCTATGAAGGAACACTTTTTATGAGTGTTTGAAGATGGGACATGGTTTAAGCGCTAGAATGCACTTTGATGATTGGGGTGAGTTTGTCTTTACTTTTCTCCAAAACTATACAGTAAAATGACATGGAAATAAATACAGTAATAGTCAGGGTCACTCTGAACAGGAATCGAGTGAAAGAATTAGACAACCTATGAAGGAACATTTTTTATGAGTGTTTGAAAATGGGACATGGTGTAAGCGCTAGAATGCACTTTGATGATTGGGGTGAGTTTGTCTTTAATTTTCTCCAAAACTATACAGTAAAATGACATGAAAATAAATACAGTAATAGTCAGGGTCACTCTGAACAGGAATCAAGTGAAAGAATGAGCAAACCTATGAAGGAACATTTTTTATGAGTGTTTGAAAATGGGACATGGGGTAAGTACTAGAATGCACTTTGATGATTGGGGTGAATTGGCCTTTACTTTTCTCCAAAACTATACAGTAAAATAACATGAAAATAAATACAGTAATAGACAGGGTCACTCTGAACAGGAATCAAATGAAACAATGAGCAAACCTATGAAGGAACACTTTTTATAAGTGTTTGAAAATGGGACATGGTGTAAGCGCTAGAATGCACTTTGATAATTGGGGTGAGTTTGTCTTTAATTTTTTCCAAAACTATACAGTAAACTAATTTGGCAATGAATACAGTAATAATCAGGATCACTCTGAATAAGAATCAAATGAAATAATGAGAAAACCTATAATAGAAAGATTTTTATAAGTGTTTGAAAATAGGACATGGTGTAAGTACTAGAATGCACATAAATGATTGGGGTGAACTGGCCTTTATTTTTCTCCAAAACTATACAGTAAAATTACATGAAAATAAATACAGTAATAGTCAGGGTCACTCTGAACAGGAATCAAGTGAAAGAATGAGCAAACCTATGAAGGAACACTTTTTATGAGTGTTTGAAGATGGGACATGGTGTAAGTACTAGAATGCACTTTTGGTGATTGGGGTGAATTGGCCTTTATTTTTCTCCAAAACTATAGAGTAAAATGACATGAAAATAAATACAGTAATAGCCAGGGTCACTCTGAACAGGAATCAAATGAAACAATGAGCAAACCTATGAAGGAACACTTTTTATAAGTGTTTGAAAATGGGACATGGTGCAAGCGCTAGAATGCACTTTGATGATTGGGGTGAGTTTGTCTTTACTTTTCTCCAAAACTATACAGTAAAATGACATAGAAATAAATACAGTAATAGTCAGGGTCACTCTGAACAGGAATCGAGTGAAAGAATGAGCAAACCTATGAAGGAACATTTTTTATGAGTGTTTGAAAATGGGACATGGTGTAAGTACTAGAATGCACATAAATGATTGGGTTGAACTGGCCTTTATTTTTCTCCAAAACTATACAGTAAAATGACATGAAAATAAATACAGGAATAGTCAGTGTCACTCTGAACAGGAATCAAGTGGAAGAATGAGCAAACCTATGAAGGAACACTTTTTATAAGTGTTTGAAAATGGGACATGGTGTAAGTACTAGAATGCACATAAATGATTGGGTTGAACTGGCCTTTATTTTTCTCCAAAACTATACAGTAAAATGACATGAAAATAAATACAGTAATAGTCAGGGTCACTCTGAACAGGAATCAAGTGAAAGAATGAGCAAACCTATGAAGGAACACTTTTTATAAGTGTTTGAAAATGGGACATGGTGTAAGAGCTAGAATGCACTTTGATGATTGGGGTGAGTTTGTCTTTACTTTTCTCCAAAACTATACAGTAAAATGACAGAGAAATAAATACATTAATAGTCAGGGTCACTCTGAACAGGAATCGAGTGAAAGAATGAGCAAACCTATGAAGGAACATTTTTTATGAGTGTTTGAAAATGGGACATGGTGTAAGCGCTAGAATGCACTTTGATGATTGGGGTGAGTTTGTCTTTAATTTTCTCCAAAACTATACAGTAAAATGACATGAAAATAAATACAGTAATAGTCAGGGTCACTATGAACAGGAATCAAGTGGAAGAATGAGCAAACCTATGAAGGAACACTTTTTATGAGTGTTTGAAAATGGGACATGGTGTAAGTACTAGAATGCACATAAATGATTGGGGTGAACTGGCCTTTATTTTTCTCCAAAACTATACAGTAAAATGACATGAAAATAAATACAGGAATAGTCAGGGTCACTCTGAACAGGAATCAAGTGAAAGAATGAGCAAACCTATGAAGGAACATTTTTTATGAGTGTTTGAAAATGGGACATGGGGCCGGTTTCACAAAGCTATTTTAGACCGGTCTATAGTGTTAGACAAGTCTAAAATGTGCTCATAGACTAGTCTAATGCAAGTTAGACTGTTTCACAAAAATAAAGACTGACTTAATTTAGACCAAAAAAATTAGACACCTTACCCCCAGGCTAACTTAGGTCTAAGACTCTATGTTACCTTGGCAACCAGCAGTAACAATCAGTTACATTACAAACTGCCAAAAGAAAATGGAAAATGGCTCGTAATTTAAACATTTCTTCTTGTTACTACATTCCCAAGTAAAATGTCCTTGTAACTGTTAGGGCCGTTACATAGTCAACGCGAGCAACGATTGACGCGCTCCCTTTCATACGCAAGCGTCACGGGCGATGCGTGAAATGCAATACACCGTGACTGCTCAAACAGGGGGTAGTAGAGTCATAGCTCTGAATGCCCGTCTATTTCGCTTCAAACGCTCGCTTTATACGCGCGTCCTATTCAACTTGGACGTGCGAATGGATTTTAAATGTTCAAAGCGTCGAATTAGACGCGATAGACGCGTTTGGTGTGAACGCTGTATAATAACAGGCTGCGATGTCAAGATTGCAATGCTGGAATGTGTGTGTGTGTCAGAGAGAGAGAGAAACACGGGCGCGATCTAACAGTGGAAACATAAAAACATACTGTGTCATTTATACTCCTCCAACAAACACATATTTTCCGCTGGGGTAAACTGCACTGAGCGGTTGAATGTGCTTACTCGATCCGCCATGTTTTTTGTTTTGAAAAGTGTCTTATTTTACCCAGAATGCATTGCAGTGTACAGTGGTTGACAAAATTGATGGCACCCCTGATAAATATGATAAAAAATGGCTTTAAAAAATAAATCTGCATTGTTTATCCTTTTGATCTTTCATTAAAAAAATTCACAAAAATCTAACCTTTCATTGAAGTAAAAGAATTGAAAGTGGGGGCAAATCACATTACAAAATAAATGTTTTTCTCCAAAACACGCTGGCCATAATTGTTGTCACCCTGTTATTAAATACTTTTTGCAACCTCCCTTTGCCAAGATAACTGCTCTGAGTCTTCTCCTATAATGCCTGATGAGTTTGGACAACACCTGACAAGAGATCAGAGACCATTCCTGCATACAGAATCTCTCCAGATCCTTCAGATTCACAAGTTCATGTTGGTGCTTCTTCTCTTCAGTTCACTCCACTCATCAGGTCAGGGAACTGGGACGGTCATGGCAGAAGCTTCATTTTGTGCTCAGTTACCCATTTTTGTGTTGATTTTGATGTTTGTTTTGGACCGTTGTCCTGATGGAAGATCCAACCACGGCCCATTATAAGATTTCTAGCAGAGGCCATAAGGTTTTAAATTTTTTATCTGTTTGTATTTGCTAGAATCCATAATACCATGTATCTGAACAAGATGTCCAGGACCTCCAGCAAATAAATAGGCCCACAACATATAAGATTCAGCAGTATATTTAACCGTAGGCATGGGGTACTTTTTATCCCTGTTTGCACCAAACACATCTGGTGAGTTTGCTGCCAAAAAGCCCTTTTTTTGGTTTCATCTGAACATAGAATCCGGTCCCTTTTGAAGTTCCAGTCGTGTCTGACAACTGAATATGCTGGAGTTTATTTTTGGAGGAGCGAGGAGGATTTTTCTTGAAACCCTCCCAAACAACATGTGGGGATGTAGGGGTTGTTTGATAATTTTTTTTTAGGCTTTCTGACCCCAAGACTCAACTAATCTCTGCAATTCTCCATCTATGATCCTTGGAGAGTCTTTGGCCAATCAAACTTTCCTCCTCACCGTCCATTAAGAAAATATAGACACACGTCCTCTTCCTGGCAGATTCGTCACATCTTTAGTTGATTATAAATTCTTAATTATTGCCCTGATGGTCAAAATGGGGATTTTCAATGCTTTAGCTATTTTCTTAAAGCCACTTTCTATTTTGTGAAGCTCAACAATCTTTTGCTGCACATCAGAACTATATTCTTTGGTTTTACTCATTGTGATGGATGATTAAGGGAATTTGGCCTTTGTGCTTCCTCATATTTAAACTCCTGTGAAACAAGAAGTCATAGCTGGACAATTTCATGTTCCTAGTCACCCTGGTGTGCTAAAAAAGGTAAATATTAATGAGAATATACTTCAGAGATATTTTTCTCATAAAAAATTCTAGGGGTGACAACAATTATGGCCAGCGTGTTTTGGAGAAAAACATTTATTTCATAATGTGATTTACCCCCCAATTTCAATTCTTTTACTTCAATGAAAGGTTAGACTTTTGCGAATTTTTTGAAGGAGAGATCAAAAGGATAAACAATGCAGATTTATTTTTTACAGCCATTTTTTATCATATTTATCAGGGGTGCCATCAATTTTGTCCACCACTGTAGTCCTACTTAAGATAGTCAGAGTCTTAAGTGCTTTGTGCAACGGTCTGATTTAGATGTCTATCTGAAGTCTGACTATCTACTATATCTAAGCCATAGTCAAAGTCTATCTTTGTGAAACCGGCCCATGGTGTAAGTACTAGAATGCACGTAAATAATTGGGGTGAACTGGCCCTTATTTTTCTTCAAAACTATACAGTAAAATGACATGAAAATAAATACAGTAAATAGTCAGAGCCAGTCTGAACAGGAATCAAGTGAAAGAATGAGCAAACCTATGAAGGAACACTTTTTATGAGTGTTTGAAGATGGGACATGGTGTAAGCGCTAGAATGCACTTTGATGATTGGGGTGAATTGGCCTTTATTTTTCTCCAAAACTACACAGTAAAATGACATGAAAATAAATACAGTAATAGTCAGAGCCAGTCTGAACAGGAATCAAGTGAAAGAATGAGCAAACCTATGAAGGAACACTTTTTATGAGTGTTTGAAGATGGGACATGGTGTAAGTACTAGAATGCACTTTGATGATTGGGGTGAGTTTGTCTTTACTGTTCTCCAAAACTATACAGTAAAATGACATGAAAATAAATACAGTAATAGCCAGGGTCACTCTGAACAGGAATCAAATGAAAGAATGAGCAAACCTATGAAGGAACACTTTTTATGAGTGTTTGAAAATGGGACATGGTGTAAGCGCTAGAATGCACTTTGATAATTGGGGTGAGTTTGTCTTTAATTTTCTTCAAAACTATACAGTAAACTAATTTGGCAATGAATACAGTAATAGTCAGGGTCACTCTGAACAAGAATCAAAGGAAATAATGAGCAAACCTATAATAAAAAGATTTATATGAGTGTTTGAAAATAGGACATGGTGCAAGTGCTAGAATGCACATACATGATTGTGGTGAATTGGCCTTTATTTTTCTCCAAACACTTACAGTAAAATGACTTTAACATAAATACAGTAATAGTTAGGGTCACTCATATGAGTGTTTGAAAATGGGACATTATGTAAGTGCTAGAACGTAAAATAAAATGGCAAAACTGTGACCTTTTATATATAAAATGCCTGTGTGTGTGCGCGCGTGTGCATGTGTGTGTGTGTGTTTTGAGTATCATATTTCATACATCAGGTATGAATGTATATTTCATAGATCAGGTTTTTATAGCTCATAGGCAATTCAATGAGGATTAACAGATTAAAAGGCACCAAAAGCCTGTTGTGTCATATTTGTCATTTACTTTAAAATGTAAGTAAATAAATAAATAAACAAACAAAAATACATGATGTATAATAATTAATGAATACTTTATATATACAAACATTAAAATCAACAATAAGAATGCAAAACAATTAATGTATGATAATTAACATTAATAATTTAATTTACATAATTTAATTTAAATTTAATTTACATAAATTAATAAAGTATAATAATTAATGTATCATATATTAAACATTCAAATTGACAATAAAAATGAATGGTGTACAATAATTAACATTAATATGAACATGAATAAATTATGTAATAATTAATGTAAATCATAGGCCTAAAATTATTAAAATAATAAAAAATAAACAAATATAAAAGTCATATCTTAAAAACAAAATCATGAAAATGTAAAAAAAAAGAATGATGTATTAATATGAAACATGAATATATTATGGAATAATTAATGTAAATCATAGGCCTACAAACATTAAAATAATAAAGATTAAACACAATTAAAAGTCGTATTTAAAAAAAAAAAATCATGAAATTTAATTATTTGTGTCCTAATAAGATGGAAAATAGCAGAAAATGTGTCTTAAAATCAATTTTGGGCTCTTCCAGCACCCATACCGTAAGTACACAAATAGACGCACATACTAAAAAAAATGTGCGGCTGGCTTGACCGTGTATTTTCAACGCGCGGCCCACTTGACCGCAGTGTTCTACTCGCGCGAGCTCAATTTTTTGAATCGACTCCTGGTAGAAGAGCTGCACGATGGGTGAATTTTAACTTTATTTATTATCATTATTTAGTTGTTTTATGTTAATTGAATAATAGCTGACATGTTGAAAGTTAATTAAGTAACAGTAAAGTATCAACAATTGTTTTGTTGTATCCGTTGTCTAGGCAACTGTCACAGTGTCTGGTCTGTTTCCCCGGGTGTCCACTAGAGGTCTCCTTCCCTTCCTGTCACTATACACTCTGGAACCGCATTCCCCATAATCCTTTGTCTGTTCTCATCACTCGTGATTGCACTCAGCTGTTCCCTATCACATTGTTAGTGTCTGTGTATAAATACCCTGTCTGTTTCAGTTCATGTCACGGAGTCATTGTTGAATGTCACGCTACACATTGGAGGTCTGTTTCAAGTCTGTTCTTATTTTGTTTCTTGTTTATTTTGTGTATTTGTTATCGGACTGATTAAAATGTTTTTCGACCCTTGCATGGATGACTACGATTCTGATTACTTTAATTCTGACCTTTGCATGGATGACGATGAATTGGATTGCCCTGACTATAACATTGCTACATTTGGATCCACCCACTTCTCTGTATTGTCCCGTGACAGAATGACTCCGTCACCTAATGGATCCAGTAGCCTGAACATTTTTCAGGGCTGTGCTGTATTGGTCCGCCAGAATGAGGAGGCTATGGCGCTCAAATCCCCTAAAACCCCTTCCATTGATGACAGAGAGTCTTTTAGGGGAACCCGTCTGTCCAGATTTTCAGGGACTCGTGGAGCCCGCAGGGGAGGAAGTACTAGAGGTGAGCCCAGGACCCACTCTCCACTCCGGTCTTTCCTCGACCATGGGCCAGTGATGCTCAGCCCAGAGCACCCTTCGCTGCGGGTCCTGTTCAGCACAGAGCCTGCACCTCGCCATAAGAAACGACGGAGGAGGAGGAGGAAGACTTCCCTTCTCTCTGTCGTCCCGGAGGTCGTCCCCGTACAGGCCGCTGTGGTACCGGTGGTCGTCTCCGTACAGCCCGCTGTCATCCCGGAGGTCGTCTCCGTACAGCCCGCTGTCATCCCGGAGGTCGTCTCCGTGCAGCCCGATGTCATCCCGGAGGTCGTCCCCATGCAGCCCGGTGTCATCCCGGAGGTCGCCCCCGTTCAGCCCACGGTCATCCCGGAGATCGTCCCGGAGATACCCACCATCAGCCCTGCCATGGCAAGGAAGGCTGTCTTCCTCTTTTATGCAGTAGCTGTACTGCGTGCTTGGAGGAGACACAGCAGGTCTGCTGATCCAAGGACTGTTCAGGTCACGTCGGCCGATCCAGAGACTGTTCACGTCACGCCTGCCGAGCCTGTGTCTTCAGACAAGATGGCCGCCGCCGAGCCTGTTCACGTCACGCCTGCCGAGCTTGTGTCTTCGGACAAGAAGGCCGCCGCCGAGCCTGTTCACGTCACGCCTGCCGAGCCTGTGTCTCCTGACAAGATGGCCGCTGTCGAGCCTGTGTCTGTTCCTGAGCCTGAGCCGGTGGCGTCTGTTCCTGAGCCTGAGCCGGTGGCATCTGTTCCTGAGCCTGAGCCGGTGGTGCCAGTTCCAGTGCCAGTTCCAGTGCCAGTTCCAGTGGTGCCAGTTCCAGTGCCTGAGCCGGTGGTGCCAGTTCCAGTGCCTGAGCCGGTGGTGCCAGTTCCAGTGCCTGAGCCGGTGGTGCCAGTTCCAGTGCCTGAGCCGGTGGTGCCAGTTCCAGTCCCTGAGCCGTTGGTGCCAGTTCCAGTGCCAGTTCCGGTGGTGCCAGTTCCAGTGCCTGAGCCGGTGGTGCCAGTTCCAGTCCCTGAGCCGTTGGTGCCAGTTCCAGTGCCAGTTCCGGTGGTGCCAGTTCCAGTGCCTGAGCCGGTGGTGCCAGTTCCTGTTCCTGAGCCTGAGCCGGTGGTGCCAGTTCCTGAGCCTGAGCCGGTGGTGCCAGTTCCTGAGCCGGAGCCGGTGGTGTCTGTTCCGGAGCCGGAGCCAGTGTCTGTTCCTGAGCCTGAGCCGGTGGTGCCAGTTCCTGAGCCTGAGCCGGTGGTGCCAGTTCCTGAGCCTGAGCCGGTGGTGCCAGTTCCTGAGCCTGAGCCGGTGGTGCCAGTTCCTGAGCCGGTGGTGCCAGTTCCTGAGCCTGAGCCGGTGGTGCCAGTTCCTGAGCCGGAGCCAGTGTCTGTTCCTGAGCCGGAGCCAGTGTCTGTTCCTGAGCCGGAGCCAGTGTCTGTTCCTGAGCCGGAGCCAGTGTCTGTTCCTGAGCCGGAGCCAGTGTCTGTTCCTGAGCCGGAGCCAGTGTCTGTTCCTGAGCCGGAGCCAGTGTCTGTTCCTGAGCCGGAGCCAGTGTCTGTTCCTGAGCCGGAGCCAGTGTCTGTTCCTGAGCCGGTGCATGTGTCTGTTCCTGTTCCTGAGCCGGTGCATGTGTCTGTTCCAGTCCCTGAGCCGGTGGTGTCTGTTCCAGTCCCTGAGCCGGTGGTGTCTGTTCCAGTCCCTGAGCCGGTGGTGTCTGTTCCAGTCCCTGAGCCGGTGGTGTCTGTTCCAGTCCCTGAGCCGGTGGTGTCTGTTCCAGTCCCTGAGCCGGTGTCTGTTCCTTCGCCGTGGCCGCCCGAGGGGTCGTCTCCGCCGTGGCCGCCCGATGAACAGTCCGCTCCACCCTGGCCGCCTGAGGGAAAATCTCCGCCCTGGCCGCCTGATGGACTGTCTGCTCCGCCCTGGCCGCCTGAGGGAAGGTCTCCATCCTGGCCGCCAGATGGACTGTCTGCTCCGCCCTGGCCGCCTGAAGGGTCGTCTCCACCCTGGCCGCCAGATGGATTGTCTACTCCGCCCTGGCCGCCTGATGGGTCGTCTGCTTCGCCCTGGCCATCCGACGGACTACCTGCTTCGCCCTGGCCGCGGCTAAACCGTCACCCCCTGTTTCCATTCCCTGCCATGGTCCTGGCCCTCCATCACTCCCCCTGATCCTCCACCGTTCCACCTCCCTCCTGGACTCTTGTTGGTTTTTGTTTCTTGTCGTGGAGCGTCTGGTAGCCGCTCCGTAGAGGGGGGGGTTATGTCACAGTGTCTGGTCTATTTCCCCGGGTGTCCACTAGAGGTCTCCTTCCCTTCCTGTCACTATACACTCTGGAACCGCATTCCCCATAATCCTTTGTCTGTTCTCATCACTCGTGATTGCACTCAGCTGTTCCCTATCACATTGTTAGTGTCTGTGTATAAATACCCTGTCTGTTTCAGTTCATGTCACGGAGTCATTGTTGAATGTCACGCTACACATTGGAGGTCTGTTTCAAGTCTGTTCTTGTTTTGTTTCTTGTTTATTTTGTGTATTTGTTATCGGACTGATTAAAATGTTTTTCGACCCTTGCATGGATGACTACGATTCTGATTACTTTAATTCTGACCTTTGCATGGATGACGATGAATTGGATTGCCCTGACTATAACATTGCTACATTTGGATCCACCCACTTCTCTGTATTGTCCCGTGACAGCAACAATGTTACATGTTTACTAGCTGACTCGAGTGAAAACGTTAACCAAACGAGTTATTTGATATATTCTTGTTTATCTTATTGTACGTAACTGGCATTATACATTATTTTACAAAGAAATAATATATTGCCAGTTACGTACAATGAGATAAACAAGAATATATAAAATAACTTGTTTGGTTTAGTAACGTTTTTCTTACAATGAATGATGAATGTACTGTATTTTAGTTTAACCCATGGCATGACTTTTTGTTTTTTGGGAAAAAAAATCTTTCACCCCATTTTTTGGGAGCTTGGGGGTCCTTGATAACATATCCATCATAAAATGTGCCCCCCCCTCCACCCCTGAACCAGATATGGGTTTGTTGCCTCAGGGCAACACTGTGCTACGAGGGTACTAAAACTCAAAGGTTTTCTACATAAGTGGAATAGGGAAAACAAGCAATATGTGCATTAGAAAATGATTTATTTTGACAAACATCAATCACAAATGGTTTTAACCAATCACAAACATCAAATAATCAACAAAAACAACTATTACTACTAATTACAACGAACACCCCCCATATGTATGTGTATGTGTAGTGTTTGGTGTAAATGTTCATATGAATATGAACATTTATACATAAAGTGTTATGGGGGGTGTTAGTTGTAATTAGTAGTAATAGTTGTTTTTGTTGATTATTTGATGTTTGTGATAGGTTGAAACCATTTGTGATTGATGTTTGTCAAAATAAACCTTCTAATGCACATATTGCTTGTTTTCCCTATTCCACCTATGTAGAAAACCTTGTGAGTTTTAGTACCCTCATAGCACAGTGTTGCCCTGAGGCAACGAACAAAAAAACACAGTTTTAGTATATAAATAAAAACAAAATAAATCTTTAAACAATCAAACATACTTCTTTACATACTGATGCACATGCATATATTTTTTAATAAAACAATATTTTAACTTAAACATGTTAAAAAGTGATATTTATCTCACTAATTGGTGGCACTCTGTAGCATGTGGTTTTGCTTCATTAAAGCACAGCTCCACCCCCCCAAAAAAGGTCACACCCACTTCAGCCCCTCATTTCATTGAACAGACATGTCAGGTGATATTATATATAAAAAATATTGTTACGGTTTGTGTCTTGTGTTTTCCTCTCCTTGTGATGACGTCATGACTCTGTGTGTTTTTTTCTGTGAGTTTGTTATTAGGTCCGCACCTGTGTATCATTATACACCTGCGTCTCGGAGTCGTTTCTGATTCACTATAATAAGGACGCTGAAGCGGAGCATGGCAGGAGAGAGGAGAACCAGCAAACAAGCTTTTTCTTTTTCTTTTTATTTAGTTAAATTACTTTGTTGTTCGTCTTATTAAGATTTGTTACCTTCATATTATTTTGAAGTTCATTATGTTTATTTATCTGTGATACGTGTTTCGTGAGTTTTTACGTGTTTATGAGTATAATAAATGTCAACGCAGCGCACTCGTGTTTCACGTGTCCTTCTTTATGTTGTGAAACCCTTACGTAGCCATTTTTAACAAAAGGGTTCGTAACATAAATTGGGGGCTCGTCGAGATTTCGGATTACTTTAATTTTATTTGAGCAGATAAAGTTGGTGGTGCTGGGCGACCTCCGGGTAGGTAGAGTAAACCAGGGGGGCCGTGTTTAGCGCCGGTTCTCACTACGGTTTACTATTTATTGTTTTCTTTATTATTTTAGTTTGTTGTTTTTGGAGGTACTCCGGGGGAGAGGCTTGCCTCTTAACTGGTACCCTCTGAAGACTAGAGAGGTCTTAGTTAGGTCTCGGATTAGGTAGGTTTAGGTCCGGAGTCGTTCGTAGCCTGCTAATTTATTATGTTTGTTTTTTGTTCATTAATTTATTATGGCGACGTTTGATTTAAATGAGTTTGTAAGTCAACCTAGCATTGCAGTGTTGGAAACATGTAGAAAGGACGATTTGTTCCTTATTGCTCGACACTTTGAAATACCTGTTTCTAAAACATTGCTTAAGAAAGACTTGAAAGCTTGTTTGTTAACTGGTTTAATTAATGATGGGGTGTTGTCTTTATTGGAGGATGTTCCTGAATCAGCAGAATCAGTTGCAGCTGTTATGGATGAGGAACAACTCCCACTGCATTCTTCTACCTCACTGCGTTCTCTCGCTGGCAATCCAGTTACGCCGGGTGCCGGTGGGGGGGTGAAGGTAGGACCACCACCTCTTTCTTTGCCTAAGTTTGAACCTTTATCCCTCTCTACCGAAGAATCACCTGTACATCAGGGAGGTTTGCGTTTAAAAGTACGATTAGCTCGTTTACAGCTTGAGACGCAAGACAGAGCTCAAGCACGGAAGGATGAGTTGCAGCATCAGCTTGAATTACACCGTATTGATGCGGAGATGAAAATTAAAATGCGCCAGTTAGAGTTAGAGTCTGGTCGAGATGATCCAAAAAGATCTAAAAAATTTGCTTTCAAAGATAGACCTAGTTCTTCTGAGGTTGAAGCTGCTGCATTAGTGCCAAATATTCCTGCGATACCTATAGTTAACTCTTTACCTGTGTTAACGGATTCTCTTGATCATTTGACTTTTAATGTAGCGAAAAATATTGTAATTGTTCCACCTTTTCGTGAGAAAGAGGTTGAAGCTTATTTTCAGGCATTTGAGAGAATAGCATATGCTTTGAAGTGGCCAACAGAGGTCTGGTCATTAATGTTACAATGTAAGTTAACAGGGAAAGTTTGTGCATCTCTTCCGTTAGAGGAAAGTGTTCAATATGAGACAGTAAAAAATGTGATTCTCCGTGCCTATGAGTTAGTACCTGAACATTACTGACAACATTTTCGCTCAACGAAAAAATCTGCTTCTCAGACAAATTTGCCCGTGAGAAGGGCCTACTCTTTGATCGATGGATAAAGGCGTGTAAAGTCGTGGATTACCAATCTTTGTGTGAACTTTTCCTCATTGAAGAGTTTAAGAATTGTGTTCCTGAGCGTACTGCTTTATATTTAAACGAACAAAAGGTTACTACTGTGCAGCAAGCAGCTGTTTTAGCAGACGAGTATGCACTCATTCATAAACCTGTGTTTGTAAAACGTGCGAGTGATTTAGGATACACTTCACAAAGAGAGAATGAAGTTCATTCTTCTGACTTTAAAGTCAGGCCTAGTCCATCTAGCCCGAAAATGCGTAAAGAGTGTGGCTATTGTCACAAGGTTGGACATATTATTGCTGAGTGTCGAATTTTAAAACGAAAGCATGAACGCCAGGATTTTTCAGCTCAACCTCGCGGTTCAGTTTTAGTAAAAATTGTGTCTCCAGAGACTATGATTTCGGTAGCTCCTGATGAGTGTTTTCAGCCTTTCGTGTTTGACGGTTATGTATCATTGACTGGTCGTGTTGAGGATAAGAAAGCTGTGAAGATCTTACGTGATACGGGAGGGTCTCAGTTTTTTATACTGTCTGACACTTTGCCTTTCTGTGAAAGCTCCGAATGTGATACTAGCACTATCGTGCAGGGTATAGAAATGGGTTTCATCACTGTACCTCTTCATCGTGTCTGGGTGACGTCTGAATTAGTTTCTGGATGTTTTAATGTAGCGGCTCGTTCTTCCCTACCTGTGAAAGGTATTGATTTTATCATGGGAAATGATCTTGCTGGAGGAAAAGTGATGCCAGTTGTGCATGTTACCAAAATCCCAGTTACTGATCAGCAACCAGATGCGCTCGCACAACATTTCCCAAATGTTTTTGCTGTTAGTGCAGTTACGACACGCGCTCAGGCGAAAAGTCTCGGTAAGGAGAATGAAGTGAATTTAGGTGAGTCCATCTTTGCAGAGATTTTTGAGAAAAATGCTGTGACAGAGCATGTGGAGGTTAGTTCGATCCAAAAATCTGTTTCTCCCGATCCTGATGTATTTTTGCCTATTTCGTGCGATGTTCTTACTGCAGCTCAGAAAAGTGATCATACGTTAGAGAGATGTCATTTAAGTGCTGACACTAAAAAGTCACCTTCGTATAACCATCAGTTCTATTGGAACAACACTGTGTTAATGCGTAGTTGGAATGCTCGATTATTGAATGATGAAAATTTGGATGATTGGAACGTGGTCCATCAGATTGTGGTACCCTCGAAATTTCGACAGCATATTCTGAGCTTGGCACATGATCATCCTTGGTTCGGGTACTCCAGCATTTCTTTTGGCCTGGGTTGAAGGCTGATGTGTCTCGATATTGTAAGTCTTGTCATGTATGTCAAGTAGTAGGAAAGCCCAATCAGGTTGTGCCACTTGCTCCACTTCGACCTATTCCGGCTGTAGGTGAACCGTTTGAACGTGTCTTGGTAGATTGCGTTGGGCCGCTGCCGCGAACTAAATCTGGTTCTCAGTATATTTTAACAATCATGTGCACCGTCACGCGGTTTCCAGAAGCAATTCCGTTACGGAATATAACTACCAAAAGCGTCACTAAAGCTCTAATAAAATTTTTCACAACATTCGGATTGCCGAGAACTGTTCAAACAGATCAAGGAACTCATTTCTTGTCAAAAATATTCCGAAATGTGTTGAAAGGTTTGAGCGTGTCACATGTCACATCCAGTGCCTACCATCCTGAATCGCAGGGGGCACTTGAGAGGTGGCACCAGACGCTGAAGTCCAGTTTGCGAAAATATTGCCTGGAGGCAGGGAATGAGTGGGATGAGGGAGTCCCTTTGGTTTTATTTGCACTGCGTGAAGCGCGACAAGAGTCACTTGGTTTTAGTCCGTCGGAATTGGTCTTTGGACATAATGTACGGGGTCCTTTAAAAGAACTGAAAGATGAATTTCTCTCTACCGGTGTGACTGGGAAACATAATGTGCTTGATTTCGTTTCTCGTACCCGTGAACGATTGCGAAATGCTTGTGCTGTCGCGAAAGAAGCTCTTTCTCTTTCGCAGAAGAAAATGAAGTGTCGTTTTGACAAGAGCACGGTGGTGCGTAACTTTACGCCTGGAGAAAAAGTACTAGTGTTGCTTCCTTTGCCTGGTTCTGCTTTAGCTGCGCGATTTGCAGGTCCTTATGTAATTAAGAGCAAGCTGAGTGACACTGATTATATAGTCCATACCCCAGAACGACGACGGAAGACACGTTTGTGTCATGTAAATATGCTGAAACAATATGTAGCTCGAACTGTGAAGACTGATGAGGTGATTGACTTGTCTCAGAGTGAGTTACAGCCGGTGTCAAATGTGGAACGAGTATCTGTGCTGTCCAGTACCATGGGTGCTGAAGATGTAGATGATGGGTTGAAAATGTCAACGGAGATGTTCAGTGGTGGTCCTCTAAAGAATTCAGAGATTTTAAGAGTTTTACCATCTCATTTGTCTTATTTATCTAGCGACCAGCGTCAGGATGTGATTGACTTAATAGAAGATTATCCTAACTTGTTTAATGATGTTCCGTCTGGTACCTCTGTCATTCAACATGATATTGAGGTGGGTAACGCACTTCCCATAAAAACAGCATGCGTATCGTTCTCCAGTAGGTAAACGGGAGATCATGAAATGTGAAGTGAACTATCTGGTTACAAATGGTTTCGCCAAAAAGAGTAATAGCCCGTGGAGTTCCCCGTGCATTTTAGTACCTAAAGTTGACGGTTCATTCCGTTTCTGTACCGATTTTCGCAAGGTGAATTCTGTTACTGTGCCGGATGCATTTCCGTTGCCTCGAATAGAGGATTGTATTGACAATCTTGGTACTGCTCGGTACATTACGAAATTAGATCTTTTGAAAGGTTATTGGCAGGTGCCATTGACTGAACGTGCTTCTGAGATCTCCGCATTTGTGACTCCCGATTCTTTCTTTCAATATACGCGTATGGCGTTCGGCCTTCGGAACGCGCCTGCTACCTTTCAAAGGTTAATGTCTACAGTGTTAGGTGACGTTCCACACTGTAATATTTATCTTGATGATGTCGTTATTTATTCTTCTACGTGGAATGAGCACATCTCTACCGTGCACGAAGTTTTTAGCCGATTAACAGCTGCCTCTTTAACTTTAAATTTGACTAAATGCGATTTTGCGAAAGCCTCCGTTACATACTTGGGGAAACAGGTTGGAAACGGTCAAGTACGTCCGGTTGACGCAAAAGTCACAATAATAATTGTTATAATTATTATATAATTTAAATAATTATAATCTTGAGATCCACCACAAGAAAGGAACTGACAACATCGTGGCAGATGCCCTTTCTCGGGGCTAGGTAAATGTATAATTTAATTTTATATGTAGGTGTGTAAGTTGTATTATTGTAACTATGTTCTTGGTTGCTTTTACTGTTCGCTTCATCCAGAACCTGTCTTAAAAAGAAGACTGGTTCTTTCTTTAAGTGGGGGACTGTTACGGTTTGTGTCTTGTGTTTTCCTCTCCTTGTGATGACGTCATGACTCTGTGTGTTTTTTTCTGTGAGTTTGTTATTAGGTCCGCACCTGTGTATCATTATACACCTGCATCTCGTTGGAGTCGTTTCTGATTCACTATAATAAGGACGCTGAAGCGGAGCATGGCAGGAGAGAGGAGAACCAGCAAACAAGCTTTTTCTTTTTCTTTTTATTTAGTTAAATTACTTTGTTGTTCGTCTTATTAAGATTTGTTTCCTTCATATTATTTTGAAGTTCATTATGTTTATTTATCTATGATACGTGTTTCGTGAGTTTTTACGTGTTTGTGAGTATAATAAATGTCAACGCAGCGCACTCGTGTTTCACGTGTCTTTCTTTATGTTGTGAAACCCTTACGTAGCCATTTTGAACAAAAGGGTTCGTAACAAATATATATATAAAAAAATTAAAGGGGCGGTGTGAGGTCCAAAAATGTGGTTTGTTGCCTGAGGGCAACACCATGCCATAGAGGGTTAATAATAGTTTTTCTTTATTATTTTTTGGTACTCAAGAACATTCACTTCTAAATTATTCACTATTCGACAGTCATATTTACATTTGGGTATATTTAACCTACGTAACTTATGAAGGCTTTTTTGTATGAATGCCCTGTTTTTCCTATTCTTCCCAAAACAGATACAATTTTGACTGACAAAAAAAAAACTGCTGTACTGCTACTTTTACGTCGCAGACTAAAAAATAGAGGCAATCGAATTTGGGTACACCCTCTAAATGAAAAAAGGCAACAATTTGGAACTTTCCACCACCTTGTTCAGGAGCTACAATTAAGTCCAGAAAAGCACAAGCAGTACTTCAGAATGAATGCAGAGCAGATGGAGGATCTGCTGTCAATTATTGGACCTGACATCACAGGGATGTCAGTAAATTACTGGACACCAATTGAGCCAAAAGAAAAACTTGCAGTAACATTGCGGTAAGCAATTTTCTATATAATCTATATCTGATTTACAGTTTACATTTATTATGTTGGAAGAATGAAGACATTTTTTAACATAACAATTAATTTAATAGATTTTACCATGTGAGCCATATGTTAAGATAGCACAGTAATGTACACATAGATAATTCTAATAATAATAATAATTGCTGACCATTCTAGCCAGCCTCCACATACAATTACGGGTGGGTCCAAACATCACATACAACAGTAATAAAAAACAATATCTGTATGTAATTCTAACATAAAACAGGATTAGGTTAACAATTCCCAAATCAATCAACCAATCAAACAAACAACTGTTACATCTCATTGAACTATATGAATATGGTATGTTGAGAAAGCTGAGAGTGGCACAATATTTTAATTTGGAGCATTCCAGCTACCAAACAGTGGTGGTCCTGTGTGGTAGCTAATCACACCTTGTCCATGATGTGCCAGACTCTGCACATCCAGGTCATCCAGGATATGTAGCATTTCTATTTTTGCCCGTGTTTGTTCCCTTTTTCCCAAGGACCTCATTTGAGGTGCTAAACTTAAAAGGAAAAGCTCGGTTTCATCATGCTGTTTTGGTGGTACTGTTGGTGTTGCTAAAAAGTCAACAAGCTTTTCATTAATTTGTGTGTTTGGACTTTTTGGGTCTCTTTTTTTTTCTTGGGTCTCTGTGGCCATCCTGAAACTTCACTTTCGGTCCCTGCTGTCTCTGGTACTGTGATTTCCTCTTCTGGAGTCATTTGTGTTTCTAAATCACCTTCATGGGTCGATCCATCCACAGAGGTGTCGAAGTCAACGTTACTGATTGTACTGAGAAAAAGAGAGACAAACAAGAGCACACAGTTTATAACATTTATTTATTTTTTTACAGTTAAAAGTCTAATTCAACACATACTTTAGTCCCTTGTATTGTATGTTAGAAAGCAAATTTAATATAAATATAAATCTATAAATAGTACCTTCTATTTTGTAAGAAGATATTCAGGAAGGAAATTGCGGCAGCATATTTCCACTCCTGTAGACGCACTGCTCCAGAGCCACTTGGCAATTGTTG
The DNA here is from genome assembly GCA_022829025.1 of Squalius cephalus. Classification (NCBI taxonomy): domain Eukaryota; kingdom Metazoa; phylum Chordata; class Actinopteri; order Cypriniformes; family Leuciscidae; genus Squalius; species Squalius cephalus. The sequence goes on from CM040794.1 coordinate 11,416,054, forward strand.
TCTTTTCTTCCACTTGATGTAGTTGTCTCTTAGGGACTTCCATCTCATTCTGCACTCATTTTCTGTCAAAAGGGAGAAATTAATGTTTACATTAATGTTTATGTTTTACAGATATCTGGCCACAGGAAATTCAGTAAGAACGATTGCCTTTAACTACCGTATGGGGGAGAGCACAGTGGCTAAATCCATCAAGGACACATGTGCAGCAATTAACAGGCGGATGATGGATACACACCTAGCAAGACCAACTGAGCAGGAGTGGAGGAATATTGCCTCAAAATTTTCAACTAGGTGGAATTTTCCTAACTGCATAGGAGCGATAGATGGGAAGCACATCCTCCTCTTTGCACCACCACATTCAGGCAGCCTTTATTTTAACTACACAAAAACATTCTCTGTAGTATTACTGGCTGTTGTTGATGCCGAATATCGCTTCCGCCTAGTCCATATTGGAGAGTATGGACGGTCAAGCGATGGGGGTGTCTTTGCTGGCTCAGCCATAGGGCAGGCACTAGATGCAAAGAAGCTGGAGGTGCCAGATGAACAGCATCTTCCAGGAGCAGAGCATCTGGGGAACATGCCATTCACCATTTTTGGGGATGCAGCATTTCCATTAAAAACCTACCTGATGCGGCCTTACCCTGGTCGGGACTTGACGAGACAACAACGCATCTTCAACTACTGATTGTCTCGAGCACGCAATGTTGTAGAAAATGCCTTCGGCATTTTGTCAGCTCGCTGGAGAATCCTGCATTGCAGGATCAACATACACCCTGACAAAATGACACCCATCTTATTTTGTCAGCTTGCATCCTGCACAACTTTCTTCTCAAGCCAACGGAAGTAGAGAGGTGGCTGGATACCAGTGCCCCAACTACTGGATCCATGGAGAGCATTTCCACCGTTGGTGGACTTCGTGGTGCAAGGGAGGCCTACACGGTTCGAGACAAATTCTGCTCTTATTTCAACTCTGAGGGACATGTGTCTTGGCAGAATGAAATGGTTTAATGGTCACCATTAGTTTGTGTATTAAATTTAATTGATTTTAGAATTGATCACTTCCTTGATATCTTATTACTGTATGTAAATATTTAGGCTAATATCTTAATGTATGCCTGCTTACCTCATAATTTAGTCTTTGATTAGCATTAATATTAGATTAGCACTAATCAATTATTAGAATTATTCTGTATTATTACAAATCAATTGCAACATTTCGTATAGCTACTAATATGATTTGTTTGTTCAATAAAACAAAGATGTTACATATTTGTGGTTTAAGCTATTGGTTTCATTTGTAAACAATTGATATTCCTGTGGTGCACTGAGGCAGGTAATTGGAGTCTTAATTCAACAAGATTTATTTATGGAAATATCATTGTCAGTTTGTGGTAAAAAATATTATGTTAAGGACATTATGAAATTAAAATAATGTATGTAATGTATGTTATTTTACTATACAATTACGTACAGTCGTTGCTAACGTCACAGAACATTTTACCTCAGGTTGTAAGTTAACATAATTAGAGAATCTTACCTGAAAATCCGATGACATCGGCGATCTTCCTCCACGCTGCTGACTTCCTTGTGTTGTCTTTAAAAAATCTGTGGTTTATTGCATATATTTCAGGGTATTTCCCTACTTCATTGATGAGTTTTTCGTCGTCCATTTCGCTCCGCTACTACGCTACAAAAATGACCTGAAGTGTGTTGTGACCTGGTAAATCCAGTAGGTGGCAATACACGACAGTGAATGTAACCACGATAGGCAAGCGCACTTAGATTAAAGTATGGTTAGTATGGAAGAGTATTGAAAAATGGCACAAAAGGGAAAAATAAAAGATTAAAAGGTCTATGTTTGTTATAATTTAAAGATGTTAAATTAGGAATTTAAAACTAAACATATATTACAGCACAGGATGAAATCAGTATGTACATTAACGACGATTTGAGACAAATAATGTAAATTTAGTATTAAAAACTATGTAAATGGCGCTCTGTGGCGCGGCAGGATTTTGAACACGGTCCTGAGCCGTAGCTGGGCGCCGCGGACACACGCCGACATGCGCCACCGGTGTGTGTACTCTCATAGAGAATAATGTGTTCGAATTTAAAAGACGTGGCGCTGCGCTCCCCTTTTCTCTGCAGAAACATATAACTCTAAAAAATAAAATTTAAAAATACACACTATATCAGTTAAAGTTTATTTTTAAAACGTGTTTTGTCCCGACTCTCAAGAATCAGTGTTATATTATTATTTTCCCACAAGAGGTCAGCAAAGACACACAATGAAGATACTGAGAGCTGAATTAAAATGGTTATGCATGAAATTGTGAGTTATTTTGAACTTAAGTTGAACGAATGTGCATAAATTACAACTTATCCACAAAAATGGTCATTGGGATTTCATTGTACTTGATTTCATTGTTGGAAATGTTGATACAAATTGTACATTAATGTGGAAAGATGTTCTTCTAGGGATTATTGTAAACTCAGACATAAACAACCACACACTTATTTTATTAATGTTTTTATTTTGATGGCTAAATTTCACATTCTTAAGTGTACATTTTCAGGAGAAAAAAAACATGTTTTATTGCATTTAAAAACATGAAGCATTATACTGAGTAAAGATTGCCCTCGAAGAAACAAAAAGCCATCAGAATTTTACAGGGATGTAGACACTTTAATGTATTCTTATAAGACTGTTATACCTCCCCTAGCATTTGATATGTATTGTTTGTTTTGATGTTTCTTCAATAAAAGAAGAAGAAGAACAGAAGAAAACAAACATCAGCACTCTTAATAGGTGAGTTATGTTGTACAATATACATGCACTAGATATAACAGCTTGTTAAGAATTTAAAGGAGGCTTAAATCATCACTTAAACCATTTAGAAGACCTGCCTCGAGGCTCGCAACCTCGCAGTTCCGCTCTCGTCCACTTGAGTTGTGGTGGCGCTAATGCGCCTAAAGCTGCTTTCCCAACCGTCAATAAACAAGAGAAGAAGAAGAAATCGAAACTGAAAGCTTGCGTTCATCTTTAGATAAGACTACTGTAAACCAAAACAGTTCCATCATAAATGATAAGTTCAGTGATGTCCTTCTCTTAATAACTTCCATGATGTTGTAATGTATTTTCGTGATGTTGTGTCGGCATTAGATGAGATTATATCCACGCTGTTTCCTAACGAGTCGACTTCGTGTTAGATCAGGGGAGGCACTTCCGGTTTGGGGAAGTTCCACTCACAGAAACTGAAACAAATCATCAGTTTGAGCTAAAAATAATCCGTCAGTTCGACTGAATGATCTGTATAATTCCCCTCATGTTCAGACTGATAGAGAATAACACACATGTGGTGTTTTAATGGGACGTCAGTCGCTCCTGTTCTCTTCTTCCCGATTATTTTCTTTTCCCCTGAAATATCTTCATTGTGTTTGGAAGTTGAACAAAAGTCTTATAAGTATGAAACGGCATGAGGGTGAGTACATGATGACAGAATTTACATTTCTGGGTGAAACACTAAGCAAAATGATTTCGATGATAGCGAGAACACAGATGCTGTTATTACAGTGTTATTACTGTATTTGGGTTAGGTGGCTTAGGTTTTATTGTGAATTTGTCATGTAAATATGTTGTGTTTTGTATTTAGACTACTTATATTTGTATGTTTACTTTAAAATTTGAATACATTCAATTTTAAGAATGTTTTATTTGATTTTTTCAATAAAAAAGATGTTCTTTAATGTCATTCACCCTCGTTTTGAGGCTTTTATTTTTAAAGTATCGGTTCAGGTACTAGTACCGTTATAAAAGTATTGGGTAACACTTCACTGTTTCTTACTTCCTGCATATCTAATAAGGAATTACTGAGGAACTAATAGGTAATTATTTATTAACACCTAAGTCACTACTGTTAACTAATATAATCCGGTTTAGTACACAAATCAAGTACTTGAATAAAAGTACAAATACCCCAATAAAACGTTACTCCAGTAAAATTATAATGAGGCCTATTCATTTTTAGAATTACCTTAGTAAAAGTACTTAAAAAGTAGAGCCCAGCTCCAGCAAGAGATCCAGCAGCACTACTGTGGAAACGGGAGAACAGAGACCGGATGATCACACTTGAATTGCTTTTAGAGGTTTAACTTTTGATTCTAAAATGTTTGTTAAACGAGTTTAAATGTAGGCAGTATTGTACATGTTAAAACAAAATAAAATATATGCTGTATTAAGAAATGTTCTCACCTGAAATAAAGATATCATGTAGCCTAAACGAGTCATTGTTGTGTATTTTATAAAGGTTGAGAAGATTACGTTAATAGTGTTTTTTTTACAGTAAGTTTGATTTCAGTCAGAATTATGTGGTAATTCTTTATTCATTACTAATGGGTTCCTTATATTTTCACTTTAGAAGACTGTTTCAGGTGTAATAATATATTAGCTCAAAGGGGAAATATTAATAATAATACATAATTACCAATTATGATTAATTATTAATGTTTGGGTCAGTTAATTGGATTAACTTTGAGGTAAGCCAAATTAATATTACAATCAATGAATCAGTTTCAACGAACTCTTTGATTATTTATTTATTCTAAGGAAAATGTATCTTTCATGGTCACTGAAAAATAATTATTCCTTATCATGTACAGCGATTAGAGCATGTAACAAGATCAAAATCGTAAAAGGGACTTTGTATGCAGAGGATCAGAAATCAAAATTCATAATTGTGCACAAGTTTTATTAACTAAATCACAAACATAACTAAACTAATCAAACAAACAAACATACATACATTCATTCATCCATACATACATGGGCTGTCCCCGACTATGGATTTTCATAGTCGAATCAGAATCGTAAAGTCTTGCCTATAGTCGACTAATAGTCGAATCATGTGTATGGGGATGGGGGTGGGGCTGGGGGATGGGGGCGGGGCTTTAACATTTCAAAGTCGCAATGTACAGAAAATCACACAAAGATATAGAAGAAAATGTATAAAAACATTTTGGATCAATAAATCTAAGAAATAACATAAATAACTCCAGAAAGGCCAGACTGCAGACAGGATTTGCATTTCACATGCACATCAAATTAAATTGGCTAAATTACCTGTGCGAGCAGGCTCTAAGTACAGCACAACATCGATGCACCGAAAAAATGAACAATTAATTTACTAAATTAAATTAGAACAGAATATACCTTTCTAATAAATAAAAATATAAATCAGAATCAAGTCACAAGAGGAGCAAATCTGTGCAAAATGCCTAAAGTGCAGGGGAACATATATTCAAAACACAAGCCACAAATAGTTAGATTAGATAACCCTGACAGATCAATAAATAAAATTAAAATAAAGAAATTGTTAAAATAACGATAGTAGCCAGAATTTTCAACTTTGTCTTTTTAACTGCAGAAACAACAATAAATGCTAAACTGGAGTGGCAGTCTTTTTAGCTAAAAATGTTCACAGCATCCAAAAATCTAATTAGATCCGGCTGAAAAGTTTTGAAATCACTTGTACCCTTACCTGATCGAGAGAACAAATCCAGCCTTTCACTCTGTCTGTGTCCGTTGGAGTCTTTTGTGCGCGCGGATAAAATACATTCTAAAACACTTAACGTGAAAAACGTTTAACGACTTATCAAATTATGTAAAGAAAACGCTTTACTATAGGAGGAATGCATTGCATTCATATTCTGGTTTTCCTGATGCTAAATCCAGCCTTGGAGAATATCCTTTCTGATGGTGTACATTTGCACTTTAGATTTTCTTATCCCAGACATTGTTAAAGATTTAAATCCTTGCCGCCAAGACGCTCCTCTGTCGATCACGGATTGAAAGTGAAACTTAAATCTGTCACAGGGTGTTTATTCACGCACGTTAAAAAATAGGCTAAAAAATAGGCTAAAAATAGCCAAAATAGCCATTAATCATAACATGTTGTACACCATTGACTATAAAATCAAGAGGATTCTTTTGATACCAAGAATGAGGGGATTTGAAGATGTTACTGCAGTGATACATCATCTTTGGATATCAACATTTGAAGTCACTCTAACATAACTAAATAATCATAACTAGGCTAATAAAACAGGGAAATGCATAAAACACAGGAGAAATACTATAAACATTTGGGAAAGTTTGTGGGTAAGAATGAAGTAAGTGTCCTTGTGTATTAGAAGTTTGTCTCTATAGTGTTTGACCAAATGGCTCATGCCGTCGGGACTCTCTTTGAGGGTGTCAGACACAGTCTCTTGCTGAGATCATTCAGGAGAGCAGAGGTGATAACGGCCTTTGAAGAGAACTGAGGGCTGATGACATAAGGGGAGAGGGGGAAGGTTTTATGATGCCTAGAGCATTTTGATTAAGTCCATTCGTTACACCTTGTTGTATTACAAATGTATTAAATGTTTAATTTAGTTTAACATTAAAAGTTAAGACTTTGATTTTAAGGTCAGTTTCTGGCTAGAGACTCCGGCCAGTCCTGTTTTCTCTATTGTGTTTTAAATGAGTCACCTTTCGGAGCCCAAATGACTTTCTGGCCGAGACGGTGAATCGTTAGGTTGATTGGATTAGCTGTAGGGGAGACTTTCACCTTTTGTCTTTAATGGCTCTGGGATGGCTCTTGGAACCGGAGTTCCTGGCCAGTATCAGCATTTAAATAGTTACGCTGATTCAATTGGACTGGTAGCGATCTCAGAGTATGCATTGTAGTTATATACATTCCAAGGGGGAGGGATTACATAGAGGCGGAGACTCTGAACAAAGCATGCAAATGAAGTAGGAACACACCCGTATTAGATTTAGATTTTGTTGGATGACTGCAGCCACGCTCAGCGAAGTCCTCAATAAAGAATAACTTCTGTTTGAACGTGAACCCAACATCTCCTGGTCTTGCTTTGATGAAGGAAAAGAAGTTTCCAACAACCTGAATATTCTTTTCTGGATGGAAGATGAGAAGCCACTCAGTTTGATTTCGGTGATCACTGACTGTTTCGTGCTGTCCAGTATTGTGGTCAAAAGAATCTCAACTCAGTGATCTGGATTTGGTACTATGGGAATGCTTTTGTGTGTGACCAGCTGTGAATATATGTGTGCAACATGTCAATGAAGTTGAATTTGAACTTTTATAGCCTCGGGCAGTGACGTCATTGGAGTGCGCATGCAGGTTATAATTAGATGTGCCACAGGTGCAACAGCACGTATAAGTTTGTCTGAAGAGCAGTCCTGGGACATCAGAAAACCAGAGGCGGTGGGGATGGTACAGAGGCGGGTAGATTTACGCACCCCGTCCCGAGGCTGGGCAGAAGACCATCAGGACTTTTTCTTTTTGGAGATAATGGTCCTGAGGTCTTGTCTTTTTGGAGGCTGCTGGGCGCTACGAGCCGGTCCCCAGTCTTGATGAGGGGGATCGCGACTCACTGTTTTGTGCCTCACGTTTAGACGCATGTGCACCTGAGACGCATCTCTCTGAAGGCAAGGGCGTGGTGAGCTGGTTCCCTCTGACGTCACAGGCCACCACGACGTCCAATAGGAGAGTTCAACTGCAGTAGCCACCGTTCAACCTGAAGAGGGCAGCACTTTTTACACCATATATCGTAGAATTAAAACACTTTATACCCAAATGTCAAAAAAATGTACTTGAATCAATGAACAGCATTAATAAAGCCCCATTCTTACAGATCTTTAACTAAAAAAAGTTGTTTTAGGGTTTAATTACCCTTTAATAAAACTAAAAGGCAATGATTTAATATTTTAAAAGTAATAATAGCTGTTAAACACAAAACAGATGACTTTGTGTATCTTCTTGTCCTGCAGAACTGAATCAGTGAAGGATGATGGCGACTGTTTCAGAACTGCTTCTGGGTGTTCTGGATGATCTAAACTCGGAGGAACTGAAGAGGTTTAGATGGCATTTAAATGATCATTACCGTGTTCCAAGTGCTGCTCTGGAAAACGCAGACCCTCTTGACACAGTGGATCTGATGAAGAAGCGTTTTGGACCAGAAGAAGCTGTGAAGGTCATGGTGGAGATCCTGAGGAAGATGAACCAGAACCATGTGGCTGAACAGTTAGAGAACAAACACAAGCAAGGTAACAGTTTAAAACAGTGGTTCAGCATAAAGGGGAAAAAGGCCATTTCTATGGTGTTCAAGCACATGAATAGCTGTTGGCACTCTTCCTTTGTAAAGTGGCACCGAAAGCCAATTCCACTGAATCTTTCTCCTTCAGACCATTGGCTTATCACCGTCTGAACAAGCCAGACATAGAAGTTTCTTCTGATTATATATTGCTCACAAAAATATTTACATTTGAAAACGCCAGATGTTTTTAAAGGGAGGGTGTGACACACTTGCAAAAATAATCTTGTTTTCTGTTTGAATTAAGATCATTTTTCTTATTTTCCATTTGAATTCAGTTTTTTCCCTACCCCATTGGCAGATAATTTAGCTCGATTTAAGCAAAAAACTCACTTAATTTAGACTGACAGAAAACAAGATATAATTTATTATGTCATTTTACACATCTAGTAAATGCTTCTTGATTTAATTATTTTTAGATATTTGGACTGGAAACAAGACTAAAATACTGCGTAAGAAAAGCATCAATTGTTAAAATGTATAACTTATAAAAGTTAAAATGAAATGTGCTGTTTAAAAAATAAAAGCAAAACTAAAGAAATTTCTTTCTAAATATAATTGAAATACATTTAGAAAAAAGTACAAATATATTTGTAATACTATTTAATCTCTCAGAGTAAATGTTTTCAATATAAATGAATAACTACTGGCTTTCAGCCTAAACTTTGTCACTGTATTTTCATTTGAATTTTTTTTTTTTTAGCAATTTTTTAATGTGTTATTTTTATACAGTCTGGAATTAGTTATGCAAGTTAATCATTTGAACTAAATGTTGTCATTTCAAGTGAGGATTTTTGCAATTCCTCTCATTTTCGCCATCTAATATCATCTAGAACATCATATTAGAAATGTGTTAGGAATTGATTCAAGGATCATTTTTTCTTAAGATGATAATCACACTCTTCATGTCTGTTGATTTCCACAGTAACTCCCACCAACATTGTTCCCAGGCAGAGGTGTAGTGGTAAAAAAGGAGGTGGGTAAACTATAAATTTTGGTGGACCACAACGTGGTCAGCCGGTAAGGTGGGTAAATAATGATCGCTGTCTGTACAGAGAAACCCCAAACTCAGCTGCTCTATCCTGGGTTATAGAATGACTCATAAATGATAAATTCAGCCTAAACTTTACTTTGCTGATGTGTTTGTGTGGTTTAATGTTACTGTATTTTCATTCTAAACTCTTTCTCTCTCACACAGCTCAGGCTGAGGGCAGTTTTGAGGATCCTGCTCCTGTTGGAGCCAGTTCAAAACCGATAGGGGGTAAATATTGATCGCTGTCTGTACAGAGAAACCCCAAACTCAGCTGCTCTGTTCACACTAAATTATGTAAAAAAGTCTGTCTTAGCGAGTATCTTAGTAAACAAAGTCAGTTATATCTCAAGTGACCGTAGCCATGTTCAAATGGGTCCGTGCGTTCGGTCTTAAAGGGACAGCAGTCTAATAAACCTGATGCTGTGTTTTAATGTTAATCAAACAAAGGACAAATAAATACTCACTGCTCTTGATTAAATTGGCTACCCTTTTCAACTTTACAAAAATATCCATCTATATTTAATTTAGACAGTAATGAATATGCAATTTTTTCACATTTGATTACTTTATTCAAATTTCTGTGCCTGTTAGATCTACCCGAATAACTCTAAAAACACTATTTCATTTGTAGCCTTTCTTTGTTCTATTGTATTTATTTGTCCTATTTGTAATTCGATTATTTGTTCTTATTTTGTTACTGACTGCTTACTTGTCTTTAATAATGTTTTAAATTCACATTAATTAGGCTGGTAGTTTTTGTTGGATCAAAATTGGATTAAATAATTGATATTTCACTGGTATCTCAACATCTGAACTGCTGACCCGATCCTGAGCACTGAGCCCTGCTGGAGCTGCTCTAAATATGCGCTATTAAATGAAAGATAAAATATGATAGAGCAATGAACAGTGACAGTAACAGAACAATGCATTTTAGCAGGCTTAATTAAGCATGAAAATAACTGAAATAAATATATAATTGATTGAGCCAACTAATATGATTTATATTCTTTTGGTTTATCTACTAATACATTTAAAAATGACAAATGCAGTGATAATTCAGGGATCGGTTACGTACAAGTTATCGGTGAGTACCAAAAATTAAAGTATGGGAACGGACTTGTTCTGCAAAAAGTGGTATCGGTGCATCCCTAATTAAAAAAATGTTGTTGTTGAAAAATTACAATCGTTTCACGCTAAATTAACGCTGCAGCCCATCTGAGATATAGAGCTATTTCGCATGGCTATGAGCTTGATACTAAGTATACGATAAGTATGTAATACAACTTTTATTCTTCAGGTCAATCATATATTCATAGGAAAAAAATCTGTTTCAATATCCTTTCAATGGTTAAGGGGATTTCCCATGTCTGACAGCGCTGGTCAATGGATTGATCTCTATGACGTGAAAAATTAGATATCATATTTATGTAATTTGATTAAAAAAAATTAATAAAATAAAGACATTGTTTGATAAGTGCTGATTGAAGTCCTTGAAATCCTAAAAAGTAGTGCTTAAAGTCAAGTCAAGTCAAGTCAAGTTTATTTATATAGCGCTTTTCACAACATAGGTTGTATCAAAGCAGCTTCACAGTAATAAATTAAAACAATACATCAATGTTTGTTTCTAGTGGAACGTCCACGTTTGGTAATGCTGATCAATGGTATCGTTGATTGACTAATTCAATTAAATATCCCCAAATATCCCCAACTGAGCAAGCCAAAGGCAACAGTGGCAAGGAACCGAAAAACTCCATCAGGTGACCTAATGGAGAAAAAAAAACCTTGGGAGAACCCGGGCTCAGTCGGGGGCCAGTTCTCCTCTGGCGTTTATGAACTAGAGACCGGATTTAACTGTAAGATTAAAAGTATTATATAAATGCCTGGCTGAAGAGATGCGTCTTTAATCTAGTTTTAAACTGGGAGAGCGAGTCTGAGCAACGAACAGTATCCGGAAGACTATTCCAGAGTTTTGGAGCTAAATGTGAAAATGATCTCCCTCCTTTGGTGGATCTGGATATCCTAGGTATGACCAAAAGCCTCAAATTTAGTGATCTTAAAGAGCGCGATGGATTATAGGGTGATAGAAGATCCGTTAAATAGACTGGAGCTAAGCCGTTTAGGGCTTTATAAGTCAGTAGCAATACCTTGTAATTAATACGGAACTTTATAGGTAGCCAATGTAGTGATGATAAAATTGGTGTTATATGATCATATTTTCTTGATCTAGTAAGAACTCTAGCGGCGGCATTTTGGACTAACTGTATCTTGTTTATTGAGGTTGCAGGACAACCAGCTAATAAAGCATTACAGTAATCTAGTCTCGAGGTCATGAATGCATGAACTAACTTTTCTGCATCAGAAACAGATAGCATATTACGTAGCTTAGCAATGTTTCTAAGGTGGAAAAAGGCTGTTTTTGTAACATATGAAATATGATTTTCAAAAGACAGGTTACAGTCTAGTATAACACCCAGATCTTTTACTGTAGAGGATAAAGTAACAGGACATCCTACTATGATAAAGTTGTATTGTGAGAGGTTTTGTGGGCGGTTTTTTGAACCGATAAGTATTACCTCTGTCTTGTCTGGATTCAATAAAAGGAAATTGCGCGTCATCCAATCTTTTATATCTTTAACACACTCTGTCAATTTGGATAATTTAGCGTTTTCATCCGGCCGTGATGAAATATATATTTGAGTGTCATCAGCATAACAATGGAAACTAATTCCATGTTTCCTTATAATATTTCCAAGTGGCAGCATATATATTGAGAATAAAAGTCCTGCAATTTCATTTGACAGAATCTGTACGAATCAGTGTGGTCCCTTCAGCCACGACCATCTCCATAAAACTCAGGTGTTCCTGTAGGATTTCCTTGGGACGTTTGTAGTTGTATTGTAATAGGATTATCAAGGTCTGTAAGGAGCCAGAAAATCATCTACTAGCTTTATTATTATTTATCATTATCTGTTTATTTTCTCTTCAAGATTTAGATTATCTCGAAATTAAAAATGTCTGGCATTTTTTGGAAAACAGCTAAATATCCAAACTGTATAACATGCATTTAAAACATGTCATAACAGCATGTGTAAAGATTAGGCTGTTCACACAAGACATCAGATTTTACAGTACAGCCTTACACAGTGTGAACACTAATTATACTGTATTGATGACTGGATGTTCACACTATTGTATTGTTTTTCTGTAAGCAGCACGAGTGGAAACAGATCAGGAGAAGACAAATAGACTGAGCCAGTCTACTGTTAATGACACACTTAAGACATCAAGAGAAAACACAAGCAGCAGCACCATGGGAAAAGACCACAGCGATGGAAAGAGTTTAAGGGTTGCACATGATATCAAGAACAGCTGGAGCAGAAAAATAACAGATGGAAGCAATGAAAACCTGCCCAAGTTTAAACTCCATCTGTCTGAAGCGTGGCAGAACTGTGATGGATTCTGCAGAAGAAGATCGTTTGGGAAAAACGTCAGAAAAGAGAACAAGACCATCATGATGATCGGAGCCACGGGTTCAGGAAAAACCACTCTGATTAACAGCATGATCAACTACATCCTGGGAGTGCAATGGGAAGATGACTTCCGGTTTGTGCTGATAGATGAAAGGAAGCAGAAATCCCAGGCTGAAAGTCAGACTTCAGAGATCACGGCGTATCAAATCAATCACATGGATGGTTTCCGGGTCCCATATTCTCTGACCATTGTGGACACACCAGGCTTCGGTGACACCAGAGGAATTTCACATGACCAGAAAATCACAAAGCAGTTTCAGGAGTTCTTTTCTAATCCAGGAGGGATCGACCGCATTGATGCCGTGTGTTTTGTAGTACAGGCTTCACTTGCCCGTCTGAGGCACACACAGAAATACATCTTTGACTCCATTCTTTCCATATTTGGGAAAGATATTGCTGAAAACATCCTTATGATGGTAACCTTTGCAGATGGGAAAAAACCTCCTGTTCTCGAGGCCATCAAAGAGTCTGCGGTTCCCTGTTCTACCAATGAGTCTGGAGAGCCACTTCACTTCAAGTTCAACAACTCTGCTCTGTTTGCTACCAATAACACTTCTGCAGACGATGAGGAGTCTGATTTTGATCAGATGTTCTGGAAGCTGGGATTTTCTAGCATGAGAAAGTTCTTCACATCCCTTAGAATGATGCAAACCCAGAGCTTGTCTCTGACACGGGAAGTCCTGAAAGAGCGACAGCATCTTGAAGTGCTTGTGGAAGGCCTTCAGCCCCAAATCAATGCTGGTCTGACGAAACTGGATGAACTCAAGAAGACAAGAGCTGCTCTGGAGCAACATAAGGCGGAAATGGATGCGAATACGGATTATGAATATGAATTAGAAATAACTGTCCCAAAACAGATCGAAAACAAATCTGGCCACTACTCAATGAACTGCCAGAAGTGTCACTACACATGTCATGACACATGTTCAATTGCAAATGACAGTGAAAGACATGGGTGCAGTGTCATGAAAGATGGAGTGTGTACGGTGTGTCCAGGAAAGTGTGCCTGGAATGTGCACTTTAATCAGAAATGCAAATGGGCTTATGTCCCAGAAAAGAGAAAGGAAACCTATCGGGATTTAAGAAAGCGATATGAGGATGCACATGGACAGGTCATGCCAAAAGAAAAGAGCTTTGAAGAGCTTGAAAAGGAGTTTGAGGTTGTCCAGGATATTGTGACCGAACTAATTGATAGTTCTCAAAAATCTTTTGAGTGTCTGGAGGAAATCGCCCTCAAGCCCAATCCTCTTTCTGTCTCTGACTACATTGATCTGATGATCGAGTCTGAGAAACAAGAAGCCAAGCCTGGATTTCAAGATCGCATTAAGGCTTTAATGGACGTCAGGAAGAGGGCAGAGATCATCAGTAAGGTGTCCACTGGAGGAGTGCTTCCAGAAGACTGGAAAACATACAAACCTGCAACAAGAGAAAAAGGATCATCCTATGATTCAAGAGTCCTGTTCAGTAAAGGGATCAGTAATGTAAAGAAGTATCTGTTCAAGTGAAACTTTGACCCTTTATCTACAATTACTACTACTATAAACTAAAACAATTGGCTCTGTCTTAAGATGCATGCATTTTTATTATACTTAAACTACTTTGAAAAATACTTTGTAAACCATTCTTTGTAAACCCTAGAAATGGTTGTGCGTGAAAATCCCAGTAACTGAGCAGATTGTGAAATACTGGTCTTCATCATCTAAACACACCTGTATTATTTTGCTGAACAGCTTGTAAGAAAATCATACATCTAAAATTGACTTATGTTATATTGAACGAGCTGAATATGAATATGTCATGCGTCACAAATGATCAGAAAGTATCAAACTGCTGATTTGGGAAGATGCAATTTTACTTTCATTGATTCTAGTTATTCTTTCTGCATGAACAAGAAAAAAACTAAAGTTAATTAAATCAATGAATGCATTTAAAACACACACACACACAGACATATACACTCACCTAAAGGATTATTAGGAACACCTGTTCAATTTCTCATTAATGCAATTATCTAATCAACCAATCACATGGCAGTTGCTTCAATGCATTTAGGGGTGTGGTCCTGGTCAAGACAATCTCCTGAACTCCAAACTGAATGTCAGAATGGGAAAGATTTGAGCAATGATTTAAGCAATTTTGAGCATGGCATGGTTGTTGGTGCCAGACGGGCCGGTCTGAGTATTTCACAATCTGCTCAGTTACTGGGATTTTCATGCACAACCATTTCTAGGGTTTACAAAGAATGGTGTGAAAAGGGAAAAACATCCAGTATGCGGCAGTCCTGTGGGCGAAAATGCCTTGTTGATGCTAGAGGTCAGAGGAGAATGGGCTGACTGATTCAAGCTGATAGAAGAGCAACTTTGACTGAAATAACCACTCGTTACAACCGAGGTATGCAGCAAAGCATTTGTGAAGCCACAACACGCACAACCTTGAGGCGGATGGGCTACAACAGCAGAAGACCCCACCGGGTACCACTCATCTCCACTACAAATAGGAAAAAGAGGCTACAATTTGCACGAGCTCACCAAAATTGGACAGTTGAAGACTGGAAAAATCTTGCCTGGTCTGATGAGTCTCGATTTCTGTTGAGACATTCAAATGGTAGAGTCAGAATTTGGCGTAAACAGAATGAGAACATGGATCCATCATGCCTTGTTACCACTGTGCAGGCTGGTGGTGGTGGTGTAATGGTGTGGGGGATGTTTTCTTGGCACACTTTAGGCCCCTTAGTGCCAATTGGGCATCGTTTAAATGCCACGGCCTACCTGAGCATTGTTTCTGACCATGTCCATCCCTTTATGACCACCATGTACCCATCCTCTGATGGCTACTTCCAGCAGGATAATGCACCATGTCACAAAGCTCGAATCATTTCAAATTGGTTTCTTGAACATGACAATGAGTTCACTGTACTAAAATGGCCCGCACAGTCACCAGATCTCAACCCAATAGAGCATCTTTGGGATGTGGTGGAACGGGAGCTTCGTGCCCTGGATGTGCATCCCACAAATCTCCATCAACTGCAAGATGCTATCCTATCAATATGGGCCAACATTTCTAAAGAATGCTTTCAGCACCTTGTTGAATCAATGGCACGTAGAATTAAGGCAGTTCTGAAGGCGAAAGGGGGTCAAACACAGTATTAGTATGGTGTTCCTAATAATCCTTTAGGTGAGTGTATTTATATATATATATATGGTAACACTTTACAATAAGGTTCATTAGTTAACATTAGTTAATGTATTTACTAGCATTAACTAACCATGAGCAATACATTGGTTACAGTATTTATTAATCTTTGTTGATGTTAGTAAGTAAAAATCCAGCTGTTCTTTGTTTGTTCATGTTAGTTCACAGTGCATGAACTAATGCTAACGAATACAACCTTTCATTTTAATAATGTATTAGTAAATGTTGAAATTAATATTAACTAAGATTAATAAATGCTGTATTAGTATTGTTTATTCTTAGTTCATCTAAACTAAGTTAGTCAACTAATGTTAACTGATGAACCTGATTATAAAGTGGTAGCATATATGATGGTTATAATAAATGGTCAGGATATTTCTCCTACTTTAACTCAGTTCTGAAACGTGTCGCATGTGTCCTGGACTCTTATGTTCTGCTGTTCCTGTTGTGTGTCTGTAGTTCTCTGAAGTGTCCCCGTGATTAGACTTGATTGTTCGCAGCTGTTAGCCTGTTGCTCTGGTGTATGTTATCCTCAGTCAGTCATTCTGTGAAACGTGGAGCAAAGGCAGCAGACGGAGACACAGGAGTGGATTTAATGATGAAAACACGGGAACATGGAGAACTGAGAACTGAGGGACTGAACCCAAACACACACAACGTCATTATAGACAATGACAATGTTTTAATTGTACATTTATATGATTTCATTAAAAATACACAATTGTTTTCTTGTTTACTTTTAATCCGTTGTTTTCTTTACTGTCAATTTATTTTTCCCTGTTGATAAACTTGCTTATTTAACTTGCTTATTCGTCCCTGAACTGAGCTGATCGACGGCATCGCTGTTTCAGCAGAGCTGCTTTATAGCCTGAACTCATTTAATAATTAATGATCTTTACAACAGAGCGGAGGGAACGTTTACACGACAACGATGTACTAAAAATGGAAAAGTTCTTCCTTTGGACAGACGATAAAGCTGTCACAACTATCCCCGTTCACACGGATCAGTGAAAACGACTAAAAACTCAGTATTCTGCTGCCAGGCCAGTAGGTGGCGATGTCACATTGCAAAGAAACAAAATAAACACTTAAATGCACTCACAAGCATAGATATCATATAAAGGCTAGTGCTGAGTCCCAATTCGCATACTATCCGTCCTAAATAGTATGCGAAACTAGAATTAGTACGTCCCAAATCGTAGCATGTTGAAATGAGTGTTCCAAAGATACCCTGATGGTCTACTATTTCCGGTTAGAATTCGAAGTGCAGATCAATGCACACTCTAACGGCTAATATTGCCCACAACCCATTGCGTGCGGGAGGGAGGAGCTTTGCGGTGATGATGGTGATGTAAACCTGGCAGTCGGATGCAGCAGCGGAGATGCGCCCTCAGTTTTTAAGTGTAAGAATTCAAATGTTTAACCCTAATTAAAGTTATATTTTATTGTCTCGTAATATTAATGGGTTTATGTTGTGCCAAAAAAGTACCGTGTTTATCTTGTAGGGTCCGATGAAGATACTGAGCGCCTCGTTGCAGGCTACAAAACAATAAATAAAAAGGCTCTAGTACAGTGTCATGCAAGTGTCTTTTTTATGTATTTATTTTGATGTTTCTGTCTGACTTATTTGTAGTAATACTGTGGCTGTACAAATGTTAACTTTATCAGTCCAACCAAAGAAACATGGTTACTACACTTTTACTATAGTAAAAGCATGGTTCATTTTCATCGGGGTATATTTAAGTATACTTAAGTATAAGATTAAGTATAAAATACGTTAAACAATAGTTACACTTTAAACTTTAAATATTTTAACTCAGAAAATAAGTAGCTTTCGTTACACACACTGCACATGAACGTCAGAACCAGCCGCCTCACAAACGACCTGCGTTTGGTTGATCTACGACGACGCCCTGCTTCACTCCTCAATTTGGTAAAACACATTGTAAATGTATTGTGGGAAAAAAGATGGGAATAGTAAATAAAATTATATTGGACATATAAGAATGAATGAAATGTAAAATGTTTTGTTAACAGTCGAGGTGTGCGTAACTAGGCAACCACGTTCAAGTTCACTTTGCATGACGTCATCGAAGTATGTCCCAGAACGTGCATACTCTTTTGCTACACACTCAAAAGTATGTACTTTTTCCTCACAAAAACATACTTTTTGGTCGTAGTATAAGTAGGCGAATTGGGACTCAGCATAGATGTCTCGTCCGCGCTGCTGGCCAATGGAGGTCGACGTCCGCACACGGCGGCCATCTTACCACAGGGTGCTCGCTCACTCGTAACATGGTGCATGTACTTTTAAATAACCATAAACGTCAGAGATGTAGCTATGAAACTGCATACATATGAATAATTATACAAATGGACTTACATATGAAATAATTATAGCCACGGTAATGACGTTTGTAAGAAACCAAACCGTTTGTAAATCCGTCCAGATTTCAGCGAGATAAGAGGATTTGTGTGCGTGCTGCTCACTCACCTTAATTCACAGAGCCCTGTGGTAAGATGGCCGCCGGTGATGCCGGAAGTGACTCCGCCTTAAGACATCTAGCCTTTATATGATATCTATGCTCACAAGTGCCATCACTTTCCACTGAAACAAATGTCACAACAGAAACTATGTGAAAAATATTGCAAAGGCCTGTCGTGTTTGGAAACGCCTCTCTGTTTGTGATGGTTAAATAACTGCGGTCAGGCCAGCCTGCGCTCTTAAAAACACGCTGATTCTAGCACCTGTGTTGTGTTACAGTGCGCGCAAATACTGTTCATTCACACTGATACTGGCAATAATGAGTAAACGAGTAAACTAAAATATGCATGAATAAATATAAAACAATACATAGGATGATAAGTTGAAATTTGACTATATAAAAATTACCATATACAAAGATTAAAAATGGAAAGATAACATGAAGTTGACTTTAAATGATGGCTAATAATAATTAAAATCAAACATTTTATTGCATAAGAACATGACCAAGAATACAGTGTATGTATGATTTCATTTTAAAACAGTAATTACTTGCAGAAGCATGTCTCCCATTATTCTGCAGAACTGAGACACTGAAGTAATAGTATAACTCTCTCCTTCTGCCCACTCCTTAATATCAGTGACCCAGCCCTCAACTTCAGCCTGTGTCACTGCCAGTTGGATTCTCATGCTTTCCAGGTCCTGAAGTTGGCTTTCCAGCCACAAAAAAGGAAACAAAAGAAGAAAAATTTTATACCTACAAAAATATACAATAGAAGGTATTTACAATATAAGAAAATAACAATACTCATCTCTACCTTCTGATATCGGCAGGCAAGTGAAGTAGCCAAGTTATTAAACTTTTGCTGATTCCAGCGCATGGCCATCAGTGTAAGCATGTCTGTACGTCCTGCAAAAAAGAAAAGAAGATACACTAATCTGTGTTGTACCACATGTCCCTCACTGGCTACACTTTTCTTGTAACACTTTCAATCTAAGTAGTGCAGTGTGTGGTTACCTTACCTGCTCTGGACATGTGCTTCGTGGTCACAGCAATCCTAGAGAGGAAGGCTTAAAAGCTGCCAACATACCGCAGGTGTTCAGGGAAAGTCGATGACATGGTAATGTTTTCTTACCTCGCATTTAAAATCATGGGCTTTGGCAAGGCAATGCAAGGCAAGGCAAGTTTATTTATATAGCACATTTCATACACAATGGCAGTTCAAAGTGCTTTACATAGAAGAAATTAAAATAATAAAAAGAAATAAGAACAATTAAAACAGTTTAGAAAAATAAAATAAAATACAGTACAGTACAAACAGTCGGATGAATAGTGGCACAGTGCTCATTCAGTAAATGCATAGCTAAACAGAAGTGTTTTGAGTCTGGATTTGAATGTGATTACAGTAGGAGCACATCTGATCTCCTCTGGAAGCTGGTTCCAGCTGCGGCTGGCATAATAGCTAAAAGCGGACTCGCCATGCTTAGAGTGAACCCTTGGTATTTCTAGCTAATATGATCCTAATGATCCGAGTGATCTGTTGGGTTTATATTCAGTGAGCATATCTGCAATGTATTGAGGTCCTAGGCCATTGAATGCTTTATATACCAGTAATAATACTTTAAAATCAATCCTAAATGTAACTGGGAGCCAGTGTAAAGACCTGAGGACTGATGTGATGTGTTCATATTTTCTGGTTCTGCTCAGAATCCTGGCGGCAGCGTTCTGTATGAGCTGCAACTGTCTTATGGTCTTTTTGGGAAGGCCAGTGAGGAGTCCATTACAATAATCCACCCTGCTGGTGATGAAAGCATGCACAAGTTTCTCTAAGTCTTGTCTGGAAACAAAGCATCTAATTCTTGCAATATTTTTCAGATGATAGTATGCTGATTTAGTTATTGCTTTGACATGACTACTGAAACTAAGGTCTGACTCTAGTGTCACACCAAGATTCCTGAAGGTATGCGTTCACCTTGAGAACTTCATCTTTGTTTCCAAACGCAATGACTTCAGTTTTGTCTTTGTTTAACTGAAGAAAGTTTTGACACATCCAACTGTTGACTTCGCATTGGCACAGGGAGTCAATGGGGCTGTAATCGTTAGGCGATAGGGCTAAGTAGATCTGTGTGTCGTCTGCATAGCTGTGGTAAGCAATTTGGTTCTTTCTCATTATTTGGCTCATTGGGAGCATATACAGGTTGAACAGGAGTGGCGCAAGAATTGAGCCTTGAGGGACTCCGCATGTCATGGATGTCCACTCAGACTTATGGTCTCCTATACTCGCATAATAACCTCTCCCATCTAAGTATGACCTGAACCATTTTAGGACTATCCCAGAAAGCCCCACCTAGTTTTCCAGTCTGTCAAGAAGTATGTTATGATCGACAGTGTCAAATGCAGCACTGAGGTCGAGTAGTACCAGCACTGATAATTTGCCTGAATCAGTATTTAAGCGAATATCGTTTATTATCTTTATGAGCGCTGTCTCTGTGCTGTGGTGCGGTCGGAAACCAGATTGAAAATTGTCAAAGGATCCATTCAAGCTCAAGAATTTGTTCAGCTGATTGAAGACAACTTTTTCAATGATCTTGCCTATGAAAGGAAGATTTGAGATCGGTCGATAGTTGCTTAATATGGTCTTATCCAGATTGCTCTTTTTCAGGAGGGGCTTGACAACTGCAGTTTTCAGGGAGTTTGGAAAACTCCCAGAGAGAACTGAGGCATTTACCACTTCTAGAAGATCTGCTTCTAAACTTTTTAACACACTTTTGATTAAGATGTGGGAAGTGTGTCAAGTGTGCAGCTTAATGTTTTAAGGTACTGTATGGTTTCTTCCAAAATGTTGCCATCAATTTCTTTGAAATCAGACATAGTAACTACTTTCTCAGGTGGTCTGATCTGTCTGACTTCAGTGCAACTCAAGGATGTGCTGATCACCTTTCTGATATTATTGATTTTCTCAGAGAAGAAAGAAGCAAACTCACTGCACTTGCTGTCTGAGAGCATTTCACTGGGAATCTGGCTTGGGGGTTTTGTCAGTCTCTCTACAGTAGCAAAAAGAGTGTGTGTGTTGTTTAGATTGCTGTTTATAATATTTGAGAAAGAAAGTCTGTCTAGCTTTGCCTAGTTCCATATTGAAAGCATGAAGGCTGTCTTTGTAGATGTTATAATGGACTACAAGTTTTGTCTTCCGCCACATGCGCTCTGCTTTTCTGCATTGTCTTTTCATATTTTGCACTGCTGTTGAGTTTCTCCAAGGTGCTTTTTGTCTGCAACTCTTCTTCCTGACTTTCACAGGAGCAATATCATCAATTACACTTTTAACTTTTGAGTTAAAAGAATCAAGGAGAAAATCAACAGAGTGTTAAGGATATAGCCTTCATAAATAGTACACTAGTGTTCTCATTTAAGCATCTCTTCTTGACAGACACAGATCTAGCTTCAGTGGCAGGAGAGATCAATATATCAAAGAAAATACAGAAATGATCAGACAGCGCTACATCCTTAATAACAATCAATGAAATGCTTAGACCCTTACTGATAAGTAAATCTAGAGTGTGTCCGCGATTGTGTGTGGGTCCATGTACATCAAGGGTGCCCAACCAGTCGATCGCGGACTGCTTTCCAGTCGATCGCGAGAGTACTCTGGTTTGCCCTTTCTCTCTCTTCACCGCTCCCGCGTCTCAGACATCAAAAACATAAAATATTAACCTTTATAGAGTAGACATAGTATTTCTTGAGTAAAGAAAACGCTGTACTTATTTTAAAAAAAGTTATTTATTTAATCTTACAAGATCACTGATTACATTCAGCTATGCGCTGGCTGGAGGAGGAGGGGCGGAGCTACGAGGAGCTTTGAGCTGTGAGGTAGATTCCTGCACGGGTTCGGGTACCCGACGGGTGACCCGCAAATTTTGCTCAAACGGGTGAAAAATATCCAACTGTGTCGGATACGGGTGCGGGTCGGGTCGGACACGGGGGAAACACGGGTCTAAACACGGGTTTAAAACAATCACATGCAAACGTAAAAATATATGCATATTTTAAGGAACACATCTACAAAAATATGCCTGTATTTCAAGTTGATAAAATAATTTAAAAATCCACATCAGTTTATTTGTACTCACGTGCCACGCCCTCCCAGGATCTATAACGTTACCTAGGCTACTTTCACTTTTAAAAATTCATCATAACCGCGCGCGCGATCTGCTTGCAGTGGTCGAGATGGATGCTGAGGAGTTGAAGAAAAGAATAGCTAGTGGAGATTGTAAAGTTGTCGACAGTACGTCATCAAAAATCAAGTCCAGTGTGTGGGAGAAATGTGGAGTTATCTGAAGAAAATATTGTGAAAGGCTTGCTGCATTTTCGTGTTGGATAGCCGCAGATGTGGAGCTTCATCGCCGAGGAAGCATGCAGATAACTGTGGTAACAAAGCAGTTCTATCGAACAGTATTTTTCATATTTAACACTGTTAAGTATGTGTGGTGTGCAGGGCGTGTTTGAACCCAAAATTGTCTGATGTAGGCTAGACGAAATTGCGTGGCATATAGTGTTGTAGCCGCGTCTGTTCGACTGGTAAAATGTTATAAGGTTACTCAGTTTTGTGCTAACGTTAGCCATGTTCTTCATGTACCGGCCTTTTGACAGCTTCGGCTGAAGTTGTCCTTGTGTTAATTGTCGTGTAATAACTTCTGTATGACCTGGCGACAAACATTTTTGTAAGTGTGTCTAATGTGATTGGCTAAACTGATTTTATTTCGGGTGCGGGTCGGGTGTCGGTTCTATTTTAAGCGGGTCGGGTCGGGTACGGATTTTAATTAGTGCTGCTGTCGGAAAACGGGTCGGATGCGGTTTTAAGCACTGCGGGTACGGGCCAGTGCGGATTTACAAAATCGGACCCGTGCAGGACTCTGCTGTGAGGTTTTGCTTGTATTGACAGTCTAATCGAGTAACAAGATTTAACACAAGCTGTTTTAATGCTTTTCATTTTTCTTGTTAAATATTTGTAAAATTCACTGACATAGGCTACATAAAGTTTGACCATTTATGAAAAAAATAACAGCGAAGAAATTATGGGCTGAATTCGAAATCGCATTCTAACATACTCATACCTTTTCAAATACATCCATCCATCCATCTTCTACCGCTTATCCGGGGCCGGGTCGCGGGGGCAGCAGTCTAAGCAGGGATGCCCAGACTTCCCTCTCCCTAGACACTTCCTCCAGCTCTTCCGGGGGGACACCGAGGCGTTCCCAGGCCAGCCGGGAGACATAGTCTCTCCAGCATGTCCTAGGTCTTCCCCGGGGTCTCCTCCCGGTGGGACATGCCCGGAACACCTTCCCGGGAAGGCGTCCAGGAGGCATCCGGAAAAGATGCCCGAGCCACCTCAACTGACCCCTCTCGATGTGGAGGAATAGCGGCTCTACTCTGAGCTCCTCCCGAGTGACCGAGCTTCTCACCCTATCTCTAAGGGATCGCCCAGCCACCCTGCGGAGAAAGTTCATTTCGGCCGCTTGTATCCGGGATCTTGTCCTTTCGGTCATGACCCACAGCTCATGACCATAGGTGAGAGTAGGAACGTAGATTGACTGGTAAATCGAGAGCTTCGCCTTGCGGCTCAGCTCCTTCTTCACCACGACTTTTCAAATACATATATGTCAGAAATAGCAAGAGTAGTATGTTAGGATGCTAATCTGAATTCAGCCAGGATTTTAGCTAGGCACGTTACATTATTAGTAGGGACTCGCTGGCATTCCGGCTCGTTGACTCAGCTCACTGAAAAGAGCCGGCTCTTTTGGGTCACAAACGGCTCTTTAAAAAATAAATGTTTTAACTATGACTTTGACTATGATAGGTGTGAAAACAATTCTAATTAAATTATTTAACGAAATCATACAATGTCTAACAATTAAAAAAAAAAATGCCTTGATTTGTTATTCAAAACAATACTAAACCTTTCCATTTAAATTACATCTTTTTAAAGTATAGAAACAACATTCAAAACAATAATATAATAGAACCCATATTAAAGAAAAAAATAATAAATATTCAGAAAAATAAATAACTGAAAGGATTAAACTGGTCCCTCTTTTTCTCTCTTCTTTATTGCCATGTTATAACCAGCACTCTAGCATTATAACTTGCATGAACACACACTATTATTTTAAATACAATTATTCAATATTTCATTATTACATAATTATTTAATTTCTATAGGCTATATTTTTAAAAATAGAGTCGGCTCTTCAGATATGCGAGCTCCCGACGTTCACCTTGAGCCGCCTCATTCTCACCACTAGGCTACTCACTGTTACTATGGAGCCGTTGAGAGAGCTGCGAGTTGCGACGTCAGCAAAATAAAACACAACTATGGCAGAAGCCAAAAAAACGAAAACATATCATTTTCATTCTGACTGGGAAGAGGATTACTTTTTTGTTTATTCAAATTCGAAGTCCATCTGTCTTATTTGCAATTCAAGCGTGGCCTTACCGAAGAAGGGCAATTTGGAGCGGCATTTCAAGACCGTGCACAAAAGCTATGATGCAGATTTCCCGGCTAAATCAGCTCTACGCACCCGAAAAGTCCGGGAATTGAAGGGGCAGTTAGCAGCACAGCAGTCCATTTTTACCAGGCCAAACACCAAGGGTAAGGCTGCAACTATAGCATCTTATCGTGTCAGTCATGTTCTTGCAAAACACAAGAAGTCTTTCAAGGACGGCGAAGTTGAGAAAGAAGCGTTTGTCGAGGCCGCAGACGCACTTTTTGGTGACTTTAAGAATAAAAGTGACATCATAGCTGCCATTAAGGACGTGCAATTATCCCGTGGCACTGTTACACGGCGATGTGAGGGAATGGCAGAGGATGTCGAGGAGCAGCTAAGGAAGGATGTTGAACAGTGCGAATGTTTTTCTCTTCAATTCGACGAGTCAACTGATGTTGTTGATGTGGCACAACTATGTGTTTTCATTAGAATGGTTTTTGGAGACATGGGTGCAAAAGAAGAGCTGCTCACCATTTTACCATTGAAAGGACACACAAGAGGCGAAGATATTTTCCAAGCTTTCATGGAATTTGTCAACAAGACCCAATTGCCCCTCTTCAAACTCATCTCTATCACAACGGACGGTGCTCCCGCTAGTGCTGTTGCGGTGCGTTGATGTAAAAATTTCGTCAACGTCATATTTTTTGAGTCGACGCTTCTTTATTTTATTTTTTGCACCATTCCCGGAGGTACAGCTCCTTACACACACCGCCCGCCGTGTCATTCTGTCATGTTTTCTCCCTTTCTTTCCAAACCGCGACAAACGCGAGTCTCCTTTCTCTGCAGAATGCGATAAATCCGCTCAACCATTCACAGCGCACCATTCCACGCATTGTAAACAGTAACGGCGGCGCTTTGAATACACCCGGCATCCTAGTTTTCCTTATCTACTTTGTACTTTTTGATCAACAAACAAACAAAAACAAAAAAAGTAATACATTTGACGGCATTGATGATCCTGTGATGATTTCTGCCGTAGGGAAGAAACTTAAGCCATCGAAATCTAATCATTTACGTGAGGATTTTAAGAAGATGAGGCACGCGGGAGGAAGAAAAATGCCGACATTCTCACACGACAGCATCAAAATTCTGTCACGCTGACACGTTGGATCTTTTAAAAACTTTCAATTCTTGTATTCAAAGTCAACGAAAACCGAGCAGGACCAAGCCATTTTACAGCTGATCGCCGTCAAAAAAGTTCAGGAGGTATTTCTTAGCGATGGCTGATTGAATGTATGTTTAGTCCAGTACGTGCCTGTATATAAGATTAGTATTGACCGAGTTCAGAGGCGGTCATATGTGGATCAACTTACTTTGTTGTGTATTTTCAACAGTTTCAATATGAAAAATAACTTTTATATTGTTTCATTGGATTAATTGCATTTTGAAAAAAAAAAAAAAAGTGTCATGAATGTATTGCATTTTTGGGAAAAAATAATCCGTTTTTATAATAAATCTTTGAAAATCTAAATCTTATTATAACCTAAAGGTGCTATGTGAAAGTTTGAAACAGAAAATAGTGGTTTCCATCTTGCCACTTTCTTGGTAAAGAAAACACATTTTTTACTCAAATTAATCAAAATGGATTTATCACGTTTATACTATATTATTCAGAAGTAAACATTGTAGCTGACAGAGTGTTTATGTCAGAATGTTTATTTTTAAACCACAACCTTCTAAGTGCTTCTTTTACTGGTAATATTTAACAATATCTTTTGCATTTCTAATCTAAACAATGTCAAACTTGGCACTGCACTTACTCGTGCCCAGACAGCTGTCGAGTTTGAAATCCATCGGACTAACGGTTCGAGAGATATGCGAATAACAGACAGGATAATTAATTCCAATTTGTCGTTAGATTAGTCGACTAATCGATAAAATAATCGCCCGACTAACCGTTTAATTAATAATCGTTTACCCCAGCCCTAGCTCCAGCAATGGTGGGCCGTACCAGCGGATTCATTGCATTGTGCAAACAGAGTGAATATTTCCCGGACTTCCTTAATTACCACTGTATAATCCACCAGCAGGCATTATGTAGTAAAATTTTAAACATGAAAGAAGTGATAGATGTTGCAATGAAGATTGTGTGTTCCGTTCGGGCCAGGAGTCTACAGAGAAGGTTATTCCGTGCTCATTTGGAGGAGACAGGTGCAGAACACACAAACCTGTTGCTGCACACAGATGTTAGATGGCTGAGTAGAGGTAAATTTTTAGCGAGATTCTCAGAGTTGTTGCCTGAAATCAAAGATTTTCTGAAGCTTTCGAAACATGCAGAATATGCCCAGCAAGAGGACTACCAGTGGCTATTGGATTTAGCGTTCCTGACAGATCTCACTGACCTGCTGAATGGTTTTAATTTAGAGCTGCAGGGTAAAGACAAACATGTAATCAACATGATCAGTGCAGTAAACACATTTAAAAGCAAGCTACAACTGCTTTCAAATAGGCTGCAACGCTATGACCTACGGAACTTTCCTCACATGCAGGCAGAACTTCAGCGTCAGGGCAAAGACTTTGTGCAGCTTGACAGTGCACGTTTTGAGGAGCAAGTTCAGAGCATCTTGTTAGAATTTGAGAGGCGCTTTACAGATTTTGGATCCATCGAGCCTGTTGCCAGCTATCTGTGTTTTCCATTTGGTCCAAGTATTGATGTGGATAGTATTGCCTCCAAAATTGTATCACTGTTCCACTTAGATAACACTGCTGTTGAGAATGAGATTCTCACACTGCAAAATGACATTGAGATCAAATCCAGGTCAACATCTGACTTGAATGGAGAGTTCTGGAACTTACTGACTGAACAAAAGTATCACAACCTCAGAAAATGTGCTTTTAACTTGACAGCACTCTTCGGGTCAACCTACTTGTGTGAGTGTGCTTTCTCTCACATGAAAATCATCAAGTCAAAGTACAGATCTACAATGACTGATGACCACCTTCTGGCCTGCTTAAGGCTTGCAACCAGCTCTTACTGCCCTGACTACGAGAAACTAGCTGCCTCCTCCCAGTGCCAGAGGTCCCACTAAGGTAGAGAAATAACTTTATTATATGTTTTTGTTATCTAAGCGTTTCTGGTTATCCTTGCCTGCCCGTGTCTCTGACCCTTGCTATCTCTAACTCTCTCTGATTGTCTGCAGACTACCAATTGAGCCTGTTTCTGGATTCTGATTGTTCTGCTGCCTGCCTACTGACCCAAAGCCTGTCTCTGGATTCTGATTGTTCTGCTGCCTGCCTACTGACCCAAAGCCTGTCTCTGGATTCTGATTGTTCTGCTGCCTGGCTACTGACCCAAAGCCTGTCTCTGGATTCTGATTGTTCTGCTGCCTGCCTACTGACCCAAAGCCTGTCTCTGGATTCTGATTGTTCTGCTGCCTGCCTACTGACCCAAAGCCTGTTTCTGGATTCTGATTGTTCTGCTGCCTGCCTACTGACCCAAAGCCTGTCTCTGGATTCTGATTGTTCTGCTGCCTGGCTACTGACCCAAAGCCTGTCTCTGGATTCTGATTGTTCTGCTGCCTGGCTACTGACCCAAAGCCTGTCTCTGGATTCTGATTGTTCTGCTGCCTGCCTACTGACCCAAAGCCTGGTTCTCGACTCGCCTCTGTTCGATCCCTGAAACTGTCTATCTATGCAGATATTGACCTTTGCCTGGAGTTTCTGTTTAATAAATTGTTGCAAATGGATCTGTCTCTGCCTTCTGATTCACAACAGATTTATTATATATGGATTAGAGCTACTTTTCTGTTTGTTTTGAGCATATTAAATCTGCAGAAGCGCTGTGAGTAGCGACTGGCTTTCTGTTTGGAGTGGTAGATCTCGGCACACTGATAAATCTAAAACTAGATTTTTTTTCAAAAAAGGTTGGGCTCCCCTGATGTACATGCTGAGTCAGATCAAAAGTTTTTAAAACAGTTTTGATTTCTTTTGCCATTTTGTTTTCTGCATTATCTATGTGGATGTTAAAATCTCCAACAAAGGCAAAACAGTCAAACTCTGAGGTAATTGTTGATGACAGTTCTGTAAAGTCCTCAGCGAAGGCTGGAGAGTATTTTGGAGGCCTGTAAATAATGATAAGTAAAATGCGTGGAGCACCTTTTAACACAATACCCAGATATTCAAAAGAAGGGTAATTCCCAAATGATATTTGCTTACATTGATAGATATCTTTAAAAAGAGCAGCTAGACCCCCACCTCTCTTAACAGCTCTGCAGACACTCATAAAAGTAAAGTTAGGAGGGGATGTTTCATTGAGGACTGTTGCACTGAAGCTGTCTTCTAGCCAGGTTTCATTTAGAAGCATACAATCCAGGTTGTTTGTGGTTATTAAGTCGTTGACTAGAAGTGATTTAGTTTTAAGTGAACGAATGTTTAAAAGTGCTAACTTAACAGTCTTACTTTTTGTCCCCACATCAATCTTAGTTTGACGTGTAATAGGTACCAGATTAGTTGTGTTTGCTGTACGGCTATTGAAGGCCTTAGACTTTCTATCTTGTAATAGAACATCAATAGAGAAAGATACAGGCACACTGGGTTCCCACTTGTTCTGTAAACATTTGAGAAAGTTACTGTTATCATAGCAGGGACCCAAAACGTATCACTGAGAGCTGGTATCAGTTGTTCTTGGTTCACCTCGAGCAGATGGAGGAGGGTGTGGGCCCTGGCGTT
Source organism: Squalius cephalus (assembly GCA_022829025.1). Lineage (NCBI taxonomy): Eukaryota > Metazoa > Chordata > Actinopteri > Cypriniformes > Leuciscidae > Squalius > Squalius cephalus. The sequence goes on from CM040794.1 coordinate 11,445,656, forward strand.
GTGGTAGAGGCCGAAGAGCTCTCACAGGAGGGGGAGGGCGAGCTGGGTCCGCAGGCTTTGGTGGTAGCGGTGCCTGTTGTTTTTTGGTTGGTATCTGGGGGCTTGCAGCAAAAGAGTGGGATAGTTTGGTTCCAGCATACACCAGTTCTTCCATTTTCTGTGAGAAGCACAGAAGTGGCGATGCTGGAGAGAGGGAAAAAGTGTCTGAAAGGGGCTGTTGCTCTGGTGTTATCGGAGGCTGTAATATGCTGTCCTGGATTCCCTGGCTGTTTTCCAGGAAGTCGTCCTTGGGTGCTGAATCTTCGAGCAGTTCTAATATGTCTGTCTGTGGTGAGCTCTGTGGGAAGGGTTCAGCTGAGATTGTGTCCGTGAGCAGAGGTTGTTGTGGCGGAGTGGTGTTATCATTGTCCTTGTGTGATATGTCAACCGCATGTCCATTTTGCTGCTGAAGTGAAGTCCCGTGGTCATTCATACTGTGTCCAGGTGTGTGTGTGCCGTTCATATTGAGTGGATTGGCACACACTGCAGAAGGATGATTGAGGGAGAAGTAGATATTGTCCTTTAACACTCTTGAACCAAGTTTTTTTTGGGTGATGGCCATCCCGATGAAACAGTTGTCTCTGACTCCAGAAAAGATTGAAATTGTCAATGAAGTTTACTTCTTTTATATTGCAGGTTTTTTGCAGCCATGTATTAACCTGTTAAGCTTCACCAGTGCGTCGGCGCACTGAAGCGTTTTTTTTTTTATTTAGTTAAAAATTACTATCAGATTTAATGTTATACATTGACAAACTATACATCATTAAAAAGATATAAGACTCAAGTTTCAGTATTTGACCACTATTGTATTCTGAAAAACTTATAGTGACAGTTATGTCTTAATTTGTGTCAGGAGTTATGAAATGAAAAAATGAGTCGATACCTTTAATATGAATTATGACCGTCAGCCGCTTTCATTCATAAAAAAACTCCCGTGCTGTCGTCATGACAGCGATACACAAAACAACGTCCCTAAGGGCTTTAGCTAAAAAATGTGCAGATTTGGAGAAATATTGATATATTTTCATAAGTTTTCATCAGATTTCTATAGACAGGAATAATATTTATTGAATTTATGCCCAAATGCGTCGATGTAATCATTATGAGCGCTGGACGCTGTGATGTATTGTGTTTTCAATCCATACCAACAGCCTGAGGGCGCTACATTCACAATAATAGTCCATTTATGTAACATGAAGAAGAACCATGATCATGTGACAATCCAGGAAGTCTCGAACACACACAAAGCTATCAGAGATCGTTGTTACATGCAGAAAAAAGACTTTTTGAAGACAATAAACATGATTGAAATGATATTTGGTTTACCTGTGCTCTTCAAATAATGTCAGGTATTTCCATAATAATAGATTATATTTATAATGTATTGCTAATCGATATAGACTTTTATCATTGTGCAGAATAATAAAAAATATATATTTTCTGTCTGATTTTTTAATCTGAAGCGAAATTATATCACAGAAGATTATTTAAAACACTCGACTTGCGTTATAAATTAAGTTTGAAGCACAAAAATGGTTTTAATCTCATAAATTGTCGTGTATTGATGGTGTGCTAAGCTAACATGCTAGCTAGCTCTAGGTGCACCTGCCACATATTGCAGTTATCCTTTTATAATTTTTTTCTAAATATGCTTACTAAAATGTTTCATTATTCAAGCAGGGCATTTGATCCAGTTTTTAAATGTTAAGTAAGAACTTTGATAAAAGAAATTAGGGATTGAAACCCTATGAATAGCCAGTCGTTAGTAACTATAATGCAGACAAAAGAAATGCATATTTCGAGCCATAACCAGGCTGGAGAGGTGTGAATGTGTGCAGGGGGAGACTGAGACTGAATGGGGCTCGTTTGCACCACAAAACAATAGAGACAATATACTGGATAGATGGTTAGAAGATGGCAATAAACATCAGAAGCATCTTAGCGTCAAATCAAAATAAAGTCAACTGACATGGTCTTGAAAAACATGTAACTAAATACAGAGTTTTGGACTTATTATCTTCAGATTTTAAACATAAAATGTTTAGACATGTGGCTTTAGCTGTAGTGCATTTCTAGATTGCTCCAGTGCTAACTTCAATTTTATTTTCATGAGGATGTTTCATAAAAATTAATTTCTAATAACTTTACAAAACTTTGAAGTTATAACAATTTTTTTTTCATTATGACAATAATTAATTCTACATTTACAATAAACTGCCAGGTGTCAGCTTTCAAATGAGATCATACTTGTGCTTTTAGTGCAAAGGGTTCATGAACTGTATCTGTTTAAGTTTGGGTATGTCATTTCTGGGGATTTTTCAAAAGTGGCGTTGCAGCTTAACAGGTTAAGCCCAAGTAACCGTGAAAACCTGTTTGTTCCTCTTGCTGGGAGTGGTCCACTGATGAATGTTTGAACTTTCAGTCTTTTAAGCATTTCAAAAAGTTCATTGAAATCCTTCTTAAGGAGTTCTGACTGCTCTTTATGAATATCATTCTTCCCCACATGAATGATGAGTCGATTTGCAGTCTTATGTTTCATCAGAATGTTCTGAAGTTCCCTGTTTACATCAGAAGTTGTTGCTTGTGGAAGGCAGCACGTAGTTGTATCCCTGCCGCTAATGTTTCTGATTAAAGAGGAAAAACCTGTTTGTTCCTCTTGCTGGGAGTGGTCCACTGATGAATGTTTGAACTTTCAGTCTTTTAAGCATTTCAAAAAGTTCATTGAAATCCTTCTTAAGGAGTTCTGACTGCTCTTTATGAATATCATTCTTCCCCACATGAATGATGAGTCGATTTGCAGTCTTATGTTTCATCAGAATGTTCTGAAGTTCCCTGTTTACATCAGAAGTTGTTGCTTGTGGAAGGCAGCATGTAGTTGTATCCCTGCCGCTAATGTTTCTGATTAAAGAGGAAAAACCTGTTTGTTCCTCTTGCTGGGAGAGGTCCACTGATGAATGTTTGAACTTTCAGTCTTTTAAGCATTTCAAAAAGTTCATTGAAATCCTTCTTAAGGAGTTCTGACTGCTCTTTATGAATATCATTCTTCCCCACATGAATGATGAGTCGATTTGCAGTCTTATGTTTCATCAGAATGTTCTGAAGTTCCCTGTTTACATCAGAAGTTGTTGCTTGTGGAAGGCAGCATGTAGTTGTATCCCTGCCGCTAATGTTTCTGATTATGGAGTCCCCCACTATCAGAGTCCTGGGCTCGGCTGCGCTCTGAGCTGAGTGCCGCTGTCTGCTCGACCTTGAGCGCCAGTTAGCATCAGTGTTAGCTACTGGCCCATTCAGTCTGTGTTCGATCACATTCATCACATTTGGGGATTCCTCATTTACATTCCTTAGTACTTCAAATCTGTTCTCAAGATGTATAGGCGGTGGTAGGAGACCAGTGTTTGCAATCCTTGTCAGAGCTGTATCTGGGGTAGAGGATGCTACTGCGGCAATATGTGATGCTCGTGACAATCTGATGTCTCGAGTGCCTTTGGGTCTCTCTCCCTGTTTGTGCCATCGATTTGTAAGTCGATCGGCTTGTTTCTCTGCCTGTCGAGGAGCACTAGTTTCATGGGACTCACCGGTATGCTGAGGATGTCCATGACGAAGCTCTGTTGTGTGCTCCGTCTGGTTTGGTGGTCCCGTAAGTAATTTTGTTTCAAGAACTGCAATCCTTTGTAAAAGTCTGTGGCAGTTGGTGCAGCAAGTAGATTCTTGAACCAGAAGAGGCATTTTCTCTTATCCTTATGGGTGTAGGCAGTTGTGTTTTCCTTTCCCGGGATGTAAGCTGGTCGGGTAAAAGAATTCTGCGTTTTTGTAGAAATCCAAACTTTGTCGTCTGAGCACTGTGCTGTTTGCTGAAGTTAAAATTAGGTGATAAAAGGAAATAAAATATAAAAATATAGGAGATAAAATGTAAAAGCGATAGAGCAAAGCGCGGAGCAGCAAGCAAGGGAGTCCGAACAGTAGCTGAGCAGGAAGTCCTTTGGCATGAAACACTGAGAGGAATGGTTAGCAGAGGAGTCTCTCCCGATTCACATGTCCACAAAGCACGCACGGAGATGCAGTCATAACAAAAGCCGCGATTTATTGATTACAATCTCCAGTTTACTTTCAACCAAAATATTAAATTAAACTTTACAAACAAAACTAATATTGCTGTGAGCATCAATACCATAGCATGCGATTGAAGAAAAACTGTTGCTCTCCACACTCTAACCTGTCTACCAAACAATTGTAATCCACATTTAAGACCTGCACATTCGCGCCGTAATGACGTGTCAAGGAGGAGGAGCAAGTCCATTCACGTGAACAGGTTAGTCCAAATATGAAACAAAAGAAAAAATATAAAATAAGTAATTTAAACAAATATAAATTTTGGTAGTGCAAAGAATTCTAAATATGGCTCCTACAAATGCTAAGAAGGTGCTGGAGCCTCGGGCAGCTTTTTGACACTTTGTTGAGGTAGGGCCAGTACATGCAGGTTACATCCATGGAAAAAAAGCTTATTGGCTTATTTGCCAGCTTGTTCTGCAGGTAGAGGGGATAAGCATAGGTTTCTCCCCTGAACATGTTGAGAGCGCTGAGAAAAACTCCATGTCCTTCTGCCCACTCCTTAATATCAGTGACCCAGCCCTCAACTTCAGCCTGTGTCACTGCCAGCTGGATTCTCATGCTTTCCAGCTCCTGAAGTTGGCTTTCCAGGCGCTTTGTGGCCTTCAAATAACAAAAAAAGGAAACGAAAGAAGAAAAATGTTATACCTACAAAAATATACAATAGAAGGTATTTACAATATATGAAAATAACAATACTCATCTCTACCTTCTGATATCGGCAGGCAAGTGAAGTAGCCAAGTTATTAAACTTTTGCTGATTCCAGCGCATGGCCATCAGTGTAAGCATGTCTGTACGTTCTGCAAAAAAGAAAAGAAGATACACTAATCTGTGTTGTACCACATGTCCCTCACTGGCTACACTTTTCCTGTAACACTTTCAATCTCAGTAGTGCAGTGTGTGGTTACCTTACCTGCTCTGGACATGTGCTTCGTGGTCACAGCAATCCTAGAGAGGAAGGCGTTACACTGCTCAACCTCCTCCCCAAGTGTCAATCCGGCCCCTTGCTGGTAAGCTCCACTCCATTTAACCCATTAAAGGAAATACTTAAAAGCTGCCAACATACCTTTGCAGGTGTTCAGGGACAGTCAATGACATGCTAATGTTTTCTTACCTCGCATTTAAAATCATGGGCTTTGGCATGAAACACTGAGAGGAATGGTTTCATGCTAAGAAGGTGCTGGAGCTCCGGGAAGCTGTTTGCCACTTTGTTGAGGTAGGTCCAGCACTTGCAGGTTACATCCATGGCAAAAAGGCTTATTGGCTTATTTGCCAGCTTGTTCTGCAGGTAGAGGGGATAAGCATAGATTTCTGCTCTGAACATGTTGAGAGCGCAGAGAAAAACTCCATGTCGACCGACCGCAAGCTCAAGTCCCTCCTCATCAATTTTACTTGAGGATCTCTGAGACGTTTCCCTGGCAGCTGACCACTCCCCTCCACAGACACCTCTTCCAGAGACCTACAACATGGAAAAAGGTTGATATAAATGTTCAGGACTCACCCAAACAATGTCAACTGTAAGATGTTATTGGTGGTGTTTTTAGAAATATTATACAAGTTTACATGGTTGGTGGTAGAATGAGTGTAATCCACAAATCTCTCTACTTCATCATCTTTTGCAATGAAGATGCCATCAAAAAAGGCTTGTTCTTCAGATCTAAATGAAAGAAAGGTACACATTGACCTTCAATATGACACAGCAAAGGTTACTTTAACAACACTGCAAATTACACACATTTTGTAAGTACCTTGCTGCATTCTTAAAGCGGTAGTGCTCGCGATTTCCGTCCACAGAAACAGCAAGCATGTCTGGGGTGCACGCAGGACAGACAAAATGCTCCTCCCTGCAGATCTTATCCACCTCAGATCTAACAGCCTCCCACTCCAAAAAGCTTCTTCTGAAGCTGTCTGCTGTGATCTTCCCAGAACAGGAAAACATGTCAACATAATTCACAGTATTTTATCAAAACATGATGCTCAAAATTGATACATTTATGATTTTTTTGTACTATTTATTTTATTGCTTCTCTTGGTCATGCATATAAAAAAAAAGTGAACTTGCATAGAAGAAAAAAGTGAGGGGAATAAAATGGTGTCCAGTGCATGCTGTTGTACAAATGCACACACTATAGACTAAAGCAGTGGGACACCTGGAGCCTCATTACAGAAACTTCCTAACTCTGAAATCATAACTAATCTATCTATCTATCTATCTATCTATCTATCTATTAACTAAAGTTAATGAGGTCAAAGGTGACGCCAAATCCTCCAGCATCGAGCCTCCACAGGCAGCCGCCCAGCCCAGTGCATCATGGGAAATCTTTTGGTTCTTTGTATGTCACGGACAGAAAACATCACGACCAAAGTCCCCAAAAAAAAAAAAAAGTTCCACAGCAAACTTAACTTGTGTTTTTTTCTGAATGCAAACTGCATGACTAGCATGTGACAAGGACATCACAACTTAATTATAATCTAGTAATCTAGTAAACCTAAATCTTTCATAGACACTTCCGGTCTGAGCAAACGCTGGCGTGTGTATCTGCAGCTGCTCTCCGGTGTTTTTTAATAGACTTTTTAAAGTTTTAAAAGTTTTTCCTGTGAAATTTTAAACAATTTAAAGGACCTAAAAGGAGTAAAAAAGGACTGTCCTCAAGGGTTGGGAAACTAAGCTACTGTTTGTTCTGCTGTTCTCATTAAAATCTGCGATGAAAGACGCGCACCAGGCTGATCCCACTTGAGTCCTGTTTTATGGTCATCCATGGTTTGGGAACCACGCAACTGTTTTCTGCTGCTCTCGTCAAAATCTGCGATGAAGGACCAGGTTGATGCTGCTTGATTCCTGTATTGTTCATCTATGGTAGGATTGAATGTCTACTACTAACTCTGGATTGTAAGCGGAAACTGATAATGTTATCCCTGCTATTCGTCTTGGTTTGTTTTACTCTCCCTGTTGATTATCGCCAATTTCATCCTGTTTTTCGGTTGAAGTCCAAAGTAGTCGATTGCCGAGTTCACGCGCGTGATCATAGGTATTAAACCTATGCGTGTGAACTCTGCAATCGACTACTTTGGACTTCAACCGAAAAACAGGATGTAAACAAAGGTATTAGCGCTGGCTTAAATAACATCATTTTTATACATTTCTTTCACATCTACTGCAGTCAGACTCGTGTTCACTCAGAAGGAATCACTCACATTTTCTGTGCACTTGTAATGACACATCAAGGATGTTAAGAGGCTAAAAGCAGGTTTAGTACTTGCCCCATTGAAGTCAACAGGGTGCAAATTTTAAAAATAGAATAACTCGGTGTAGGCAACACCGATTTTTGTCCTTGTTCTCTGTATTGACAGCACTCCAAATGTACAAAAAAATGAGCTCAATGTTAAAATTGACCGGAGTTCTCCTTTAACATTACTAATCAATAATTGTAATATTGTGCATGCATAACACATTTTTTGCAAAGCCACAGTAGTAGATAAAAAAATAGTAGATAAATATGTACTTACTCTTTTTGATTTCCGTTGCTCCGTGTCCTGCGAGTTGCAGTGGAAGGCGAGAGTGAACAAGCTACATTCCTTTTAAAAAAAGTTGAAAACTATTTTTATCATATATTTTACAGAGTACTATTCCAGCACATGCATAACTGATGGACATTTAGCAATGCTGATAAAGCAACACAATATAAGCTCTTTTATATTAACATTACCAATCAATAATTGTTATATTGTGCATGCATAACAACACATTTGTTGCAAAGCCACACAGGCACATATAGGCTGATCTAAACATATCTTTTAGGCTACACATACAAATACAAATTTCCTAACCAAGGGGTGTAGCATACACAAAAAAAACAAAACAAAACATTTTTGACGTTGAAATGGTACGAGATATTAAATTCATGGTATAGATATGCACTTTCATTAGATCGTGTTGAATATAGGTAGATATCAAATGTCAATACTCTGGATGGCAAGTCCACCCAGTATAATATGTAAGCTCATGTTTTGAATAGCTTGTCAACTAATGCAAGTAAGAATAAATACTTACTCATCCGAAATTCTATCCACGGCTGCATCAATTCGCTCTTCAAAATACAAACAGTCATCAGAGTAGTCGCGCTCCTCTTCTGATGAAAATCTGGACTCTTCGTCGCTAGTATCCAGGACGAACTGAAAGGCTTCCGCACCGGTGTACCGTGTCATCTTCCCAACGCGCAGGTGACGAAATGATGAAACTTGAAGCGTTTAATGCATTTGCTTGGGGGTGTTTACCTGTTTTGCATAGATGGCTTAGCACATTATCTTGTGAATAGCGCGCTCCGTGAGTAGGCGTGAACGAATTAAAGTCAATGAGCTCGTAATGAGCTCGACTGGAATCGCTCTCTTTTTATACAGATTACAGAAGCTGATAATATTTGTTTTTTATATAAATGACTTCATTTAAAAGATGCGATCTCAAGCTTTATGCCCGTGGGTCTGTTTGCCTGTTTGACTGAATTTTCGCGGAGTTATAGATCATTTTCGAACGCGTTTCAAATGGGAGTTTACATACAGAGAGAAGGCAGACATCGCATCATGTTAAAGTTTCTTTATTTGTCAAAAAGCAAAACACTTTATTTTTATTGTGAGTATACTGAAAAAAAATTGAAACTGAACAGGATCGATTGATGTATAACACGAAAATTAAAGATCAAAATTAACAGAGCATTTTGTGTTTATTTTTCATTGCTAAAAAAAAAAAACGAGCAAAACGCGCCGGCGCGTTTTTGGTCCCCAGAGGGTTAAAAACAGAACTCACAGTGCAAAGTGCACACAGGTTTTGCTCCTTGAACATCTCTGAGCTGTTGAAGTAATAATAAACACATGCTTTACATCTGCCAAATATATAGGCTTTTTTAAAGGGTAACTAAACACTAAACCAACTTTTTTTAGTTAATGATCTGTAAGACTGGGGCTTTATTAATGCTGTTCATTGATTCAAGTCATTTTTTTGACATTTGGGTTTTAAAGGACAAGTTCGGTATTTTACACTTAAAGCCCTGTTTACAGATCGTATCTGATGAAATAGAACAGTTAAGATTAAAATTTGGACACATGCTCCTGTCCCGAGAATTTTAGGTTTATTTCGCTTCCCCCCCCCCACCCCCACAATGGTTGTCTAGGTGCACTGGAACATTCCTTCCTAAAACACATTAAACTTTCGTTTACAAAGACGTGAAACTCACCGAGTGGTCAGGGGTGTTCGCTGATATGCTCACTCAAAAATCGCTGAAAAAGATGCATTCCAACAGGTGTTTTACCATTAGTTGTAAAACTGTGGACCTATTTTTCCAAACGTCTCACACCTGTAGATTCTTCCGTTGAGAGCTTGAATAATAGACACTCCAGCCCAGTTGGTGGCGACAATGCACATTTGCCGATTGCAAGCAAACCACTGGCATTTCACTGAATACACAGAAGCAGCAGAAGAAGCAGCGGCGGAGTAATACCGTACCTCACACAGCTCTTTCAATACAAGTCAATGGAGTTGGACAAAAACTATGATAAAACCTGTTGGAATGCATCTTTTTCAGAGATTTTTGAGTGAGCATACCAGTGAACACCCCTGACCACTCGGTGAGTTTCACGTCCTTGTAAACGAAAGTTTAATGTGTTTTAGGAAGGAATGTTCCAGTGCACCTAGACAACCATTGTGGGGGTGGGGGGGGAAGCGAAATAAACCTACAATTCTCGGGACAGGAGCATGTGTCCAAATTTTTATCTTAACCGTTCTATTTCATCAGATACAATCTGTAAACAGGGCTTTAAGTGTAAAATACCGAACTTGTCCTTTAAGTGTTTTAATTCTACAATATATGGTGTAAAAACATCTGAGTGCTGCCCTCTTCAGGTTGAACAGTGGCTACTGCAGTTGAATTTTCCTATTGGAAGTTATGGTGGCCGGTGATGTCAGAGGGTACCAGCTAACCACGCCCTTGCCTACAGAGAGATGCGTCTCAGATGCACGCCCACTCTCCGCTGGGCTCTGCCCACTTTTACAGCATTATTCAAATTTGCCAGTGGGTGGAGTCAGGCTCAGACCAGGGGTTTAGTTACCCTTTAAATACAGTGCACAAAAAGATGTATGTTGTGTTTAACCCTCTGGGGTCTTAGGGGTTTTCTGGGCCCTGGAGGTGTTCTGACATGCTCTGACATTTGTGCTTTTTTCAGTTATTTATAAACATGTTAATGGCAAAGGTGTAAATTCACTCTATATAGCACAAACAGGGCTACCATAATATGTGATCAACAATACAATAGCATTTTGTATTTTTGAGAGAATAATGTTTCTGCATGGTTATTGAAAAAAAATTAAAATGAAAGTTGCTGAAATAAGACCACAAAACACATGCTAAATATGTGTCAATAAGACTTTTCACTAATGGATGTCGTCACCTAGAGTTTTTTCTTCAAAATGATCTGAAAATCACCCTGCCTAATCGTTCACATAAAAACAATACATTGATTTAAACTTTGTAAGTCAGTTATTTTGTCAGAAGAGGTTTATGCATGGGAGTGGTAATGGCCCATCAATATTAATGAGATTCAGACCAGGGGTGTGACATAGACACCCCCTATGAGTAGATTCAAAGGTTTTGTTTTTCAATCTGTTTTTTTGTCTATGTGGAGGAACTAAATGTTCTAAATTTGCTCTAAGCAAATCAAATGTGAGCAAAAAAAAAAAAAAAAAAAAAAATTCAGTCGGCTATAAACAAAGCGATTGTGAGCGATAAACAAAAGTAATTTGTACAATCCGACCCCCCAAATATGAAAAGAGCTGAAAGAAGTTAAAGAGAAAACAAATAACGCACACTATAACCTTCTAAACAATTATATGTTATTGCAATTTTTAATACTGTAGGGCAGTAGCCTACTATTCCCGGAAGCAACCTCCGAGTGGCCCAGCCCATGGTCCCGTCGTCAAAAACGCATATGTAAATTCGAAATAGTGCGCGCAGAAGCACATGCGCAAAATTTTTGTAAAATGATATATGAATTATTTTTATTTTATCATATGTCATTTTACAAAAGGACATTTTACAAACCTACGTTTTGCGCATGTGCTCCTGCACGCAATTTTTCAGTCAGAACACAGCAATCAGAGGAGGACGCGCTGAAAACTGTAATGCTGTTCTCTTCCTTCATAACTCGTACTGAGAAGGTTTGAGTTGCAGAGGAATTTGTGACTAAGTTTCGTAATTAGTAAGTCCGTGCTTTTTCCTCTCTTTTTGTTCTTATGTGCTGAAGGGCCGCTGTGCCTTGGTGAAACGGTGTTTGTACGTGAAGAGCTCTTTTCCAAAACGCCATAAACCTAAAAAGCTGCCTCAAAGATCCACCAAAAGTAATGATTATGAATATGTAAAATATTGCAATAAGACGTTTTAATTGTTTATTAACTTCTGGCAAAGATGAAGTTGACGATAGGCTATTGAGGCTAGTGAACGCACCGGAGAAATGCACATTTATTAGGCTACATAGTTTTTTGTTTTGAATGGTTTTGTTTAGAACCAGCTTTCTGTAAATATAATTCACATTTTTTAGACCTGTGAGGCGAGTAGGCTACGGACTGGTTCATGATTGTCGTGTATTGCATTCTAAGAGTTGCCTGTTTTGTCCTTACGACACTCCGTACTGGTCCCCTGTTGTATTGTACATGCGCAGAACAACGGTGTGTGTGTCACCTGTATAGTGAACGAGTCAGTAAAAGCTGCCATGTGAAAATGATCGTGTCAGTGTCATCACTCAAGCGTGCGCTCATTGTTTAACAATGTAACAATGATGATCTCCAGAAAGCACCTTATGTTGTGATTGCTAGCCTATATTTACTTTTTATGTATTAAATTTTATGAATTAAAATTTGTTAATGAAAAAATTATTATTAAGATACAATTAATACAAAATGAAATTAGTTTTTTTTTTTTTTTTTTTTTTTTTTTTTCATATATTTAATTGGAAACAGCATTCAAACAATATTTGCAAAATAATACAATACAAGTCTCTATTTTATATTTTCAGAATAAACAATTCTTCAAAACCAAAGTCCTTTTGTGGTTTTATCCCATATCCCTCCCCAACACCCACCCTCATGATAGCCAGTCAGACATACAAACAAAACCAAATAAGTAGGATAGGAAGACTAAGTAAATTTAAAATAAATAGATGGAAAAAAATAAATAAATAAAAAATAAGTTAGAGGTAAGTTGCCGACACCCAGGACACTGCCAGGTTGCTAGGATTCATGGATCAGCAGGAATCATGAGGGCTATGAATCAATTTCCCATATAATGTAGCTTATGGTGTGGTGGGCAGACAGTGAGTCATAACGAGGTAGGAACCAATGCAGATACATACTAAATATGCCACTACTGTGACATTTCCCTGACGGAAAGCTGGTTTACATAATTTAATAGTGGTTTCCAATGAGAATAAAATCTGTCAGTAGCGCCTCTGAGTGTAAACTTTATCTTCTCAAGTTTTAAGAAAAGCAACGTGTCACATAGCCAGGCTTTAAACGACGGTGGTAAGGGTGACTTCCATAAAGTCAGAATTTTCCGACGAGCAATTAGAGAAGTAAAAGCTATTACATTTATTTGAATTGTTGTCAAATTAAGTTCGTCCGGAGGTCTGCCAAAAATCGCTATATGGGGGGAAGGACAGATCTTCAAAGCCAGAATCTTTGAGATTGCATCAAAATATAACTGCCAAAAGTTGAATAATTTGGGGCATGACCAGAACATATGGGTCAAGTCGCAAGGGGTCTGAGAACATCTATTACATCCCTCATCCGAGCCACCCGGATAAATCTGGGCAAGCCTGGCCTTGCTAAAGTGAATCCTATGCACCACTTTAAATTGAATGAGACTAAACCTAGCACAACTGGAGGAAGAATTAACTGCTCGAAGGGCTTTTCCCCAAAAGTCATCAGACAGGGAAATCTGCAGTTCGTTCTCCCAGCTGGTCCTAATTTTGTTTACAGCAGAATCAAAAGATGGGGAAAGTAGGTTATAGAAGTAAGATATATGGCCTTTTGACAAAGTCTCAGCCTTAATAATTAGATCAATGCCACTTGGCGGTGGGATTTGAGGGAATTGAGGGGAGTGAGTCCTAGCAAAATCCCGTAACTGAAAGTATCTTAAAAAGTCAGAACCGTTGAAATTAAAAGTTATGCGCAATTGCTCAAAGCTAGCAAAACAGTTGTTAACATACATATCGCTGAAACATCGGAGGCCATTCCTAGCAAAAAACTTGAATCTAGGGTCAATTTTAGCAGGAAGGAATAGATGGTTATTGCAAATAGATGTTGCCTGAGGAAGGGTGAGCCAGCCAGAGTTACGTCTAATTTGTGCCCAGATTTTCAGAGTGCCAGTTACTACAGGATTAGATGTATAAAGTGACGGGGAAAAGGGAAGGCTACTGCAAACTAGAGCCTGGAGCGAAGAAGAGAAGCATGACTTGGCCTCGATTTGACACCAATTGCTCTGAGCCGAGGTAGACCAAAGCATAATCTTATGAGCATTTGCCGCCCAGTAATAACCAATAAGACTAGGCAGGCCAAGACCCCCAAGGGATCTACTCCTCTGCAATAGTGATCTTCTGGCTCTGGCGTGTTTGCCAGCCCAAATAAATGAGGAAATAATACTTTCTATGGCAGTAAAAAATGACCTAGGTAAAAAGACAGACAGACATTGGAAAAAATATAGGTATCTGGGAAGTATATTCATCTTAACAGACTGTACTCTTCCGGCCAGGGATAGCGGTAGACGGTTCCACCTCTGAAGATCGGACTTGACTGTTGCCGTTAAGGCAGTGAAGTTCTGTTCTCGCAATGCTCGGACAGATCTTGTGACTGCAATGCCTAAATATTTGAATCCTGAATTAGATATTCTAAAGGGGACTGAGGACGGGGGTAGCTCCACAGCTAATTGGTTAATAGCATAGCACTCGCTTTTTGAGATGTTTAATTTATAACCGGAGAACTCGCTAAAGGATTTTAAAACCGAGAGAGCAGGTGGGATTGCCTCCTCTGCCTTCAAGGCAATTGACAGTGGCTCAATAGCAGCCGCAAATAGGAGTGGAGAAAGCGGACATCCCTGTCGAGTCCCATGGAAGAGAGGAAAGTACCCCGAGCGCTGGGTGTTAGTACAAACTGATGCGCAGGGGGAGGAGTAGAGTAAAAAATGAAATTAGTTTTAAAGGGCACCTATTATGCCCATTTTTACAAGATGTAATATTGGTCTTGGGTGTCCCCAGAATGTATTTGTGAAGTTTCAGCACAAAATTCCCCACAGTTAATTTATTATAACCATTTGAAAATGTCATTTTTGGGGCCTGTTTTAAAAAGAGCTGTTTTTGGTCTATACCACCTTAAATGTAAATGAGCTGCATATCCCCGCCCTGCTGGACCCAGATGATGAAGAGAGTCCGGCACAGAATAAACACGAATGAGAATGGACTAAACGTCTCGGAAAGGTTATTTGATACATTTATGTACTTATAGAGTTTTAATCGCGTCCCCTTTGCAATTATGGATGTGCAACACACACACACACACACACACACACAAACAAATTGTGATAACTTTCGCGCAATTTTTTTAAACTAACTTATACACACGCTTATGTGGCAAATATGAGAAGATGGCTAACGTTGCAGAACCAGAAAACAAATGCTGCAGGGAGATAGACGTTTATACTGTCTATGGAGATAGAGGTATTCATTTTAAATTTTTTATTGCTGCAAAAAATAATGTACGTGACATAAAACTGTCTGACGTTGTTTGTTGAGACATCCTATGACGACGACAATAAATAGCTTTAGACGCATTTGTTATTGAACTGGCTGACATGACATCGATTGAAATGACTATTTGCTCAAAAATGATAAAATACACTTACTTCTCTTGGAGGTGACGTAGGATCGCGAACAGTAGGCAACGATCCACACTTGAGGATTAACTTTGACCCTCGTTCACTAAACAGTCAGTCAGAAAATGATTCTCGTATTTAGGAAGTTTAAGTGGTGCCTTTTCTTCATAAATAAAATCCATCCGCTGCGTTTTCAGTGGCTCTGATGTCAGTGAAGACTAGTATGTCCATTCTTACATCCCACAACAGAACACCTACACTTCTTAGGAGACATTACCGGCTGTCGTTGAAACAATGGCGATGGTGTGCAGAACAGATCACCGAGGGCGGGGTCTATGCCAAAACCAGATGTCAATCAAACCGCGTCGGTGGGGCTTAGCTCATTTCTACGTCACAATGAGGGAAATCTAGAACAGCTCGTTCTGAGACAGTGCTTATGATTTATTGAGATAGTAAAAAAACTACTGGGTGGATTTTTATCATTCTAGGGTGGTTTTGCTCACACACTGCCAACACACATTTATGTTCAAACACCATGTAAAAGTGAATTTTGCATAATAGGTGCCCTTTAAAGAAAGGATTTGTACTTTCTGTTTTGAGGTCTCTGTGAAAGTTTGAAAGTCGTTTAGTGATGCTTTCAGAGCGCTCGCGTACATAATGGAGAACTTTTACGTAATATTGTTTTTTCCTCATAAATGCGAACACGAAAAATAAAAGACAAAATACCTTTTTTTTAAAAAGAAAAAACCTTAAATAGCGTTTTGGGGGAAAAAGGATGGATTTATAGTGTTTTGAAAAGATTTTTTTTTACTTTACTCTTCTTGGTTTGAAGGCATTTCAGGGGGCGTTTACCTCATTTTGCATAGATCACCTCAGCACATTATCTTATGAATAGCGCGCTCTGCGAGTGGGTGTGAACTCATTACAGATAATTAGATGAGACGGGAGAAACTGTACTTCTCTTTAGTTTCTTACAGATTACATTGCAGGAGAATATTTGTTTTTAATGTGAATTGTTTTATTTAAAAGTAGAAATTTAAAGCTTTCTTTATGTTTCATGGTTGTGTGATAAGTATTAGCTGAGTTTCAGCTCATTTTCCAGACGTGTTTCAGAAAGATTTTTGCGGAGACAGAGTGAGCTGAAAGCGCACCCTATTTATTTTATTTATTTAAAAATAAAAACAAGGTTTTGCTGTTAATGTGAGTGTACACAAAAAAAGAAGACACTCTATAGTTTATAATCATGTATTTATTTTATTTATATGACCACAAATTACGGATTTTTTTAAGTTTATGTTGCTGCTATGTGAAAAAAATCCAGCAAAACGCGCCGGCGCGTTTGTCGACCTCTGAGGGTTAAAGGGACCTGGGGCCTCATTTATAAAGCTTGCGTATGCACAAAACGGGGCTGAAAACATGCGTACGCCAGTTCCTGCGCAAAAGGTGGGATTTATAAAGAAAAACTTGATGGGAAAATTTGCGCACCTGCACGCAAACTCTGACCCATGCGTACGAACGTTTTGGAGATGGAGCACTTTGGCGACACCGATGGTGAGCTGGAGTTAAATGTATTTTTGGTCACTTTTAAACAGAAAATCTAAAGAAAATTAAATATATACAGAAAGATTATACAAATACAATTTCAATCACCAAGCCTGTCACTTGAAGCAAAGATCCATTCCTTCTTAAATGTCCGCAGCAGCGAGCGTGTTGAGCCGTTTAGTGAAACTGACGCAAATAACAGTTTAAATAAATAAAATACTTCTGATATAAACATTTATATTAAATATGCCATTCAAATTAATGGAGTTAAACACTTAAACATGAAATCATTACTGAAGTTACAACATTTTTTTTTAATTCAATCATTAGAAATATTTGTTGTGGATGCGATTGTTTTTGATTGAATTGCCTCAGCAACAGTGTTGTCATCTACCGTGTCCTTGGAAGCCTCACAGTAATTGTGCAGCACGAAACATGCATAAATTACAAAGGGAAGATCAGCCAGATTAATGTCCATGGCCCTTCTCAGGGCTCCGAACCGGGCTTTTAGTCTCCCAAACGCACATTCTATCACCATCCTTGCTCGGCACAAAGATAGTCCAAAGTACTGCTCCTGGGCTGATCTTCCCCCATTGACATATTCCTTCATAAGATATGGGAGCAGTGGATATGCAGGGTCGCCTAGTATGTAAACCGGTATGGCCTCTTCATCTTCGATGATTTGCCTCGGACAGGGAGGGATGCTTCTATCTTTCAAGGACGTGTTAAGAGTGGAGTTAGCAAAAATATGTGCGTCGTGCACGCTCCCAGGCCATTTCACTACCACGTCCATGAAGGCATATTTATAATCACAGGTGGCTTGAATGTTTAAGGTAAACCTCCCTTTCCTATTGATGTAGTCACTGGAATTGGCTGGTGGTTGCTTTATCTCTATATGCGTCCCATCCACAGCACCTAGGCACTGAGGGAGGCCATGAGCTTCTTCAAAACCCTGCACAAGTTGCTGGACAGCATCTTCGGATTTCGGCAGTGTTATATACTTAGGACCCAAGTGGACAGTTATTGCTCTACACACTTTTCGGATTATTATTGAAACTGCCGATCTAGACAGGCCGAATGCGTTGGCCGTCTTACGTAGTCTACCCTCATCAGCTAAATAGTATAGGGTGAGGGCGACTTTTTTCTCTACACTGACCGGTGACCGCATGACAGTAGTCTGACCTTCTATGGAGGGACGTAGTAACTCCGAAAGCGTCAGTAGAGATGACCGTGACATACGGAAGTTCTCGTGCCATTCCTCCGGTAGCACGACTTCTTTCTCAAAGTTTTCCCACCAGACCGCGGTTCGCCCAGGTCGGATCCAAAACCGGTGACGGCGTCGTTGGCAGGCAATATACCGGCGTCTTGGAAGGGAAAGCTGCTGTAAAAATGCTGACCTTCGTGTACTCCTTCGCCTCTGCTCCTCGATATAATACAGCAGTTGTGTTTGCAAATGCAAACAGGCCAAAAATTGCACTAACGTAAAAATGAGTACCACCTTAACAGCATCCATGATCAAACAGTAACGTTACCCAAACAAACTCTAAACATAGGGCGCTCACATGACGTAAGCATTTTCTGCCGCATAATATGACGTTTGAGAACCTAAAACCCCGTTTCTCCCAGTTGACACGGCAACACATAACCGGCGTTTTCAGAAATCTCCACTTTGGCCGGAGTTTTTAGAAATAATCGTTTTCGGGAATAAAAACGGCGTTTTCGTGTAAATGACAGGCCAAAACGCAGAGAAATATCTGCGTTTTCCCATCGTGTAAACGGGGCCTGAGTCCTGCTGACTTCAAAATTCACATGAGGTCTCTGTATATGAACATGGTAAAGTGAAAATCAAACACCTTGGAAATGAAAGGTATGCACAATGTTTTTAGGAATGGCACAAAGGTCTCTGTCTTTGGATAATTGGTTTCAACAGTGTGATTTTTTTTTTTTTTTTTTTTTGTCATTTTTTGTGTATATTTGGATTATGTTGTGTTGTAAATAAATCCAAACAATCAAAAAGCCATTCTTTTTTAAATCTCCTCATTCTTTGTGCAAGGTTGCTCAGAATGATAGGGCCTGATAGCTCCTAATAGGGCCGTTAAGGGAGTGTCTTTGTCTTTCTCAGTGTGAAAAGCTTACATATTAATGAGATGATCCGCCCCTCCCGCATAAAGCTTTGTCACACAAAACACGTCTTAGAAATTTTAAATCAATATATTGTCTTCTCTGAATGAGCAGTCAGGGTGATTTTCACATAGTTTTGGAGCAAATATTCTAGGCTACGTGATTCAATTTTCAAAAGTCTTGTTAAGAAATAATCAGTATGGGTTTCATGACCTTATTTCAGTGATTTTTTTTTGTTTTTGTATTTTCACAAACCACGCATAAACGTCATTATCTCAAAACTACAAACTTTTAGACACATGCTGTTTACATATTGTAGCAGAGTTTGTGCTGAATACAGTGTAATCAGACTTTAGCCATGAAAATGTCACAAGTAACAGAAATAAGCACAAATGTCAGAGCATGTCAGAACACCTCCAGGCCCAGAAAACACCTCAGACCCCAGAGGGTTAACTAATACCTTTATCTTTTAACTAACACTTCAATATCCAGCACATAATTAAAGAGATGTATGAGCTAAGGATGTTCTCTGACCCCAAATAAACAGATAATGGAGTGTTCACAATCTACAATATGCAGTTAGATATTCTCCTATTAAGTATGTGTGTAAATAGTTGTGCTTAAATCTTTGGGTGTATTTTTACACGGCAGCATATTTTACCACACTGTAGCGATGCAAAGTACCACACTCTTGTGAAGCCTATGGACTAACTTTAAAAACATCATCTTTATACAGGAATCGCACGTGTTCAAAAGACCAAATCACTAAGAAAAGAGGGTTGAAGCGCCGATTATAATAAATACACAAAAGTTTCCAAATGATGGTTTTATTACTCCACTAGATTTAGTCATCTTGTTCAGATAGCAGACGACACTGCAACACATTTTGTATGTTTAGGTGAAGACTTTTCGGTGAGAGCTGTCAACATTCAGTGTTTATAGAAATAAATGTGATAGTCTTTCTGTTTGAGAACTAAATTGATACTTTGTTTTAGTGCAACTTTCCCTCCATCTATGATGTGGAATCACACAAAGTAATAACACGAAAAGTAAGTGCATGCTGTTTTAATAGGTTTTTAGCTACAACATAGTTACAGCTATATGACATTTTCTTAAATAGTTTATATTTAGCAAATATTTTACCCCGGACCAAATTCTTAATAAAGTTAAAAAAAAAAAAATCTTCTTGCTTGACTTTTTTTAGCGCAATTTTCCTACGGACAAAATTGCGATTGTTAACTCATGATTTCTGTTCTGTCTGTGCGCACCAATCTTGCACTTCTATCTCCTCCTCAACCAGACCACCTAGAGACTTCGGGTTTTCGGCATTATGTTAAGGAAGGTCTAAAAAAATAAAATAAATAAATAAAAACATAAAAAGATTTACTATCTCTTAGTGTTGTGATCCCATGACGTCAGAAAATTGCGCTAAAACACTCACTGAGTTTTTATTACTTGTTTATATATGTGACCTTGAAGTAATCCAAAATTAATCAATTACATTACTTTCATACTTTCATATTGTGGTACCTGGATTACGTTACTGAATACTTTTTTATGAAGTAATTTGTAACTGTAACCCTCCCAAGCATATATATATATATGAAAAGTTATTTTACAAAATGCGATAAACGCCATTTAAAAAGAAAAGTTTGTCATGTCATTTTGCTGTGTACTGAACCTATTCACTGCTCCATCAACTTGCATGCCAAATCGCCACATTTCCTTGTTTAAAATGTACTGGAAGATGCTGTTCCTTTCCAAACCGCGATAAGTGCTGAACCTATTTTTAGCCTAAACGCGATAAGTGCCAAACCTATGTTTAGCCTAAACGCGATACATCCTCTGGACTAATCAGAATTCTCTCTCGCACGCTTTCTCACCCCCAAATCACACGCATTTATCGCACCAGACACTCTATTCACCTCATTCGGGCCGCAGGACCTCCAGATGCGCTTATACGCATCTTTACATTGACTTAACATGAAAATCACTTGCGCCAGACGCTCTATTCGCGTTTGGTGTGAACGCCACTCTGTCACACACACTTGTTTTATCATGTCGTGATTTGTTTTATGTAAAGTGGACAATGGTTCTACTTTTTATGGGTTCGACACTTTACTGAATGCCAATGTATTTATTACTGACTGACTTGCCTTTTTTATTTTTAAAGACAAACCATACATTTAACACAATGAATACAATAACTTAGAATTTATCATCAACAATTTTGCTGTTTGATTTAATAATCATTGTTCAACTTGTTCAGACTGAGCCAAAAAACAAACAAACATTTTAACGGGATAAATTGAATATTCACAAAATGTGTGGGTCTAGGTAAAAAATTAAATGTTCCTGAAAACTATTTAAATGGATTTATAGCGTTTTGGAAAAGAGCTCCTCATAAATAAATAACTTTGCAATCAGAAATATTCAACCCGCTCACCTCAAAAGACATTATAGTGATTTGATGAATGATGTCGATGACAATAAATGACAAAACCTCATTAAACAACAAAAAATATTTATTGATGCATGTTTGAGTTATTTTAAAAACAGAAGTTGACTTAACTTTGAAGTTCAAATGAAACATTTAACTTTTAAAATGTGCAGTATTATTCAGCTCAGCTTCAGTACTTAGCTTTCATAACTTATAACAAATGTTTTCGGTAAGTGCTGACAAAGTTGTTTAAGTTAAAAAAGACAAAGTTGGTACGAGCTCTTGATGAAATGTTGGCATTTCTTCCATGGCCAGGCAGGTTTGCTGCTGTTCCAGAAGTTTTAAACTTCCTTATAATGCTCCCAATGGTGTTGTGAAGTGTTGCTATCTCTAGTATAATATATATTTATGAGGAGACTGTAGATTGTCTTTAAAGGAGGGGTGAAACACTCAGTTTCAGTCAATCTCATGTTAATCTTGAGTACCTATAGAGTAGTATTGCATACTTCATATCTCCAAAAAGCCTTTCGTTTTATTATATTTATAAAAGAAAGATAGGTTGCACCGAGTCTTTCCGGAAAAAAACGAGCGGCTGGAGGTGTGCCGTGTGGGCGGAGCTAAAGAATCACGAGCGCTGTTCTTCACTGTAATGCTGTGCTAACGTGCCGATAGCCAACACCACACAGACATTTGAAGCAGTTTTACTCACCGCCTGCGGTTCCAACGCACGACCGTGAACCTTTATCGTTGGGACTGCTCCATCCTTAAGCATTAGACCATCTGCAAATCCGGCTTCGAACTGGGCCTTGTTTATAAAACAATCATCGTCGAAATGCAGGGAACAAACAAAGTCCTGTGACTGCAGCGAGCACAGCGCTTTGATGGGCGTACTGCTTTCACTGTCTCGCTCTGGTCTTCCGGGAGAAGTGCCCTTAGGACCCGTATGAGGAAATTCCGCTCCGTCTGACGTCACACATGCCCATACTCGAAAAAAACTTTCCGAAACTTGTGACAAACCGGAAACTCCATCAAACGTACAACTTAATTTTTGAAACTTTGTCCATGTTTAGCATGGGAATCCAACTCTTTAACAGTGTACAAAACTCAGTATGCATGAAATAGCATTTCACCCCCCTTTAACTCGACTTTATTCCAACATGATGTAACCTCACACATGTGAATCTGCTTAATGTTTACTCCCGCCATTGTCGTACGCATACGTAGGTACTGGCGTATGCTCAATCACAGATCGTAACTGGTTCACATCTCCCTCTTTTTGTCTGGGGTTTCATACAGTATTAAAGGGGGGGTACAATGGTGTTTCATGTATTCAGAGTTGTTTACAGTGTTAAAGAGATGGATTCTCATGCTTAACATGGCCAAAGTTTTTAAAAAATATTTTGGACGAATAACGGAGAATTTCTGTGCCGAAAATCTTACTTCCGGGTTGGTACAAGTTTCGGCTGGGTTTTTTTCGACCGTGGATCTAATGACGTAGACCAGAGTGGAACTCCTTATATGAGCATTTCTCTCGGAAAAGCGCGCCCGCGCACACGTCGACCAGAGGAGAGCGAGACCGCGCACATCAACGCGCTTCAACAGGAAATCATCGGCAGCGCTGCATAGTGTCTCCAAAGTGTGTTTTTGGATGTGAGGGATGTCAGCTTCCCAAAGAACCCAGCGTTAGGAACAGTGGATGCAGATTGTTTTTCTGGGGCAAAAACGAGTTGTGTAGACTGTTTGTTCCCTGCATTTTGACGATGAATGTTTTATAAACAAAGCCCAGATCGACGGATTCGCTCTGGCTTCGCCCACACGGCCCGCCTCCAGACGCTCGTTTTTTTCCGGAAAGACTCGGTACAGCCTCTCTTTCTTTTATAAATATAATAAAACTAAAGACTTTTTGGAGATATGAAGGATGCAATACTACTCTACAGGTACTCAAGATTAACAGGAGATTGAGTGAAAATGAGCATTTCACCCCCCCTTTAAACACAACAACTGTTTCTAAGAAACATACTCTGAAATTATGTTTTCTATGAAAACACAATATTTTCCGTATTCTTCCTTTTAAGAAACCCATGTATCAAGCAACCCATGTATCAAGCAAGCATAATTTCTCTTATTCTATTTATCAATATTATTATTTTCAAACTTACTGTTTAAGTAGACTAGTCTGGGTGCCAGCCCGAACCCCGCCCACAACATTTTTTGGTCGGGAAGTTCGGTCTGGACTCAATACGTTGAGGAGTAATTATGCTCTGCTCCCAGAAGGCCGAGCCAATCAAATTGCCAGGGCGGGCTTTAATCAATGATGGACAGATGATCTGCGGTTACGTAATCACCCACGTCATCAAATAGCGCTTAGGTTGAATTGGTTTTCAACAAAGACGACGGCAGCTGGAGAAGTGAGATGTGTAGATTCTGCTGTCGCGTCTGTTTTAAAAGAAAACGACAGCGCATTCATTTTAAAAGACGAACAGAGAACCGCAATCAAGGCATTTGTCGATCGGAAAGATGTGTTTTCCTTCCTTCCTACGGGATTCGGCAAAAGTTTAATTTATCAGCTGACTCCGATGGTTGCTAAGAAGATGGGACGCAATGAAAACGCTGTGGTCATTGTGGTTTCTCCTTTGGTCGCTTTCATGGAGTGCTTTATTATTACTTTACTCAGGTACAGGTGAGCTCTGTTGACAACTATACGTCGCTCACTGCATTGCTCTGATTGGTTGTAGGTCTATCCAATTGAGTGCAGAGTTTTTTTTTTTTCCTGGTTCAGTTAAGACACGCCTCATAATGAAATCCCTATGGAGCAGTATCAGACTCACATTCTTCCTAGAATATGAGTATGACGAAGCCAGGCTATAAGTAGACATTAACAGTAATACAAATTGTTGAAGCCATTTAATATTTTGAGTTTATTTTGTAAAGCCTGAGGAAACCTGTGTTGCAAAAGGAACGTAGAAATTGGAATGCAAACGGTTTACCAGTGATCTAGTATAATGTAATTTGATTGGCTGTTAGATTTAGTGTGAAAGAAATAAACACTGCGAAACAGCCAGAAGCCGCTGGAATTTGGAGCAACACAGTCTTTTGACCTACATGAAACTGCACAGTTAATTTGTAAGAAAAGTAAAGATCCTAAGTTTTTTATTGTTTATCTTTTGAAATTCAGAATTAAACAGTCAAGCTAACTCTGTGGTAAGCCACACTTCCAGTACTAATTCTGCAATGCTGAGAATTAAAGCTGAACGTGAGGCGCTGTTGGCAAGAGCTGTGGCAATGAAAAAGACAGAAGCAATAGAACAGGAAGAAATTCGCTTGAGAATTAGAAAAGAGCAATTTGAGCTTGAAACTGAGCTTGCTGCTTCAGACGCCAAATTAAAGGTGTATGAAGAATCTGAAGATGCTCATGAGTTTAGCTATGATTTATTAGAGCCACCTTCAGGACCCAGATTTGAACCCCTGATGCGTAGACAAGAAAAACACAATGTAGACGAATATGTGCGTCGTGGAGCTGGTAAGCCATCCCTTACATTCAGTCCAAAGCCAGCCACTCAAGTTGGTGCTTCAGACAGAAGAAAGTCATCATCAAGGTTTGATGCTATCAGCAGCACGCCGCATCTTAATCATCATGATCGCACTGATTCTTCTACAGAAAGCCTGCACGAAGTGCTACAGCGTCAAAACGAAGTCACCGAGATGCTCATTAAACAACAGAGCTTCACCTTGGTACCGGTGGGTCTCGGGGGGCCCTGAATGACCCTCCCGATGTCACGCTGTGACCCTCACTCTGTCGCCCCATGGGCTTTTTTACTCACTTGTTACACGTTTTTACAATTTTTTCACATTTTTTCAAAATTTTGTATATCAGTGTACTGATGGGTACCAGGAAACCTCACTCTGGCCCATGCAACAACCCATTAACCGCCCCCGAATGCTTTGGACACCCTGATGTCACGCTGTGAGCCTCACTTGATCGCCCCATGGGCTTTTTTACACACTTTTCACCTTTTTTCACAACTTTTGCACATTTTTCATAACTTTGTGTACCAGTGGGTACCAGAAGACCTCACTCTGGCCCATGCAACAACCCATTAACGGCCCCCGAAATGCTTCTTGCACCCTGATGTCATGCTGTGTCCCTCACTCATTGTCCCCATGGGCTTTTTTACACACTTTTCCCCTTTTTTCACAACTTTTGCACATTTTTCATAACTTTGTGTACCAGTGGGTAACAGGAGACCTCACTCTGGCCCATGCAACAACCCATTAACCGCCCCTGCACCCTGATGTCATGCTGTGTCCCTCACTCGATCGACCCATTCACTTTTTTACACACTTTTCACAACTTTTGCACATATTTCACACAACTTTAGTACCAGTGGGTACGTGTGAGAATCCCAAAAGAGTGACAGTTCCAAAAATCTCTCAAATACAAACCATTTAAGTGCTGAGGTGCATACTGACTGGCCATTCTTTTTATTCTTTTATTTATTTTAAAAGGGACAATGTGCACATTTCTTTATTAGTCTTCAGATAAGTCACATTATCTTGATTTTCAGCAGACTGATGCTGACTAAAGGGTAAAATCACTTGTAATCAAAAATGTTTTGCTGATATGTTGCATAGTTTAAAGTATAAAACAATTTAATTGCTTTTCTTTTGACAGTTGTTCTCAATTGTTTACACACATTTTCTGAAAGCATGCCTCATACTCTCAGAACTCTACACACAAATAATAATAAAACACGCGCGCACACACACACACACACACACACACACACACACACACACACACACACACACACACACAACAACAACAATGTACACAGTGCACAATGTACACACAAGAAAACAATGTACACAGTGTACATCCCAACCAACACACAGTTGTACATACAGTGGTCTACCAGTGTGCAGATTTGAATGGCAGTGTGTTCCTTGTGAAAACAAGAGATTTTCTGCATGAAAATTGTGCCAAAAGCAGAGAATTGTGTGTAGTGTTTTGAAAAAAAATGTGTTTTAGAACTGCAATTTGAGTGTAAAGCAAGAATTGTGCTTGTAATTTAGCAGAATTGATTCGTGTGTGTGTATGTGTGTGTGTGTGTGTGTGTGTGTGTGTGAGAGAGAGAGAGAGAGAGAGAGAGAGAGAGAGAGAGAGAGAAATTTGCCATTTGTGCATTACTGTAAAGCAAAATAGAGAACAAGGGAGAGGAAACAGTCAATGACTGTATAATATCAGATTGATCAGTAGAAGGGAGACTTTTTACATTACATTTTTATATTTACATTTTACATTACAGTATGTCATGTGATACTGTAAACAGATTATCATGGTAGAGACTGTCACATTACTGTAACTCAAACTAAAAGTACTAAATTGAAAGAAGATCATACTGTTCTGTTTCTGTGATTAAACCAAATGTTCTCATTACATATTACAATAATCTTGTGTTTGAAACAATGATTATGTGGACTGAAATGTGTATAACTGTAATTAAAGCATGAGATCAGATTTGACTAGCTGTATAACAAGTGTGATCAGTTTGGATTTTTGTATTAAGAGTTTTGAAAATGTGCACCTTACTTGTGAAAATAGTACCAAAGCGAATAAAAAAAAACTGTATTTGTGTTTGGATAAACAACCAGACCCTGCAAACATATACCTGTCCACCGGATGGCAATGTGGATCTAGAATCCTAAAAACCATGGAGAGAGTGGGGGGATGTTTGTAATTAGCATTTCCATTGTCTCTCTCTCTCTGTGTGTGTGTGTGTGTGTGTGTGTAGGTGTGAAAGAAAGATTAAGTTTAAATCTATTTAACTTTACAGTACACCAAGTGCTACTGATTCTTACGTAAGTCTAATAATCTGTGAAATGATAGGATAATTGCAATGGTAGGCTACTAATAAAATAAAAAAAATGAAATGATTATAGGTTAAGGTAAATTGCATTTTATTAACAAGCAAAGGTTACATTGCAAAACATGGAGAAATATATACAAAACTAAAGCAGAAATAGCAAATACATTGTTAAACAAAGGATTCTTTTAGAGTTCAAGTATAAACTCGTTAAAATATATGAACGTACTGTCAAACCTAAATACATGCAATGATGTCAGCACAAATAATAAATATTGCATGTCTATATAGGCCTATGTCTCTCTATGCATGTCTCATCAGGCCTGTTCTTCTTGGCTACCTGTCATCATGTGTCATCTTCACTGTTATTATCATCATCATCATCATCTGTATCACCTAGCTGTTTTCAGTTATAAATGTTCACTAAAATTAAAACAAAAAAGGCACTCATTTTCTCCCTAAACATAAACGATCACGTGTGTTAGGCGCTGAAAGAGGGCCTATGGCTGGGCCTGGACGCGACGGTAACCCACGGCGAAATATCTCAGCGGAAACACGACGTATCCGTCGTTTGCTTAGCTCTTTGTAAACGTCTAATCTAGCTGAAAAGTATGGTACATTGTTCATGGTTTTTGGTGCTTTTTTCGCGGAGATATTTGCTGAAAACCAGCGGGCGCGATTCAAAATGGCGGCCGCGCTTCAGAACGTGAGAGTGCTGCCTTTCTTTCTAATATTTCTAATCCAACAGAAATAGCACATAGAAAGCCGCACGCCTGAACGCAAGATTCCCAGCATGCTTTGCATATGGTTGAAAGAGAATAAATGGTAAATCCATAAATATTCTCACAAATTATATAACTTTGCATAATTAATGGTATGTTCATCAGTGTGTTGAATTGTGTGTGGTGTACAGCAGGATTTACTTGAAATACAGAAATATAAGAAATACAGCATAGTTTTTAGGATTTTTAGGCAAACATAGTTTTAATTTAACTATACTTATTTTGTTAATTACCATTCTGTATGTTTATTGTATATATATATATATATATATATATACTGCTCAAAAAAATAAAGGGAACACTTTTTAATCAGAGAATAGCATCAAGTCAGTTAAACTCCTGGG
Source organism: Squalius cephalus (assembly GCA_022829025.1). NCBI lineage: Eukaryota > Metazoa > Chordata > Actinopteri > Cypriniformes > Leuciscidae > Squalius > Squalius cephalus. The sequence continues at coordinate 11,473,803 of CM040794.1, forward strand.
ATATTGATCTGGTCAGGTAAGTAACAGAGGGGGTTGGTAATCAGTTTCAGCTGCTTTAGTGTTAATGACATTAACAGCAGGTGCACTAGATGGGCAACAGTGAGACAACCCCCAAAACAGGAATGGTTTTACAGGTGGAGGCCACTGACATTTTTTCCCTACTCATCTTTTCGGACTGTTTTTCACCAGTTTTGCATTTGGCTAGGGTCAGTGTCACTACTGGTAGCATGAGGCGATACCTGGACCCTACAGAGGTTGCGCAGGCAGTCCAGCTCCTTCAGGATGGCTCATCAATATGTGCCATTGCCAGAAGGTTTGCTGTGTCTCCCAGCACAGTCTCAAGTGCATGGAGGAGATTCCAGGAAGACAAACAGCTACTCTAGGAGAGCTGGACAGGGCCGTAGAAGGTCCTTAACCCATCAGCAGGACCGGTATCTGCTCCTTTGTGCGAGGAGGAACATGATGAACACTGCCAGAGCCCTACAAAATGACCTCCAGCAGGCCACTGGTGTGAATGTCTCTGACCAAACAATCAGAAACAGACTTCATGAGGGTGGCCTGAGGGCCCGACGTCCTCGAGTGGGCCCTGTGCTCACTGCCCAGCACCAGGGAGCTCGATTGGCATTTCCCATTGAACACCAGAATTGGCAGGTCCGCCACTGGTGCCCTGTGGTTTTCACAAATGAGAGCAGGTTCACCCTGAGCACGTGACAGACAGGAAAGGGTCTGGAGAAGCCGTGGAGAATGTTATGCTGCCTGTAACATCGTTCAGCATGACCGGTTTGGTGGTGGGTCAGTGATGGTCTGAGGAGGCATATCCATGGAGGGACGCACAGACCTCTGCAGGCTAGACAATGGCACCCTGACTGCCATTAGGTATCGGGATGAAATCCTTGGATCCATTGTCAGACCCTATGCTGGTGCAGTGGGTCCTGGGTTCCTCCTGGTGCACAACAATGCCCGGCCTCATGTGGCGAGAGCATGCAGGCAGTTCCTGGAGGATGAAGGAATGATACCATTGAAGGGCCACCACGCTCACCTGACCTACGTCCAATAGAACACCTCTGGGACATTGTGTTTCGGTCCATCTGACATCACCTGGTTGCACCTCAGACTGTCCAGGAGCTCAGTGATGCGCTGGTCCAGATCTGGGAGGAAATACCCCAGGACATCATCCGTCGTCTCATTAGGAGCATGCCCCGACGTTGTCAGGCATGCATACAAGCATGTGGGGGCCATACAAACTACTGAGTACCATTTTGAGTTGCTGCAATGAAATTTCAGCAAAATTGACCAGCCTGCTGCATATTTTTTTCACTTAGATTTCCGGGGTGTCTTTGAATTCAATCCTCTGTAGGTTGATCATTTTCATTTCCATCAAACGATGTGGCATCCTTTCACTCATAACACATTGCCCAGTCCATATTAGTATAGATATCCAGCATGATATTTTTCCCCATTGAGATCTGATGTGTTTTCAAAGTGTTCCTTTAATTTTTTTGAGCAGTGTATATATATAGATAGAGAGAGAGAGAGAGAGAGAGAGAGAGAGAGAGAGAGTGTGAGTTGGGGGGGGTGTATGCCTGCAGCAATAAAAATTAATTTCTGCGAGACTGCAAGCATTAACCATATGCCTATATTTGAAAATGCTGGGCAGATATACCAAAAACTTTAATACACTGTATACATTTGAATACACTGTAATGCTGATCATAAAATCATTTAAGCAATTACCTGTCATGAGCATTCCTATATTGTTGTCATAAAGATGTATTTTTATTTCACCCCCTTTGTTCACTTTGAGGAACTAGTTTAATGAATAACAAGTTTGAAGTTTAAAAAAATCATTTGTTTAAAAATGCATTTGCTACATAAGTAAAAAAAATAAATAAATAATAACATCGTTCTCATTTTGTATATTGCCACATGCTAACATTTATTTATTGTATATAATTATTTTGCAATGTAGTTATTAGAATATACACAGAAAATACAGTAAATTTATATTTATATATATAAAAAAAAAAAACGAGAAGAGTAGACCATAATGATATATGCATTTTTTATTAGAAATGTACATTTATTAATTTTTTTAACTTTTATTTACATTTTTTATTAAAAGGATTAGTCATCCTCTTCTTCCTCGTTGTCTGCAAAATACTGGAGAGAAAGAAAAATCAAATGAAAAATAAACACAATTGAAACATGGAGAGTTTGACAGCCTAGAATTGAATATGTCTTACCTCATCATCAATGTCCTCCTGACGAGGAAGAACTGGGAAATCGGGACTTGGAGGAGGTGGTGTTGGAGGTGAGGGTGGTGGTGGTCGATGAGGGAAAATAGGACGGTGAAGAGGAAGAATAGGACCTATGATCTCCTCCGAAGAGGAAGGATTTTCGCTGTCCTGCAAACAAGTGCATCTGTTTTAGACAGATTATCGTATGAGATCTGAACTTTAAGAGATCTATCAGAACTTTAAGAGATCTGATAATATTAATTTCGAATTTCACTCTTCTGTCTCTGCATAGAAGATATTTTAACTGTCAGTTAAATGCTGTATCAAAAAGAAAAATATATTAAGATAATTAAATTACTAGAGTAACCAATTTGAAATTCTGAATTGTAACTGTAATTATTTAATTATTTATAAATAGACCAATCAAAATGCTGAACTTACCTCGTGTTAGATCCAAATGTGGTTTTATTTAGAAGGGAAATCCAAACACGTAATCCAATTCACAGGCAAAAGTCAAACACAGGAAGGCAGTCCAAACTATCAGGCAAACAAAACAGGCGAGGGTCAGAGGCAAAAAGGGTAATCCAGTGAACAGAGCATAAAATCCAAAAACGGAGAGACAAGAAAACAGAACGCTCAGAAATGCAGTACGAATAAAGCAAGACTTCGCAGTGAGTGAGTGTGAAAACCAGGCTATTATAGTGTGGGTTAAACAAGGTAATGATACACAGGTGAATGCGCTGATGAGTCCGGGCAGTGAGTTAGGACCTTTAGGCACTTCGTGGGACCTCGGCCCATTCAAATAAGTTGCCATATGACGCATAGGCTGTACAAGTGATCGTAGGCTACATTTGGATCCATTTTCGCGCTTAAATAAGTTGCGAATTGGCGGTTTTTGCCTAAGTGCGTTTATTTCACCAGATTGCGCAATAGGCACCGTGGGGACACCTCTGGGGGCGCTGTTGAGCTGTGCTGAGGGGCCAATCCCACGAACAGCCTTTTTGTCCACCTAACTGCCTATTCTTCATCATTTTGTCCACAGAGCGCCTAAACATCCACCTAACTGCGTATTCTTCACCAATTTGTCCACGGAGCGCCTAAACGTCAACCAACTGACTACTCTTCACACCGTAGTCTTCCTCACGTCCCACGAGCAGCCTATTCGTCCACCTAGGTGCCTATTTTTCATTCATTCGTCCATGGAGTGCCAAAAGTGCCACCTAAGTGACTACTCTTCACCGTAGTCGTCCTCACGTCCCACGAGCAGCCTATTCATCCACCTAGGCGCCTATTCTTCATTCATTAGTCCACAGAGTGCCTAAAGTGCCACCTAAGTGACTACTCTTCACCGTAGTCTTCCTCTCGTCCCACGAGCAGCCTATTTGTCCACCTAACAGCTTAGTTTTCACCAGTTCGTCCCAGGGGCCCCAAACTTGGCATCCTGGTAGCCTAGGGGCCCCACTGCCACATATCAGGAGGACAGGTCTCTAGAGTGCAGGGAAAAAATTTGCAACCACCTAGGCCCCTGAAACCCGGGATCCTGAACCGGGGGCCCCTGGACTACCACCGAGTCAAATTTGGAGCCCCTGCGACCTTTTGGCCCCTGCTTTCCAGACGTACGTCCTGCAACCTATTTCATGTAGGCTGTTCGTGGACAAGTGGGCCAATTAAGCACGGAAACGGGTCAAAGGGACACGAGGCTCTAGACACGGCCCCAGGGGCCCCTGACGAGGCACGGATGTCGATTTGGGGCCAATCGGACCTTGTGGTCCACTGTCCACGAACCACCTATGAAAATACATGCAATAAGTTGCACGTGTCCTCAGCCACCGTTCGGCCCCCAGGGGCCCGAGTGGTCCCAAACTTCGGATGCTGGTAGCCTATTGGTAGCCCCACTGACACATATCAGGAGGACAGGCCCCTAGGGAGCAGGGAAAATTTTGGCATTCACCTAGGCCCCTGACACCCGGGATCCTGAACCGGGGGCCCCTGGACTACCACCGTGTCAAATTTGGAGCCCCTGCGACCTTTTGACCCCTGCCAAACGGACCCTTTTGGTCCACTGTCCACGAACCACCTATGAAAACGCATGTAATAAGTTGCACGTGTCCTCGGCTACTGTTCGCCCCCCGGGGGTCCGAGGGGCCCCAAACTTCGCATGCTGGTAGCCTAGGGGCCCCACTGCAACATACTAGGAGGACAGGTCCCTAGAGCGCAGGGAAATTTTTTCGACTCCCTTTGTCAAATTCTCTCACAAAGGCCTCTTGCGCTCATAGACAGAGAGACAGGGCACAATGAAAAGAGAGGGTAGGGTTAAGAAAAAGACTCGGGGCCCACCTAGGACCCTGAAACCCAGGATCCTGAACCGGGGGCCCCTGGACTACCACCGTGTCAAATTTGGAGCCCCTGCGACCTTTTGACCCCTGCCAAACGGACCCTTTTGGTCCACTGTCCACGAACCACCTATGAAAACGCATGTAATAAGTTGCACGTGTCCTCGGCTACTGTTCGCCCCCCGGGGGTCCGAGGGGCCCCAAACTTCGCATGCTGGTAGCCTAGGGGCCCCACTGCAACATACTAGGAGGACAGGTCCCTAGAGCGCAGGGAAATTTTTTCGACTCCCTTTGTCAAATTCTCTCACAAAGGCCTCTTGCGCTCATAGACAGAGAGACAGGGCACAATGAAAAGAGAGGGTAGGGTTAAGAAAAAGACTCGGGCCCACCTAGGACCCTGAAACCCAGGATCCTGAACCGGGGGCCCCTGGACTACCACCGTGTCAAACTTGGAGCCCCTGCGACCTTTTGACCCCTGCCAAACGGACCCTTTTGGTCCGCTGTCCACGAACCACCTATGAAAACGCATGCAATAAGTTGCACGTGTCCTCGGCTACTGTTCGGCCCCCGGGGGTCCGAGGGGCCCCAAACTTCGCATGCTGGTAGCCTAGGGGCCCCACTGCAACATACTAGGAGGACAGGTCCCTAGAGCGCAGGGAAATTTTTTCGACTCCCTTTGTCAAACTCTCTCACAAAGGCCTCTTGCGCTCATAGACAGAGAGACCCTCTCCAAAGGGGCACAGTGAAAATTAGGATTAGGGTTAAGAAACAGACTTGGGGCCCACCTAGGACCCTGATGTCCAGGATCCTGACCCAGGGGCCCATCTAGGACCCTGATGTCCAGGATCCTGACCCAGGGGCCCCTGGACTACCACCGTGTCAAATTTGGAGCCCCTGCGACCTTTTGACCCCTGCTTTCCAGACGTCCGTCCTGCAACCTATTTGATGTAGGCTGTTCGTGGACAATTGGGCCAATTAAGCACGAAAACGGGTCCGAGGGGCCCCAAACTTTGCATACTGGTAGCCTAGGGGCCCCAAACTTCGCATACTGGTAGCCTAGGGGCCCCACTGCCACATATCAGGAGGACGGGTCTCTAGAGTGCAGGGAAAATTTTAACACCCACCTAGGACCCTGAAACCCAGGATCCTGAACCGGGGGCCCCTGGACTACCACCGTGTCAAATTTGGAGCCCCTGCGACCTTTTGAACCCTGCCAAACGGACCCTTTTGGTCCGCTGTCCACGAACCACCTATGAAAACGCATGCAATAAGTTGCACGTGTCCTCGGCTACTGTTCGGCCCCCGGGGGTCCGAGGGGCCCCAAACTTCGCATGCTGGTAGCCTAGGGGCCCCACTGCAACATACTAGGAGGACAGGTCCCTAGAGCGCAGGGAATTTTTTTCGACTCCCTTTGTCAAATTCTCTCACAAAGGCCTCTTGCGCTCATAGACAGAGAGACAGGGCACAATGAAAAGAGAGGGTAGGGTTAAGAAAAAGACTCGGGGCCCACCTAGGACCCTGAAATCCGGGATCCTGACTCAGGGGCCCCTGGACTACCACCGTGTCAAACTTGGAGCCCCTGCGACCTTTTGACCCCTGCCAAACGGACCTTTTGGTCCACTGTCCCACGAACCACCTATGAAAACGCATGCAATAAGTTGCACGTGTCCTCGGCTACTGTTCGGCCCCCAGGGTTCCGAGGGCCCCCAAACTTCGCATGCTGGTAGCCTAGGGGCCCCACTGACACATATCAGAAGGACACTTTAGGCACTTCGTGGACATAGTAATGAGGAATAGGCAGTTAGGTGGCACTTTAGGCACTTCGTGGACATAGTAATGAGGAATAGGCAGTTAGGTGGCACTTTAGGCACTTCGTGGACATAGTAATGAGGAATAGGCAGTTAGGTGGCACTTTAGGCACTTCGTGGACATGGGAATAGGCAGTTAGGTGGCACTTTAGGCACTTCGTGGACATAGTAATGAGGAATAGGCAGTTAGGTGGCACTTTAGGCACTTCGTGGACATAGTAATGAGGAATAGGCAGTTAGGTGGCACTTTAGGCACTTCCTGGACATATTAATGAGGAATAGGCAGTTAGGTGGCACTTTAGGCACTTCGTGGACATAGTAATGAGGAATAGGCAGTTAGGTGGCACTTTAGGCACTTCGTGGACATGGGAATAGGCAGTTAGGTGGCACTTTAGGCACTTCGTAGACATCGTAATGAGGAATAGGCAGTTAGGTGGCACTTTAGGCACTTCGTGGACATAGTAATGAGGAATAGGCAGTTAGGTGGCACTTTAGGCACTTCGTGGACATGGGAATAGGCAGTTAGTTGGCACTTTAGGCACTTCGTGGACAGAGTAATGAGGAATAGGCAGTTAGGTGGCACTTTAGGCACTCCGTGGACATGGGAATAGGCAGTTAGGTGGCACTTTAGGCACTTCGTGGACATAGTAATGAGGAATAGGCAGTTAGGTGGCACTTTAGGCACTCCGTGGACGAATTAATGAAAAATAGGCACTTAGGTGGACGAATAGGCTGTTCGTGGGACGAGAGGAAGACTACGGTGAAGAGTAGGCACTTAGGTGGCACTTTAGGCACTTTGTGGACATATTGATGAAAAATAGCCACTTAGGTGGACAAATAGGCTGTTCGTGGGACGAGAGGAAGACTACGGTGAAGAGTAGGCACTTAGGTGGCACTTTAGGCACTTTGTGGACATGACTTAGGGAACCTGGCCCCCTAGTGGTGGCCACCTAGGAGCCTATGTGCCCCCTCGGTTCAATTAACAAATTATTAGGGAAAACCATTCATATAAGTTGGACGTAGGATCCGGAATGGTGCCTTTGTATCCCTTCGTACAACTAATTCGCCATATGGCAACTTAAATGAACTAAGAAAAATCCACAGACTGCCTATTTTCCCTAATTTGCTTAGCTCTGGAACCTGATACCTATGTATAGCTTAAAAGGTAGCCCGTGGACGAGAGTCCCTAAGCGCTGCGCGGCGCCCCCTAATAATTTTTTGGCCCCCAAACGACGCCTATGGTTCGATGCGGCCTCTCCCCCTGAGGCGGGGGACGGTGGTCCCGTCTCCCGAGACCCTCCAGGGGCCCCGCAACGGGGCAAAATTGCCCTAAAAATGCTTTTCCCCCTGCCACCTCAAATAAGTTACAGGTGGGATATTTCTGTTCAAGTCCCACCTGTAACTTATTCGACGCGGCCTCTAGGCTGTCTGTGGACATTACATTAAAAGGTCATATTTCATAAATGCAGTGGTTATATGTGGTCAAACCTACTGTACACCACTCAGGGGACACACCACAACACACTGATGTACATTACAGTTATTAATTATGCAAAATTTGCATAAAATTCAACCGTCCACAAACAGCATATAGGGGCTCCGTCGAATAAGTTACAGGTGGGATGTTTTGGTTAAAGTCCCGCCTCAGGTGGGATGCGGGACTTTGACCGGATGTATCTCGGGAGCTAAGCCGACTTGGGGCTCCATATTCTGGGGTCATGGGGGCCCCTTTGGTACCCCCCCCCCATGCCCAGAGTATGGAGCTTGAATTCGGCTTGGTGCCCAAGATGCACCCGGTCAAAGTCCCACAGGAAGTGGCCATATCTCAGGAACGAAGCCGACTTGGGGCTCCATACTCTGGGGTCATGGGGGGCCCTTGGGTACCTCCCCACACCGGGAGTTTGGAGCTCAAACTCGGCTTGGCTCCCAAGATACACCCGTCAAAGTCCCACAGGAAGTGGCCATATCTCAGGAATGAAGCCAACTTGGGGCTCCATACTCTGGGGTCATGGGGGGCCCTTGGGTACCTCCCCACACCGGGAGTTTGGAGCTCAAACTCGGCTTGGCTCCCAAGATACACCCGGTCAAAGTCCCACAGGAAGTGGCCATATCTCAGGAACGAAGCCGAATTGGGGCTCCATACTCTGGGGTCATGGGGGGCCCTTGGGTACCTCCCGACACCGGGAGTTTGGAGCTCAAACTCGGCTTGGCTCCCAAGATACACCCGGTCAAAGTCCCACAGGAAGTGACCATATCTCCGAAACGGAAGGTCCCAGGAGCTGGGGGCGGTGGGATTTGAAGGGCCCCTATGGGCCCCCATCATGCCCGGAGTTTGGAGCTCCAAATCGGCTTAACTCCCAAGATACACCCGGTTATACACAAGGGACTTTTGGACAAAACGGTCGATTTCTCGGAAAGGACGAGTCCCAGCAGATCGTCCTTCGGGGTGGTGAGGGGCCCCTAGGGGAAAATTTTAAAATTTTAAAATTTCAAATTTGATGAAAGTTTTCCAAAATAACTAAATATGTACATGTTCTAGACATTATAATAAACACCCCAAAAAATATTTAAGCAATTTTACTTACTTTAATCCTGACAAATCCAGTCATGCAAAAAAAGGAGATGAGCTCAGCGGGAAGTTTGCAGGTAGAGTGAGTTCATAGCCAGATGACCGAACCTATAAACACTTCTTCTATCCAATAGCATTGTGAGGACAAACAACAGGACCCATTAACTATGTAAATGTGGTTTTGAGAGAAAAAAACATTTGCAGGCATTTTTTCTGAATTGTTAAAAGTGATGTTGTAAATTTGCAACCGTGGGTCTTACAGGGTTAGTCATTTAGTTTTCTTCTGGCCTTGTGCGCTTCCGGGCACCTCTTCTTCAACCTTCCAAAGAAAATACATGGTGAAGGATTGATCATCATTGTGCCAATAAATACGGCATTATAGACTCAGTACGTTTACAGGATATCAATTTACCTGGCTGGTCTCGGGACTCGTGTCAGCTGTGGTGTCGCTAGATGTTTCCTCAGAGGACCCTGTTGTCTTTGCCCTCTTACAATGTGTTTCCTCCTCAGGGCCACGGCGCCTCCGCTTAACCCCAACCACAGTGTTGTCCTCACCTAACAGCGCAGCCTCAAATAGCTTACGGTGCTCCAGAGCCTGCTTGGCGGACAAGTTCGTTACATAGAACTTGTCCGCCGTCTGGACATCGTGGCACATAAATTTAGATACCTTAAGTCGGTCGCCCTCAGAATGAGTGAATTTGGCCTAGAAATAGAGAGAAAGAAGGAGAAAACAAAAGCAGTTTGAGGAGACAACACCTAACTGAATGTCTCTGAAATATGCCCCCTCACGAGAGAAAACACTTACATGGCTGGCGATAGAGGTTCTCAAATCTGTGAAATTTGGGTTGCCGGGGAGGCCCATTGACTTCCACGCATCCCGAAAATAGGTTACCAGTTTCTTGCAGACGTTGGGAGTTGATGTAAAGAAAAAATATTTGGCAGAACTGCCACCCGGAAGTCTTCTTCGAATTTTCAAGAAACGCAGCATCCAGTCATACTCCTCTTTTGTAACAGCAATCTGTGCCGGGCCAAATGCCTGGTTTGTCTTGTGTAACTGTATCTGTTGACACACACACACACACAAAAAAAGAAAAACACACACAAAAAAAAGAGCAAATCAGAACAGAGATCAAACAAATTAAGGTCACCTGATGCATAAAAAGGAAGCAATACACTCACGTTGATCAGGAACACATTTTCGGTTGGGCATTCTTGGGCCTCCTCTACCTCGCTGATCATCATGTTTTGATATACCCCCCCTCGGTGACCATAAAGGGCTGCCAAATAAGCAGAAAGGTGACCATAAAACTCCCACTGCAAGGATGTGGTGGCCACGTCACTTTCGAGCTGGGCTATAAAAAACACAGAGCACAATCTCAGGGTTCATGTTGAACATTTCTTATGCATTTTACAATATGTCAGTACAATGAGTTAAATGGAGGGGGGACTTACACAGAATTTTGGGGATGGCCTGCTTGGCCTGGCTCTGGCACTGCAGAATTGTCACCTTGCTGACCACCCTTTGCTCTTTTCCGGTTTTTACAGACGTCCGGTGCATGGCAACCTTTCTCTTTAGCGATTTTTTGACACTCTGCATTAGTGCTGGGCGGTTTGACCAAAAATCCACATCACAGTTTTTTTCTAAATTAAACCGGTTTCACGGTAAATGACGGTGTTTTTTTTTTTTTTTTTTAAGCATGATGGGTGTTAACCACATTTTCTACTGAGTGAGAGAGGAAATACTGCAGTAGATTAACTTATAATGCCCTATTTTATTGTCATGAGTGAATGAAAAAATCCACACTAATATTAATAATACAGGTTTGCAAGGCTGTTTACAAAGAGGTGCCAGCAGGACGCGCTTTAGGAGCGGCAGAAATAATGGTTTCCCCGGTAACGGCTGTACTCAAAGCAGCAACGCTGCTTTATCAGGAAAGATAAAGAAAGATTCAATCGTAATAACAAAGAAACTTTTCTAAAGACCGTCAGTTCACTTCAGATACGTTCATACAGTATAAAAACACGCGCGCCGCGAGAAAAAAAAAACACTCTCACCCCCACACGGCTGCGACACGGCTACCGGAGCTGATCGCGCCCATTCTAGTCAATGCTTGTGTTTCAGATCGAAGCTTCCCAAAAGCAGCTCTCCGCGCCGCTTCGCTAAATATAGGCGCCTAGTCTATTTTGACGCACGCGTGTGGAGGACGGAATAAAACCTTGTCGCAGCCGTAATGCGCCGCAGACGTGTGTTCTGTGTTGTAAATGAGGTGTGAGACAGTGTCGCGCAACGCCGCGTTCCGATTAAAGCGACATACACCAGTATTGCGGTTTATTAAAAATTCATATCGTAACAAAAATAAACACCGGTATTCGGTTTGAACCGGTAAACCGCCCAGCACTACTCTGCATCTCCCTGCGCAGACCAATAAGGACCGTCTTTGAAAGACGGCAGGAAGGTGGAGGAGTTTCACTGATGAAATTTATGAACTGAGACACGTTCTGCACATAGTACTCGATGGTTGTCTCTTTCATTAGGGCCTTGCGCAGGGAGCTGACCCACCTGCACACAAACAAACAACACACATCCCTTTCAACAGGTTGGACGACATTCAGAGAGGCTTGAATATGCCCTCTATAAACACTCATTTTCATTATTATATTTTTTCTAAAAACATCATTACAAGAGACACATAATAAGAAAATGACTTGCGCGTGAATCCGGCTAGTCTCGTTTAAAAAGCAAAGAGTGGGTTTTTCAAGATGGCGGCTTGAAGGGAGGCTGTGTGTAGTTGAGCGGTAGTGTCTCTCTGTTAAGTTTCCTACTATTACAACCCGAATATTATCAGTTTAGCACATTCATGTCTTGCGTTTGCCATTATGAGCATTAATAACTACTTTCTGAGGCAAACAGACAACATGCCACGTAAAAAAACGCCTATTGTCAACAGCTCCGACGAGGCCGAAGAGCGAGCTGACGTTGCTAATGCTAATACGAGCTCGCCCGGGCCTCCGCTTTCTGACGCGGTGGCGGAGATTACAGCCAATATCGCTAAGCTCATTGATGAAAAAATGGATCCGATATCGCAGCTGTTACAACTGCATCGTTCTGAACTAGACGAGCATAATAAGCGGATCACTGAAGCGGAAACGAGGATATCTGCTATGGAGGATGTGGTAACCCCGATCAAGGCTAAGCTGCAGTCCCTTGAGAAACTCGTACATGACATGGGCGAACGGGCAGATGACCTTGAAAACAGAGGAAGGAGGAAGAATATCCGCATTGTTGGATTACCTGAGGGCGTGGAAGGTGACAACCCGACGCGGTTTTTCGAATCATGGCTTCCTAAGACTCTCTGCATTGCTTCGAAAGCGGGTCGTATAAAGCTAGACAGAGCGCATCGATCACTCGCCCCTAAACCTTCTTCCACGCAGAGACCGCGACCCATCTTGGTGAGGTTCCACAACTTCCAAGACAAACAGCGAGTGTTAAATGCCGCGCGGGAGCTGGGGACCCGGGGACCCGGGGACCCAAGGCTCCCCTTTGAAATTTGGAGACAACACGGTGATGTTTTTTCAGGACTTTTCTGCGTCTGTCCTTCGCAAGCGCAGGATGTTCGACGAAGTTAAGAAATGCGGTCATTAATGGTGGCACTACCGCTTGACGTTCTGGGTGGATATTCTCTCGTTCCCTTTTGTCGTTAGGGGACCTCTTTTCACTGGAACTCACGTTATGCAACGGGAGGTAAAGTGTGTAATTTCGTTAGTGTTCAATAGTTCCTGTTCAAGTTCTTTGTATCTGTCAATTTCTTTTTATTTTCTTTTTTCTTTTGGCTTACCACTTTTCTGTTTAGCTGCCATTTATATCTTTCAAATTGTACATTTAGACTACATTATGTACGATATACAATTGGAGTGCTGAAGCTTAAAGTGTGTACGTGGAATGTTAATGGCATTCATTCACCTATTAAGAGAAGAAAAGTTTTAGCTTTTTTAAAAAAGGAGGGGGTACAAATTGCTTTACTACAGGAGACCCATTTAAATGATCAGGAACATGCTAAGTTATCACAGGGGGGGTTTGGCCAGGTCTTTTTCTCATCTTTCACTTCGAGGAGCAGAGGCGTAGTTATTTTAGTTAAGAGAGGTATGCCATTCCAATTAGTAGAAGTTGTCAAGGACACAAGAGGGCGCTATTTAATTTTGAAGGGGGTATTATATGGGGAGGAAATTGCTTTTTTGAACATTTATTGGCCCCCTGGCCACCCAGGCGATTTTCTGACTACAGCGTTTGCCAAATTAGCAGAGTGGGGAGTTAAGACACTGTTTATTGGGGGAGATTTTAACTGTCATTTATGCCCCATTATAGATAAATTCCCAACAGGTAAATCATTATTATCAACTCAAGCTAAAACTGTCAGGGCTCTCTGTGAAGATTTTGACTATGTGGATATCTGGAGGGCTTGCCACCCTGCAGAACAGGAGTATACTTTTTTCTCTAGAGTCCACAGCAGCTATACTAGGATAGATTATTTATTTTCTCCAAAAAACATGTTGCAGCATATAATGTCTTGCCATATAGGGAATATATCTATATCCGACCATGCTGCAGTTTTTGCTGAATACTCCTTCGGGAATCAAAATATTACATCTAACAGTTGGAGATTTCACCCATTTATTTTAACTGATCATAATTTTATATCATATTTTACAGAGGAGTTTAACTCTTTTATGTCCATTAACTCTGCCTCAACCGAAGATTCATCTTTACTATGGGAAACAGCCAAAGCTTTTTCTAGAGGCCTTATTATAGCATATACACTAAGTAAAAGGCGCAGACAAGCCAAACAAAAAGAGATCCTAGAATCAAAGTTTAAGGATGCTGAGAGATCATATATTAAAAAACCAACCTCTGGTAAGATGAAGGAAATTTCAGCACTTAGATCTGCTTTAGATTCTTGTAACAACAATGACTTATGTTAGGGAATTAATTAGCTCAAATTAGCATTAATGTGACTATGCATATGTTGCTTACATGAATTAAAGAATTACCAAATAGGGAATTGGTCAAAACCTCGGCTTATATCAGAGGTTACACAATCGCTTGTAGTACTCACTGATATAGACGGGTAGAATATGTTCAATTTGGGGAAATTTTAGATACAAGTTGAAGAATGTTCATTTATTGTACGAACTGTATGTCCAGCACACAAAATGTACAATATCTGAACGGAAATCTCACGTCTTTAACACTGATAGACAATTTATTCTCTGTGGCCACAAGAAAATAAAGATCTTAGTGCTTTAGACCATTTGAGATTTCTTTCAATAGTAAAATTTATCGTAGAGCGTTAAGAGGTAAAGATCTGCACTACTCAGGGACTCAGTATTGAAACAAACAGGCAAACTTAATTCAAATGATTTAACAAAGTTTATTCAAACGAGCTACTGGTTACATGTACTAATTTTAAATCACACAGGAGTAAATATGCATAAACAAAAACAATATACGATCGCAAATAAGGGATACAACAAAATAAACGTAGAATAAAAGGTTAGAGTAGGGGAAGGAAAAAGGAGAATATAAGAGAGAGAGAGAGAATTTTAAGAAAGGGTTTTGTGTGTGTACACTGAAAGCGTGGTAAGGAGAGGTGTGTGTGTGTGTGTGTGTGTAGGAGCACGCCTTTAGCAGCACGTGGCCGTGTGTTTATGTCTAGGAAACACGTGAAAAGGTGGGCGTGTATGTGTGTGTGTAGGTGCAGATGTGTGCGTCGAAGAGTGTGTAAAAGAGAAATGAGAGATAGGTAGAGACAGTTCAGTCAGTCACAACAAGACCCCAATAGGCACAGCAATATTAGACACTTTAAACAGCACTTCAGGTTGGAAATTAAGGTCTACGTTACGTCTGAGTTGTAGATCGGCCCTCTTTGTGTGGTCTCGTCTGTGTTGGACGGAAGCGGAGTCACGTGATTACAGCGTCTAGTTGCTATAGCGACTTGAAGCGAGCGGAACTCAGCAAAATGATCTTTAGCTTTAAGTTGGTATCTTGGGTTGGTTGAAGGAGACTATCAAAACTGAAGTAAGGTAGTTTGAAGAAAATAAAACTTGGAAGAAAAATGAAAATAAACGCGAACGAAGCTTCCAAGGATGGAAGAAGGCGTGTCGTCTCTCTCTCTCTGGCGATGTGCACTGAGATCAGAGAAGCGCGGCATTTTGAAGGGGTTAAGCCCAGCCTCTTTTAGGTGCATGACCCAATCGCCTGGAAGGGCGATTGTGACTACCTCCTGACGTTTTGTGGAGGCTCACGCCCCTTCCTAATAGTTAAGGAGAAGCTAAATTTGTTCCTATCGTTAATAACACTGGATTTAATAAAATAATGCGTCTTCGGAGATTTTGGGTTAAAGATTCCACACCGTTGGGATTTATGGAACACAATGATGCCACGAATGGTATCTCTATGACATAGTCACCCGCGGACACATGATTTTTCGCGATTATAGTCACATCAAATGGATTACAAATCAATAAAACTATATAGGCCTAATATTTGGGACAAGGGATCATGCATACATCAAGAGAATACATTTTAAACATTTCACAAGATGATTTTGATTCACACGTGGTAGGATCTGTGTGTGTTTCCTTGCGTGTGTGTGCTGGAAGAGTCACTGAAGGTTCATCCTGCTGCGTTGAACTTTTGTCCCCGAGCACGGGGTGAGAGAGTCTAGGTGTGTGCGTGTTACTCGGTCTGATTAGATTAGCGGTCGAACAGAGTCTGGTTGTTTTCTTACGTGTTGCCTGAGGGTCTACATGTAAATGAATGTCTGACAGAGAGTCCCTAGGGTCCTCTTGAGATTGCTTTTATTGGTCAGGGGGGATTGCTCTTGGTGATCAGCGGATGTTCGCGGAGCCCTAAACTAGAAGTCAGCAGTAAGGGATCTCTGTTCTCAACTAGATAGTTAATGATTTAAGTCATTTGTAGGCGCCGTTGGGTCTGGGGTCCAAGAAGGAAGGATCTTAAGACAATAGAGGTGTTTGTGGATTAGGACGTCAATGATTTAATTAGGTCTCAGAGCAAAAGGGGATTTGAAGACAGGCTAATTTCAGTAAATTAACACATAGAGAGATAGAGCTGGTGATCCGACCATCTGCTGTGCGTTACATTCCCCCCTTGATGAGTGAACAGGGCATGGATGGACCTGGTCGACTCATCACAGTAACAGTGGTCAGATGGCAGGTCAGGGAGATGAGGTGGCTATAAAGGGGTTGTTAAGATTGGGGCTTAGTTCGATGAGGTCTTCCGCATTCTCTGGTGAGGCGTCGTCCTTCCGAGGGTTTCTCCTGAAGCCGACGGAGACTGCCTCTGTGAGCTTGGTTGTGGAAGCTCGGATTGCGTTGACTCTTCTGTACAGGATATAGGCCAAGCCCAAAGCTAGGGTATGTCCGAGGATGCTGGTAAGACAGAGGGCGGTGTCAGCCGCTGTCCAGGTTTGGACCACAGGTGAAGTGTTCAGGATGGGTTGTCGAGACAAGGCCTGAAGGGCTGAGTCCAGTGGGGCTATATCGATGATTTGTGACCCCCCTTTTGCAATCCAATCTTCCAGTTCCGGATCTAGAGTGAAGTTGCGGTCCCTGAAGAAAGGTGGAATCTCCAGTTCGGCTTGGTACTCTTCACTTGGGAGGTGGTACAAGGCCAGGTCATCCAGGTGAAGGATGGCTCCTCGTGGGACTTGAATCCACATGCTTTGGTTCAGCAGACTGACACGGGTAGCAGTGTCGTGTTGGTCATAAGTCAGTGTTGCGGACCGCACGGGAGTGTTCACGAGCCATCGGTTTCCTACGATTTCAGCTTGCGTCTCGGTGACTTGGTTGCGAGGTTTCGCATCAGCCGGGCAACGTGCGTCGCTAGCCAGCTGTTGGAGGCCGCAGATCCCATCGGTGTTATCCCGGAGGAAGGGTTTGCTAGGGCAGAGGTAGTGTATGTCTTTGGTGAGGGTGCACATGTGCAAGTTAGGGGCTAGGTACAGTTGTGGGTCGCTGTCGTGGTAGGCTACCACGTCCGGAGTCCGGACTTTGAACTGCGTGTCACGTTGCCAGAATCCAATGTTGACAATGTCTTTGAGTCGGTAGATTCGGCTCGACTCTATAATGGGCAAGTTGAGGAGGAAGGCCACTTCTCGCTGTGCCGGGTCCACATACAGTGGGATGGCACTTCCCAACGAGTAGGCGAGATGGGTTTGTATAGGATCAGTGGGTGTAGTGATGGCGGAAGCCAGTACGGTCTGTACCAGACTCAGGGGTATTAGATATGGTGGGATCCTGCCCATGGCTAAGTTGTCTATGGAAGAGCTCACTTCTCTGAGCATGTCATTCATTAATGCGGTGACCAACTGGGTTTGGGCAAAGTTGCTCTCGAAGACTGTGAACAGCTGTTTCATGGAGTTCATGGTCTTGTTTATCATGACACTATGTGTGTTGAGGACGGTGATTGTGCCTCTCAATGTCTTGCCTATGGTGGTCAAAGATGCGCCTTGTGTGGTGAGTTGATCTTTCAGCTGTGGAAGTTCCGTCTGGATTTCCGCTACATGTCGTCGTACCGTGGCGATGTTCACAATTTCATGAGGGCCAGTCCAGTGAGGCAGAAACTTTTTTGACAGTTGTTTGGGAGGCAGGGCGAAACTGTAGTACAGGACTTTGTCGCCCACGCTGAGTTCTTGGTGTGATGCCTTTCGGTCGTAATATGCTTTCTGGCCGTCAGCACTGGTTTTCAGGTGTTGCTGGGCGAAAGCGAAAGTTGTTCTCAAGTGTTTATGGAGCTCGTCCAGGTACTGAGATGTGGTATAGGCGGTGACGAGGTTGTGGTCTCCGGGTTGGTACAAAAGGTGTAATGGCAGGGTCATCTGCCTCCCGGTCATGAGTTCAAATGGGGATACTCGTGTTGATTCCTGCGGGGTGGCTCTGAGGGCCATCAGCACCAGGGGAAGTTTCACATCCCAGTCTTTCTGGTTAGTTGCCACATATTTTCTCAACATGGCGACCACCGTTCGGTTAGACCTTTCTACCTGTCCGGATGAGATCGGATGGTGGCTGATGTGAAGTTTGGCTTGTACCCCTAGGATTCTCCAGATCTTTTGCATGATCTCTGCGGTGAAATGAGTTCCTCGATCTGAGTTGACTCTGAGCGGTAGGCCGAATCGGGAGAAGATGTGGTTCATCAGGAGATATGCCGTTGTTTGAGCAGTGTCGTTGGGTGCTGGCAGACACTCTACCCATTTGGTAAACTGGCACACTACCGTGAGAAAGTACTTATTGCCTCTTGATGACCGGGGGAGGGGTCCTACCCAGTCGATTTGAAGGTCTGACCAGGGGAACGTGATTCCTCTGCGTTGCAACGGGGCTCTGTGAGTCAGGTTTGTTGGGTGAAACTGACAGCAGACCAGGCATTCTCTCACATATTCTGCCACATCCTGTTGCATACATGGCCAGTATGCCACCTGTCTAAGTGTCTCATACGTGGCTCTGGTACCGTGGTGCCCAGCATATGGTGCGTTGTGGGCGTGATTTATCATTTCCCCCCTTTGACAGCGAGGTACCACGAGTTTGAGCGAAGTGGTGTCATCGTTGACAAACCAAAGAATGTCGTCCCGCACACGTAACATGTGTCTGGAGTTGTATAGATGTCTGAGATCGGAGTCATCAGTGATATTTGAAGGTGTGAGAGGGGAGGTGGAGGGGTCGAGGAGGTGCGTTTTAATTGCCTGTATGGCAGTGTCTGATGCTTGTATATCTGCAAGGTCGTTGTTGGAAATTTGTGGTGTAAGTGACAGAAGTTCTGACGCAGGTGCTGTTGCAGGTGCGGTTTGCTTTCTGCGGGTTATCACTGCTACTTCTGGGGTGGGTGGGGCTTTTGGGGAAACCCACGGTTCTCCGTGTAGGGCGCCCGCTTTCGCGAGGGCGTCAGTGTGGTCGTTGAGGTCTTTGTCTTGGCCTGGGAGTTTAGAATGTCCTTTCACCTTTTTCCAGTACACGGTAATGCCGTGTGTTGTTGTGATGTTGACACATTCTTGGAACAGGTGTTGATGCTTGACAGGCTTGTTGTTAGCAGTTGTGAAACCATTTTGTTTCCAGGTTGGAAGATGGCACACAAAACTGAGTCTGGCATAGTTCGAGTCTGTGCAGATGAGCAGTTCTTTGAGGTTATGGGCTGCTGCGATTTGTAGAGTAATGAGAATTGCTGCTATTTCTGCGTATTGTGATGACTGGGGGCCCAGCTTGAAGTGTTGGGGTGGGCATGGGTGGTTGTTTACCCACAGTACCCCTGCGCCAGCTTTTAGGATGCCCTCGCTGTTGTAGGAACATCCGTCGACGTAAGCTGTGGGCATGCCTTCGCACGCATTCTTGTCAAAGTACCTGTGGCAGGTCAGTTGTGGCTGCTGGGGCTCAGGTGTATTTAGCGTTGCAGCAGGTGCGTTGTCAGAGCAGTCTTGACATGCCGCCAGACCGTTACCTAGAGCGGATTTGTGGTTTTGTGCATATCTGGCTTCGACGTTACGTCCTTGGAGAGCCATTAGCCATGTAGCTATGCGTGAGTTGGTGACCAGACCGTCTCTTATCCGTTGGCTGTTAAGGAACATGACGGGCTGGTGGCAAGTCTCAATGATGACCTTCTGTGCTCCAATGTAGTTGGAGAAGCGCTGAATGGCCCATACCGTACAGAGCAAAGCTTTTTCACAGTCAGAGAATTTGTATTCTGGAGGGAGAAGTGTCTTGCTGGCATATGCGATCACCTTTTTGTCTTGGTCATGCCGTTGGTATAGGCCAGCACTTAGACATTGGTTTGAAAACCCAGCGTCGAGGTAAAATTCTTTTTGCGGATCAGGGTACGCAAGGCAAGGGGCTGAGCATAAATGTCTTTTAAGTTCTTTCATGGCGTGTTCTTGGGCGACTGACCAGACGAAAGGGCAGTCCTTTTTCAGCAGAGCTGTGAGAGGCCTGGCTATGTCTGAATAGTGTTCGATGAATTGCCGGGAGTAATTGCATACTCCCAGAAAGCTTCGAAGTTCCGAGACGTTGGTGGGAGGCTTGATGTTTTGGATGGCATGGATGCGGTTTGATTGTGGTTCGATGCCATGGTGTCCAATGAGCAGGCCCACGTAATTTACCTTTTTGCGACACCACTGCCCCTTGTGTAGAGCTATTTTGGCGCCCGCAGCAGATAACTGGTTCAGAACATAGTCAATTTCTTTTAGGTGGTCGGCCACCGTCGTGCTTTTCATGAGCACATCGTCAACGTAAATCAGGTTACCTCTCGTCCTGGCGTCAGGGCAGGCTTTGTTTAAGAAGATGTTGAACTCAGCTGGTGAGTTTGCATACCCGAATGGGCATCGGTTGAAGGTGTACTGGCGGTTGCCGAAGGTGAAGGCCAACTTGTGTTGGTCGTCTGGGTGCACTGGAATAGTCCAGAATCCAGAGGCCACATCGAGTGTAGAGAAGATGGTGGCTCCCCTGATTCTGGGTATTTCTTGCTCCAGTTGTGTCATGGGCCATCGTGACAACGGCACCTGCTGATTTAGTTTTCGATAGTCTATTGTTGGCCGCCATTTGCCGTTTGGCTTGAGAACGGGCCAGATGGGTGCAGAGTAGGTGGAATTACAATTTCGGATTACACCTTTTTCAAGCATGGATTCGATGATTTCCTGCACTGGTTCGTGTGAGGCAATGGGAATCTTGTATTGCTTGACAAAGGTGGGAGGAGCCTTGGGGTGCGTGGGTATGCGCACTGTGTGGAGGTTGGTGAGACCACAGTCTAAAGAGTCTTTAGCAAAGTGTTCTTTGAATTTATATAGGACTTGTCGTAGCTTTTGGCGATCGGCATTGTCCTGAAGTGCGTCAGCATCCTGTAGAATTTGTTGCACTTGGGATTCAAACCCTGGATACGGTTCCTCCGTAGGCTTGTTGTCAGTTGAGCTGGTTGTGACAGGCGTGGCAGGTGTATCAGTCTCAGTGACAGGCATGGCAGGTGTATCAGTCTCAGTGACAGGCTGGTGGGAGACTGTGTATACTGTGAGCTGTTTGTCCTCTGTCAGCTCCGTTCTGCACACATGGTTTTTGGCCACCGGCATGACAGATGTGATGGCAATGAATTGGAAGGGTGCTGTGAGCAATGTGTTGTCAGTATGCCCTTCAGGTATCAGTGCAGGTGGAATGGGCCCTATGACGGGTAACGTCAGGTCAAAGTCATGAAAGGCGTGACTGACTAGCCATCCCAGTCTGTAGGCTTTGGGGATGCTGATGTCAGTTGCCGTGCAATTGTTGAATAGGATGTAGACTACCCGAGATGACACTTCAGTGAGGGGTGTGGCTTCGAGGGTTAGTCCGAGTTCCACGCACTCAGGTGAAGGCTGGAAGAAAGCCAGTGTGTGGTTTAGGGTTTGGCCTTGTCGCAGGTTGAGCCGCACAGCGACCCCCTTAGTGTAAGCAGGTACCACCGTTCCCTGTTCGTTGATAAGAGTGCAGACTTCTGGAATGGTCTGCCCTGACAGTAGATTGTCGTGGCTGATGGGAACAGGTGGCTGTAAAGTCAATGGAGCCCATACAACTTCATTTATCATGTCCACATGAGCCTTGAGGCGAATCAAGATGTCTGCTCCAATGAAGACGTCGTGGGCTGGGTCCTCCAGGATCAGAAAGTAATGGGTCAAGTGTCGGTGATTCCATGTCAAGTTCAAAGCACAGATCCCTTTGGCAGATGTCATTGAGGATGGATCTGGGTTCAAAGGGAAACGTGTGCGTTTGCAGGTGTAGGGCAGGTCTGGAGTCTTTTCAATGATTGCATTGAATAGGGAGAGACTTATGGCTGAGTTATCTGCCCATAGTGCCAGGGTAATGTCTGTTGTGGTCACATCCTGCAACTGTAGGGGAGTTTTTACTTGGGGGCGGTAATTATCAGAGTCTGGCGTTGTTCTGAATGTGCAGAGTAGCGAACTTGAACCCTGATCAGCTGTGGGGACTTTGTCCTCATGTCTGGCTGATGGAACTTCCGTGAACCTTGTGGTTTGACAGTCGGGTTCGATGGAGTCGTGTGGTTGAAGGGGGTGTGGTTCGCGCACCTGCGCCCAAACTTGTAGGTGCTTGAGGTCTAATAATGGTTCAAAGCGGTCCAGCAGGTCCTTGCCTACGAGAAATTGATAAGTATTTACTGGAGAAATATATACCGGGTGGACTATGCTCATTGGACCGATTGTCAGATGAATGGGAGCTACATTATTTAGCTGGATGTCATTCTGGCTGTATGACTGTACGTTCAGCTCACACGTGTGGAATTTAAGAGTTCTGTTTTGTCTTTGAGCTTCACACTTCAGTTTTTCAAACAGTTGAGCAGAAATAAGCGTTAGATCAGAGCCGGTGTCCACCAGTGCTTCGATATGCATGTCCTTTTCCAAGGTAATTGTTAAGTACAGTTTTCGTGCCACTCCTCTCTCAATTAGGTTACCCAGCAGTTGTGGTGTAGGATCTTGTGTATTGATTGACAAGCAGTGAGGGTGAGTCTGGGGTGGCTCGTTGTGGTTGCAGATCAACAAGACCGCACTGTCTGGGACCTTATCGTGAGAGCTGCTGCAGTCCTGTTCAGGGAGTGGCGTTGTCAGCTGGCTGTGGTGAGTGACGCGGTCGTTTGTTGCTGTAACAGCAGGTTCAAAAGTCTGTGGTTTGACAGCAGTGTTTTGTGGGGCTGTCAGCTGAATGGAGTGAGTGGAGCTGTCATTGGGTAATGAAACAGCAAGTTCAAAAGTCTGTGGTTTGACAGCAGGGTTTTGTGGGGCTGTCATCTGAATGGAGTGATTAGAGCTGTCATTCAATGATGTAACAGCAGGTTTAACAGTCTGTGGATTGACAGCAGTGTTTTGTGGTGCTGTCAACTGGCTGGAGTTAGTGGAGTTGGTAGTGTGGGAAGCATTGGGTCCAGGCCTGTGGATTAGTCATGCAGTGTCTGGTTTATCTTTGTCTTCCTTGTGGGGTTTCCTTTGGAGAAGCTCTTTCAGGATGTTTACAAGTTCTGTTGTGTCAGGCGTGGCTGCACTGTTCCCGCTGGATTTGGGCTCCATCTTGAGCTTACCGGTGTCTTGTCGGGAGGGGTCCCGTTGCCGGTTCTCTGGGCTTGTGTTTCGGGGAGATCGGGGTCGGCCTCTCCTGGGGTGTCGGTCGGCATCCCAGCTGCCTCCCCCCTTTTGGTTGTGGGGGAAGTGCTGCCGGTCCCAGGATCCCCTGAAACGGTCATTTTGTGGTTTTGGGCGGGTTCCCCCCCGCCCACGCTGTCCTCTGCCAGCTTGGAACGGTCGTGGCTGTCTGTTGCTGGGTCCGTAGTTGGTAGGCTGTGCACCTTCTAAATTCAGTTCTGGAAAGGGTGCAGTGACAGGGAAAACTGTGGGGTATTTCCCAGGTTTGTCAGACCCAGTCGTTTGTTTTACGTATGCTTTGTGGGCCAGGTCACGTAATTGTTGAATTGACAGGGTCCGTGGACAAACTAAAACGCCCAGGTGTGCACTTTGAGTGGGGTGGAGATTCCGCAGGAAAAGCGTTTTGAAACTAACGTCCTCTTCCATAAATGCCTCATTCCTCGGTCCGAAGTAAGCGAGTCGCAGACGTTCGTAGTAGGCTTGCGGTGTTTCCAGACGAGCTTGTTTGAGGTCCATTGCCGCAATGATGCCTTGGTCCGAGTCTGGGTCAGAGAATTCGCGGATCAGGGCTTGTCGTAATTGTGGATAATTCTGTTTCACAGATTCTGGCTGTCTATCAAGGAAACTTCTTACAATACGACCAGAAGTGGTCCGAAGGAGGTATAACTTGTCCCAAGTCGTGACGTTGTCCATGGTTTGTAAGTGGAATTCAATGTCGGTTAAGTAAGCGTACACGTCATTGCCCCCGGCTGGATTTGGGTTGAATGTAGGGATGTTTCTTGCAAGCTTGTCCAGTTCTTTGGATGCTGTGCGGTGACTGGTGGCTCGTCCTTCCGGGACGGGGCCAGCAGGTGAGATAGCGTCAAGACGTGGGTTTTCCTCTTCTTCTTTAGCTTGAAGGGTTTGGCTGTGACCTGCAGGTTTACGGGTGGGGAGAGACGGGGTGATGTGTGTCTCCCCCACCCGCTTACCTTGTAGTTCGTACGCATGTTTGAGTTCACGGTGGACGATATCCAGCTCGTCTTTGAGATCATATCTTTGTTGGACGAGCTCGTCAATTTCAGCTTGGGCTTTCTGCAACAATGTTTCGCAAGCTTTGATTCTAGCGTCTCTGTCTTTTAATTCTGTGCGTGCTCTTGCTAGCAGCTCCTCTCCACGTAGTAGCTTGTCATTGAGGGCTGCTGTGTTCTGTTTCTCCGTCTCCACTGTCCTGTCTGTGTCCAGACGCAGGTCTTCCAGGGCCTGCTGTAGTCTTTCCACTTCCTGTTGTAGTTCTGGACGTGTGTCCTCCTCATCCTCCAGAAGTAACTCCTCCAGACGCTGCTGGGTTTGTTCCTTTTGTTTGCAGGTTTCCTCCAGCTGAGTCTTTAGTCCCGCGGTGTCTTTTTCCAGCTTGGCCTTGTCCTCCTCCAGTAGTCGTGCCTGTGACACAAGATAGTGAGAGAGACTCCCGACGATGCGGCTCCAGTCTTTTGAACTGTAGGCCTGCGTGGGGTCCTGGGACATGATCTGGTCCACCTTGTTGTCCAGTTCCTGTTGGGTCAGGAGCTTTGGGTCACCGAAGTCTTTGGGTAGGCACCCCGTAGTTATGGCTGATAACCACGCCTCCAGGCTGTTCCAGTGTTCCGCAGGACTGGATGCACGTGACATTTTGACTCACTGTAGGCGAGAGAAACACACCACACAAGACACACAAGAAGGGCCAATGCAACCGGGTCGTGAGACTAATAAACCATAGGACGGTGTGCCGTCTATAGAAATTTTGGGCTAACTGACTTTAGACAGTTAGGCGGGTCAGTTTGGGACCCGGAATAGAGACTGTTCAGTTGTCCCTGTGTTACCTAGCCTGTTGGGATCTCGTTGATACACTGAAAAACAGGTTATAACAGAACATGCAAGGCACGCGTAGGCGTCGGCGAGGATTGAAAAGGAAGGAAGAAACAAAATTAAACAAGAATGTCCGTGACTTGATCTGGGCTGTAATTTGGACACTAATAGCACGAAGGATGTGCCTTGGGGGAAATATTTAAGATTATGTGGACTATAAGAAAGACAAAGGGTTTTTTTTTTTTCTTTTGATTATCAAAGTTCAGTTTACCTGAAATGGACGGAGGTCACCCAGCTGGTCCCCGTGGAGCGCAGTCGACCTTCCCGGCGCCCCAACCACCTGGCCGTCGCGACCTTGGAGTCTCCGTTACTCTGCTCACGGCCACGCCCACTCAAACAGAGTGACTGTAAACACAACCCTAGTAGTCCCGGAGGTACCAACCAACCGAGCGCAATGTAAAGGAGGGTGCTGCACAGAACCCAACAGGACGAATCCTGGAGTGACAGGGGCTGTCGGTGGTTTGTGTAGCGGTCCCAACAATTAACTTTTGCGTTGGCGTAGAGGCTGGCACTCCGAGGCACCGGATTGCTGATGTCACTACTGCGTGCCGCGGCCAGTGGCAGAGACAGGAGAAACTCAAGAGTCACCGCACAGTCAGGGTCGGTAACGTCAGTCGGCCAACGCGCCCACAGAGGTCCAACCGGGGCTCCCACAGTCCACTGCAGGTGCTGAGAGTTTTGCCTATATGACACACAAGATGGAGTGAACAGAGTAGCTTAAAGTGAATTTAAGATTTCTGGCTTACGCCACATTGAGTCATGTGGAAAATAGGACAAAAGTCAGGTGGGCCTGCGAAAGGTAAAATGAAAACAATAATAATACAAATAACAGAGAAAAAAAAAAAAAAAAACTTTGAAGAGAGAAAGAAAATCAAAGTAACCTGGAAGAGGGTGTGGTGGACTGCTGCAGTGGGTTACTTAGGCCTCAAGGGGGCGTCTCTCTGTGGTGCACCCTAATTGTTTGACACAATTTAAAATCTTAATTCAACATTGGTTCAAGATCACATCCAACTAAGCCTGTGGAAAAGTCACAAGTGAATTAGAATTGATCTCGTATAATAATCACAATAACTGAAGTTATTAAATTTAGTAACTCTATAAATTTGTAGCAGGCAGATAGCTGCTTGAGACAGGCTCGGCCACCAGAGGGCGGTGTCCTTCTCAGGGCTTAAGATGACTGGGATGTGAAACTGGAAATAACCAAATTAAATTAAGTTTAAATTTCACCTCAAATCTAAATTTCCTTGGAGAGAAAAGTTTGGTTGTCTTAGAGAAATAGAAAGATTTAAAAGAACAAGAAAACAAATAAACTAATCACTATAACATCGAATTTGTTATTAAATGATTATTGAATGGGAATAAAACCAAACAGAATCATTGAGGCAGATTTAGAACTAGAAACAGCAGAGTAGAGTGACTAGAGAGGAGGAGGGATAGTTGACCCGGAGGGGCGTGGCCACGAGGGGCGCTGTTCGCTTCCGGGTGAGCTATCAGTGCTTTTGGATCGAGACGCTCTATAACTTCCGGTTCCCTTTTTGGGAATTTAAAATTCACAATAAAATGTCTCAGTCCAAAATAAAAAGGGTTGTTTTAACGAACTTAGCGTGCTGTAAATACAAATATGTATTTAAAACAACTTCTTAGATACTTACGACCGTCAATTTTGAATCACCAACAATCAGGGCGGAAGGAATAAGACCAACAGGTCTTTACCTGTGGTTGACCACACGGTGGCAGTGTTACGCTAACGCGGAACGCGTCACCGGGGCGGTAATTTGAGACGTATCAGAAATTACACTTTGCAGACGTGCAGGCCTTCGCACACACCGAACACGCTGCAAATAAATTCTTTAAAGACCACGGCCGGTCTTTGCAAACACAAAACACACTGTAAATCAAAAGTTCGCGGCGGAACTGTTTCTGGTCTTTATAGACGCTTGAACGGGGTTTTCCTTCTGGTTAGCTAGACCAATGCGTTAACCCGTATTTTATCGTTACTTAACGACATACAATAGAATATATATTCTTTTCTGACCGGAGTAGCTACTTATTGCTCTCGGGATTTACAGAAATACCGGTAATAATGCCTGAGGGACTCCTCTGTTCCCATACAGGTCTCAAAACAGAATTACATGTAAGGTCACAATAAAAAGAGAATTCTTTTCCTCTAATTCTGGACTCGCAACAACACTGTAAATACTGCAGTTTTCCTTCACAACCAGACGTGCTGGCGGGTTATGGCTTTTCGCCCTTTGATCAGTTTTCGAGTCGACTTATTCAGTAATGCAATACTTATTCAATAACGTTATAAGATTCAAACGCGCACAAAATCATTAAACTTTTGAAAAAATCACACATGAATACAAACTTGCACAATCTGTATCAAACTGAGTATGAAAGTGGCCGCATTCTAGACACCAATATAAATGTAACAACAATGACTTATGTTAGGGAATTAATTAGCTCAAATTAGCATTAATGTGACTATGCATATGTTGCTTACATGAATTAAAGAATTACCAAATAGGGAATTGGTCAAAACCTTGGCTTATATCAGAGGTTACACAATCGCTTGTAGTACTCACTGATATAGACGGGTAGAATATGTTCAATTTGGGGAAATTTTAGATACAAGTTGAAGAATGTTCATTTATTGTACGAACTGTATGTCCAGCACACAAAATGTACAATATCTGAACGGAAATCTCACGTCTTTAACACTGATAGACAATTTATTCTCTGTGGCCACAAGAAAATAAAGATCTTAGTGCTTTAGACCATTTGAGATTTCTTTCAATAGTAAAATTTATCGTAGAGCGTTAAGAGGTAAAGATCTGCACTACTCAGGGACTCAGTATTGAAACAAACAGGCAAACTTAATTCAAATGATTTAACAAAGTTTATTCAAACGAGCTACTGGTTACATGTACTAATTTTAAATCACACAGGAGTAAATATGCATAAACAAAAACAATATACGATCGCAAATAAGGGATACAACAAAATAAACGTAGAATAAAAGGTTAGAGTAGGGGAAGGAAAAAGGAGAATATAAGAGAGAGAGAGAGAATTTTAAGAAAGGGTTTTGTGTGTGTACACTGAAAGCGTGGTAAGGAGAGGTGTGTGTGTGTGTGTGTGTGTAGGAGCACGCCTTTAGCAGCACGTGGCCGTGTGTTTATGTCTAGGAAACACGTGAAAAGGTGGGCGTGTATGTGTGTGTGTAGGTGCAGATGTGTGCGTCGAAGAGTGTGTAAAAGAGAAATGAGAGATAGGTAGAGACAGTTCAGTCAGTCACAACAAGACCCCAATAGGCACAGCAATATTAGACACTTTAAACAGCACTTCAGGTTGGAAATTAAGGTCTACGTTACGTCTGAGTTGTAGATCGGCCCTCTTTGTGTGGTCTCGTCTGTGTTGGACGGAAGCGGAGTCACGTGATTACAGCGTCTAGTTGCTATAGCGACTTGAAGCGAGCGGAACTCAGCAAAATGATCTTTAGCTTTAAGTTGGTATCTTGGGTTGGTTGAAGGAGACTATCAAAACTGAAGTAAGGTAGTTTGAAGAAAATAAAACTTGGAAGAAAAATGAAAATAAACGCGAACGAAGCTTCCAAGGATGGAAGAAGGCGTGTCGTCTCTCTCTCTCTGGCGATGTGCACTGAGATCAGAGAAGCGCGGCATTTTGAAGGGGTTAAGCCCAGCCTCTTTTAGGTGCATGACCCAATCGCCTGGAAGGGCGATTGTGACTACCTCCTGACGTTTTGTGGAGGCTCACGCCCCTTCCTAATAGTTAAGGAGAAGCTAAATTTGTTCCTATCGTTAATAACACTGGATTTAATAAAATAATGCGTCTTCGGAGATTTTGGGTTAAAGATTCCACACCGTTGGGATTTATGGAACACAATGATGCCACGAATGGTATCTCTATGACATAGTCACCCGCGGACACATGATTTTTCGCGATTATAGTCACATCAAATGGATTACAAATCAATAAAACTATATAGGCCTAATATTTGGGACAAGGGATCATGCATACATCAAGAGAATACATTTTAAACATTTCACAAGATGATTTTGATTCACACGTGGTAGGATCTGTGTGTGTTTCCTTGCGTGTGTGTGCTGGAAGAGTCACTGAAGGTTCATCCTGCTGCGTTGAACTTTTGTCCCCGAGCACGGGGTGAGAGAGTCTAGGTGTGTGCGTGTTACTCGGTCTGATTAGATTAGCGGTCGAACAGAGTCTGGTTGTTTTCTTACGTGTTGCCTGAGGGTCTACATGTAAATGAATGTCTGACAGAGAGTCCCTAGGGTCCTCTTGAGATTGCTTTTATTGGTCAGGGGGGATTGCTCTTGGTGATCAGCGGATGTTCGCGGAGCCCTAAACTAGAAGTCAGCAGTAAGGGATCTCTGTTCTCAACTAGATAGTTAATGATTTAAGTCATTTGTAGGCGCCGTTGGGTCTGGGGTCCAAGAAGGAAGGATCTTAAGACAATAGAGGTGTTTGTGGATTAGGACGTCAATGATTTAATTAGGTCTCAGAGCAAAAGGGGATTTGAAGACAGGCTAATTTCAGTAAATTAACACATAGAGAGATAGAGCTGGTGATCCGACCATCTGCTGTGCGTTACATTCTCTTTTAACAAAACAAGCAGAAGTGAAAATTCGTTTTGCCAAACAGAAACTATACGAGCATGGGGATAAAGTGGGGAAATATTTAGCATTCTTAACAAAGAAAAAATCTGACTCTCAATCTATCCTGTCCATTGTGGATAGAAGCGGTAAACGTTTTCTAGACAGCTTATCTATTAATAATACATTTAAAGAATGGTTTGAGAATTTATATAGGTCAGAATTAGAAGGGGATACAACACAATCCACAGAGCATTTCTTCTCCACCCTCAACCTACCCAGTTTATCAGAAGATCAGGTCGCTTCCCTTAATACTCCTATATCTAAAAAGGAAGTTCTAGAAGCCATAAAGAGTTTGCAATCTGGAAAAGCACCTGGCCCAGATGGGCTTAGTATTGAATTTTATAAAGAATTTAGAGATTTATTAGTTGACCCCTTACTAAATATGCTCAATGACTCGTTTGTGAAGGGCCATCTGCCACGATCCATGAGAGAAGCGAATATATCCTTAATTTTGAAAAAAGGTAAACAAGCGGAGGACTGTTCGTCATACCGACCTATTTCACTGCTTAATGTTGATCTGAAGATTCTTTCTAAAATATTAGCAACACGGTTAGAATGCCTTCTCCCCACTCTAATAAAGGATGACCAAACAGGCTTTATTGTAGGACGCAACTCTGTCAATAACATGCGTCGCCTGTTGAATGTGATACAGTTTGCTAAGCAGCAGTCAGTAGATGGTCTTGTGATTTCGTTGGATGCGGAGAAGGCATTCGATCGCATCGAATGGCCCTACTTATTCCATACGTTACATAAATTTGGTCTTGGTGAGCACTTCATTAGGTGGATCAAGTTATTGTATAATGAACCTCTTAGTGCCGTGCTGACTAATGGATGCCGCTCCTCTACATTCAAGGTTGGGAGGGGGACGAGACAAGGCTGCCCTCTATCTCCTCTTATATTTGCCTTGATAATTGAACCGTTGGCAGAAGCAATAAGAACAAATAATGAAATTTGTGGATTAACAATAGCAAATAATCAACATAAGATTGCCCTATATGCCGATGATATTTTGATATTCATGGTGAATCCTGATACCTCTACTCCAGCTCTTTTAGACACAATTAACAAATTCGGCACTTTTTCAGGATATAAAATTAATTATGATAAGTCAATGGCAATGCCTATAGGCAGTTTAAAACTAATACCCCAAACATTATCATCCTTCCCATTTAGATGGGCCCCCGAGGCTTTAATATATTTGGGCATTAATGTTACCCCCTCCTTTGAACAGATGTATAAAGTAAACTTTCCTCCACTTTTTGAACGTATTCAATTAGACTTAGAAAGGTGGAATGTTCTTCCTGTTTCTTGGTTGGGACGGATCTCCCTCCTTAAGATGAATATTCTTCCAAGATTACTTTACCCCATTCAAATGATTCCAATAAACTTTACCCACAAAACTATTAAGAAATTGAACGGTTGGTTTAGTTCCTTTATATGGGCTAAAAAGAGAGCACGTATAAAACTTTCAACTTTAATGCTTCCGTCTTCAGTGGGAGGTCTTGACCTTCCAGATATACGGAGATATCAGCTAAGTGTTCACTTGCGCTATATTTCTGACTGGGTGCATAGAGGGTCCAGAACAGTATGGTTTGATATTGAAAGTTCACTCAGTGAACTTCCTTTAATAAACCTGCTCTTTCTTAAAAAGTTTAAGTCCTTGAAAGTTGCTTGTAGTAACCCCATCACAATTAATGCTGTCAAGGCATGGAAAGTTATCAGGCGTTTGGAGGGTCGACCCCAACTTACCTCAACTTTTACTCCTATTTGTGATAACTATGACTTCCTGCCGGGGACTGTAGACCAAAATTTTCAAGTTTGGGCACATAAAGGTCTCAATACTTTACATGATCTATTCGAGGGGGACACTTTAATGTCATTTGACCAATTAACCACCAAGTACAGCATTCCACGACAGGATTTTTTTCGTTATTTACAGCTGAGAGACTTTGTGAAAAAGGACACTACTTTGCTCACAAATCAAGACATTTCGGCTGTGGAGAGACAGCTTTTTTCACAAATGAACAGTTCTACAAGTTCTTTTTATAAGGTTCTCAAGGATTGTGGATCTTTAAATACAAACTTATTGAAGAGGACATGGGAAAGGACACTTGATATACAAATCACAGACGATCAATGGGAGGAAGCATGGAAGAATGCAGGAACTTTAAGCATATGTAACAGAGTAAAAGCAATGCAGTTGAAAATTTTGCACAGAGCACACATTTCTCCTTCGCGGAGGCACAAGTTTAAAGAAGACTGCTCGCCAATGTGCCCGAAATGTAAAACAGAGGAAGGAGATCTTATTCACTGTTTTTGGTCTTGTAGGGAGGTTCAGAAGTTTTGGGTTATGGTTGAACAAGAACTTAATGCTATCTTATCTATCAATATTGGCTACGGTCCAAAACATATGTTGCTTGGAATATACGACGACATGGTTATAGACAAAAACAAAAAGACACTTTGCAAGTTCCTAACATTCTGTGCAAGAAAATGTATACTTTTGAACTGGTTAGTTGATAAAGCCCCCTCTAGGTCACTATGGCACAGGGTTATATTGGAATATGTCTCATTAGATTATCTAACCTGTGCGTCTTATAATAAAGATGTCCTCTTTTATAGAAGGTGGGACCCATTTCTGACATACATGGGCTTAGATATATCCTCTATTCTTATTAGAGGGTTTGTTTAATGAGGTCTAAATGATGCAAAAATATGTAAGATATATTGTTTGTACGATTATACCACTCTCCATTTCATTTATTTCTTAAACTGATTCACTGTGGTAAGCCTTTTTTTTTTTTTTTTTTTTTTTTTTTTTGATTATTATCTTTTCACCTTTTTTCTCTCGTTCTTTTGTTTGATGCAAATTTTGTTTTGTAATGTTTAAAAATTAATAAATATATTTCACAAAAAAAAAAAAAAAGCAAAGAGTGCTCAGCCTTGACTTCCCCTCGGCCATGTACTGCAGGAACTTTTTTATGCGGTACATTTTTGCGTTCACATTATCCGTGTGTTTTGCTGACGGGTCTGGTCCGAGCTGGTTGACCCTGAACTCCTCCATGATGGTTTCTGTGCACAAAGAATAATGAGGACAGAGAAAATTGTCAGTCAACACACTCACTGCAAAAAATGCTTTCTTAATTTGTATTTTTGTTGGTAACAGTTTATAATAACTAAACGCTATTAATCATTAGTTAATCATTAGTAAACAGTTAATTTGCCATTTATAAAGCATTAATAAGCAGTTTATAAATACAGCTATAAATACTTTTTTCTTGATTTATAAGCATATTATAATGTGTCTTTAATAATTGTATTTTCATACTTTATTAATGATTAATTTATCATTTATAAATGAAATACTACATTATTTACGAACGGGTTATTTAGGAGTTGTCAGTGGTTCATGAGATCCCTTAGAAAAGTGTAAGTAAAGGGATAATAAACGGTTTAAATACATATTAATATTCAGACATATAGTGATACACTACAAAAAAAATGCTTTTCTTACTTAATATTTTTGTTTTGTTTCCAGTCCAAATATCAAAAAATTCTTAAATCAAGAAGCGTTTACTAGAGAAGTAAAATGACATTTTTTTTAATTCTATTTTGTTTCAAGATAAAAAGAAAGTAATTTAAGTAATTTTTGCTTAAAACAAGCAAAATTATCTGCCAATGGGGTAAGAAAAAAAAAAATCTCAATTCAAATGGAAAACAAGATTATTTTTCTTACCCCATAATGATAATTTTGCTTGTTTTAAGCAAAAATTACTTAAATTACTTAGTTTTTTTGAAAATAAAATAGAATGTCTTATGTCATTTTACTTCTCTAGTAAATGTTTCTTGATTTTATGAATTTTTTGATATTTGGACTGGAAACAACACAAAAATACTAAGTAAGAAAAGCATTTTTTTTTGTTGCAGTGCTGACAATGACATTTCAGAAAACATCAAGTTAAAACAATGCAAGTGTACTCTAGGGCTGTCAACGAATATTCTAAATTCGAATATATATTCGAATAGTTTTAAAAAACAGGAATTCGAACGTGAAAATTAATATTCGAATGTGAATTTCGAATATGGAAAAACACGCCCGCGGAAGCAGATGCGCGGCTGTCTGCTTTGCGAGTGGGCGCGCGCGCTGCCTGAGGGACAGGTCACACGAGTCGCACTGTCTAGCACAGCGTCACTGCTGAAAGTTGACAGTGCACTAAAAAGACAATGGAATAAATTGCAGTCAGTTTTTCCTTTTTTTTAATACAAGCACCAAGAATGTAAGTAGCCTTTTTCTTTTTTAATAGCACTTTATTTTTTATGAACCTCAGGGTAAAATTTCTTTGTTGACACATTTCTCGGAATTGTGTGCCTCATTTTATTTAACGTTAAACAGAAAAGTTCAATGTTTACCACAGCACAGCTCGCTCGGAGCGTTCAATGTCGGTTCTATACTGTAAAACTTAAATTAATGTTAATAAATTTGTTTCAATCACTGAATAAAGCCTGCTATATTTGGGACAAGAGTCGCGACCTTAAATTGCTTGCACAAAACTCTTGATCAGCACTCAACATGTGCTTATTGTTGTCGTTAATTTAAACCGTTATGCGAGAGCGTGAGCGCGAGGGCGAGAGAGAGAGAGAGAGTGCCTGCGAGTGAGCGAGAGTGAGGTCTACGGTCTTGGCCATTAGTTTATTTACTTGGTTTTGTGTTGGTATTACATTGTCAAATATGTTTAAACTTAAATTTACTACCTATACAAGTAGTTATGTCTCTTTGTATTAATTTGTCCTGTTATTGACGTAATGCGCGTCATTGACAAAATGCGCAACCAGATGTTCGAATAGTTCGAATATTCGTGTGTTTTTTAGAGGGAATATTCGAACGTCATTTTTGAGCAATTTTGACAGCCCTAGTGTACTCACTCAGTGTCAACCTTTGATCAACCTCAAGCTCCTGAAAGACGCCTGGCTGCTGGCTGGTGGAGGGCTCCAAATCACTGGAGGCTGGCGGAAGGGTGGAAGCCTCAGTGATTGCAAGAGGGTCATCCCCAGATCCGAGGGAAGAGAACAGTCTTCTCTTCACCTTGCTTAAGCTTCCAGAAGCCATAGATGCTGACTTCTTCTGCAGCCTGCGGTACCGGCGAGTCACATCACGCAGGGCGGTGGTCAGCGTGTCCACCTTCATGTTCAACCGGCTGTTTTCTGTCCACAACCTCTCTACCTTCTCTTTGCAGCCAGGGTTGCTGCATTCCTCGTCCTCCTCCACATCAAAGGGCACATCGGCATCCTCGATGTCAGGCAGCAAGTCCAGGGTGCTGACAAGTGGCACCTCTGGTTCAGTGGCCCTAAGTGCTGCAATTTGTGCCAACACTTTCTTTCTTTTGCATAGTTTGAGTGCGTTTTCTTTTGCGGCTGTCGACAGCTCTGCGTGTGACTTCAGGTGCCGGTCAATTCTTGTTGTTGAGATTCCACAGCCAGCCACGGGGCATACGCAAGACCTCACATTGACACGTCCGGACTCCAAAGCAAGCAAAAGCTTTCGCTCATCTTTGTTCTCGACCTTGTGGTACACTTGAAGATGCTGGCTCAACCGAGAGTACATTCGTGTACACAGCGGGCAATTGTAAACAGCAGGCATTTTTGTAGAAAAGTTTGAAGTGCAAAATCCCAATGATGTCTGCATCCAACAAAGATGAACTCACTACTGAGAACATGAGGGAGTTGCTTGCAGAAGTTATGGGAAATGTAGTTTGTGAGGGTAAAAAAAAAAATCACTTGTAATGAGAGATTGTAGCGGCGTATAATCAAAAACAAGTAATAAAAACTCAGTGAGTGTTTTAGCGCAATTTTCTGACGTCATGGGATCACAACACTAAGAGATAGTAAATCTTTTTATGGTGTTTTTTTTTTTGTTTTTTGTGTGCGTTCCCGAGATTAGACCTTCCTTAACATAATGCCGAAAACCCGAAGTCTCTAGGTGGTCTGGTTGAGGAGGAGATAGAAGTGCAAGATTGGTGCGCACAGACAGAACAGAAATCATGAGTTAACAATCGCAATTTTGTCCGTAGGAAAATTGCGCTAAAAACAATCCAACAGCCGCAGCAGGCTAAGACACGGGGTTTGTACTAAAGACGCATCACACTGAAGCATTACATCTGATGTTATCTTTATTACTCCGTTTCACCAGCAGAAAGAACGAACAGCAATCACTTACTTTGGTAGATGCATTTCATCAGTCAATTGAAGGTACATCCAACAGCACATAACAGGTAATGATGGTAGTAACGTCATTGACAGTGACGACGGTCAAAAGAAAGTTTTTCCCCATGCTCACCCTGCAGCCATGCTCCAAACAACCCGCCATGTCCCACAGGTGAACACGCACACTAATATACACCACACCCCCTCACGGTGCCATAGTTACCAATGACGTCACATCGCGCGTGCACATGCACATGCACATGCACAACAGTATAGAAAGAAAAGAAGAAATATTACAAAAGACAAATCAAACCCAATGTATGGCTCCTACAGAGATGTTTTACGTAGTTTAGTTTATTTTGCCCAGGGGAAACATTGTTAGACTGTTTTCAAAATGTAAAATTGTAAAAGGGACACCTTTTTATTTTATTTTGAAAGGTACCGAAAACTTTAAGAGATCTGACCTCTGACAAATGTCATGTGTAGATTATTTATTAGCCATATGCGCTACTTGCACAACTACTTCCGCGTTCTACGTATTACATATCACTCGTTTCCGGTTATGGCAATGGCTACCGCGACTACCTACTACACTCGCTGTCTTCAGGGGCCGGTTTCACAAAGCGATTTTAGACCGGTCTATAGTGTTAGACAAGTCTAAAATTTGCTCATAGACAGTCTAATGCAAGTTAGACTGTTTCACAAAAATAAAGACTGACTTAATTTAGACCAAAAAAATTAGACACCTCACCCCCAGGCTAACTTAGGTCTAAGACTCTATGTTACCTTGGCAACCAGAAGTAACAATCAGTTACATTACAAACTGCCAAAAGAAAAGGGAAAATGGCTCATAATTTAAACATTTCTTCTTGTTACTAACGTTACATTCCCAAGTAAAATGTCCTTGTAACTGTTAGGGCCGTTACATAGTCAACGCGAGCAACGAACGACGCGCTCCCTTTCATACGCAAGCGTCACGGGCGATGCGTGAAATGCAATACACCGTGACTGTTCAACCGTCTATTTCGCTTCAAACGCTCGCTTTATTCGCGCGTCCTATTCGCCTTGGACGCGCGAATGGATTCAAAATGTTCAAGCGTCGAACTAGACGCGATAGACGCGAATTTGACGCTCTATTCGCGTTTGTTGTGAACGCTGCATAATAACAGGCTGCGATGTCAAGATTGCAATGCTGGACTGTGTGTGTGTGTGTCAGAGAGAGAGATGGCATGGGCGCGATCGAACAGTGGAAACATACAAACATACTCCGTCATTTATACTCCTCCAACAAACACATATTTTCCGCTGGGGTAAACTGCACTGAGCGGTTGAATCATATACTGTCTATGGGTTGAATGCGCTGTAGGATTGAGTGTGAAACAAACACAAATGAATCTTCCAGGTGAATTGTTCAAACATAATTTCTCACAGAACTGAACATTCCAGACACCAAATCACCAACCCCAG
The DNA here is from genome assembly GCA_022829025.1 of Squalius cephalus. Taxonomy (NCBI): domain Eukaryota; kingdom Metazoa; phylum Chordata; class Actinopteri; order Cypriniformes; family Leuciscidae; genus Squalius; species Squalius cephalus. Next base: position 11,511,167 of record CM040794.1, read on the forward strand.
AGCCATAAAAGAAGGCTCCAGCCAGCCAGTCTCCGCTGACCAACGAAAACCCCCAGCTAAGAACTTTATGGCCATGCAAGCTTCAAAGAAGATGAGCCCAACTAAAGGAAGAACTGGTCAATGTGAGATAGCTTGGAAAAGAATGATTGGCTCAGAGATAGCACAATTCAGCCCGATCAAGATAACAGCAGAAGCTGCTCGAGCCCACAACATTCCAGACCCCTCCTCCTTAAGGACCTCTGAACGAACAAACCAATTCTCTTCTTTTCAAACCAGAAAACTGAGATTCTTCCTACAGTATACGTAAAACTCATTCAAGAACAATTTTCAATGGACTTAAAACATCATACATCATTCTAGGTGTTTCTACAATACATGTGTCCATTTAATATGCTTTAATCCCATATAATTCATTTAATTGTTATAACTGTTAGATGTTTGAATGAAAGTGTGTTGTGTTTCATATCAATATGATCGTATGCTCATGATTCAAAAGATGGCTTGATTGAAATCTGTGTAAAATGTACTAATAATGTCTAAAATGTCTAATAAATGTCTGTGGCCTCTGTACTCTCTGCTAGCGTGTGGAGAGTAAGGAGATCCCAGATAACGCATGATTTACGACAAGACATAGAAAGCCAGTATCTAATTGGTCCGATCTCTTCAGGAGGTGGGACAAACTTTGAGTTTAAAAATCTTAGACAGAAACAAAGCTCTCTGCTCTGCTCTCGCTCTCTCAGACTAGGAACCATGTAAAAGCACAGACGAAATAACCCAAATCAAGATTTGAAGAACATGGGTTAAACAGCTTCATTCAAGCCATCATCTACTCCTCTCAATTTCCTTTCTTTTCTTAGTTTCCTTTCTTTTCCGTTGTGAGTCTCAGTTCTAAGTTAAGTTTTGCGACAAGATTTCGAGCCACGTTTCTTCTGCAAAGCCAGCTTCAAACAAAGACTTTCATTCCGCCAGCACGCCACGTGACTGACCACGTGACCCAGACATCAGGCACGAGGAGACCAGCCAAGAACGGACCGGGAAAACCCCTTTCACGCAACAAAAGGGAATCCCCAAAAGCAAAGACAAGCAAGTACTGCCTCCAGACTCATAAACTGAACTGGTGTATTTGATACAGATTTAATAACCTAGGAAACGATAAAAGGGTTAAACTAATGATTGATGGTTCATTCAGGTTGTGTCTTATAAGTGCATAGAAACTTGGGATTACATCATCTCACTCTTAAACTCACTCTTAAAACTTAATCTTTCCTTACTCTTTTCTTTCTGCAACGCGTACGAATGTGTGTGTTTGTGTTAGATATTAGTTTATGTGTTAGAATAATCAATAAAGTCTTGTTTGTATTTTAAAGAGAAATATTACTTGTGTTATTGTGCTTACAAATTTAATGTCTTAAACTTCTGATCTAAGTTACCTTGCTAACTATATAGTGTTTCACTATAGTTCGGATATTTATATCCGTTGCAGAGTTGATAGTTACAGCCAGTTCAAATGAACCGCGAACGAGTCATTTGCTCGGTTGTAATAAGTGACTTTTTTGAATTCCCTATAAATTAATTAATAATTCCTTTGAGCTAAATTGTAATCACAACAAATTACAAATATCCTACAGTGCTTACTCGATCCGCCATGTTTTTTGTTTTGAAAAGTGTCTTATTTTAAGATGCATTGCAGTGTAGTCCTACTTAAGATAGTCAGAGTCTTAAGTGCTTTGTGCAACGGTCTGATTTAGATGTCTATCTGAAGTCTGACTATCTACTATATCTAAGCCATAGTCAAAGTCTATCTTTGTGAAACCGGCCCCAGGATCTTCCGAAAATCAGTGTTAATGATGTTAATCGTGTTTGCAAAAAAAACAAGCAAAGCCCCATCAAGCAAACTGGAGAAGGGTTTTAAATTGTATGCCGCCTCGTATATACACGGTTACGAGGGTAAGAAAAGTTTTTAATGCTATGACTACTAGCCTACCTAGATTATGTTTAACAGATAACGTTATACGTTTTTTCAGCTAACATTAACGTCATGTACTTGTGTTGTTACAGTATCAAATAGAGACAAGCTGACAGGGGAAATCAGCATTACGGCCTGGCCATTCTACTAACATTAACATACTACTAACATCTACTAACTTTTACTTTACTTTCAGAAATACGAATTAGTAATTGTACTTATTTTTTTTCAGGTTGGACTTGGGGATGCTTCGCCTGTGGTGGTAACGCACAGCAAGTGCTCGTGTGTGGCCGGCACTGTTGCTTTACTTTTTCAAACTGCCCACTACTCTCAGCTTAATATGGCAGTCGTACCCCCTGTGCTGCACAGAAACCGAGCAATGCTGGCATAAACCACGGACAATGGTAATCATTGAACCACACAGTATGTTCACACTCAACAGAATAGTAGAGGGAAAGAGAACACCACTGCCTAGAAAATGTCAATTGTGGAAGGGTTTTGTTTACAGTTTTAGCTTTAAGCTATTTCCTCCATAATGACTTTTATTTGTCTTTAGGGTGTAAAACCAGGACCCATCAATTCCATGGTCATCACAAAACCTGTACCAAATCGTACAGAACCAGGTGGAGTGAGGTAAGTTCAGCTGTGGCATTTTTAAACGTTTGTTTTTTGTTACATGTACAGGATACAAAAATAGCTAATAACAATATGAAGACCATATTTTTAAAAGGCATTTGCTTTAAACATGTCCATAACAGACATTCAAAATAATCCACACTTTTACAGAAGATATAAATGTAAAGATTATGTATATAAAAATGAACATTATCAACATTAATTTTCATGTTAAACATATCTTTACAGAAGTGGACTCTACAGAGGGATGGTGGGCCCTTTACCAGATCCTTGTATGTTCAAAGTTGTGGAGGCATATGCAGAATTCAGCCTGGAGGACGAGCCACTTGCTACCACCATGAACAGGACAGCTGAAACGCCACTTGTAGAGAGTGCATTTGGGTTGGTCCAGGAAGGAAGTGCATTGTCTTTCCAACAGCCTCTGTTAACCCTCTGGGGACCAAGCTGTTTTTGGGGTCCTTGAGATGTTCTGACATGCCTTCACATTTGTGCTTTTTTCAGTTATTTATAAACATGTTAATGGCAAAGGTGTAAATTCACTCTATATAGCACAAACAGGGCTACCATAATATGCGAGCAACGTGTATGTAGATGTTTGTATTTTTAAGAGAATAATGTTTATGCGTGGTTATTGGAAAAAATTAAAATGAAAGTTGCTGAATTAAGACCACAAAACACATTAAATATGTGTCCACAAGACTTTTGACTAATGGATGTTGTCCCTTTGAGTTCTAGCTTCAAAATTATGTGAAAATAGTCTTGCTTTATCGTTCACAAAAAAAAATACATTGATTTAAATGGTGTAAAACAGGTTTTACTTGGAAAGCCAATATGCGAGGGGGAGGAGTAGTTTACACCTTAGATTACAATGTCCCACCCACTCTGCATAATGAGCCATTCATTCAGGTGTGACACTGACTGAGCCACAATGCAAGGACAAAAGATGTATTTAGAAGAAGACTTATATTGACCATTTAAGATTTCGCTTACATCTCTCTTGTAAATATGTTTTGCTATTTTATTAAAAATGTTACAATTACAACAATAATTACAATTTCAACAATATTTCAAGTGTACTCTTTCTTTGTAAAAAAAAAAAAAAAGATTATAGGCCTACATTTTATCATATGTATTCATTAGTTTGAATATAGCCAACATTGGAACATCTAACATCTTAGTCTATGAATTTATTTTTGACAAAAATTGTATTTTTTTTGCAGTTTAATATGTTGCTTATACAAATACATTTTATTTCAACATATTCCAGTCGATTTTTACTCATCTCAGTAGGCTATAGCAAAGCAGTTTATTCTTTCACACACAGACGCGCGATTCATATTTAGGCTAAACAGTCTTTACAAATATGTCCCCTTCATTCATCTCACAGAAAGGCGAGTCATATTATAGAAATGCGATTCATCTTTTTGCGGTTTACATAGGCCTACACTAACGTTATTCCACACGTGAGAAAAGAAAACAGCCTACCTCACTCCTCAGCGGAATCTGCTCCTCATTTCAGGAGATATTGCTCCTCATCAGCACTGTTCTGAGGAATCTTTTTCTCCATAAGGTAGGCTATAATGTCTCACTCGCGAGGAGTCGCGACGCGCTTTGTTTACAGCTGATGTGGGCATTTCACAGCTCTGAAATGGTTCTCAGAATTTGCGTTTGAATAGCACGCGCTCTCCGGGGAGTGGTCACATTACTGTGAATTAGCTCGTAATGAGCTCGACAGGAGTCGCTCTCTTTTTATACAGATTACAGAAGCTGATAATATTAGTTTTTTATATAAATGACTTCATTTAAAAGATGCGATCTCAAGCTTTATGCCCGTGGGTCTGTTTGCCTGTTTGACTGAATTTTCGCGGAGTTATAGATCATTTTCGAACGCGTTTTAAATGGGAGTTTACTGACAGAGAGAAGGCAGAAATCGCATCATGTTAATTTTTCTTTATTTGTCAAAAAGCAAAACACTTTATTTTTATTGTGAGTATACAGAAAAAAAAATTGAAACTGAACAGGATCGATTGATGTATTACACGAAAATGAAAGATCAAAATTAACAGAGCATTTAGTGTTTATTTTCATTGCTAAAAAAAAAAAAACGAGCAAAACGCGCGGGCGCGTTTGTGGTCCCCAGAGGGTTAACATCACGATACATCACCCTACATGATGCACCACCGAGTCCTCCTTTGCCTCTAGAAGGATATTATGCGCGAGAACTGAGATTATGGCGTTCTTCTTCTTCGTTCTACAGCGTGCGTCTTTCTCTGCTTATAAACAGCAGAGATTTTTTACGCTTCCGGCAATGTCGGGATGTCATCTTGTACATAGATATCATATTATTATATGATATCTATGATCTTGTACAGTAAATGGTGGTAATACTCCTAAGGAGTGAGCAGCCAGTAACAAGTAGTAGTAGAAGAAGAATGCCGTAATCTCAGTTCTCGCGCATGCGTCGTGGCGCTCCCGTGAACTCTCGTCAGAGGCCCACATTGAAGAACACTAATAGTTGGATAAAGTCGTTATTTTTGTTGTTTTTCCGCACAAAAAATATTGTCGTCGCATGATAAATGTAATATAGAGCCACTGTAGTCACTTGGACTATTTTAACGATGTTTTTAATAACTTTTCTGGGCCGGCGAGTTTCGGTCCCTCTTAAAGCCTATGGAGGAGTGATGCAGCCGTCAGATTTCATCAAAAATATCTTAATTTGTGTTCCGAAGATGAATGAAAGACTTACATGGTTGGAACAACATGAGGGTGAGTAATTACTGACAGAATTTTCATTTTTGGGTGAACTAACCCTTTAATATCCCCCCTTTTACATCTTTTGCTGTAGTGTCAGTAGGCAATATCAGTTTACATTTTCAAACATTCTTTTTGCCATTAACCCTCTGGGGTCTGAGGTGTTTTCTGGGTCCTGGAGGTGTTCTGACATGCTCTGACATTTGTGCGTATTTCTGTTACTTGTGACATTTTCATGGCTAAAGTCTACTTACACTGTATTCAGCACAAACTCTGCTACAATAATATATCAGCAGCATGCATGTAAAAATTTGTAGTTTTGAGAAAATGACATTTATGCGTGGTTTGTGAAAATACAAAAAAAAATTGTCACTGAAATAAGGTCATGAAACCCATACTGATTATTTCTTCACAAAACTTTTGAAAATTGTATCACGTAGCCTAGAATATTTGCTCCAAAACTATGTGAAGATCACCCTGACTGCTCATTCAGAGAAGACAATATATTGATTTAAAATTTCTAAGACGTGTTTTGTGTGAAAAAGCTTTATGCGGGAGGGGCGTGAACATCTCATTAATATGTAAGCTTTTCACACCTGAGAAAGACAAAGACACTCCCTAATGGCCCTATTTTAGGAGCTATCAGGCCCTATCATTCTGAGCAACCTTGCACAAAGAATGAGGAGATTTAAAAAAGAATGGCTTTTAGATTGTTTGGATTTATTTACAACACAACATAATCCAAATATACACAACAAATGACAAAAAATCACACTATTCAAAACAATGATCCAAAGACAGAGACCTTTGTGCCATTCCTAAAAACATTGTACATACCTTTCATTTCCAAGGTGTTTGATTTTCACTTTACCATGTTACAGAGACTCATGTGAATGTTGAAATCAGCAGGACTCGGTGGCATCTGGGCCCTGAAAGAAAAAAAAAGTGAACATACTGAAATCAAGAGAAACTATAGGGAATATAGTTCCAAAATGTATTGGGAATAAATTTTTGATTTTTCTGGTTAAAATTGCTTTTTAAAATTCACAGAATACATACACACACAAATGTTTCCAACAATATATAATATAATGAACACCAGGTTTGTTGTGCCTTGTAAGCATAGGCTATGCACAGTGCTGCATAAAATAATCACAATAACCTATAGCAGCATATAAATCTTCCAAAAGATTTCAGTAACAACTACGCTAGAGAAAAATATATTGATTATCATATGTTACTTCAAATGTTTCCATTCGTTATGATGATATGAAATGTGATAATAGTAAAAACATGAAGCCTTTGTTTGGTGCGTTTTGCTTTTCAAACGCGATCGCGATACATTCAAAAGCAGAGCTTGCTCATGAAACATTATGGTTACTATATTATACATATCTACGTTTTTGCAGATATTCACAAACACAGTAACAGTAAACACGGGTCCAAAAATTATAATATTCACCATATATCTAGCAACAGTTTAACTGCAATGTGAAGTTTATGCAACAATAACATGAACTAATAATTAAGAATTTCTTACCTTACACCTTTCTTGTCTTCAAATCTCGTTCTTCTTCTTCTGAGGTAAATCAGAGACAATTGAATCCAATGTAAGCTCACGGCACGTCTTTCAAACTCGACGAAAAGCAGATGAAGTGTGGTGTTTTGTTTTCTTGAGGTAATGAGTGGCGCGATCGCGTTCCATGTGGAGATTTGCATGTGAATCTCTTTTGCGCGAGTGGGCGTATTCAAATTAAAAGTAATTAGCAAGCCTGTGAGAAGCTGGACATCTTGTTAAACAGATAATATTTGTTTTCAGTTTGAATTCGATCATTTAAAAGTACACATTTAAATGATTATAAAGGTATATGGCTCATAAATGTGTGACAAGTATTCGCTGAGTTTTGTTTCAGTTTATAGACGTGCTCAAGAAAAAAAAGTTCACCGTGACGGAGAGGCAGAACGCACACCCTGTTTATTTTCTTTATTTTACAAAAGCACAATGTTTTGATTCGATTGTAAGTGGACACATACAAAAGTAGAAATATCACAGATTCTTTTTTCATATTTCTTTTTTCTTTATGACCATAAATGACGGAGAAATTTAAGTTTATTGTGCTACTATGTGAAGAAAATCCAGCAAAACGCGCCGGCGCGTTTGTCGACCTCAGATGGTTAATTGTAATAATCCAGTGAGATTTGTGTATGCACAAGGAGTCTGACAACAGCCGGTATTATCTGATCTCACCATCATCAAGTCCGTCTGTGATTACATGAAGAAACAGAGACAAACTAAATCCAGAAGAACTACAGGAACGTCTCAGAGATGCTTGAAGGAAGGTTTCTTCAGGAGACGTTCCTGCAGTTCTTCTGGATTTAGTTTGGATTTAAACTGATATTTCCTACTGACACACTACAGAAAAAGATGTAAATAACTGACTTAAAACCATTTTTGGGGGAACATGTCTTAAGACTTTTGCACAGTACTGTATATATATATATATATATATATATATATTAGGGCTGTCACATTAACATAAAAAAAATAACGCAGATTAATCCATTCCATATTGACCTTTGAACCTGGAGCCGTTCTGGCTACCATTCGACTGTAAAATGAAGGAGGGAGACGAGAACGCGCTGGCGCTGCCTGGATCATTGATTGGAACATTTACTTATAAAAAAACAGCCGGCATTTCAACGTTGATTCACCGGTGAACGTAAGGGACCAAGGTCGAATCAATGTTGGATTATGTTTCGATTGTGCAAAACGAATCAACGTTGAAATCGTGACGTTGTTTCACCGTTGATGTCGTGACGTTGTTTCATTGTTGATTTCGTGACGTTGTTTCACCGTCTCTTCTTTCAATATGGGTGAATAAAGATTATATGTCGACGTTGAACCAATGTTGAATTATGCTTCGGTTTTGCAAATTGAATCAACGTTGATTTCGTGACGTTGTTTCACCGTCTTACCTTTCATCATGGATAATGAGTCATGACAATGCTGACTGAATTTGTGATTAACTGTACACTAAAATATTGTTAACTGTTAAATTACTTGCAGCAATGGCTTAATTAAACACATTTAATAAAAATATAACATGCTCAAGATTGTAAAACAAGTTTTATTCTGAAAAAACAAAAGTCTAAAAATACTTTCTAAAACAGATGAAAAACATCTCAAACTTTAAATTGCAGCATTTTCGAAGTAATGTTAAAAAACTGTAAAGCAAGTGTAAATAATGTTTATAATTTAATGTTTAATATTAAATGTATAATTTAATAATGTTCAATAATTTAATAATGTTCGAATTGTATTGTATTGTATTGATTATTTGCTAGGCACAATTATTTCAATGCTCACCCTTTGAACATTTGAACATTATTTCAATAACATGTTCAACACAATTATTTTTAATTGATTGACAGCCCTAATTTATATGCGATTAAAATGCGATTAATTTCGATTAATTAATTACAAAGCCTCTAATTAATTAGATTAATTTTTTTAATCGAGTCCCGGCCCTAATATATATATATATATATATATATATATATATATATATATATATATATATATATATGCATACACACACATTTACACTATATGAGTATGTAGTCAATGTTTATTTAGACTGTTTTCTAACCATTATAAGTTTTATCTATAGCAAACATAAGGCTTAACGTTACCTGGTGTAAAATCTAATCTTTCATTGGAGTTTTGTTTTGCAATAAAATCAAAAATCACATTAAAGGGGAGTATGTATAAAATATATATATATATATATTTTTTTTAAATCAGTCGTCATGCTCCTCTTCGTTGTCTGCAAAGTACTGGAGATAAATAAAAATCAAATGAATAATTAACACCAGAATTGCAACTAGAGAGTTTGACAGCCTACATTGAATATATCCATTACCTCAAAATCGTTGTCATTTGCCATTTGGCGGGGGCGGGATTTGGGGCTGTTGGGTGGAGGTGGAGAAATATGACCTCCTCCTACGATTGAGTCGACTTCCCGTTCTGTTATCAGCTGGGTTGCGACTGTTGCACCAAGGGCTCCCACCGCTGCTGGACAGAGGAGAACAGAGTTGGGACTCTTTCACTACGTGTTTTAGTAATTAGGATTTTAATTCAATAAAACTGAACTTTTATTACTTACCTTGTTGTCCGTTTGTGGTGCCACCACAGGCTCCTCCAACTGCTGGGGGCTGGCTAAACTTAACTGTTGGTCTGCCTCAGCAGGGACAGGAGCCTGTGTGAGCTCCAGAGGGGGTAAGATATCCTTACAGCACTTCTCTTTACGGGCTTCTTTAGCTGTTCTTTGTTCAAGAAGAGGGGACTCTGTCATCTGAATGAGAGGGAGCTCTGGTGCCTGTATGGGCTGGGGCTCTACCTCTCGTGTGTTCTCTACCTCCTGAGTTAGAGGGGGTTCAATAGCCCGTATGGACTGGCGCTCAACAGCCTGTATGGCCTGGAACATTTCTTGAAGGCCTGCCTGCTGTTACCTGTGGTGGTGAAACTATGGTGTAAGCTGCCTGTGTGGTGGTATCTACACTACTGTTGGATGCGTGTCCACCCCGTGTCACTACCTCCGCGTAGGTCGGTAAGCACCAGTCTAGTTGGCATCACCATCAGAGTACATCCTCAACCACTATGGAAAGCACCCTGTCACAGACTCCTACGCTTCAGGAGGCCTGTCCATGCGCTGGGTGCACAGGGGTGTCTCTCACACACCCCACCACTACCATACCTCTCCTTCCTGTGGAGATCCACATGCTAGGGCTTCACCCATCTCTGGCAACACTCACACAGGGGGTCATCTAACTGGTGGGGCTCCAACGGCTGAAACCTGACACGCCTCTCAAGACCTCACGGTAAGCCATCCTACTCCTGACACCTGTAGGGAAAAGAGAGAGCTGTCATGACACCTGGCTTTGAACCCCCCAGACCTCCAGTTTGACCACAACGCTGAAGAACCAGACTCATTCACAGGGCAGTCACAAGACATAGTGAAGCAGTTTGGCTGTGCTGATCCTTCAGTACAGGTCCTATTCACCAGGCTTCTTGACCCAGGCGTTGCTTGTGTTGCCCATGAGGGAAGCATGAGGGACTTGTCTTTCTGTCAGGAGACCTGGTGCGTCTTCTGTGTTGCTCGAAGCCAGGGGAAGATGGAGTCCTACAACATGTGAAGAAAAGGTTTGTCTTGTGCACACACGCGCATACCAAGGTTATAATCATTATATTAAATAATGTTATGTAATTTTTTTACTTTTACACTGAATGTTTGCTGCTTCAATCCAGATGAGTATGCTATTGACTGTATAGAGTAAATAGGGTGTGAAAATTGTACAGCTGTGGTATTTGTATAGGGTGTGAATTCTGTATAGATTTTTGGTACGGCGGTTGGATTTTGTAAGAGGTAAAGGAATTTCAAGGGGGTGTGAATTTTTTTAAAAAATTGTATGATGTTTTTGTTGAGTTATTATTACACAATACTTATTCTGACCTTTTTGAATCTTGCCCCTAACAAATAACCCAAATTACAAAAAACAAAACAAAAACAACTAACACTAAAACTAATAAAAACTAAACTAAAACTAAGCATTTTCAAAAAATAAAAACTAAACTAAACTAGCAAACCCACTTTAAAAACTAATTAAAACTAAACTGAGTCAAAACGAAATAAAAATGAAAAAAACTAATGAAAAATGCAAAACTATAATAACCCTGGCGCATACACACACGCACACACACGTCTTCTTGCATTCTATAAGCTTGTTTTTTAGTTATTTTACCTTGAGTGTTGCTTGTGTTGCCCATGAGAGAAGCATGAGAGACTTGTCTGTCTGTCAGGAGACCTGGTGCGCCTTCTGTGTTGCTCGAAGCCGGAAGAGGATCGAGTCCTACAACATGTGAAGAAGAAGTTAGGGTTAGGACTTAAAGTGTGCAAATATAATTAAGTCCTACCTGTTACAGATAGCAATGGGAGCAATGGACAACTGGACCAATGGTTTAATGTTAACATTTGAACAAAATATAACCAGCAGAAAAGTAACAATCCCTGGTTCCATTTCCTTTTCTTGGTTTTTGCTACCCTTCGTTTATTAGCTGGAAGAGCCCGAAGAACTTCAGAGTCCCGAAGAACTATTTCCTTTTGGTTATTTAACATGAGGCCATTTTCTCTTCTGCACTGGGTTACAAATGATTTTCTTAGATTGATCAGTACTTCTGTTGACCTTGTGAGAGTTTCCAGGTCGTTGCATAAATATGTCATCACTAAACATCTTTACATTCTTCTCTCAATTTAAGTTGTGCACATTTGATCCGCTGTGGCATAATGTCTTTTAGGCTCACTGCTCCTTCATCGTGCACCCGGCAGCCTACTCCTTCTTCCAGGCTCTCTGCCCCTTCGTCGTGCACCAGGCTCTCTGTTCCATCTTCATGCATCAGGCTCTGTGCTTCTCCATCCTCCAGGCTCTGTGCTCCTCTGGATCCATCTACCCCTCTTACATCGTCAAATGTATCAAGTGTCAGATATGGAGACAGTGTGTAAATAAGGGGCAGGGAATCCCATGAGTGCTTTGTGTTACTAAAAATGGCAAAAATGTGCTTGCAGGGAAGATAAGAAAGTTGAAAAGCTTCACATTCACAAGACGGCTTTGTGAGGTCCACAGAATGAAATGTGTTTGACTGCTCACTCCTGACAAGACATGTACCATCATTTCTCTCCACTATATCCTGGGCACTGAAATGGGAAGCTGCAGTGATGTTCTTCAGACAGTGTAGGACAATTTCTCTCGGACGGTTTTGGAGAAAGGCTGGTACATCCTTGCTGTATGCTTTGTGGCATGTTCTATACTGGTAATTTAGGCTCTCGTATCTATCTATCTATCTATCTATCTATCTATCTATCTATCTTAACTAACCACCAACTCACCCTTTCTTCTTTAGAAATGTTCATCTATTAGCCTAGTTAATCCTAGCACTTGACAATATTACCTCTTTGATAGAAATCCACCACTGTTCGACGTACGTCCTCACTTTTTCACTGTCTTGGTATATTCTACTCTCCCTTAAATTCTCTATCGCTACCAAGCAGCTCTCTTCTGTTCTGGCCCAAGCAATGCTGCGAAGAAGATGTAACAGTTCTCCCTGTTCCCTGTCGGCAAGGCTATTCTTCCCTAAAGTCACAATTATTTGGTCATTAAATCAGTAATTCGCATTGTATTTCACAATTAAACAAAACATATTCATTACATCTACTTATTCCACTGCTTGGTTGAATTTCCGATTGTCCTACGTAATTTAGAACAACCATTAACATTATGTTATTTGAACACCTATGAAGTAGATCCATATTTTTGGCCGTATCGCACTTGTATATTACTTCGCCAAACTCATTGTGAAGTTTAAATGAACTGTCACGTTGTATCCAAGCTGTAAAATGCAGACGTTCAGAACATAGCAACATTGTAGAATATGACGGAGGTGGCTTTTAGCTAGATGGATGGCAGCAGGCTAAATAAAATAGCGATGTTTCAAAGCTAAAGTTCATCAGAATCTTGGGATACGCCCGCTTGACAACAGGAGAGACTGGCCTTTGGCCGTAGCAACCATCCATTTAGAACTAGTAACGGCAATTTGTCCTGCAAGTTGAGAAATTAGTTGATATGTGTCGGAAGAAAGTAGTTCTACAAACAAGACCGTTTTAGCGATTAAAACATTTAAATTGTAACATGAAATGAACACAACGCAAGTGGCAACAGTGGAATAAGCGGGATAATGGACTCCACGGTGGTCTGTTAACATAAACTAATGCACTTCAAGGTATTAGTTTTATTAGGTATTAGTCTCCGCTTTGTGTCGGGGCCGTCTTACAACCTCGACCGTGCATTAATTTATGTTAACAGACCACCGTGGAGTCCATTATCCCTTACATAGAACAGGTTTTACTCAGGATTGTAAGATATTTTTAACTACATAGTGTGTGTGTGTGTGTGTGTGTGTGTGTGTGTCTGCCTGCCTATCTAGACTTGGAGCCAGGACTCACCATCTTTTGTCCACCTGAGCCAGGCCTGTTCCCCGTGGAAGGTGCACAGGTGTGTCTCCGCTGTAGGGAATACCTGGGCAATGGCCTGCATTTCCTGTTCACTGTAATAATAATAATAATAATAATAATAATAATAATAATAATAATGATGCATTGTATTGTGTAGCTCTTTACATCTAAAACAGATCTCAAAGTGCTGCAGTAAGTATTAGCTAAGAAATGACACAGCAAAAACATGCTGAAAAACAAAGTAGAACAAAACAGATATCATAATCTAGCAGAAGGCTCTAGGGAAAATAGGGGGGTTTTAGGCCACGTTTAAGCATTAGTCTGTGGTACCCTAACCTGTAGTCAGTCATGAAATATCTTGGTCTCCACTCAGGGTTCCATCTCTTCAGGAGTTCAAGGGCTTCTGTGATTGATCTGGTTGTTTCAATCTCGCATATGAATTCCGCAACAGGTTTATAACCCACATTTGTTCTCACAACCCCCAAAAAAAGAGGTAAAAAGTATTTTGAAGTTTTATAGGTTGCATCAAGTAAAACCATGTCCCCGTATTGCTTAAGGACCTGGCTTGCTTTTGGTTTTGGTGGACAAAGAGGAACTGATTTGATTGTCCATCTTCTCCAGTGGTGCACTTTCTGAAGAAAAAGTGATTACCCTGCCCTTCCTCCACCCATTGAGCAATCTTTCTTTCTAGGTTTTCCTGGTCAAGTGCGGAGTACCGGCCTGCCACTAAAGCTATGTGTATGTGGCTCTGTATGGTAGTGTTTGAAGGAAAGTAGGCCTGGTCTTCCTCAAAAGGTCTCTGCTGGTCATTGGGACACAGGTCCTTCAATACATACTGTTTTAGGGCTCTTTTAACAAATGCGACAGATGTAATACCCAATCCCACCATCTCATGTATTTTTTCCCACACTTTGGGATGAATTTGCCTCCCAAAGCAACACCCTTTGTCGATAATGTGATTCAAATGAGCTTCTACCAGCGGAATCCGTACATGTATGAAGGAAGATGTTGGTGGACTCCCCTGAGCCAAATCCTCTTTTAGCCTTTTCATAGCCTCTTCTTTTGTAGTTCTGGAGGCATCGCCTTTTACACTGTATGTGTCATATCTAAAATATTAGAAAAAGCCACCGCTCATCCGTCAATAAAGTCTTGTAGTGAGGTGCTGCTAAACTAAATCATCATTGAAAATTGTACAAATACAGCAGCCGCACACTCAAACACTGTGCAAAGATCAATTTATTAGCAAGCTTTCGGTCTTGCGACCTTCTTCAGGCATATATCTAAAATATAAAAAAACGATGTTAATGACTCTCATCCCTTTGACCATTCTTGTGAAAACACACTTCAAACTCTGACTCACTACCTTCACAGCTTCTTGCCCCCAAAAGATTTAATTGAAAAGCTTAAAGGGGTCATATAATGGTACATGCACTTTTACAAGTTGATTGTACTGAAATGTGTGTTGGCAGTGCCTGTACACAACCATCATAAAATGATAAAAATCCATCCAGTGTTTTTTTTTTTTTTAAATCTTCTTATATGTTTCCCCCTCTCCTGAATCAAGCTGGGGTGTGTTTCCCGAAAGCATCGTTGGCCAACTATGATCGCAAGTTCTGTCGTTACCAATAGAGTTCAATGGACATTGCGATGAACTTGCGACCATAGTTGGCCAACGATGCTTTCGGGAAACGCACCCGTTCGATTTTGTGACGTCACAAAATCGACGCCCCTCCCACAATGGTTGAGTGACAGCAGCGTTTCAACACAGACCCGCCCTCGTGAGCGAGCTGTCAATCATAGCCCGCGCCAACCGGCGCGTTCATCGCTGATAGAGAGCAATGAGTAGAATTGCGTCTAAGCGATTGTGGTGTTCTTGAGTGTAATAACGAACACAGCAGTCATTCTGATGTTCCTGAATCCGAACCGCGGAAGACACAGGGGCTGAGTTTGTTGTCAAAGGGAATATTCCCCACAACGTTAATGCTTTCAGTTTGCGCTAATCATTTCACCAGGCTGCTTTATAAACGAGGGTCAGTATAAAGCTGGTTTTACTAAGAAGCTGCTCCTGAAAAAAGGATCAGTACCAACTATTCGTGTTCCTCTGCTGCACCTCCAGAAGAAGAAGTGAGTGTAACCAGAGCCGATCCTGACCTCCCTGGAGCCCTAAGCAAAAAAAAAAATTAAGGGGCCCTCCTACCTGACTCACACTAAATAAACAGGTAAAATGTACTTTTTTTTTTTTTTATCTCACACGCATATTTTTTAAGTTAATTTCACATATGGAATTAAGTATACGTTACTTAACTAAGTTAGGTGAAAGTATTTTAACCTGGCTAGTAAAAGGTTGGGTAGTATCAATTTAGTTGAAATTTCCTTTACATTACATTTCACTCAAACAATATAATATTAAATTATGCCACACATTTATGGTATGTGCTTTACTTGGGAAATCCATGTACTTTATACTATAGATATTTTGCGAGACACCATATCTACATGTCAGATATTAAGCATAATGTGAATGCAGAGACCTCAATACTTGTAGACAATACACAATGCCAATAACATTTGATAGAAAATGAACTCCAAATGTCACAAAATGGCAAGTTACTAATCCTGACAACAAAAGCAATGATAAAACTGTATATACACCTGGAAAACAGTGAAGAATTAACCTTGTTAATTAATCATGGTTCAGTGCATTATTGGAACCCCAATATCAGAATTTGTATTTTATTACGTAGATATTTACGCTTTTGTTTACTTGCTGAGTAATAATATTATAAAGGTAATATAATAAAGGTAATTCCTGATATCAGAAATAGACAGTGTTACTAGTAAAATATTAAGTATTCACACTTCAAATAGAACAAATTGAATTCTTGAAATCACAAATGCATCCTGTGCTGTGAATGAATAAAACTAGCTAAAATTGCCACAGCATGTCACTGTGTTTTAAATGATAACAGCAATACTTAATACTTGAAGGTTATTATTTACTGAGGGATGTGCATCCATATTGACCAGTATGTCCAGTCAATCAACATCTTAATTGCAATATAGACTATAAAGCCAATACATTGTTTTCCAAAAGTTTTAAAAGTAGGCCTATGTGTGCCTACGCCTATAATGAGGATTGTCATCCCGCTATTGTAGTTTATTTTGGAAAGTGCGCGTTTCATTTCGTGCACGCGCATATGAACGCATGTTAACGTGCGACGCGGTTATCTTTTCCCAGCTGGAGTTTATAAACAAGCAAACTCAGTCTACCTGATTGCTGTTCCCACAATTCACTCGCATAGTGTTTTTTCCTCTTTCTTCGTGACCAGAAGGATAGTTCCGCTTCATTTTCTCATTTCTCAACGATGTTGTAAACTTTGATTGACGCGCTTTGACACGAGGGTGAGGCAGGGCCTTGAGTAATTTGCGGGGCCCTACGCAGCTTGCGTAGTGTGCGTATAGGGAGGATCGGCTCTGAGTGAAACGTTTTATTAACCTTTATATTAATCTTTATATTAATCTTTATATTAATCTTTGCAAATCGCTTGCTGCACGCTTCACGATGAATGCGGCTGTTTACACTCAGGGTACATTACGGCATGTTTTCTATGTATGACGTTCTCAATATAATTCATAATCCCATGTTTATAATAAACAACACGTTATGGTTATTGTGTTAGAAACGGTGTACGCACAGAACAGAGGGTCGGGGTGAGCCGAGCTCATTATCATTTAGAGACACATGCACTCAAACGGCGTGCTGAAAACAGAGCTGTTTTCGACCAGGTAAAATTAGTGTTTTCTTACAATACTAATGAGAATTTTTAATTAAAGTATATTACAAACTTTTCATTTAGACCCTAAAGAATCATATTAGCTTGTACAAAAATGACATTATATGACCCCTTTAAAAAGTCTCCTTTTTCATTATCTGGACACGTATATTTGATCCTTACATTAAAATATTTTACAGAATGAATCCTTACATACATAAAAAATACTACAAGGATTCTCTTTCTTCTAAATTTTATTTATTTTACTCCTTCTACATGTCTTATGGTTTTGCAATATTTTCTACACTGTTTTCAAGTAGTATCTTCACAGATGAAAGAACTATAAGTGCTCTTCAATCTTCCATTTTCATATTATCTTCATTTTCCTTTAAAAAGGACTAGGATGTTTGTGGGAAAATTAACATTTCACACGACGAACGATGGTTATGACGTCATACGATATCGTCCCCATCAGAGCTTTGCATATCTCATCTTTGAACAATCAAAAATCACATTTAAAGTTAAAAATATAACTCATCCCATTTGAATAGCAGTTAAATACAACATTGACTACACATATAAGACATTTTTGGCATGAAAATTAATTTGGCTGATTTTAAATGAACTATTTTCCTTCTGAGGAACACATTAAAAATGAAAAACAACATCCAGAATTAAAACTATGATCCATCTTACCCGAATATAGTTGATTGAGATGTTGAGGATATGTATAGCATGATTTTGAGGCATTAAAACTCGATATTTTGATTTTAAATAAATATTTTCCCTCATGACGAGGAAAACCACACGACGAACGATGGTCGTGACGTCATCCAAAGTCGTCGCCATGAGTTGAGTGCTTTAAAAATGATTAACAACATGCACAACACAGATACAAAAATATGTTCACATCAGCATGATTAGGCACAACCCTGGCTACATGTACACACCATTCCCATGCGATTGTAACAAGAACTCGATTTTATATCGCCATTTTCCCTCGTGGACTCCGTTGTGTCATTGTCTCTCCACTCTTGCTCGACCATGTGCGGAGGAGAGAGTGAGCTAATTACACTAAAACATCGTGTAACTCTTTAATTTGAACTTTTTTCACAAAAATCCTTATACATCTGTCCTTTCACTTATTTACTAACAATTCGCCGACTTGGATTTTTGTTTTGACTGTTTAAAGCTTAGTTTAGCCGTTTTTCGGAAACATTTTTTTTTCAACGGCAGTCTATTTAAGGGGGGCGCGCATTGCGCGCGCTCACTCTCTCTCACACTTCACTTGTTGAGTGTGCAGACACGATGATCGCTCTGTAGTATCGAATTTAAAAAAAGAACACTATTTAAGACAGATTCATTAGAAAAATATATTGTATATGGGTGATTCTCCAAATAGGAGCACTTTTGGCACTGTAAGTTTATGGAAAATTCACTCTCTTAAAACAATCTTCCTAGCTTCATTCATTTGTCTTCTAACACAATATAACAGTGGGCAGTTTTAGAATTCCATGGATTATTATTATTTTTAACAGTTTTTCAGAAGAGCGCTTTCAAATATGTAATTTCCACCACTTTTCAATCGATGCATTTTATTACAATATAATATTGTAAAACTGATTATAAGATTATGTATCAGTCAACAACAGAAGTGGCTGCCTAATCATGTAACAAAATAAATCTTAATACTTCATGAGCTTAATGCATTTTTATTTAAAGTTGCTAAATGCCACAAGTTGGGATTTTTGCCTACAGCATCTCATTTTTGGTCAGGTCTATGTTTATTATAAGTCACTCACACATATATAGTAAGTAATGAACTATTCCTACTTGATTTAAAATACATTTAGATCCACATCATTGTTTTTTCTTATTTTATTTTCTTAAAATCTGTAGTGGTGGAAAGATTGTTTCTCTGTATTTTTACTTAAATTACCAGTCCAAAATATTTTTAATCATTTATTTTATTATTTAACATATATGAGTTGAACAGTGTACCTAATAGTTTTAAAAATAATGATTACAAATGATATGCAAATTATAAAAACCTGCTCAAAACAATCATATAAATATAGATAAATAAAAGTAGATAATTAAAAATAAACACAGAGTGTACTGGAATGGTGATGTATAAAGTTTTCAGTCCAAAAGCACAAATATGTCATGAGAACACGCACATAAACGGCATATATCATGTCCAAAGCTACGCCTGTAATTTCTCAGAGGTGGAAATGACATTTTAGCAGTCTTTCTGCAATATTAGCACTCCCTCATGTCATGTCAGGCTTAGCTACTTTTGGACTTATGTTGTTTACTCATAATAAACATTAATTCATTATTTTCATATTTGTTGTACATAATTCAACCGAACTACAGCCAAGGTGAAATGACTCTGAATAAAAATACTCTGTATAAAAGCTTGAGTTACCTTGATTTATTTTCTTGTGCTGAAGAGCACATGTGCCTGAAGTTTCATCTTCAACTAATACTGCTTTTCACTATTATTTCCATGATTACCAAGTAAATAAAATATTTAAGGTGGATTTTGTTGAAGGAGGTGGAAATGACGGAAAACCTGGGAACAGACTCATTTCATTCCAAAAATAGTTTAAAATTGTGATATACATATGGAATTTCGATGGTATGATATTATTTTATTTGTCCTTAAAACAAACATGTTAAACTGTTTTTAAATCGATCCTTTAATATAATTTTTTAACTTTCAGAGAGGGCCAGTCTGGGTTGGGGACGAGCATAAAACTGAAAAATCTGCAAATAAACAGCCTTGCAAAAGCATTTTTAAAAGAAAAAAGGGGCAATATTTGGTGGTTACTAGGATGTTGGAGCATGAACTTCATAATGACAATTTATTTGTGCAATTGTTTGTTTATTTATTTACAAAAAAAGGCCAAGGACACAAAAGTGCCTGTAGTTGGAGAATCACCCATGTATTATAAAATATATTCTTATTATATAAATATATATTTCCCTGTAGTTATCTTTTTTGTTTACATTTATTTACAAGCCTGTGTGAAGAAGGTATTACATATACCGAAACATCGTGATAGGCTTGTTCTCCATTTTTATTTTGATTGTTTACATTTATCTGATTTATTTTTGGGATTTCATGAGATACTGTTAGGATGGATGTCTTTAGAGGCCGTGTGAGACACAGAAGCGCTCCACGTTACAGACTCAGACTCTCCAGCAGTTCTCCAGCTCTGAAGAGAACAAACAGTCATTTTCCTCCAAATGCACATGTCCGTGCGAGCGAGACCGATTTCACTCCTGGACAAAAGGGAAGAAATAAAGTCAGAAATTTTCAATTTTTTTTATTTATTTTTTATACCTTATTTAACCAGGAGAGAACCTCACTGAGATTAAAATCTCTCTCTTTTTTTTTTTTTTTTTTTTAAATTGGTTTAACCTGGAAGGTCCCATTGAGATACAATATCTCTTCTACCAGGGAGTCCTGTCACAAGTTTTTACAGAAGTGTCCTGGCCGAGATAGGCGGCCCACTTATTCAAACACGCATAACAATAAAACAATACAGCACACAATAAATTGGTACTAAAAATACAATCTCAGAAGAATTTGCAAGTCATTAAACCTTTCTCTAGCGCATGTATAAGTGTTGTAAAATTGCTGAAAGACACCAAATGATTCTGCCTCAATGTCATTTGGAGAGAGTTAATATCTGTTGGTACAGCATAATTAAAAGCAGTTTCACCTAACTTAGCTCTAGCTCGAGGTACATGCAGATTGTAATAAGACTGTGAACGCAATGAATAGTTACCTGCTACTTTTTGCTTAAGCGTACCACAAAGATAAGATGGTTAAAAAAAACAAATTGCTTTGTATATAAATAAGTACCAATGCATTTTCCTTCGTGCAGCAAGAGAAGACCAAGAAACTCTGTTGTATAATGCACAATGATGTGTAGAAAATGTACAATTGGTAATAAATCTTACGGCACCGTGACACACAGCATCTAGGGACGCAAGAATATAAGAGGGAGCGTGCTGATACACTACGTCCCCATAATCAAGAATCGGCAAAGAAGTCGCAGACACAAGCTTCTTCCTTGCATTAAATGAAAAGCAAGACTTGACTTCCTAACGTCTTTAATTTTTTAAAGAATATTTGAGGGGCATTTGTGAGAACAAGATCCAATAATGTGGATTTTTCAGGAAATATCAAATTAGGTCTGGTAGGTGAATCCACCAGTTGAAAAAGATTACAAGTGTCGCAGAACGCTTTAAAACCATCAGATACCTGGTGCATCCAATTCAAGTTAAAATCAGCCATTAGTAGTAATTCTTTATAGTTCAAGGAGCCCAGAGAGTGCATCAAAGATGATAAAGCATCGCTAGAAGCTGATGGAGGTCTGTAACAACCCACTATGATGAGCTGACATGCCTTTGAAACAGACAGATTAAGAGCTAATAGTTCATGCTGTTTAACTATTCAGAGACTAGCATGATGGTCTCGTAGCTTTCTTTAACGTAAATTCAAATGATTTTTGACAGTCCTATAGAAATGCATGTTGATTACTAAGTTTCAGGCATAGTGCAACCATGCAATGTTTGAGAAGGCTAATACTGGTGTAATCTTTGCGAGGTCTCACTCACAATGCAAAACTTTGTGTTGGCTGATCCAGGCATAGCTTTACTAAAATAAGATATTATGGAAGTCATTCACTCAAACTGTAATTATAACATATTTTATTTATTCATATTATGGCTTCATGTTGATTTAATCTTTTAACTAGAAAAGAAAAAAAGTCTTAACTATTTACTAGATAAGTATTATGTATCTTGTTTTCTGAAAAAGAGATAAATCTAATTTCAATCTCCCTTTGCCATTTGGGGATAGTGCAAAAAACAAAAACAAACTTATCCTACTTAGTATATTTGTCTTGTTTCCAGTCCAAATATCAAACTTTTTTTTTAAATCAAGATCCATTTACTTAAGTATTAAAATAATGTTAGATATTTTGTACTGTTTTCCGTGGGAATTAATCAAAATTAAGTGAGCAAGCAAAATTATCTGCCAATTACGTAAGAAAAAAAATGTTCATTCAAACAGAAACAAGATGTTTTTTCTAATTCCATTATCCCAATTTTACTTGCTTTAAAGAGGCCCTGTAGGTCTCCAGAGGACAGACATGCTGTATAATGTACCAGCAAACAAGACTTTTGACCTATACACATTCTATATATGCATTTCATTTTATATACAAACTTATTTTTCTAGTTTTCAGTGTATTTTATTTTTTTTTACTGCTGACAATTAGAGGGAGTCTACAGGAATAACATAGATGCCACAGAAGCGGCTGGTGCAGGTTAAGGTTACTGACGGACACGGCGACGTGAAGCCCGTGATCCAGTGGCTGAAGCGTGTCGAACCAGGCGTTTAAGGCAAGTACGAAAACCCCCATGTGTTTGGTGGATGAGGTTTTTGTAGTTGCTGACTTCTCAGTGCAGTCGTTATATTCAGGTCAGAGCCACAGCCCAGAGAGAAGCGCATATATAATATGTGTATGATCTGAAGCTTGTGAAGATGCTTGTAAAAATGCAAAAGTTTTTGTACAGGCATTTTAGACGGCATGTTTTTTTAGTCTTAAAGTAAATTTATGTTGATGCAGACTGCACCATCCAGTCGAAAGTTCTGATTCTGACGTCACTGTGTAACATCGGCCATCTGTGCTAAACGCTGTGCTCGATGGTGACGGACCGTCAGTGTGTCTTTTATTAAAGGGGGGGTGAAATGCTCATTTTCACTCAATCTCCTGTTAATCTTGAGTACCTATAGAGTAATATTGCATCCTTCATATCTCCAAAAAGTCTTTTGTTTTATTATATTTATAAAAGAAAGATAGGCTGTACGAGCGGCTGGGGGCGGGCCGTGTGGGGGCGAAGCTTAGCTGTGCTAACGCACCGAGCTAGTAACAACACACAGAGACATTTGTTCAACAGTTTTACTCACCGTCCGGTTCCAACGCACGACTGCGAACCTTTATCATTGCGACTGCTCGATCCTTAAGCATTAGACGATCTGCAAATCCGTCGATCTGGGCTTTGTTTATAAAACAATCATCGTCGAAATGCAGGGAACAAACAGTCTTACACAACTCCGTTTATGCTCAGGAAAACAAACTCCATCCACGGGTTCCTTAACGCCGGGTTCTTTGGGAATCTGTGCAGGGTTGTCTTGCCCTGGCAACCAAAAACACAGTTCTTTGGTGACATTGACTTCCCAAAAGCCGGGCAGGGCGCTTTGATGGCGAACTGCTTTCACTCTCTTGCTCTGGTCTACGGGTGCGCGCGCGGCCGCGATCTTACCGGAGAAGTGCCCTTAGGACCCATATTAGGAAATTCCGCCCTATCTTACGTAAGACAGAGCCATACTCGAAAAAAACTTTCCGAAACTTGTGACAAACCGGGAGTATTTTTGGAACAAAAATACTCCTTCAAACGTACAACTTAGTTTTTGAAACTTTGTCCATGTTTAGCATGGGAATCCAACTCTTTACCAGTGTAAAAAACTCAGTATGCATGAAATAGCATTTCACCCCCCCTTTAAGGTGTGCTGCCAGATCCTGAAGGCAGAAAAGCCAGTTGCCCAGGGAAAGCAGGAACGACTTATTATTTAATTTATTTTTAAACTCACTGGCTCATTATGATGAGATCTACTTTGTACAGGTCTGTGGGAAAGGGCGTTTTGAGATGCTAAAAGGGTAAACTAATTCCTATGATCCAGTAAAGCCGTTCTCCCAGGGAAAGCAGGTATGATTTTGGACAAAGCATGAATGTGTCCGTGTAGTGAACACGCTACTGGTCTGAGTAGAGAGCAGTGACCCGTCCTGCACCACCATGTCAACAGTGGACCAGGCGAGTCATCAAAAATGCTACAATTCCATCTGTATATGATCAGCCTCTTCTGCTGTTATATTGTTTAAGTTTTATCTGTGTCTGGCACAAGTGAGGATGAAGATGAGTAGCTGGAGACGAAAGTGAAGACGAGCACACAGACGTCTCCCAGGGTAGGCATAGACTGCAGCAGCTGGAGAGAATTCTGCCAGGTGTGACATGCACTTCAGACATGTACAACGTGTTTTTTTTTTAGTTGTTTGTAATGCCATTTTGTGTTATGCACCATTTATGTATTTGTGTGGTTGTTACATTGGTTTCTGTTGTAAGAACTGATTTTCCTGCTAAAACAAAACTCACCCTGCAATAACGCCATAAAATGCACCCTGGACAGCAGATAACAAAGAGAGAGCACAGAACCTTGTCCTGCCCAAACTTATCTCATTGTCTCCTTGATTGACTTCAACTTATCCCCCCTCTCCCTCCTCAAGGCACTGAAAGTTCATTAAGAATGTCTATTTAACACATATGGTGTATCTTGTGAATATGTTGTTTTTCCTTTTCATGTTTGGTGTCATTTTAAAGGGCACAGTGCGATTGGTAAAATGGTCTTAATTTCATTGCAGTCATTGGTTTAATGAGAAAGATTGAGAACTTAGGAGAATCCTGTATCTCCTCTCTGGCTGATATATCTTTACGATATCTCAAGAAACCAGGTGCTACCCACGTGGGGTACATGGATTGGCCTAAACAACTCTAAACAACATTTGTATAACCCCTGTTGTTCTGATCTGGTATTTAAGGCGAGGGGACAGAGCAATCTTGGGGACCCTGTAACCAGGATCATCCCCCATAGAGTGCTGTTTCAGGTTTTTCCGTTGGAAGGCATTACTGTGTGTCTCTGTCAGGAAAACATTACTTATTTTAGAGTCATCTTTGAGTAAATTATGTCATGTATTTATTATTTCTGAATTGGCTTTTGATCATTTACTTCTGTAATTGGCATGATACATTTTTACCTGACAAATAAATGTTACATCTTGATTTATTCTGCATGTTTCAGAAATCATTATTTTTAGTAGACTAAAGTGCAGTCTGGTGTTTCCGCAAATCTTTGTCCAGGATAGATCAAACTGAAGGCACTTTGAATGGAGCGTGGGGCACATCTTAGACCTTCTGATTTCTGACTATTCCCTGACCTAGCATGTTGTACGCTGCATCTATTATAAAAAATTACACCTATGGGTCAGCAGTGAGCGGCCGCATAGAGTAAAATATTTGCACTGCACCCTCTGACTATTTCAGGACTGGCTAGTTGGTGATCGTGAGCGCACATTCGCGACGTGACGTCTCAAAGTGACACAGGTCCTTAGTGAACGAATATTTGAAATTATGAGATACTCAGAATAATCAAAGATCTAAATTAATTCATAATCAATATTTATTGACTATTTTCTAATAAGAAATGCTATCTAAATTTGATTATCATTTGAAATTGGAGTCAGATTACGCACAGAGCTAAAATAATACTTAAACTAAATTCCAATAAATTAAGTGAACTTCACTGGAGCGCTGAAAAGACATACACGCATTATCCCTTCGCCAGGCCGTTGGATTCAGTCATTAGGCTAACGGATGGTCCTTACACTGTCATCTTGACAATTTTAGGGAGATGCCATTTTAACCACAAGGAGGAGATCAGGGAGATGCTCTGGTCTTCTGGATACAGGCAGCCCAGGCCCTGCGGAGAGAGAGACAGCGCAACCACGCAGATTTATATTTTAATCTTAAAAGATGGGCCGGCCTTTAAACTGATTTCCTATTGATGTGCTACAGCAGGAGACCTTTCAGCACCAATGTGATCTTCATGCCTGATGCAGAAACTGTAATCTTTTTCCATCTTAGTCTTCATCTACGTTTCGACTGGAGGACACCAAGAAGGCCAAGCTGAGCCTCAGGGGAGATGTATATCGTGCAGGTGAAGGGTAAGGAGAGGTTTGAAATGCTGAAGAAGATCAACGACAGTTTGGAACTAAGCGATGTTATGCCTCCATGTGACATGGTCAAATACCGACAGAAACTGAGTCTCTCGGCTCAAACAAGTCTGGATTTTCACCTGCCAGTCCAATCAGAACCTGTGGAGGTGTGTACAACAGCCAGGCAGCTCAAAACAAGGCAACAACAGGAATGGTCATTACAAATGCAGTGTTTTTGTTTGAGTTCTTAACTTTTGACATGTAGTTTAATTGTAATTTATAACATGTAGTTTAATTTTTTTTACAGCATCCCCTGCTGACTTATTTGTCAATAATTAATGTGCCAGACCGTAATGCATCAAATGATCAAATATCAAATAAAAGATTCACATACAGAAGGCCATGGCTGCTGCCTTCATTCACTTTCACATGGAAGCGGAGCACATCCCAGCAACGCCTCTCCGAAATCGCACATCTCTGAGTCTGGGCCGCTGGGCAGCACACGGCTTTGGGCTCTTTCTTCTGGAGCTGATGCACAGAGAACCAGAAGACACTTTTAGCATCTCAAAAAAGCTCTTTGCCACTTTCATCATCAGAACTGTGAGTCAGAATGAGCTGGTGAGTTAAAAAAGAAACGTCTAACTCTTTAAACATTAAGAACTCAGAAACAGCTATGTACAGCCAAAACATACATTGCAGAGGTGTGTGTGACCTTACCTGGTTGCGCGTCCGTGTGTCAATAATTAATCCAACAGGCACTTATGCGTACAGAAGCACCTGTTCCAGACGACTGGAGGGTGTCTATTAATTCATGCAAGTGTGTTTGATATATGGACCAAGTTTTCAGGTTCTACTGAATGCCAATGCATTTATTACTGACTGACTTGTCTTCTTTTTTTTTTTTGACACCATCAATTTTTGAAGAAAAAAAAAATGTATGGATTTATAGCATTTATCATCAACAATTTTGTTTTTGATTCAATAATCATTATTCAACATGTTCAGACTGAAGTTCAAATTAAACATTTAACTTTTAATGTGCAGTATTCAGCTCAGCTTCAGTACTTTGTGGAGCATCATTTGGCTTTTATAACTTCAAACAAATGTTTTCGGTAAGTGCTGACAAAGTTGGTACGAGCCCTTGATGAAATGTTGGCCTTTCTTCCATGGCCAGGCAGGTTTGCTGCTGTTCCAGAAGTTTTAAACTTCCTTATAATGCTCCCAATGGTGTTGTGAAGTGTTGCTATCTTAGTTTATTACATGGCTTGGCTGAATTCCAATGTAGAATGCGGTCTGTTATTTCTTTATAACAGACCGCTGCGGAGTATAACAGACCGTTGCCATGAAAAACAGCGCGTTGCTATGGACGCGGAACGGACTATTTTCTTTGGCGGAAGCAATACAATCGTTTTTAAATCAATAAACTCCTTTTTAAATCAATAATTCGTGTCAAATTATTTATTTATTTTGTAGGTAGCCATGTAATAAGCGGGATAATGTATAGAGAGGCGGTCGTTATAGCGAATAACAAGCCCTTCAGGCTGTCAAGACCCCTCCGCTTCGCGTCGGGGTCTCGTTCAGCCTGTCGGGCTTGTTATTCGCTATAACAACCGCCTCTCTATACATTATCCCTTACATAATATATATTTATGAGGAGACAGTAGATTGTCTTTAACTCGACTTTATTCCAACATGATGTAACCTCACACATGTGAATCTGCTCAATGTTTATTTCTGCCATTGTCATACGCATTCGTAGGTAGTTGACGTATGCTCAATCACAGATCGTAACTGGTTCACGGGACATCTCCCTCTTTTTGTCTGGCGTTTCATTCAGTATTAAACAAAACAACTGTTTCTAAGAAACATACTCTGAAATAACCTTTTGTATGAAAACACAATATTTTCCGTATTCTTCCTTTTAAGAAATTGTTAATGTTTAAGTAGACACTAACAGTAATACAAATTGTCAAAGCCATTTCTATGGAAATAATAATATTTTGAGTTTATTTTGTAAAGCCTGAGAAAACCTGTGTTGCAAAAGGAACGTAGAAATTGGAATGCAAACGGTTTACCATTGATCTAGTATAATGTAATTTGATTGGCTGTTAGATTTAGTATGAAAGAAATCGAACACTGCGAAACAGCCAGAAGCCGCTGGACTTTGGAGCAACAGTCTTTTGACCTACACGGAACTGCACAGTTAATTTGTAAGAAAAGTAAAGATCCTAAGTTTTTTATTGTTTATGTTTTGAAAATCATTGGATTCAAGACTTTTATTTACTGACATTTTGTTTTGAGTACAAAAGAACTTTGAAGTCCTAAGCTAGTGAGTTCACTTGCTGCACTCACATCAAAGTCAAAAGACTGCTTGACATAGTCAAAATAGCCAATCGAGCAAATTCAGAAGATTGCTTGATGACACTGAAAGATGAGCCGTGTGAGAACAGCTAAAGAAGCAGCCAGACACTCGCGAGGACGGCGAGCTAATCAACTGGGCGGAGCTGAGGAAACCTGCTAGCGGCTGCTAGCAAAGACGATAGACCAAGACGGCCGAAAACTACGTCGCGGCTCAAGAATACAGAAAGAAAGCCAGAGGTCCCCTATCTAGAGTGCGAGTCGTCGGCTGAATGAAGCTTTCCCTGGAACAGGTCTGATAATATCTTCTTGACTCTATTAGCCTCCTGATGATGCTAACACTAACCATCGTCTAAAAGTGGCAGTAAGTGTTGACTGGATATTTGGTTCTGAAAGTCATAGAGCTTTATTTAAAGAAATCCTACACTACAGTGACTCTTTTTCATGAGGGTTGTGAATACATAAGAAGAGTAGAAGCTGTGGACAATACCAGGAATTGTGACAGTTTTGTGTGAAGATTTTAAAGTGACATGACATGGCGGATGAAAGCGCAGCTGCGTGTGTTGAACAAAAAAGGGCACCAAAGCCTACAGAAAAGGCTGTAGAGGAGAAAATACAAAGGCTGAGAGGAGAACGCAAGGGAAAGTTGGCACAAATAACCAAACAGAAGAATGATTTAGCCAAATTGAAGGAAAATGACCACAATGTTAATTTCATTAAAGATGAAGCATTGCTAGGGTTTGAAAGATGCTTAACCCTCTGGGGTCGACAAACGCGCTTGCGCATTTTGCTGGATTTTCTTCACATTGTAGCACAATAAACTTAAATTACTCTCATTTATGGTCATAAAGAGAAAATAAATATAAATAATCTGTGATATTTCTACTTTTGTATGTGTCCACTTACAATCAAATCAAAACATTGCTTTTGTAAAATAAAGAAAATAAACAGGGTGTGCTTTCTGCCTCCCCGTCGCGGTGAACTTTTTTTTTCTTGAGCACGTCTATAAACTGAAACAAAACTCAGTGAATACTTGTCACACATTTATGAGCCATATACCTTTAATCATTTAAATGTGTACTTTTAAATGATCGGATTCAAACTCAAAACAAATATTTTATGTTTAAGTAATTTGTATAAAACCAACAAGATGTCCAGCTTCTCACGCGCTTGCTAATTTTTAATTTTACCACGCCCACGCGCGCAAAAGAGATTGACATGCAAATCTCCACATGGAACACGATCGCGCTCATTAGCCTACCTCAAAAACAAAGCAACAAAAAACTTCACAAGTCTCTGCTTTTCGTCGAGTTTGAAAGACGCGACGTGAGCTTACATTGGCTTTACCTCAGAAGAAGAAGAACGCGATTTGAAGACAAGAAAGATGTAAGGTAAGAAATTCGTACTTATTAGTTTGTTATTGGGGCAAAAACTTATCATTGCAGTCGAACTGTTGCTAGATATATGGTGAATATTATAATATTATAATATTATAATATTTAGACCCGTGTTTACTGTTACTGTGTTTGTGGATATCTGCTCAAACATAGATATGTATAATATGGTAACCATAATGTTTCATATTTTGGAGCTCGTCCTGCGTTTAAATGTATCATATTTGGAGCGCGATCGTGTTTGAAAAGCAAAACGCACCAAACATTAGGCTTCATGTTTTTACTATTATCTCATTTCATATCATCATAACGAATGGAAACATGTGAAGTAACATGATAATCAATATATTTTTCTCGTAGTTACTGAAATCTTTTGGAAGATTTATAGGCTGCTATAGGTTATTTTTATTATTATTTTATGCAGCACTGTGCATAGCCTATGCCTACAAGGCACAACAAACCTGGTGTTCATTATATTATATATTGTTGGAAACATTTGTGTGTGTGTATTCTGTGAATTTTAAAAAATACATTTTAACCAGAAAAATCTAAAATCTATTCCCAAAATCGTGCAGCCCTAGTTTCTCTTGATATCAGTATGTTCACAGTTTTTTTTTTTTTTTTTACAGGGCCCAGATGCCCTGCTGACTTCAACATTCACATGAGTCTCTGTAACATGGTAAAGTGAAAATCAAACACATTGGAAATGAAAGGTATGTACAATGTTTTTAGGAATGGCACAAAGGCCTCTGTCTTTAGATCATTTTTTTTATATAGTGTTTTATTGTCATTTGTTGTGTATATTTGGAATATGTTGTGTTGTAAATAAATCCAAACAGTCTAAAAGCCATTCTTTTTTAAATCTCCTCATTCTTTGTGCAAGGTTGCTCAGAATGACAGGGCCCGATAGCTCCTAAAATAGGGCCATTAGGGAGTGTCTTTGTCTTTCTCAGGTGTGAAAGGCTTACATATTAATGAGGTGATCTGCCCCTTCTCATAAAGCTTTCTCACACAAAACACGTCTTACAGTATTTAAATCAATATATTGTCTTCTCTGAATGAGAAGTAATACAATTTTCAAAAGTCTTGTGAAGAAATAATCAGTATGGGTTTCATGAGCTTATTTCAGTGACAATTGTTTTTTGTATTTTCACAAACCACGCATAAACGTCATTATCTCAAAACTACAAACTTTTAGACACATGCTGCTGATATATTATTGTAGCAGAGTTTGTGCTAAATACAGTGTAATCAGACTTTAGCCATGAAAATGTCACAAGTAACAGAAATAAGCACAAATGTCAGAGCATGTCAGAACACCTCCAGGCCCAGAAAACACCTCAGACCCCCTCTGGGGTCGAGAAATGCTCCCGCTCGTTTTGCTGGATTTTTGAAACATGTTATATTGTGCTTTTACAATACAGTTTGTTTCAAAACAGCATTTATTTTAAATTATTTTCACACAGCTTTCATGGGCCCAGAATAATTTGTTGTATGGATACCTGGAGAATCAGAAATGCAAGCATTTCATTGTATGAAGGCAATTTATATAGCACATTTCATACACAATGGTAAAAAGTGCTTTACATAGATGAAATTAAAATAAGAAATACTATAAAAAAGTTGAATAAAAAATAGAATAAAGTACAGATGAAATTAAATTAAAGTGCTATATAAAACAGTTTAATAAAAAAAATAGAAGTAGAGATGAAATTAAAATAAAAGGAATAAGAATATTTAATATTTTATGCACTAACCCTAACCCCAAGTTATCTGTTACCCAAGTTATGTCTGTTGTTCTAGACATCGGCAAATGGCATTTAAAAAAACATTGTTTCCCGTGGGGCTTAAATGAATATCGTCTCTTAACCCTCTGGGGTCTAAGGTGTTTTTGGGGTCCTTGAGATGTTCTGACATGCCCTGACATTTGTGCTTTTTTCAGTTGCTTATAAACATATTAATGGCAAAAAAAACAAAAAAAAACACTCTTTAGCACAAACAGGGCTACCATAATATGTGAGCAACAATAATGTACATATTTGCATTTTTGAGAGAATAATGTTTATGCATGGTTATTGAAAAAACTAAAAACTAAAGTTTCTGAAATAAGGCCACAAAACACATACTAAATATGTGTCAATAAGACTTCTGACTAATGGATGTTGTTTTCTTCAAAATGATGTGAAAATCACCCTGCCTAATCATTCACATAACATAATACATTGATTTAAATTCTGCAAAGCACTTTCTGTTTGGAAAGGCAATACTCGAGTGGGCGTCAATGATCATGCATATTTAGTGGTTTGCACCTGAGGAGACAATGGGGCCCGCATACTTAATGAGCCATACATTCAGGTGTGTCACTGAGCCACAATAAATAATGCAGGAGCAACAGTTGGAAGCATCTAAATTTTTTTTTTTTTTTCACAAATTGTGCTTGCAAATTGGCCTATAATATCCAAGGAAAACATGTCTAGTAATTGTGCAGTTAATTCTCATACTGTATTTTCAGTTTTGGAATATGTATCCTCTCCCCAAATTTGTCACTAATAAAACACAATAAAAATTATTTAAAGAAAAGGCTTATATTTACCTTTTAATAGTTTGTTTACATCTACCTTGTAAATATATATTTCTTTTATTAAAAAGGTTACAATTACAACAACAATTCATGTGTAATCTTTCTTTGTAAAAACTAAAGTATACATTTTATCATACATATTTCAAAGTTAAGGATTTGATTGATTATTTGATTATTTTTGACAAAACATACTATATTTAACATATGAGCAAAAATTGGCAAAAAAAAGCTTATTTGAGGTGGCAGATATTTTACAGTAAAAATGTATAATCTATCCAAAACTAATCAACGAAATGTTGTCTTTCATGTCTGTAACATATTCGTGTTCATAGTCTTTCGTTTTTATTATAAGAAATATAAATGTTAATTTGCAGTTTAATACGTTGCTTATACAAATACATTTTATTTCAACATATTTCAGTCGATTTTTCTCAGTATAGCAATACAGTTTGCTAAAAGCAAAACATTTCATTCACACACAGAAACGCCTGACTGTAACATTGTTTTTATGAAATATTAGGGCATATAAATGTTCATTTGCAGTTTAATACGTTGCTTATACAAATAGCCTACATTTTATTTCAACATATTTCAGTCGATTTTTACTCATCTCAGTATAGCAATACAGTTTGCTAAAACATCATCATTCATTTACGTTCATTCATTCACACAGAAACGCGATTCACTTGAGAAGGAAAAAAACTTACTTCAATATTCCTCAGCTCAGTCGGATCCTTTCTCCTCGAAATACCCGCACTTCTGCCTACATTTTCTGTTATTATTATTCCTCACAGCGCAGCGAGACGGTGTAAACAAGTACAATGTTAAACTTGTGTTTTCTCGAGCTGATGGGGGCGTTCACAGGTTTGTGTGGATTGCCTCAGAATTTGCGTTTGAATAGCGCGCGCTCTCCGTGGGCGGAGTCACATTAAAGATAATTAGATGAGATGAGAATGACTGACATCTCGCTCTTTTCTTACAGATTACATGAACTGAGAATATTTGTTTTTTATTTAAATTACTTCATTTAAAAGAAGAAAATTCAAGCTTCATGCCTGTGTGCCTGTATGTCTGTTTGACTGAGTATTCGCTGAGTTATGGTTCATTTTCGGACGAGTTTCAGAATGGACTACACTGACAGAGAGAAGGCAGAACTCGCATCATGTTTTTTTTTCTTTATTTGGCAAAAAGCATACACAAAAATAATGCACACTTAACAGGATCGATTGATGTATTATGACCTGGTTTGTAACATCAAAGTCAACAGAGTATTTGGACTCTCGTTTGAACTGAGGAAAAAAAAACAAAAAACGAGCAAATCACGCTGGCGTGATTGCCGACCTTAGAGGGTTAAAAATAGTTCAGGCTTTTCAAACAGTATGTCTGGATGTTGAACAAATGCTCCCATGACACATACAACAAACTTAGCCATCACGTTGTTGATGAATTTTCGAATTTTTTCCACCTTTGCCGGGGGGGCATGCCTCCAGTGGCGCCTTTGGTTGATCAAAGAGAGCATAATATGCATCTGGGTAAACTGTTCATTGAGGTCACGTAGGTCGTCCTTCATCGCTTTTACAAGCAGCACACTTTTCACACGTCCTAAGTCGTTACCTCCACAGTGAATAACGAGCACATTCGGAGGAGTTCTTCCTTCAAGGCACTTTTTGAAGAAGGGAAGGAGGTCCCCCCAACACATTCCTCCCCTGCCAAACCACTGGACCTGGGAAGCCAGCCCAAGATTAGGGCCCATAGTCTCTCTTGCTCGCTGTTGGCCACGTCTAATATAGCTAGTCTCTCTTGCTCGCTGTTGGCCACGTCTAATATAGCTATCACCGATAATCCATACACTGTGCACACCTGATAAAAAGATTACAATACAAACGATTAACTCATTCAGTAGCTGCATCACAATAAACTTTATACATTTCAAGGCCTTTCTTTAACATGGACAGCCAAAGCTCACAATCTTAAAATCTAGGGCTGGTCGATGATTTAAACATCTACAATTTTCCAACAAACATACAATAATATTTAAACATTTGTTTATTTTGAAATGAGATTGCCACTACATGCATTATTTGTGTGTTAAACGCAAGTGTTAAAATATATTTAAATCAAATATTTCAAAATAGGTCGAGCAGAAACGTACCTTTCTTTTGAGTAGTGGATTTTCTGCTGTGTTGAATGCAAACAGTTGACTTGACTTTGCTAAAAAAAAAAAAGAAAGAAAAAAAAAGTAGAAATAATTATAATGTTCAACAGTTGCAACATCTGTAGAATAACTGGTTCAAAATACTGACCTTATCTTATGTTAAATCCAAATGTGGTTTAAGTAGGGAAATCCAAACACGTAATCCTAGTCACAGGCAAAAGTCAAACACAGGAAGGCAGTCCAAACTAAAACAGACAAGGGGCAGAGGCAAAACGGGTAACCCAGTGAACCGAGCTAAATCCAAAAACCAAAAGACGAGAGACAAGAAACCAATGCTCAGAAATGTAATATGAATAAGACAAGACTTCACAGTGAGGGAGTGTGAAAACCAGGCTATTATAGAGTGAGTTAAACAAGGTAATGACACACAGGTGAATGCGCTGATGAGTCCGGGCAGTGATTTATCATTGCTTCTCCTTGAAAAGACTTAGAAGTCAAACAGCAGCTCCTCGCACAAACGAATGTCTCTCTTTGCCTGGAACAGGATGACATCCCTCTGTCCTTAAGGGAAGTTCATCATGCAGTGGACTGGCCTCAGGTTTGCTCTCTTGGAGGAATGGTTGATCATCCGACCCATGGTGTTTTCTGTTGGGTGACACTCGCAAGGGAAAGTCTCAGCGTCCACACAGAGGTCCCGACCAGCAGCGTGAAAAAAGAAAAGGTAGGCCATCTTACCCTTGATGGACTCAACCAACTTCCGGCCCTCTGCTCCTGTGATTACCTTGGCAAAGTCCATGGCAAAGTCTTTGGTGGCAACAACTCCTGTGGTCAAAAGAAGCTGCAATTAGTATTCACTCCAGGAGTACAAATATCTGCTTACAAGACAAAAATGGTATGAATTTTTATGTATTATGTTTACATACCTTGTCCTTTTGTGCCAAAGTCCTTGAGGGCCAGGCCTGTCCACTTTTGGTTCCGGATCGTAGTGATGATCCAGGGATCCGACTCCACCTGCACCCTAGTGATGGGTCTCCACTTTGACACTACGTCCTTGGGGCGAGGACAGTTGCCAGTCCAACCCTCTTTTTGGATCAGCAGTGAGCCAGTGGCGGAGCTAGACTTTTAAAACGGGTGGCAAGGTATTATTTTGGGGGGGGTCAATATACAAAGTGTTCAATTACACTAAAAATTAATTATTTTTCACAAACTGTATATAGATTAAATTAAAGTTGTTTATTTTCCATTATATTGAGGTCTAGCCTATTTGACAACACAAGGAAAATTGCTTAAAGATGTCTAGACATGCTAATTAAGCACTAATGCATATTAAGTGCTAATAAACTGTATGGCTACACAAACTTACTTCAGTACATCTCTTAGTGTTGTCAAAAATATCGATATTTCGATAAATATCGATACTGAAATATCTGAACGGTACCAATACTAATGTCCCGAAGTATCGATACTCCCATTAGCCGAGCTGTCAATTTCACTTCTCTCCAAAGGCGCGTTGACAAACATCACACGTGACCGCACTCGTCTCATTCGCTCTGGTTAAATAGCAAAAGCGGAATTGTATGGAAAGATGGCGAGTGCGGCGCCCTCGCGACCGGCTTTGGTTGATAAAGAACATCGCGAGTGGGCATGTCGGAGAATAGCGCGGACACGCGTTAAAAACACACCGCGAGCGGGCATGTTGGAGAACAGCGCGGACACGCGCTTCACACTGCAAGCGGGCTGCGGGCACCCAAAAGATTGTTTGGCTATCAATATCCCAATGGATAATCCCATCACTCATTTTTTTAAATTCTGAAAACAGACTTAATGAACAAGCTCCAGGGGGACCATTTAGCAGCATGTAACTGTATGCTACTCAGCATCAATGGGTCACCTCTTTCTGAATTCCCCTGTAACTTCTCATTTTTTTTCTGAAACATTAACCAAGATGGCCTAGTATTGTTGTTATGAGTGTGTTGTCTCGTTTTTTCACTGTAATTCTTAAAGTCGGCATGAAACGGAAGTTGAGATTGTAATTTTTTCCTTGTTGTGACGCATATCCGAGTGAAACGGCTTCTGAAATTAGAAAAAAATGTAGGGCGGGGCTTGATTTCGTCCTTCGGGAATTGATTGGATCGTTGGAGGTTTGACGTTGCAAACAAAATCGAGGCAGATTTGAATGTCAGTTTACGTTTAGTTGTGGAGGATTTCTCCCCACCGTTACCCTCCCATGAAGGATTTTTTATTTTATTTTATTATTCCCGCAAACCAAGATGAGTCAAGTCAAGTTATCAGCCTTATTAGACATTCTCTGTTATCAGTCAAGTTCACCCTCGAGAGCATCTCGATAGCCGCACCCTCATCGGCTCTGGCCGCACCCTTTCGCCATGGCACGTGACCGAAAGAGAAGAGAGGTCGTTTCGAGGGGGGAGGGAAGGGTAATGTATTTGATTAAAGATTATATGGGTACATGAATTTTAAAAAAATAATGAAGTGCACAGATAAATCATTTATAATAAACACTACAATATTACATATAAGAAGAAGATTTGTCAAATTTGATTTCATGCCGACTTTAAAGTTAATATAATCTGACTGAGGAATCTTATAAGTAAATATTTTAACTGTGGTCAAATGTAAATTAGCTTGTGCCTATTTAACTTTATTAAAAAAATATGATTTAATTCTGCAATTTGCCTTCATTAATTACAGGCATTGATTGCCTTCAATTTGATTACATATAATTAAACTAAACTGATCTAGACAATGACATCTCTGAATTCAATAATGAAATGCCTTTAACTGAAAATTGAATGTTTAATCTTATTATACATTACTGACACTCTATCCTCCAATTTGATACTGTTAAGTGCTTTGACACAATCTTGTCAAACACTATATAAATAAAGGTGACTTGACTTAGGTCATGTCGATCCAGTGAGCATTGTTTTTGCGTGTGATGCACGCACGTTTGTGTTTAAATCTGTTGATCAAATAACGTTAATGTATTAACCAGCATTTATGACCGATAAACAATGCATTTGTTAAAGTATATTTTAATCTTTGATAACAGTAGGTAATAAAAATACTACGGCTCATGTTAGCTCTGGTCCAATGAAAAAATATTAACAGATAGAACTCAGGACATTTTTGTAAAATATACCTTAATGTCATGTTCTAGACTTGTTATATTCAGCTAAAAAAAAAAAAAAAAAACCTTAATATTGTGGCAGTTTTTCTCTGTGGTATCAAATGGTATCGAATATCGATATTTTTTAAGGTATCGTATCGAAGTTAGAAATTCTAGTATCGGTCACAACACTAACATCTCTACAGTCACATCTACTATCTCCACGGTGGTTTTATTAAGATTAGTTCAATATGCTGCATTACACGTGCCAATATGAATAAGCCTACCTAATGTCTGTGATTGTTGCTGAACATTTACTAACGACATGTTTTAAGCATCTTCACGCAGGCGTGACAGTATTAGTCAGGGATGCAAACACATGTATGGTCAAAAAAGAGAGAGGCTATCGAAGTCCTCGCCCCGCAGCAAATATCCAGATACTTACATAATTGTGATGAATTTAATCCTTTAAGTTATTATTTTGCAGTGTAAGATTACGGTTAACACCTTTAAAAATTACATAAATTAATTATGTATTTTTATTAAACTTGGTGTATAAATCAGCAGCAAAAAGTAATTCTTGAAAAAATCTGCAGTAATTTTATAAAATCTAAACATGTTAATAAAAACAAATTACTATTAGAACTCTTATAAAATTCAATCAGGCAATCATACATTTCACAATTTTATATATGAATGTCAAGAATTCCGAAGTGTAGCCTATATATTTATATAACCTACACTGCACAGAAATAATATACAATTCAATTATGCTTGTTTTAAATGTATTGAGCAGGCTAGGTATTAAAAAAAAATATAGGCTTTTAATAATCTTTCAGTGCGCAAAACCATGATAATATGAAACGCTTCAAAACTGAGCGCACAGAGCGCGTATGCAGAATGATGTGCTCAAAGCAACATGGAGTCACAGCAAGTGCGCATTTAAAAGTTCACGGCACAAAGCGAAGAAATGTCGAGCGCACAAATCCTAGTGTATATCTGTCCAACGGTTTATTGATTATTTGTTTCTTCACTGTTTTAAATTCCAGTTATTGTGTGTTTGATGCCGATTCATAGTCCTTGTGATGTGTGTGATCTAACAGGCACACGGTAGCGAGTCGTTTAAAAACGGCAACAAACTCCAACAAAATAAAGTCATTTTATGCAAATCCACAGCCTTTTCTCTACAGATCATGCATTATAATGTGAATATATCATATTGGAGAGAGTTTTACCGTGCATCCTACTGTAACCGGACGAGGCGCGCGCGCTGTTTGAATAACGTTACTGAATGGAGAATGATTGACAGCCGCAGAGGAGGGAAAACGAGTTTCCGTAAACTTTAATGATGTAAATAGACTTCTGTCCCTCACATTAAGCTATGGAATGGCTTCAGATGACTTTGTCACCCAAACTGACGTGAAAAAAGGGAGAGGTGCCGAAAAGCGCGCTGTTTGCATCCCTGATTAGTCAGTCAGTTTCATGGACTAGTAATGCTTATTGAAGTATTAATGCTATTAACTACAGTGCAATGTCTCCCTTACTTTCCGTTAAAACAGTACTTCGTTTAATTTAATACCAATAAAAGCCGTACATATGTGCAAAACGCTCTTCATCGATCCTGTGTGTGCTGCCGCGTTATGTTTTGTTTTGGAGCCGTTTGGAGCACGAAGGAGCTACGTGTCAGCTTAACCAATGAAAAGTGTAGCAGCAACAGCACGCTGCACGCTTGTGCGTGCTGCATAAGGATGCATTCACGTCCGCTGGGAGATT
This sequence comes from Squalius cephalus, assembly GCA_022829025.1. Lineage (NCBI taxonomy): Eukaryota > Metazoa > Chordata > Actinopteri > Cypriniformes > Leuciscidae > Squalius > Squalius cephalus. The sequence continues at coordinate 11,550,599 of CM040794.1, forward strand.
TGGGAAATGTTCGTAAAAATCAAATAGTGTAATGTTTTCAGCGGGGTGGCAACAGGGGTGGCAAGGACTTCGTTTGGGGTGGCTCCGCCACTGGCAGTGACACCTTGCTGACAGTCGGGGGCCATCTTGTGCTCTGGGCTGTCAAAGACGAATGTTAAATTCATATAATTAATTTAATTCATCCCTTTGTCCACATAGTGCCTATGGTGTCCCCTAACAGCCTATATGTGCGGAAGTCGTCCACGAAGTGCCTATGGAGAAAGACAAAAAAAAAAAAAGGTCAGACAGACATAAAGATTTTTTTTGGAATGTTAACAGTAAAAAATTAACCCTTAAAAACACCACTACAAGATTATAATGTAATAAAAATATTTTATTTCAAAAACATTGCAAAACAATAAATTCTAATCTATAAAGTGAACAGAAGACAAACAAACAAGAAAATGGCCAATAAAAGTGAATAGGGGGTTATTGTGTAGGTTTTTCTATCTCAGGTCAAATTAACAGTTTTGTACTGTACCAAATTTAACTTGCTTTCCTCAAAGCGCTGACACAACACAGACTCACGGAAAATTGAGTCAAGCACTGGAGCCAGGCCATTTGGCATCCAAACTTGTACGTTCATGACCACGTCCAGGTCTGCAAGTCGTCTGCAGATGAAATGTTTAGTAGATCATTGTTATATCTGTTAAAGTTACTATTAATTTAAAGATTCATCTCACAGAAAATAATCATCTCACATATTCAATTATGTATATATAAAACTTTTAACAAGAACATCAGCCTGTATGGTGATTCTTTATATGTGTGTTCTAGTGCTCTAGTATACCCTGTTCCCCCTGGGGGAGGGTCCTCGAAAAACTGATGAGAGGGAAGAGGATCTCTGTCCTAAGCATTCTCCTCTTCATAATACCGTGAGCCCTCTGCAGCTCAGTAGTGGCTGACATGCGGTACCTCTGTTGTCTGTTGTTAAGACCAAACGCAACAATAATTTTTTCTGGTACAGTCTCGAGTATGGCTTTCTCTATCAGAGTACCCGCATGGTGAATCTTAGCTCCCGGGTAACTTTCTACCTGCAGGTCGGGGCAGTTGGAAGCTGGGAACCTAGCTAAGTTCGAATCACAGATTATGACCATTTTTTTTTGCTGATTTTAAGGTTCCAGTCTGTTAGTTTACGCTTCGTATTGTCGGTTAGGTAGGCCCAATGGGGTCAAGGCCAGCATGCAGCATGGGAACTCTAGTCGTCACACTCAGTGTTTGTGGTGTTGTAGGTGGTTTTGCTTTGTGCATGCTTGTAAATATGGGTCCAAGTCTGGGCAATTCAGGTGATGAGTGTTCAGATGCTGTTTCCCGGTGTTCTGACTCCTGACCTGTAGGGCTGCTTCCATTAAAAATCCAGGCTTTTCTGGCCAGATCCTGGCACTTAAGCAGGGTCGCCTTGCTTAAGACCCGCTCCTCCTTCATGGTCTTGACCACCGCCACGCCCCTGCCCAGTGTTTTTAGCACACGGTGCATCTCCCGGCACAGCCCGATAAGGACCGTCTTACTGAGGCGGCTGGATGTTGGAGGCGTTTCTGAAATGTATAAACTGGGCTACATTTTGGGCATAGTGCCTCACAGTAAAAGTGCAGATGGCTTAAGTTGTTGATCTGAGTGCTCAGAGAAGAGAAGGTCGCTAGAATGAGTCGACCCCGCCTTTTGAAAGGGACAAGGATATGAGTCCTCCTCACTAACAGGTGCCAAAAGGGCCACCACAGGCTCCTCCAGCTGCTGGGGGCCGGCTAAACTTAACTGTTGGTCCGCCTCAGCAGGGACAGGAGCCTGTGTGAGCTCCTCCAGAGGGGGTAAGATATCCTTACAGCACTTCTCTTTACGGGCTTTTTTAGCTATTCTTTGTTCAAGAGGAGGGGACTCTGTCATCTGAATGAGAGGGAGGTCTGGTGCCTGTATGGGCTGGAGCTCTACCTCTCGTGTGTTCTCTACCTCCTGAGTTAGAGGGGTTCAACAGCCTGTATGGACTGGAACGTTTCTTGAAGGCCTGCTGGAGGAACTTCCTCATCAAGTGGCCAATCCCCCCTAACTAATAAACCCGGAGAAGTCTGAATCTCAATAGTATGTGTTATAATTTGAGGTTGAATCGGTGAGTCAGTGGTGGTTACTCGTGGTGTTGTTACTGTGGTGCCTGCAACCTGTGCGGTGGTAGTGACAGGTACATGTGTTACCTGTGGTGGTGAAACTATGATGTAAGCTGCCTGTGTGGTGGTAGCTACACTACTGGTGGATGCGTGTCCGCCCCGTGTCACTACCTCCGCGTAGGTCGGTGCACGTGAAGTCTCAGTTCTGAGTGTAACAGAAGAGTTTGGCGTTTCTGCCATAATAAGAGCTTCTGCCTGCTCAATTGACTCTGGAGTGATTTGTCTGTGAAAATGTCTACTAGCCCAGCCCAGTTTTTCGCATTACTCTCAAGCAATGTTTTAACCTATATAAATAGTGTTGGCGCACATTTAAGTTGTTTTGCACGCGTTTTTTCGAAGTGCTGTTTCCTTGTGATTTACATAATTAAATATGGTAAAATAAACTTTCAAAACTTTTTCTTAACTTAAAGTCGGATATGCCAATCCATTTATTAAAATAATGAAAAATTAAACATTTGTAAAATAAAACTTAACTCAAGTCAGGTTCCATGATTACACGCCGTGTCTCACGGTCAAAAACCTCGCTGTGCGCCACACCTGCACTAATTAGCCCCTGTCTTAAGTAGACTTGTGGCAGAACACAGCGCCAACCCATCCCAATACACAATGGCTCCAACAAATAGTGCTGGCTGGGCTGGTATATACTCGTTGTTGTGCGAGAACCTTTGAGGCCTTTCCTCGGCTCTGTCATTTTCTCGAGGAAAGTAGCTAGAGGTCTTTCTCTTTCTCTCTTTTGTGACGTCACTTGCCTGTCAATTGAGATATCAATGTCTCTGAATCTCCCCCCATGGTTAACAAAGGAAACTCTTTTGTTTTTTTGTCTAGAGAGAGCGTGAGGGAACATTATACATGGAACTCCTCCTTTGAAGTTGTGTTTGAGGTCTCGAATATTGGTGAGAGAAACAGTTGTGTTGTCGAAGGAAGAGAGTAATCCTCCTCAACATCATCCTCAAAAGTCTGGCCGAGTGTCCTCCTCTCCATAGTAGCGCTGCAGTGCTGGCACTGATGGCACAGCCGAGCCTGTACAACATGAAGAAGAGAGGCAGGTTTAAGTATAATTTCAGTTTTGACATTTATTTAATGTTTGTTAAACTATTCAACATATCGGCTCAACTGATTTGCAGAGGGGGATTTAAAGCTGTTCCCATTTACTGGTGATTCACCTTGTAGTTTTTACTTCATATAGCCTTGTTTTGTTGGTCACATATTTTACCATTGCATGTGTTTTAACAGCTAGAATGATACCAGTCAATAAGCTTAACACTCCTATTATGTTGTGGGTCAGTTTGACAATTTATTTTTTCTAAATTAAAAGTGTCAATGGAAAAGATGCCAGCTTCACTTGTGTTGAATGCAATAACATACACACATACATTGTTCAAAATGTGGAGAGAAAGACTGAAGGGATCAATTTGCTCAATAGGGTAAAGAAAGCCTAGTTGGGTAAATTAAAAAAATATTGTTTATGAGATAGGACAAGTCTTTAACAAATAGTTCTTAATTTTCCTAATAATACCGCTGCGAAGTATAACACACAGTTGCCATGGACGCAGTTCTACCAGAAAGACTCGGGAGAAGATATTGTAACAATCATGCATTTATTAATGGCCCAGCAAACAATATATGCGATAAGTATTTGGCGTAGGCCCCGTCCGTAACTCGCAATCCGAGGGTACGGATTCAGCATTTCCTGCCTGAAGATGAAGGCAGGGGCGCAGCCGACCCCCTGTGAGGTATTGGAAGGGACCGTCCTGGTGGTGGTGGGGAGGTTGGTGGGGAAGGGACCATCCTGCGGTGGTAGAAAAGATGGAGTGAAGAGAAGAAACCATCTTGGTGGTGGTGGGGTGGATGGTGGTGAGTCAAAGCGCTCAGCATCTGCGAACTCAGACAAGTGTAAGTACGGGTCCTTTATACTTCTAGTATTAGAACATGATTGGATAGATGAGAAGGTAATAAGTGACGCAACAATTGAGTCTTCCCGGCAGAACTTACGCTAAAGCTTTCATTTCTACCAGAAAGACTCGGGAGAAGATATTGTAACAATCATGCATTTATTAATGACCCAGCAAACAATATATGCGATAAGTATTTGGCGTAGGCCCCGTCCGTAACTCGCAATCCGAGGGTACGGATTCAGCATTTCCTGCCTGAAGATGAAGGCAGGGGCGCAGCCGACCCCCAAAAATTGTGTGGAAGAATAATTCCACTGGAACGGAGCCCACCCCCAAAGATGGAAAAGAAAACATGCCTGCCGGCCGATCGTGTAGTACCTAAATATAGAAATGAAAAATAAAGTAAAAGTAATCAAGCAGCAAGATAGACATGGAACTCATTAATTCTCGTAGGTTGATATCTTATATAGAGTTCCATGTATATCGTCGAGGGAATCTATAAAATATAATGTGAAGGTATACATTTATGCAAGATACTTTCCTGCTTCTGTAATTACGTAATACATTTATGCGTTTGCTGACACTTGAACAAGCTTTTTATTTTATTTTAGAACGCGCATAGACAAGGCCACGCTGAGCCATGCATAGAGACCACGCTGAGCCGCACATGACTAGGCCACGCTGAGCCGCACATGACTAGGCCACGCTGAGCCACACATAGACGAGGCCACGCTGAGCCACACATAGACGAGGCCACGCTGAGCCACACATAGACGAGGCCACGCTGAGCCACACATAGACGAGGCCACGCTGAGCCACACATGACTAGGCCACGCTGAGCCACACATAGACTAGGCCACGCTGAGCCACACATAGACGAGGCCACGCTGAGCCACACATGACTAGGCCACGCTGAGCCACACATAGACTAGGCCACGCTGAGCCACACATAGACGAGGCCACGCTGAGCCACACATAGACGAGGCCACGCTGAGCCACACATAGACGAGGCCACGCTGAGCCACACATAGACGAGGCCACGCTGAGCCACACATAGACTAGGCCACGCTGAGCCACACATAGACAAGGCCACGCTGAGCCACACATGACTAGGCCACGCTGAGCCACACATAGACAAGGCCACGCTGAGCCACACATAGACAAGGCCACGCTGAGCCACACATAGACGAGGCCACGCTGAGCTACACATAGACGAGGCCCTAGGCTCGCTGAGCCACGAGGCTGCTAATGCCACACATAATGATACATGCATAGACGAGGTCACTAGACCGCACTAACCTAAATCCCGAAGGACTATACCACCGTGATGGACATGAGGGCGAGGCGAGAGTATGCCACGAGCCATTGAGACCACATAAACCTGGGCCCAGAGGGCCATACTGCTGCACGCGGAAAGCAAGACAGCGATATACACGAGGCCGCTAAAGCCACACAGAGATGAGGTGACACAGAACAATGGCAACTAAGCCATAGCACGAGTTATGCAAACTGAACTATCGATGGATAGAGCATAGCACCACCACCAGTAGTTGCATAAGGATTTACCTGAATCGTTACTGCTGAGCTTGCTGAGCTTCAAGAATGATCTTCAGATCAGGTCTTATATAAGACTCGAATGCAGAGGAAGACCATCTTCCCAGGATCTTGATAGCAGCTGTAGGAACGCCACGTTCGGCTGCTGTAGTAGCTGCTCCAAACCTGAATGAGTGTCCGGTATACAGAGAGGGAGATAGCTGCAGCTTTTGAGGACAGAAACTAGATGAGTCCTGAACCAGGCTTTAGAGAGAGATGCTTCGTTGGGTAGGAAAATCGGGGAAGTGATCTGATAATCTAGGCGGATTTTAGGGAATTTATTCATAGATGAGAAGGGACAAAATGTATTGCTAATTTTAGAAATTGTTAATGTGATACCAGAAACTTGAGTCGGTGGGAGTGCTTAAGAAAGAGTAAAGAAATTAGGTGAGAAGGTGAATCAGAAAAAGAAAGACCACGGCAAGATCGGAGTGTTAGATCTGAAGAAAATTCTCCTGGATGCATGAGCCATAAACGCTGTTAAACATGGCTACAATCTGAATATGAAAATAGGAAGAGCCATTACGGATGGGAGGTAATAAATGGGGGTTAAATGGATTTCACTCTCTGTAATGTTGCTGTAAAGCATAAACAACATCTGCAAAGTTACAATGCACAAAGTTCAAACATTGAAGATTTAATTTAAAGAGATTGCTTTTAAAGGACTACAACAACGCTGAGAGGGGCTGTGCGGCATTCCTTCTGATTAGTGGCATCACAAACCCTAAAGTTATAAAAATCCAGCTCCCGGGAATATGATCTATAGCATATCGAGACACAATGAGCTAATCAGTAACTAGAAGATAACTACGCATAAGCTACATGATTCATCAACTAACCATCCGGAAATAGGGTCTACATGTTGACGCTTCTTGAGTCTCTCCATGTTTGACTGACTCGATTTGAATATAAAGCTAAAAGTTTTGAAATTGTCTGTGAGAGGTAATCAAAGCTGCAAATGAGCTGTTGAACTCCACCCCTTGTGCCGGGAGCAGCAGCCCGACTGCATCCAAAGGGACAGACAAAAACCATTTGCTTTACTCACCCTCAATGACAATTCCAGCATAGTATATGAAAATATATTTGGGGCATTCCAAGCCAAACCCCTCACACACATCCTGGGGACACTGGAGACCCACCACACATTGATTCCGTAATTGTAGACGAGGAAGGAACAACCAGCCGTGATCAGGATGGGAAATGAAGAAATCTGAAAAGAACAGCATTATCATCTAACAAGAGATTTGCCTTAGTGATGCAACCGAGCTTCGTTAGCACATACAACAAAAGTTTTGCCACCACGTCGAACCCAAAAGGATGTTAGCAGCCGCTATAGGATCATTCTGTGAAGCGTGAATGAACGAAGCCTGAGCAGGCTCGGTAATTCATCTGACCTTTGCTGTTCCAAATGTCCAAAATCTGAGCTTTGTCTAGCTGATCGGATCGCTTAATTAGGCACTGAGTGGGCCAGTGTTAACAGACGAGAGATAAATGCCCTGCCTTGAGGAGATAGGTCTACTGTTTTTTTTTGTTTTTTTTATATTATTATTATTATTATTATTATTATTATTATTATATATATATTTTTTTATAGATGACTGAGCAGAGAAGCATACAGTATACTGATTAAATTTGTAATTTTTATTTTTTATAAATATATAACCTCTAAATCTTAATCTTATTAATCTTAGTACAATACTTACCTGAAGTAAGGTGACGGCATACCGATAAGATACAACCTCAATCACACTTGATATTATGTTGACTTTGAGTAGAATCTATTTCTCAGCTGCGCAGCGTAGTACACCTGACGTTACTCTCGAGTTGCTCTTGTATGAATTAAGTTTTATTCATGGCCGAGTGATCGCTGGTCATGGCAGCCAAGTGAGTCCCTTGAATAGAAAAATAATTGAACATTTAAATCATACAGATGAGTAAATATAATGTCACTCGAGTCTTCTTGACTGTGATTTATCTGGTGATTGGTTTGAATGATATAATCTAAACTTATAACTGTTAGTTCTACTGTGTTAAGCATGTTTTGTCAAAGTCTGTGGCCTTTGACCTGAGCATCCTTTGTCTGCCTTTGTACATTTAATATCAAATACCTATAATGTAAATATTTCTATGACACATATCGGTGGATTAAAATAATCGTCAAAAAATTTGTTTTACAGCGATTATACCATATTTCTATTAGTGAAGAACTTAAATGCAAGTATTAAAAGATCTTGATGATATGAAAAGATAAAAAAAAAAAAAAAAAAAAAAAAAGTATTTAGAGACATATAGTGTAGAACAGTTTATAGAGAATTATCAGCACTGTAAATGTATAAATTTACTTCCTTTGTATTATATACTCCTGCTACATATAAACCCTTCATGACCATGTCTACTATGGCATACGCATTAGGCTACATCCAATGACCAACTTGCTTTCTTTAAGGTCAGCTTCTTTCTTATAATATGGTCATATATTTACATGAATCATTTTCAAATTTTTACAAACCCTTTTTGTGAATTATTTATTTATTTGTTTATTTTTAATCCAAGTTGAATAGTACTGCTCCTTTAAGATGGAAGGAAGGCAGGCACTCTCACATGGTGAGTGAGCAGATGAGGAGCGTGAGCTGTAAATATGGCATTTACATGTACAGCCGATTTAATATCTTAGTTGCTCTTAAGCTTGTTTTAATTCTATTCAGCAACCCAGTTGTTAGTATTTTGCAATTGCAAATGAACGCGTGGGATTGACAACGCTGAAAATAGCACTGCGCTGTGGATATCAGTTACGTGAATCTTGCTTACACTTGCTACAAACATTCAGCGATCTATCCGGCCCAACTTTTTAAAGCGTTAAAGTATGTTGCGTTGCAGACTGCAGAATTCAAAACTACCGCGTCACCATTTAAACTTTACTGCTGATGAAGGGAGCAGTAGAGTAGCAAGTTAATATACTTACCTGAATGAAGTTTAATCATAGTAATAGGGACATACAAACAGTGGCCGCTGGAAGCGCCTACCAGCGTAAAACGCCTTGAAAGTGGAACTTGAACTTGGAAAAAGCTCTGTGAGGAGATCGTCTCTCATGAGATTTAACGCCGCCACGTGCTTGTTTTCTAGCGTGGTGCACTCGCGCACTGCGAAAGTTGCTGAGATCAAATCAACGATATGACTTGTATTGTTATGATTGGAATTGAAACGCGAGTGAGTGAACGCCGGTGTCTGTTTCTGTCTACTGAGTCAAAACGCTCAGCATCTGCGAACTCAGACAAGTGTAAGTACGGGTCCTTTATACTTCTAGTATTAGAACATGATTGGATAGATGAGAAGGTAATAAGTGACGCAACAATTGAGTCTTCCCGGCAGAACTTACGCTAAAGCTTTCATTTCTGTTCACTCAGGCAATATAATCGTTTTTAATTCAATAAACTCGTATGAACACGTAAATGGAGCAGGCTAGCAAGTGCAGGTCATTGCGTCATTACGTCAGTGGAAAGGTTTCGGCGCTGAAAAATGGAAGTGCTGCTGGTTTGGTTGCTGTACAGCATTTTTGCTGAGATGGAGATGGTGAGGCAGCATCGGCAACAAACACTCTTTTAAGGAAGCTAAAATCGTCAGAAAGAGCATTTTTAAGTTCCGCACGAATTACGACAGAGATATCCTCTTTCAGGGATGCAAGAATATCTGCTTTCCAATCCTCCGTGTCCGACTCTATCTGCGAAATAGGAGGCGAGTCAGCGGGGGCGGTAGAGGCTTGCGTCGTGGATGACTCCGGCCTGGTGCTCGCGGGGCTGCTGTATTTATATTTACGCAGCTTAGTCGCCATTGAAGAGACTGATACGGATGGCAGTTGTTCAGAGGGGTGTCACGAATATTAGAAAACAGTGTCCACAATAAATTCACCGAAAATGCGCTATAAAATAATCATTTTAAAGGAAGCTAGACAGGAGCTAAGTTTCACACGTCTTACTCCATTGAATGCTCACTAGCGCCCCCGGCATGATACATTTTTACCTGACAAATAAATGTTACATCTTGATTTTGTCATATTAAATGAGGAAGCAAATATGCAAGTGAATAAGTTTATTCAGTATAATAGGTCAGAGGAAATAAATCACAGGACACGATGACAGCTGAGTGGCGCAGGGACCTCGACAGGCAACACAGGAAGTTATGGTGGTGAGTGGTGATCCGTGAAATGAACAGGGTAGATGAATCCAGACAAATAACAGAGAGAACACTGAACATCAAACAGGAACACACCAATGGAGGCCAACAGGAAACGGCAGACAGAAACCAGGAACAGGACACGGGAAAACTTCACAACGATCTGACAATAAGAGGACAGAGAACGTGAGTATAAAAAGGCGTGTTGATCAGCTGGCGCCGTTAGTGAGCTGCAGCTGTCACCGCTGATCAGCCGTAACGATCCGGACCCATGCACACACACATACAACAACAATGACACGAGACAAGAAGAAGACAGTGAATTCATGAATCGTGACAGATTTATTCTGCATCTTTCAGAAATCACTATTTCCAGTGCAGTCTGGTGTTTCCGCAAATCTCTGTCCAGGATAGATCAAACCGAAGGCACTATGAATGGAACATGGGACACATCATTAAGGAGACCTTCCTATTTCTGACTATCACTGACTTCGCACGTTGCAAGCTCGCAACTATTAAAAAAATGACAAAAAAAAAAATTTGTTATGAGTCAGCAGTGAGCGGCCGCTTAGGGTAAAATAGCTGCACTGCACCCTCTGACTATTTCAGGACTGGCTAGTTTGTGGTCGTGAGCACACATTCATGACGTGACGTTTCAAAGCGACACCGGGTCCTTAATGAACGAATATTTGAAATTATGAATCAATATTTATGATTATTTTCTAATCAGAAACACAATCTAAATTTGATTATCATTTGAAATTGGAGTCAGATTAAGCGTAGAGCTAAAGTAATATTGAAACAAAAATTCTAATCAATTAAGTGAACTTCACTGGAGCGCTGAAAAGACATGTACACATTATCCCTTCGCCCACACCTTGGACTCCGTCTTTGGGCCAATGGGTGGTCTTTACAAAGATCTAATAGATCTTCGACCCAGTGACAAGGGGAGGAACAAGTTTTAATTTTCTCTTGCAACAAACCCACAAACAAAGTGGCGCAAGTGTTCAACTCCTCTCTAGAAGTGTCAGCTCACATGGGATCTGATCAGGGAAGGTATTTTATTGGACGTGTAAGGAAAGTTGTGTGAAATGTAAACATCAGGCAGAAACTGTACACATGCAATGGTCTTCTTGCATTTATCTTATTGTGTGACTGTCTGGAGTCAGGTTTCTAAACTGACTATGAAAACTGTTAGATCTCTATATAAACAAACACTAAACAGTTTGGACAAGAAACCAGTTAGATGGCGATGTTGTAATAGCCTGACTACGTCAGACTTCCTACTTCCGCTAATTTCATTTCGCTCCTGTAGTCAGTCTGAGATAGCAGCCTATCTTTCAGTTTTCCACCGGCCTGAAAACAGCCGGGCCAATCAACGAACAGAGGGCGGGCTGAGAGCCGTGACGTAGACGCTGATTGTACTGTGGATGCGTAGATTTACTTCACATAATCTGCAAAAGTCGTTCACAGCCGTGTTCACTCCGGTATTTCGCTCGATGGTTTAGTTTTTGCATTATATATGCGTTTACAGTGGAAGTTGGATGCGGCTGAGCATGTGCATAACACACGCCATAACCAAACGTTATGTGATTGGCTTACGGGTAACCAATGATTTTAAACATATTCATATTTTAAAGATATTCAAATACAATATTTTAGAAAAATGCCCATCCCTACTTTAGACACAGTCACTCCTTTTGAGCTTAACCCCCTGGGGTCATCATGAGTCTCCCCTCTGATGCTGGGATGACATTGCCATGATAGTCACAGACAATGTCACCGCAAGCAAAATGTCTGGTGGCAACCACTCCTGTAATTAGAAAAACATTACATTTCGAGTTACAGAATATACTTTGCATGTAGACAAACATTTCAGGATTTAATTCTAGTTCTTAGTTCTGTTAATGGCTGTTTCATACCGAAACCTTTGGGAGGACCAAAATCTTTCAAAGCAAGTCCTGTCCAGGGGTGCGTTTCCCGAAAGCATCGTTGGCCAACTATGGTCGCAAGTTCCGTCGTTACCAATAGAGTTCAATGGACATTGCGATGAACTTGCGACCATAGTTGGCCAACGATGCTTTCGGGAAACGCACCCCAGGCCTGCTCAGCCACACAGTGACCCACATACGGGTCGGTTTCCACCATTTTCTTTGTTGGCGGCTTCATCGTCCTCACCACCTCCTCCGCTTTTGGGCAATTGATCGTCCACCCCTCCTGACCAATCAGCCTTTCTACTTTTGCGGCTGAAGGCCTCTGCAGATTGAAGTGACCTGAAAGACAGAATGACAAGATTATACTAATGCAAGTCATTTGTCACAGTGAATCAATGTCAAATTAATGAGTGCCAATGCTGTATTGATAGTTTTGAAGACTTACCGAGAAGATAGTCTCTTCTTAGACTATATTGGTTAAGCCACCACTTATCATAAAAGGCCCTATCTTCATAAAATCCTGATACACTCCGCTGCCTCTTCGATGGAGGCTGGCCCTGCAGAGTGACAGGAAATGCCTCTAAAAACTGTCTGAATGACCGCCGCGTACTTGTTTCAGCAACTGCTGCTGTCCCCTCGTCCAAACGAGTCCTGTATAAGTGAGGAATACAAAATTTATAGTAATATAATGTACAAATATTTTTTTTGTTATGTGCTTGATAAATAAAGAGACATACCCAGCCATAGTGGATAAAATTTCGGCTGCCTCCACCAATTCCTCATTAAGGGCTGCACCAGCGCTACGGGTCAAGTACAAATTTAGTGTCTTTTGTTGTTGACCTGGTAACATTTTGGCGGCCACCCAAACCACCCTGCGCACGTTCTGACTGGTGGACATACCCAGTTTATACCTGTTTAAATACATTTTAAAAGGAAATGTTAATCGTGAAATGACTGTGACTGACAAGATGTAACTGAGTGTATACATTCAGACGTGTATGTCACAGGTCGGGGTGGAGCGCCAGCGGGCCGCCCACCCCTCGCTTGCGTACCGCCCCTGAGGAGCTGACCGTGGACACGAAGGGAAACGACAGACACAATTCAAAATAAATACGCTCTTTTTTAAATAATAAAAACAATCTTAAAAAGTCTCTTCTTTACGTATCTCAGCACCTTCAGACAGAGAGAGGAATGAACATAATTCACAGCTTCCGCGTTCTCTTCTTCAGCGCTCTCTTCTTCGGGGCTCGAACAGAGAAGAGGTTAATAGTATTTCACCAGCGCAGCTGTACACTCACAGGGCTCAGGCAGAGAAAGGGTTAATGGACAGCTGAGACTGCGAGTGGACAGCAGAAACACAATTCCCACACTTGTATATTCACCACACACTGTAAGGTTTCACTCGTGCTCATTTCCATAATAAAACTGCAATTCAACAGACTCGCGGTGCAACCAAGGCTTACACCCGCAATCCAGCCAAAGTGTTCTCTGTCTCTCTCTCTCTTTCTCCCGCGGCCTCTTCTCCCTCTCTCACGTGTTGCGTGCCTCACCTGTCCTCTCTCCTTCTCCCCTCTCGTGCTGCTGCGTCTCCCTTTTTAATCCGTTTGGAAACCGCATCTCAATTGCCGCCCCAGCTCTCCTCCTCTCACACCTGTCAGCGATTCCACTCGATTGCCCCGATCGGCCATAACACACGGGGAAAACCGGAACCGGCCTGGTGTTGCACCGGAAGTGCTCCCCCTGACATGTACATGGATCTGTGTAGGCATGTACATCGAATGGAGGTGGTTCATGTCCTGGGAGACACTGTGGAGCACATCACCAGAGACAGAAAGAAAAAAACGGTTGCAGCCTTTCTCCTCCAAAACATTGTGGGGCCTGATTGTCAGGTAGTACTGGTGCAATATCTATGAAAAAAAGTCCAACAAGTTATTACATTTAAAACATTGGTGGTAAGCAAACTACTCTTTAAGTCGCAATGAAACTTACAGCTTCCTCGGACTGGCTTAAGGCAACCCTCATACCAACAGAGTTTTTTCTTACGGTATGGAGTATCACCCCCTACTGCCGTGGATGACACGGCCCACCCACTCCGCATCCTTGAAAACATTGAAAAGGTGTCATTACAAATGAGTGAGTGTGTGTGTGAGTGTGAATTTACTAATACATTCGTGAGAAAATATTAGATGTCACAAGTATAAAGTTTTTACATGATGAACTCACAGTGAAATCCTCCACAGCTCCGGGTAGCTGCATATGACTATAGATGAGGACCGCCTCACAGTAATAGCGATAAAGTGTCCTATCTGCATTGCTGATTTCACGGCCCACCTGGAGGTCCTCTCGGATTCTTTCCACATCATTCTTTGCCAGATGTATTATTGAATGATGTGGAAAAACATCAGAAGACCCGATAGACCGTCTGTATGGATTAAACGGGACAAAACGGACAGAATACTTAAGACACCACCCTTGAGATTATGTGATTAATAACACCACCCTTGAGATTATGTGATTAATAACAGTGTTATTAAAACTTTTATTCTGAGATGACAAAGTTGCACTGAAAACAATGCCTGCAAACTATAATGCACTTACGTTTGACAATGAGATGGAATAGGATTGTCAGCAGAGGGAGATTTGGGCGATGACAAAGGGGTCCATGTCAGTCTGGTTACTGACCGAAAACCCACAACGAATAAGCTCCTTTGTCAATGTCACCTGATAACCCCTATCAGGAAACATTGTGGAAATAACGGCAAAATCCCAGATCCTTCCGGTACGGATCCACTCCCTAGCAGAAGCCTCTGCTCTCTGGACCTCTGCTGCCCTTTCAGCATCTGTGCTGTCTTTCAAGCAGACAGTGGCCAGGTGAACTGCAATGTCCTCCTGCGGCTCGTGGCACTGCAAGCAATGAATAGGAATGCTTTCTAAAGATCTGGAAAACAAAAACACATGATATAATACATACAAATTAAACAATCATATGAAAGAACGATACACAAATTAAATAGATTAAATTAAATAGATAGATGGATATATATAAAGAATATTGTGAAAAAGTTAATTAGATAGATGGATATATATAAAGAATATTGTGAAAAAGTTAATTCATTTCAGTAATTCAAACATATTAATATTAATAAACATATTAATGTCAAAGTTGTAATTACACTATTCAGCACAAATAGGGTTACTATAATATGTGAGCAACATTTTTCATAGGCAGTAAACCATAATCATCTAAATCATCTAAATTATAACAAATAAAGGCTTGAAGAATATAGCTTTATGAGATTTAATATTACATTTTTTTTCAATGAAATCACATATTTTACAACTTATTATTACATGTAATAACCCTGTAAGCCATAATAGTAAAATTATAACAAATAAAAGCCTTTAAATATCTCACTTTGCATATAATGAGTGTATATAATATATTAGTTTCACCTTTTAAGTTGATTTACTGGAAAAAATATAGCTTAGCACAATACTATAACTTTTCAAGTTTCACAGATGGATAGATGTATTGATGGATAGATCAATAGATAGATACACAGATAGACTACACTTTACAAATCCAAAATAAAAAAAAATAAGCACTTACATGTCCATTTTAAATATTTTCAGTCCTGAAGAGATCTGTTAGGGTTAGGGTTAATAAGAGTTCGCTGGTGATTGACAGGTCATTTACATGTGACTCACTGATCAGATATATTTTCATGATAAAAGCCCCAATTTTTAAATGTTTAATATAAAATCTAAATAATAATTGTTATGCTCGGTTTCTTTACTTCACTGGTATTTAAATTGCAAATACAACTTTGAGATTTCTGATTTATTTAGATTCAATAAAATCAAATATTTTATCACTGTTATTACATTTAGTAACCCTTAAAGACAGATAATACAATTATTTAAAACAAGGTTTAACACGCTATAGACATACATATTCTGAATAAACACAACAAACTATTTTTTTATTTAAGCCTTGAAAATATATCACTGTTATTTTTTACTTTCAATTTCACATTCGTTACCAATTATTCTTTCGTCATAGCTTGGTAATAAAAGTAACCATAACTTTAAACTTGACATAAAAAACAACAATTTAAAAAATAAAGTCCCGATTAATAAACGCTTTAAAGGTCCCGTTCTTCGTGATCCCATGTTTCAAACTTTAGTGAGTGTGTAATGTTGTTGTTAGAGTATAAATAATATCTGTAACCCAGAGTACTCCCCCCCCCCAAAAAGCAAAAGAGCAAAAGGACAGCCACCAGACTACAGACCCCCCAAAGACGCAGCGAATTTGGCGGGCTGGCTGATCGCTTGACCGGAATATCTCCATGGCTTTGACGGGTGAGTCCTGCCGACCGAAGTACGGGGAGCGGTGGTATTCGGAAAAACGGCTGACCGGGAGGGCCCATGTAGCTTCTGACGTGAGTGACTCAACAGCGTCATGATATTGGGCTCTACCGGTCGCCTGCGAGGTGGAATGAATTTGAAAATGCTGGCTGGGCAGAAAAGACAGATATGTGTAGAGTCTTCTGAGAGACCAATGCTCGCTGGACAGAAATATGAAAAGGGTAGATATATGCTGTTCGCTGAGAGACCAATGCTCGCTGGATGGAAGAGAGTAGAGATAAGTACATAGTACATCCGCTGTGAGACCAATTGCTCGCTGGATGAAAGAGAAAACGTAAGTGCTCTACCGGGAAAGTTCTCACTCCGTCCGCTGTGAGACCAATGCTCGCTGGACATAAAGAGGAGACACGAAAGAGGAGATTGAGTGCTCTTTAATTATGAACAGAGAAGTACTACAGAAGAGACATCACTGCTGCGGCAGTGGAGAAATTAGCCGGAGTAAAAGAGCTGCAGTGGGAGCAGAGGAGACATCACTGCTGTGACAGTGGAGAAGATTAGCCGGAGTAAAAGAGTTCCAGTGGGAGCAGAGGAGACATCACTGCTGTGGCAGTGGAGAAATTAGCCAGAGAAACAGAGCTCCAGTGGGAGCAAAGGAGACATCACTGCTGTGGCAGTGGAGAAGATTAGCCAGAGAAACAGAGCTCCAGTGGGAGCGGAGGAGACATCACTGCTGCGGCAGTGGAGAAGATTAGCCAGAGAAACAGAGCTCCAGTGGGAGCAGAGGAGACATCACTGCTGTGACAGTGGAGAAGATTAGCCGGAGTAAAAGAGTTCCAGTGGGAGCAGAGGAGACATCACTGCTGCAGTGGAGAAATTAGCCAGAGAAACAGAGCTCCAGTGGGAGCGGAGGAGACATCACTGCTGCGGCAGTGGAGAAGATTAGCCAGAGTAAAAGAGCTCCTGCTGGAGCATAGGAGACATCACTGCTGTGACAGTGGAGACATTAGCCAGAGAAACAGAGCTCTAGTGGGAGCGGAGGAGACATTACTGTTGCAATATTAGAGAAAACTTAGCCAGAGAAATTGAGCTCCTCCAGGACCAAAGGAGACATCACTGCTGTGGCAGTGGAGAAGATTAGCCAGAGAAACAGAGCTCCAGTGGGAGCGGAGGAGACATCACTGCTGTGGCAGTGGAGAAGATTAGCCAGAGTAAAAGAGCTCCTGTGGGAGCAGAGGAGACATTACTGTTGCAATATTAGAGAAAACTTAGCCAGAGAAATTGAGCTCCTCCAGGACCAAAGGAGACATCACTGCTGTGGCAGTGGAGAAGATTAGCCAGAGTAAAAGAGCTCCAGTGGGAGCAGAGGAGACATCACTGCTGTGGCAGTGGAGAAGATTAGCCAGAGAAATTGAGCTCTAGTGGGAGCGGAGGAGACATCACTGCTGTGGCAGTGGAGAAGATTAGCCAGAGTAAAAGAGCTCCTGTGGGAGCAGAGGAGACATTACTGTTGCAATATTAGAGAAAACTTAGCCAGAGAAATTGAGCTCCTCCAGGACCAAAGGAGACATCACTGCTGTGGCAGTGGAGAAGATTAGCCAGAGAAACAGAGCTCCAGTGGGAGCGGAGGAGACATCACTGCTGTGGCAGTGGAGAAGATTAGCCAGAGTAAAAGAGCTCCTGTGGGAGCAGAGGAGACATTACTGTTGCAATATTAGAGAAAACTTAGCCAGAGAAATTGAGCTCCTCCAGGACCAAAGGAGACATCACTGCTGTGGCAGTGGAGAAGATTAGCCAGAGTAAAAGAGCTCCAGTGGGAGCAGAGGAGACATCACTGCTGTGGCAGTGGAGAAGATTAGCCGGAGTAAAGCTCCAGTGGGAGCAGAGGAGACATCACTGCTGTGGCAGTGGAGAAGATTAGCCAGAGAAATTGAGCTCTAGTGGGAGCGGAGGAGACATTACTGTTGCAATATTAGAGAAAACTTAGCCAGAGAAATTGAGCTCCTCCAGGACCAAAGGAGACATCACTGCTGTGGCAGTGGAGAAGATTAGCCAGAGTAAAAGAGCTCCAGTGGGAGCAGAGGAGACATCACTGCTGTGGCAGTGGAGAAGATTAGCCAGAGAAATTGAGCTCCTCCAGGACCAAAGGAGACATCACTGCTGCGGCAGTGGAGAAGATTAGCCAGAGTAAAAGAGCTCCAGTGGGAGCAGAGGAGACATCACTGCTGTGGCAGTGGAGAAGATTAGCCAGAGAAATTGAGCTCCTCCAGGACCAAAGGAGACATCACTGCTGCGGCAGTGGAGAAGATTAGCCAGAGTAAAAGAGTTCCTGTGGGTGCAGAGGAGACGTCACTGCTGTGGCAGTGGAGAAGATTAGCCGGAGTAAAGCTCCAGTGGGAGCAGAGGAGACATCACTGCTGTGGCAGTGGAGAAGATTAGCCAGAGTAAAAGAGCTCCAGTGGGAGCGGAGGAGACATCACTGCTGCAGTGGATAAACTTACCTGGAGAACCTGAGCCCCTGCGGTGTGTGGCTGAACAAAGGGAGAAGGAGAGTACGTTGTGCGTTAATCTTGTGCGTTAATCAAGACACAAGTAAAAGGAGGTGAGAGATTAAATCCTTACAGGATTATGCACGTCTGAAGTTTAAGTGGCCGAGCAAAGATAGCAGTTCGCGATTAGAACAATTTGACTGCCTGGGAAGTTCATTTAGTGAAGTTCAAAATAGACGGCTTATGGTAAAAGACAAAGCTTTGCATAAATTTGGGCACCTTGTTATTTATGGTGAGGTCTGACGGTGGAGGAAACTGGGGTGCGGCCCAAGCTCGCTGAAGGCCTACCGCTGTGGTCTGATGCTGGAAGCGAGCTGGATTTGGTGCGGTGAGATGGTGGTGTTTGACAAGCGAGGTGAATCCTGAGTTTTGCGGGCTTTACCGCTTTGGGGGCCGGCGTGGACTAGGGCTGTCGCGATAACCGCAAAATTATAAAACCGCGCTACTGAGAAGCCAACCGCAGAGGAATGCAAGTAACCACGATTTTCACCCTTCTTCTTTTGAACTTTGTGTATTGAATGTTAAATTAGTTAATTTAGCCATTTAAGTGTCAGCTTCAGCGTTACCCATGCGATGCATTGCTGGTCAGCTCAGCCTTGAAAAGTGGAGCTTAACAACTTGTTTCATTACTATCTTTTAAAGAATCAGCGTTTTTGAACTTGTTCGTTGAATGAACGATTTAATGATTCACTCAAAGACAGTCCATTGCTGTAACAATGTAATGCGTGCTGATTGACAGCCTTCAATGCGCAGAGACGCTGTTTAGTTTCGGTTACTGAAAATATAGGCTACTCGTTTTTGCATGCTGACCACATGGTAAAACCTATTTAAAGCAACAAATAAATATATCTAAATAAATAAATAAATGGCGATAATACCGCATACTGTGCTATTGAGCCACTCAAAATTACCGCAAGGGAAATTCCTTCACCGCGACAGCGCTAGCGTGGAGTGCGGAGAGAGGTTGGCTGATTGCAAGGATACATAGAGTGCATACAGTTCCGCTTCATCCTTTGTGAGAACTGAACATCCAAATTTTTCAGCGCTTGCCTCAATCCTATGACTGTCCACTTCCTAAGGTGGAATTGTTGGGACGGCCGAACAATTGGAAGACGCTGGGGAGGAATTTTGAAGTCTCGCTGGTGGAGGCGAGGGCTGGCCTCGGCGTCTAGGCGAGTGTGTGGCTGTTCGAGCAGGCCGGCGGCCTCGTGAAGAAGCCTGGGGCTCAGCTGTGATGTCGGGCGGAGAAGGAGTGGTCCTAGGATCGGCAGATTGCGGCTGATGATCCGGGGAGAAGTTAGACTCGTCGTCAGATGGGAAGAGCTGGTGTTGCAACATGATAGCACAAAGTGTGACCAAATATGCTGATAAACTGTCAATGAACAGAGGTGAGTTCTGCTGTTATTTATATTGTCCTGAGTTGATTACTGATTGATCTCCACTTGTGCTAATGGGTTAATTATTTGCATCTGCTCCTCCTGAACCTTGTTAATAAAACATCATTTTGTGGAATAACACTCAAAAAAACCATGATGTCACAACCAAAACTTCACCACATGTTTCGGTAGTGACAACTTTAGATTCTTTTGAGCCTAACTCAAAGATGATAACAGCACGTGGTTAACTAGCACAGTTCTGAACAGTATTAAAATCCATCAACACAAACCTGGCCATTAATTCACTGTGACAAGTGGCTAAAGTGATTTCATTCTGTCTTTCAGCACACTTCACATCTCGAAAACCTTCCGTCGCAAAGGTGGGAAGGATGATTGCGCAGGAGGGCTGGAAGGTCAGCTTGCCCAGGCCTGAAGACATTGTGGAACTGTGGAAAGCTCATCATTGCAACAGGGCGTAAAAATGTACATTTTAGCAGACATTAAAGGTGCAATAGGTGAGCTGGGAATTGCTAACGTTAGCCTGCTATCACTGAAAGCATATGATCCCATCCACCCTGCAAATCGCCGTCCAAAGCAACACCTCCTCCAAAACACACAAAGGTGCACACACACACACACACACACACACACACACAGCTGCTCTCGGCAAAGCGGCGTTACACTACCTCATGTCTCAAAGCACATAACATTACAATAATAATGACCGTAAACAGCTTGGAGAGCATGTCCTGACTGCTGCAGATTAATTTCGGTATGGATACGCATAATTCCGAGACTGACTGAACAGTTAGATCGTCACGGGTTGCTATCGCTTAATTACGGTGGTTATGGAGTGAACGCTGCATAGGCTCATTGTTGTAAAAGGCGGCTGCTGTTTGTTTGCGGTGCTCCGGCTGAGGTATGTCTTTATAAACTGCATGAAACGCACTGATGACGTAGGCTGGAAGGAAATCGTATTATTCCATTCAGACCGAATGTAAAGATGGGAGGAACATTTTATGGTCATATGCCTTCCACAGACAATATATATTTATGAAATTACATTTAGACCACTTAACATAGTAATTGCTATCAGGATATTAGGAGACTTTCAACCAATATAATAGAAAAAAAAATTCTGTAGAGAATTATCTATTGCACTTTTAACTGCACCAAGAACTAAAATTAATTCCTGAAATGTTTGTCTACGTGCTATGTTTATTCAGTAATTCAGAATGTAATATTCTCTTGATTATAGGAGTGGTTGCAACACGACCCTTTTCGAAAGGCGAGATTGTATGTGAGTACCACGGAAAGGTATTGCCAGCTGCAGAAGGTGTTGTGTTGTGTGACTGACCCAGACTTACATCTTTTAGGCCTAGAGCATCAAAGTGCTTCATACTTTGACAGAAAATAAAGAAAAAAAAGTAAATTGGTGCTACATTTTTACTTTTTTTTGTAGATTAAGTTTTCATACTAGAACTGCACCAGGTAATGATACAAAACATTTGTCCTCACACACACCTCTATTAAAATGTTACAATTCAATAAGAAACACTAAACATAAAAAGTTAAGAAAACAGTAATAGACCTGATTAAATCAAATTTGACCTTTGATCTCTGAAAGCAGCCACACCAAGTGTACTTGTTCAAAGACCAGGGGTGGGTCTCAATCAGCTCCCTAGTTCAGTAGTCAGGGCACTGATCAGGGAATCAGTCAATGGGCTGACCCCATAACTCTATGATCCTGTATGGCTTCTGATAGGGCTCAAAAGCCGGCAGCTGAGGCTCACTGTCCGGGGAGAAACGCTGCACACCGGTGCGAGAGGTGGCCACACCACTGGGCGGCACGGTGGCGCTCTCCGTGGTCCTGAACACCACTGGATGTATAGTAAATTTAACTATAATAAATTCTTAATATCAAACAGGCAAAATAATGACTACTGACAAAACCACACTTGTTGAACATATGTTTATTAAAATACAAATATCAACCACAAGAAAAACAACAATATATTTACTAAGAACAACAAACAATTAAATGAACACGCAAATGCTATAAATGTGATCTAAATGCTTAGCAAAGCAACAAATAAGACATTTTAAGTAAAAAATGTCAAAGCATATGCATTTTAACAACAACTGCCTTTGACAATAAACAAGTAACTTGTGTACTAAAGTGTCAGGGTGTTAAGTGTCATTGTGTCTTGAACACTAGCTTTGGAAAGATTGATTTAATTTGTTCTTCTCCTGCTCCACAACCAGCTCACTTCTTCTCCTTTTCTTCAAACTGGTCTTAATTCTCTCTGCTAAGTAGGCCTGAAGATCCTTGGTCCCCCGAGGGCTCCAGCCAGGACTCCAGAGTCCACCTCTCTCACCAGCTCCTTTTATTACGTCCTTGATGTCTGAATAAAAAAAAAAGTTTCAAACAAACAGGTTAACACTCATGACAAGACAAATTATATAAATATTTATAAATTCTATATTAAGCCTCAATGCACAAGGGAAAGGAAAATGTGCACATACCAGTCATTTTCAGCCTGTAGATTGAGGTACGCAGCCTGGAGTCCTGTAGGTTTCTCCTGTCTAGTGTGCCTCAGTCTCGTTTAGGGCCTGAGTTTGCCAGCTAGTTCAGGTTCCAGATCCTCTAGAGACTGGGCCAGCTTTCACTTGTGCAAAGTGGGCTGTTTCTGAAGTCCAGAAGAACCGGGTTGTGCAAGAGGCAGACTCTGAAGGTCCACGGAGATCTCCACGTCGTGTCCCACATCTGGCGCCTGGGTGGATGAAAGTGCTTCACCTCTGCTTGAGGGCTGGTCGAAAGCATGGCATGTCGTGAGCACAGGAGGAGGTGTGCTCGCTCCAATAGAAGTAGAAGCCACCATACCGCAGACCTCCATTTCCATTGCAGTGATCCTCAAAGCCAGCCCGTCGAGTCTCCTGTCCACAGCGTCCATCCTCTTGGTCAGAATTAAAGTGTTTTAGTGTTTAGTGCAGAATTAAAGTGTTCCTCCAGCAGCTGGAGATCAGATTTTACCTGTGCCTCTAGCCTCTCTGTGTAGAAACTGAGCTCCTCCATCAAGATGGACTCCTTGAAGGCTTTTAACTCCTCCTGCATCTCTGAGATGAAAACAGCGAGTCTCTTATGGCCTTCAGCTGCTGGAGGAAAAACTCCCTCATAGTGTCGAGCCTTAAGCACAGCTCCTCCTCCATGCTGAGGACATCTTCTCCGTCAGCATCGACGTCGTCCTGCACATTTTCAAATGGCCGCTCACCCTCCGACATCTTCGTCTGAAAAACAGAGGCATGTGAAATTTGAGAATTTTGAAAACGCTGAACAAATTTTAAAAAATGTGAAAAATTTTTTTCAATTGAGGTGGATAAACTAAGACGGAAACACGTTTCATGAATAAATCCCTCAAAGTTCAACAAGAAAACTCTTTACTTTGACTTTGCCTCAGAGGATTTGAGTGGATAGATCTAGACTCACTGGAATCGTCAATAGGAGTTAGCTGGACCATTTTAATAAACTGTTACAACTATCCCCACCCCGAGCCGCCATAACACAGATAACCGTTTAGACACGCAAGTTTGGAGTTAGCATGAATGAAACATCGCATCAATTTTAAAATATTGCTGATCACTTACAAAGCACTGAATGGTTTAGCTCCGCAGTACTTGAGCGAGCTCTTAACGCATTATAGTCCGTCACGTCTATTGCGATCTCAAAATTCCGGCCAGTTGATAATACCTAGAATATCAAAATCGACTGCTGGCGGGAGATCCTTCTCCTATTTACCACCAAAACTCTGGAACAGTCTTCCTACCATTGTCCGGGAAGCAGACACACTCTGTCAATTCAAAGCTAGATTAAAGACACATCTCTTTGACCTAGCTTTCACATAATACATTCAGACTTCTATAATTTAATGTTAGGCTGCATATAGTAGGTCAGCCGGAACCGGGAACACTTCCCAAAAATCCTGATGTACTCGTTACATCATGAGAAGAATGGCATCTACGCTAATTTTAGTGTCTGTGTTTATCCCGAGGTTTTCCTGCAGCCTGCCGGATCCAGGCCGTATCCAGATCTGACGAAGGACCTTCGCCTGGACCCGATGACAGCGCAGTGCTGAAGTGCCAACTAGTCTCTCCCTATGGAGGATCCCTCTACCACTCTACAGATAAGGCGTTGTCGGGAAATTCGTTTCGCGTTCCTACCCCAAAGCAACAAATAAAATAAAATTCTTTATCAAAATTTATAAGGAAAGACAAGTACTTTGTTTAGGCTTGGCTTGTAGGGAATTCCAAACCTGCGTATATTCAAACGCACATAACTATAGAACCAATTCTTAATGCGCATGTGAACGCCATCAGCATTTCTCACAGGTTCGCATTTAAAGTCTGTGTAGAGGGAATGGTGTCGTCTTAGCGGCCTCTAATTTAATAACAAATGATCATTGAGACGGAAGCAAATCAATCAAAACTAACTTTAGATGGAAATAACTTAACTCTGCTGTAAAGCCGAAACAATCTCTGTTACCTTAAATTATACGCTTATCTCTGTAAAGCTGCTTTGAAACAATCTACATTGTTAAAAGCGCTATATAAATGAAGATGACTTGACTTGACTTGACTGACATGAATGAGTTAAAATTAAATTGGGTAAACGGCTATTTCAACTAATGTAAGTCAAATAATTGTCTCTACAATACAACGAATGCTAGACAAAAAAAAACAAAATCAATATAATGAGCCAGGGAACATGTGGTAGCTGCCGCAGGAACTTGTTGATAGTGTGTCCTTACTTGTGGGTGATCCTGGGACCTGAAATGACAAAAGTATAAATCCTAGAGTAAGCAGGAGTCTGTGACGGGATCCCTCCTGATCCCACTCTATTGCAAAGCGGTCAGAGACAGTTGGCAGTGAAGGAACACTATTGCCCACTAGAGGGAGACATATATCCACAAACCAGAATCATGGTGGAAGAGATACTATATGAAATGATTGATAAAAAAAATTAGTGATGCACAAAAAGAATATTTACTGGGAGAAAACCCTCCCAGGCCCAGAAGATGTTATTTATAACCTAAGATCAATATAATATAATATATATATATATATATATATATATATATATATATATATATATATATATATATATATATATATACACACAGATTAGGGCTGGGTATCGTTCAAAAAATTTCGATACCAATACCGATACCGATACCTTGATTTCGATACCGATTCCTGAACGATACTTTTTTCGATACCAATTTTAAGAAATCCATTTTAACAAAATTACACAACACATTATCTCAGTAAAAAACAATGGTTTTATTTATTCAGTTTGACAAAATGTAGCCAACAGGTTACAAAGGAACAAAATGTAATGAACAGTTTTGTGAGTGAGGCTCACTGCTGAGTGTAAGATATTTTAAATCACTCAGCAGTTCTTCTTCAAAAAAATAAGCATGTCTGCTTTTTAGGAGACAGACAAGCCCGCTCCTGACTGATAATGTCCCCAGCTGTAGAAAATGTACACTCTGAGGGTGTGGATGATGCTTGCACACAGAGGTACCTTGTTGCCAAATCAGAAAGCATTGGCAGAGTGTCCTTCATGTTCCACCACCAGGTTACTGGATTTACTGAGGATAGCGTAGATGGAAGTGATCTGTAGTTATTTAAAGGAGAAGTTCACTTTTAAAATGAAAAATTTGTCATCATATACTCACCCTCATGTTGTTTCAAAGCTGTATGAATTTCTTTCTTCTGCTGAACAGAAAGGAAGATATTTAGAAGATTATCAGTAACCAGACAGTTTTTGGGTCCCAATGACTTCCATAGTAGGAAAAAAATATACTATGGAAGTCAGTGGGACCCAAAAACTGTCTGGTTACTGATAATCTTCTAAATATCTTCTAAATAACTTCTCCTTTAACTCTGCCTGTATCTTCTCTGTAATGCTCCTGACAGTGGTCTCTTTTCTTATTTCAATTGCCATGTCCTCCATAGCAAATAGCTCCTCAAGGGCAGAGAGCTTTGGCCTCTTCTGTGATCAAATAAGTAAAGAAATAAAGAATAATATAAAACACTATTAAAGGGTTAGTTCACCCAAAAATTAAAATTCTGTCAGTAATTACTCACCCTCATGTTGTTCCAACCGCGTAAGACCTTCGTTCATCTTCGGAACACAAATTAAGATATTTTTGATGAAATCTGAGCCATGTTTCACTCCTCCATAGGCTTCCAGTGTGACCGAAACTTGCTGGCCCAGAAAAGTTATTAAAGAGATCGTTAATATAGTCCAAGTGACTCCAGTGGCTCAATCTTAAGTATATCAAGCGACGAGAATACTTTTTGTGCGCAAAAACAAACAAAAATAACGACTTTATTCCACTATTCATTTCCTTCTCTCTGGATGTCTAGTTGGTTCGCGTAGTGTTTTTGCGCAGCGCGTCTGTGTTACACGTCACCACGTAGGCTCACTATTGGCCGACGCCGGTCATGTGTGTGTTGCGTGATGACGTGCAACACAGACGCGCAGCGCAAAAACACTACGAGGCCCAGAGAGAAGGAAATGAAAAGTGGAATAAAGTCGTTATTTTTGTTTGTTTTTGCGCACAAAAAGTATTCTCGTTGCATGATAAACTTAATGTAGTGCCACTGTAGTTACTTGGACTATTTTAACGATGTTTTAATAACTATTCTGGGCCGGTGAGTTTCGGTCACACTGGAAGCCTATGGAGGAGTCAAAATTCTGTCAGATTTCATCAAAAATATCTTAATTTGTGTTCCGAAGATGAACGAAAGACTTACATGGTTGGAACAACATGAGGGTGAGTAATTACTGACAGAATTTTCATTTTTGGGTGAACTAACCCTTTAAGGTACATGTAAACAAGATCATTTTCTTCTGAAAATTAAATAGGGAAAAATAGGATGTCTTTATATTTTCTTACCAGTGTTGCTACTGAAGATGCACTATCTTCATCAGATGAGCTGTGAGCTTGGTCACCTGCTCCTGCTCTCTCTTCGAGCCCATGTTCCATCTGCTGGTACTGAATCTGTATTCAATAGAATATGAGGGTCATATTTATAAATATATTTTGATCTACAATTAAAGAGGGTCATATTTATAAATATATTTTGATCTACAATTAAAGAGGGTCATATTTATAAATATATTTTGATCTACAATTAAAGAGAAGTAGATTACCAATAAAAAAATAACACCTGTCCCGGGGTCCTTCTCATCAGCTGCTCCTCCTCCAGTCTGGTCCACACTTCATCTGCCACTTTTGACTTGAATCTTGGATCCAAGGCTGTGCCCTCCTCCAAGAACTGTCTGATGCTGTCAACCTGAAAGGCAAAAACATAGTATGAGTCCCTGAATAATCCAAATGAAAACCAAGATCAATAGGAATCAATATGGATTACACTTCACACCTGGTATCTTTGTGAGAGGTCATTCCAGATAGTGTTCTTGATGGTCTTTGTAAAGGAGGAGTCCTCATCATTAACTGTGAAGTGGTGCTGGAGTTTATCCAAGATTGGCAGAATCTGACCCAGCGTTGGGCTCCTTTCAGCAGAGACGCAGAGGGTTGAAGTGTAAAGTATCTTTGTAACTTTGACAAACTGTTCTGCTTTACTGAAATCCTCATCGGAAACTCTCTGCAGTCTGAAAATGAAAATATAATCAGTTTCATTAGCTGGACTATAGTTTTATGAGCACAATGATTCACACTGAAAATTAAATTAAGCTAATGACAAATTGCTTTTACATGTCCTTCTCCATTGATTTCTTAAGCCTAGGGTCCATTGAGGAGGCCTGGATGGCAGGGAACTGTTCCAGGAATCTGTCCACCATCAGGAACAGGCTATTCCACCTTGTCCTCACATCCAGGATGATAGCATGTTCTGCAAGGCCTAGAGTGTGTGAGAGAGAGAGAGAGAGAGAGAGAGAGAGAGAGAGAGAGAGAGAGAGAGAGAGAGAGAGAGAGAGAGAGAGAGAGAGAGAGAGAGAGAGAGAGAGAGAGAGAGAGAGAGAGAGAGAGAGAGGAAATGCAGATTTTTTTACTAAATGGTTTAGCAAAGGATTTTTATTTAAGAGTTAGGTTGACCTATTTTGATTTCTACTTACCGAGAAGACGCTGCTTCTCTTTAAGGACAGGTTTAGCCAGGCTGGACCTTTCAGCCACACCAGCAATATTGTGCAGCAATATTTAGAGTGTGAGCAAAGCAGCCAATCTTTTTAATACTCATCTTTTTTATTGCTACATCCATATTTGCTGCATTATCTACTGTGACTGCAACTACTCTGTCCTTTATATTGAATTCATCAAGAATATCTCCTATCTCTTCTGCAACAATTTCCCCTGTCTGGGATGTGTATACTGCCCTTGTGTGTAGGACTTTCTCTTTCATGGAGCCCTCTCTCACATAGTGGTCTTGTGCAATGCTGGTCCAGCCATCAGCAGTCACAGCCACATCCCTCACATCTTGTAACTCTTTCTTGATGTTTTCTTTTTCTACTGCATACCATGCAGGTATGAAGGTATTAGAGAGCATGTCTCGGCTGGGGGACTGATATCTGGGGTTTAATGCCCTTATCATCTCCCTATAAATAATTGACATCATCAGAACACAAAACATAAAATAGCATTGTTTTATCAGTGTTGCTTACTATTATAAAAGGTTAAAATAATAATAATAATAATAATAATAATAAAAACCTTATCTAGGTTAAGAGATTACCTAAACACCTGGCCAACAACCTACAACAACACCACCACTTACAGCTTTCTTACCTCCACTGTAGAAAAAGGCAGCAAACCTTTCACAATGAAGTTTGTGACTGCCCTGTGGCACTCATCTTGCCTTTCCTTCATCATTTTCCCTTTTTCTGCCAGTGTGAATGGATTGACACTTGAATGATGGTCTCCTCATGACAGGGTCGGCAGGGGCAGAAGCTATAACATTAATGTGAAAAGGGGGAAAGAAACGTAGAAGTAAAAGTAAGTTAACCTGTTAATGCAGCCAACCTTAAGGATAAGAACACTTTAATAGTATCAGTATATTTTTATTTAATGCCATGTCAGCATCTGTGACTATTTTCATGGCAAAAAATACAAATACAATTACATATATAGAATAAAAATAAAAACCAAGCAAATAGAAAACAAATACAGCAACTAATATAAGATTATACAAGATTTTTAACATTGCACCCTTTAACAAGATAAGTAGTTTAATATGAGCATATTTAGCATCGCTTTAGATATATATCTATAGCCATACAGCCAAACAATATCTAACGTTACGTAGGTCCCAGTTATTAGGACTTATGCTGCCTTCACGTGCTATGAGAAATATCGTACTTCACACTTCTGGAGTTGTGATTACAAGCTCATTGCATTCAAATGTTGACTTGAAAGGGCGTTCATGTCCATTTTTATTTAACTAGAAAACTATTATTTACGACAATTCCGAGAGCACCCGAAGGCAGCAAAGTCACCATGTACAGAAACGTTAACTTAAATAATACATAAGCATCTACTACTACAAGTAAGTTAGCTGATTTTGTTTGTTAAATGCTAATATTACCTGTCGTAGTCTCACTCGTAGCGCTCCCCTCATCATCTGTAGTTTTGGAGGAGGACTCGTCGTGTGGCTCTGTAGCAGGAGGACGGGATGACTGCACACTCACAGGTTCGGTCTTCATACAGTCGAAGACGGAGCAACTTTCCGCTCTAAGATTTATTCCGTGCACTGTCAAGTGCTTTATCATATTGCTTGTGTTACCGGTCTTTGCAGAAATTGTTTTTCCGCATTTACTGCATCGCGCGTGATTGGCATCAAGCCTAGAGAAATGTATCCACACTTTTGACCGTGTTTTCCACATCTTTAGGTTGGGACGCTTACACACTTCACGTGAGCCACGTTTCTGGGCGTAACCGCGTAAACTATTGTTTTTAGAGCTTATTGGCTCACTGACATTGACGAGTTAACCCCTTAGGTATCGAAATCTGGTACCGAAAATCAAGTCATTTTTCGATACTCGATAGTATCGAGGCATTTCGGTCAGTACCAAAAAAGTACCGAACTCGGTACCCAGCCCTAACACAGATGTTCCATTGAGGTATATTTTTCCTAATTCCTTAATTTCCCACCATGTCTGTTTCATATCCTATGAATTATCGTTGAAATTTAAATTGTGTTTTTGATATGTTCTATTCATGGCATCTAAACTAATCCAAGACATGTTTTTAAATATTATAGTTAAATAAAGTGTGACAAACTTACCTGATTTCCTCTTTACACTTTCTTCAACTTGACATTGTTTCAACACCTGTGGAAATGGTGAACCTGTGATACAAACACAAACACATAGTCAGTACATAACGGGTGAGATTTCACCTAACGTAATGCTTCCGTGTTATTTCCAATAGTGCAGTTCAAAATAAATAAATAAATAAATAAATAAATACTAATAACCTTTACTGCATATGCATGTGACTACATTAAAATGTCCAGTTATCTGTTAAATGTACATATTCAAAATCGCACTGTTAAATAATAACTCATTCGTTTGAAATGCCTCTTAATTTAACAGTAAAAGTGACCTCAATCATGGTCAACCAATACATTTTGAATCACAAAACATTATGATGTATACACACACATGTAGAATGGGTGCAAAGTTCATGACCCGTGTGTGTCCACAAGATGGCAGTCCTTGTCCATTAATCAAAGGGAACACTCTGCAAAATGAAGAACAGAACAGTGAAAAGACATACAAAAACACATTTAACAAGTCATGTAGAACCAGACAGTCACATTAACTCCACTGCATTCACATGTACAGTTTGTTCTTACTCAGATTAGATTATGTCCTCATTTAAAATATATATATATTTCCAATATAACCAGTAAAACTCATGTGATGACATTAGTTCATATGCATTTTAATATGAGTAAATCTAATTACACAATAATAATAAAAAATATAGATGCCCATTTACCACTATTACAACTGATATCACACCGTGACTGGAGCAGAGCAACATATAAAAGTGTACCTGTCCAACTTGGGTCCGTCAAAGAAGAATAAAAAACTTGTGATGATTATTGTAGACTGTTCTGATAAATGGTCTTGCTGGATTAAGCAGGCCCTAAAGCATTTGGTCTCATTCACTAAGCACCCGAAAACAACATTTTTAACGAACAAATCTTGATTCTCTAAAAGCTCTCGTACTAAAAAAAAAAAAGCACAGTTTGTATATTCAGTGACTGATTTAGACATGGCCGACATTCCAATCCTGAAATGAATGATTGAATTGTGAGCTTGGGCTACAGACATGTGGGCACCAATCATGAAGTATTTAAAGGGACTGTGTGTAACTTTTTAGGTATTTTATTATCTAAAATCAATATTTTTATTCATAAATATGTCCTCAATGGTGTACAAATACCTCTGCCAATGATCTGACTTATCCTTGTAAACGAAGAATTTATTATCTTTATATACATGCGACGGGTAAGTCCACGGAGGCTTCCATGTAGTTCCGCCATCTTGAAAAACTATAATAGCAGAGAGGGACAAAAAGTACTAGGCCAACGCGTTTCCACAAAGCATTTCGTTCCGAGCCAGCGTCACGTGACTGAAGCCAGCAGAAGCGGAGGAGCAGAGCAGAGAGAGGCGCTGGTCACGGCCGCGGCAAGTTTAAAAGCTGCGCTGCACGGTTATTTATACACCGTTCATTCATACATACATATGAGTCACAGGATAGGGAGTCCTCGTCGTCGAAAAAGTCCAAAATAGACCGTAAAAGGAAATGTGACCGGAGATTACAAAAACAAGGGTTAATGTCGGGATAGCTAATGCAGGAGAAAGCTTTCAAAAGAGACGCTGAAGTTTCCTGCTTTCTTCTCGACAGGTAAGTCAATGTTACGGTCTTAATTACAAGCTTTTTTTTTCATTGCTTTGTTGTGAACTTTATTATATAGACAGAAGAACATTTATAGTAAAAGTTAAACAGGCTCTTTGATGAATAGCAGCTATTGAGTAAAGTAACATTAGAGAAGGCTCTGATGATGATTATAACTAACAATGCAAGTACTTAAAAAAATATAACGAGTAAAGGCGGCTTTATCACTACCTTAGTTTTCACAGACAGTAATTCATACTGTAACATTCTTTTTTCGTTGTTTCAAGTTTCAGTTTGTTTTAAATAATAAACCTGTTCACCCGAAGGAAAACTCGAAGTGCTATTATAAGACATCCTGTCATAGCTTTTTGGTACATAACGGCTACCGTAGATGCAACGCGCATTTGAAAAAGCGAGGCGCTGGAGAGCATTATTCGTTTGAATGCAAAATATAATTTCACCACTAGATGGGAGAAATTCCTACTTACAGTCCCTTTAAGTGAAAGAGTTAGCCAGGGCTCGCAAGGAAAAGGTTACAGATTCAGTCTAACAGTATAAAAATAGAAGAAAGACATTGCTTAATGTCTAATGCAGAAAATTGTAAATATATATACGCTTAAAGGAACCGTATGTAGGATTGTGGCCAAAACTGGTACTGCAATCACTTTCAAATTACTGTAGAGCGGTGTATCCCCTCCCCCTCCCCCTGACTCGAGGTTGCCAGTTAGGCTAGAGGATCCAGCAGGAACGTAGGCTGCTACAAGGAGCATCCAATGGCAAGTGACAAGTCCTACACAGTAAGTTTTTTTCTGTTAATTATGTTTATGCTTCATGAGAGATGTTTTGCATACTTCGGATTCATAACGAGGTCTTTTAGGTTTCGTAACGTTAGACATTTTTTATCCAACACTTTGGGGCTGCAGCTGTGGTAAATAGAGCAGAGCTGGCAACCCGGATACTTAAACACTACTGACTTCGTGATTGGTAGATAGGTGGAGGGTGGAGCATCAGGCCAAAACACAACATGACAACATCAACATCAGTTGTGGGCTGCAACTTCACTTTTAAATGACAATATCCTGGCCGAACTACTGTTGTCAGTGATATAAGTATTTGAAATGAACATGATTTCTTAATGTCTAGTGACATATCAGGGCCATTTTATGATTATTTGAAATACATTTCTTACATACAGCTCCTTTAATACTCTAATATGTTAATACTTGAATAAATAAAAAAACTTACTATTAGACAAATCTTTCTGCAATTTTACATTTTCAAAAAAACTCATTCTGTATGATTTATAAGCTTGTTTCCTCATGGGAACTTCAGTTTAGGTCCCAACGGTGGCAACGGGTCCCCAAGAGTCAGTCTGCATTCAGTTTGAAGTCCTCACCAGGATAGAAAAACATGTACACACACACACACACACAAAATAATTACTTTTATTATTAATAACACTAATAAAAACACACTAATAACAATATGATATAAAGTATATAACAAAAATAAAGAACAAAAAAGATGTAAGAAATACTGCAAAAATTAAATGAAACACTGGTCAATCTGGGGGAGGGAAAGGGGGAGCAAAAAGGCTTTACTTTTTCACTCGTTGCTTTATAATGGCCCTCTTCACCTTCACCAGTGGTGTAGTGCAGGTATACGGCGTATACCTACTTCTTTTTCAGTCGGCATTGCGTATACCCACTCCTAAATCCCCTCTGATGCGCATCATTTAGTAGCTAATTCAATCTCATGAAAAAAAAAACACCCAGTAAAGACAGTGATGCAGTGATCCCTTGATTTCCCCCACGCGCATGCACGCTATTGGGCTAGGCGGGTACACCGTCAATCTGACAACGCCCAACGCCAGATTGGATCAGAGCATAATCACTGCCTGGAATTTTGCCAACGCTCAATGCAATTTTTAAACATGGGCTTTAGAATATTTAATTAAAGAATTAATACGTAAGATGAAGCGAACTACACAAACAAAAATTTGTTTTCAGAGTAACAAACAACCTCGCAACGCTACATCGGTGCTGTTAGCCAGCAGCTCAGCTAACCATGCGACAGCGCCTGCGCCCGCTCCGTTCCCCACCCCGGTCAGAGATGATTCCGATAGTGACAGAGATGCTGACTTTTCAACTACAACTTCGAATGAAGACGTCAACCAAGGTGAGCATTTTTAATAGCAGGACCTTTTAAATTTTGTTAATAACATGTATCAGGGCTCGAAATGACCATTTGCCCATCACTGTGTAAAACAGTGCGTGTCATAGGTGACACAGTCAGTTGGAGTAGCTGCACAATTCTGCATAAGTTGATAATCACGACCGAGTGGTTAGTGGTGTTCGTTGATGATTAAAAACAAATATATCGGCGCAATGTATGATTTCAATCCGTGTTATTTGCTATAGTGGAACTATTTTTTTAGATACCTCACAACTGCGTATAAACTTCCGCTCGATGTTTGAGTCTGAAGCGCAATAATATCAACGAGCAATGAGTCCTTCAACAGAAATCAATGGGATTTTACAAAATGCCAAATAAAACACGACAGAAACTGTATTTCGCTACTTGTTTTAAATCATCAACGAACACCACTAACCACTCAGCGAGTTGCACAGTTTTGAAAACGAACGTTAAGGGTTGTTTTAAGGACATGTTTGTGTTTGTGCATGCCAGTAGCCAGCCACTCTGAAGTGGTCAAAATGAGTCAAAGAGTCGAGACAGGACCCATCGTCAACATTTCTGTGTCCACCACTCTAGTTCATCCAAAACAAACCAGAAAAGAGACTCAAAGGGCTAAATACCGGAATTATCCTTTAAATTCAATTTTAACATTTTACATTTTAATGAATGATTCAATGACTCAATCATAAAAACGTCACTTGTTTGATTACTGAATCATTAAGTGTTTTTGAACGAATCTATTGAATTAATGATTCAGTGACAAATAAATTTAGATTTTGCATTGTTTGTAAACTCTGGTTGACTCAATAATATGCCAATTCAGAGTTCTTCACATTGCGTGCAACTGACTGTTAAATGTTTAGGGACCCCAGTTATGCCACTGCTGAATGTAAAAGCATGCTATTGTCAGTTTGTGACACAATTAAACCATTTTGTGACCACTTGTGGGTGGAAGGGGGATTTTCATTAAGAGTGAAAGATGAAGTTGAACACTTAAGATGTTATTTTTTTTAAATGTGTGTCTGGCCCAAGAAAATGCATCCCACACCACAAAAGCGCCTGCTTTCAATATAATATGCATTACTTGAATGCTTTCATTATTTTGACAGTTACCTTTGCGGTTTGAAATTCTCATGGCAATGAACTCAATTTAGTAATGTTCATGTTATAGTAATTGTTTTATTTGTTACATTTATAGCCCCAAATAAAATGTATATTGTACATATATAAATGTTAATTACGTATTATACAGTTACATTTATAGCCCATATTCAATCACTCATGTTGTTGTGTTTTTTTTTTTTTTTTATGTAGATTCCAATAATAACTGCCCAGATCTGTGGACAGCCAAACAAAAAGAAGATTTTAAATCCAAGTACCCTTCGTTAGGATACAAAAACAAAAAATTGGGTAAGTTTAGGTAGATTTAGTTTTGACAGCTTCTAAAACAGTGAACACAGAGAAATATACAATATGTGTGCTTGCATATATGTGGGAGAAATGGATACAGTACAATATGAATACAGTTACATTGTTTCTGCTTCACAGGGTGCCTGGTCTGTAGCAGTGTGAACTCCATTGGGATCGTCAAGGAGCAAGGTGTATCTCTCTCTAAAGAATGGATGAACTTTGAAATTCAAGCATCTGGCCAGGGAAGTAGAGAGACAAGTCTGTCAGTCTTGAGAAATAAGGTGAGGAAACATGCTTTGTCTAAGGCGCACAATCAAGTTGTGAAGATGAGAGAACAACAGAAAGAAGCGGTCATTGAGAATGTGGTGGACGCTATGACTGAGTCCTACATGAAGGAAACCGAAGCTGTGTTTCGAACAGCCTACCATTTGGCCAAAAAGAACAGACCCTTTTCTGACCACGAGAGCCTCATTGAGCTGCAGGAATTGAAGTATTGAGCCCATCTTTATACCATTCATTCACGTTACAGTACAACACAAATAATTAAACATGTTGCCAATGAGATGAAGAGCAAAATCATCAGTAGCATAGTAGCATCATCGAGTAAGTTAGCTGTCCTAATTGACGAGGCCTCTTCTTTAAGTCACAAAGCTGTCATGACAGTTTCAGTTAAAGCATCAGTCCAAGAAGAAGAAAACCCTGAATTCATATTCCTTGAGCTTGTTGAACTGGACAATCAGAGAGCAGATGGCATAGTAGAGGCTTTACTCACTTGTTTAACTAATGCTGGCTTTACAGAAGAATGGCTTCTTGAAAACTGGGTAGCATTTGTGACGGATGGCGCCAGCGTCATGTTAGGAAAAAAGTCAGAAGTAGCAACCTTCTGGGAATTTTTTTTGGCCTGCTTTGTCAAAATCTCTCACAAAGGCCTCTTGCGCTCATAGACAGAGAGACCCTTTCCAAAGGGCACATTGAAAAGATAGGGTAGGGTTAAGAAAAAGACTCGGGGCTCACCTAGGACCCTGAAATCCGGGATCCTGACTCAGGGTCCCCTGGACTACCACCGTGTCAAATTTGGAGCCCCTGCGACCTTTTGACCCCTGCCAAACAGACCTTTTGGTCCAATGTCCCACGAACCACCTATGAAAACGCATGCAATAAGTTGCACGTGTCCTCGGCTACTGTTCGGCCCCCGGGGGTCCGAGGGGCCCCAAACTCCGCATCCTGGTAGCCTAGGGGCCCCACTGCCACATATCAGGAGGACAGGTCTCTAGAGTGCAGGGAAAATGGGAACATTTTTGTGGACATGGGAATAGGCAGTTAGGTGGCACTTTGTGGGCCATCCTCTCATCCCGCGGACAGCCTATTCGTCCACCTAAGTGCCTATTTTTCATCATTGTGTCCACGAAGTGCCTGAAGTGCCACCTAAGTGCCTACTCTTCACCGTAGTCTTCCTCTCGTCCCGCGGACAGCCTATTTGTCCACCTAAGTGCCTATTTTTCATCATTGTGTCCACAAAGTACAGTGAAACCAACTGTACACCACCACACAGGGGACACAGCACAACACACTGATGTACATTACAGCCATTAATTATGCATAATTTGCATAAAATTCAACCGTCCAGGGGGAAGCCTATAGGAGTCCTGTCAAATAAGTTACAGGCGGGATGCTGTTTTTGACTTAGACATTTTCGGCCGGTGAATCCCTGTAACGAATTGGAGATTTCAGCATATGTTCTGAAGTCCCACCTGCAACTAATTAAACGGCCGTAACTCGGCGAAGGTTGGTCCTATCGACGCCAAATTTTTATCGACCCTAGGTGGGGAAGAGACCTTTCCAAAGAGCCCACCCACGGCCTCGGGGGGCCCGAGATGCTGCGGCCGTTCTTTTCAGCTCGATGAGACGTTTCCAAAGAGCTCCGTGCCCGCCGGATCCGTCGAGTCACCGCCGAAATATTTGCAAATATTTGCGCCGAAAAACGCGAATATTTCGGCGGTGACTCGACAGATCCGGCGGGCACGGAGCTCTTTGGAAACGTCTCATCGAGCTGAAAAGAACGGTACCAGTTTGGTCGTTTTTGGTGGTGATTTCGCGTAGATATTGGCCGAAAACCACCGGGTGACATCCCATTGGCTCCCATTGGTGCCCCCTGCTGCCATTGGTCAAATGGGCCTCATTGTGTGGGGTAGTGGTCAGTGGGGACTCTCTTGTGGTTGGGGCCCCTTTTCTTGTGAGAACATGGGATCTAATCCAGCTGTGACCACGATATGAGATCACTCTGATGATTTGTCCATTTTAAAACTATTTTGATAGTGACAATAAAATAGTGATATTGACAATAAGGGGCCCTTTCAGATAAGTTACATGTGGAAAAGTTGATAAAATACAAATTATTGGACTGGGACATATATGCTACATGTACAGCATATCTACTGGGGAGTTTTCATGTCTTCTGTGGGGAAGTGGTCAGTGTGCACTGTCTTTTGGTTGGGGCCCCTTGGCTCGTGAGGACCTGGGATCTAATCCAGCTCAGACCACCTTATGGGATCACCCTGATGTTATGGTCCATCTGAAAACTATTTTCACCTGGACAGATAGGCTGCACATATTATTTGACTTAATGGCTTTCATCTATTTTATATATCTAAATATCCTATATTAATAGGTCATATTTCATAATTACAGTGCTTTTATTGGGTAAGACCTACTGCAAATCACACAGTAAATGCAATATAGACACACTGATGTACTTGAGAGCTATTAATGATGCATCTTTATTATTGAAATGGACTGTATACAGACTGCTCACTGTCAGATAAGTTACAGGTGGAGCACAGTGGGTGAAGTACAAACTATTGGACTGGTTCATGTATGCTGTACATGTACAGCATATCTGTCCAAGTCCAATAGGTTGCTTATGTACTCAATCATTCAAGATGTTCTGTGTGCTTACAACATAGATGAGACAGTGTATTTAAAGCCTTTTATTAAATTTAAAACAGAAACATTTAGTGCAAAGCTTGAGTATATAAACTTAAAATGTATACACTTGTGATATTAAACACACACACACACACACACACACATAGAGATGTAGATAAATAGGTTCCATTAAAAATTTAAGATTTGCAATAAATATATTAAAAATGTTTTAAAAATGTAAATAGTAAATAAACATAATAAAAAAAGTATATATATAAAAAGTGCAATAAAATAAAACAAATTAAAAAGTGTTAGACATCTAGACAGGAGGTCCAAGTCTCCCAGTCCTGAGCAGGATCTGTAAAAAACAAATCATATACTTTTATCGGTCCATTTAGATAATAATACAATAGAGCCTGTTTATAAATTTGTTGACCAAATAAAACTTACCCTGCAATCTAGTCCAAATCCAGGAGGTCTTGCAGGTTGAGGGTGACAAACTCAGGATATGTCTCTGTAAAAACAAACCTTTCAGTTTTAACAGCCCATTTAGATAATACAATAGAGCCTGATTACGAATGTTCTGACCAAATAACACTTACCCGGCATCCTTACAGACTCATCCTGTGAGTCGGCTGCCCGGTAATCACCTTCATCATCTGGTAGACCAACCAATGCAAAAAAAGTTAAATTCTGTACAAAAATATTCATGTTCAAATAAGATTGCAGGTTTGTTTACTTACCGAAAAAAGAATCCTCTACTTGGTGATCCTGGGGAGCTGGCACTTGGTCTGCCTGGTTCAAGCTCTCAATAACATCCAAAGTGCTGGCCATTGGAGTCTCGGGATTTGTTTCCCTCAAGCGGGCAAGCTCATCCATAGCCACCTTCCACTTTAGGCCTTTGATTAGGTTTCTAACCACAGGATCCAAAAAAAAAAACACAAAAAAAACAGTTTAGTGACATTGTAATATTAGTGCAATAAAGTTGTAACAACATATTTACAATGTGATACAATGAATGATTACATTACACAATTATTAGAATATCTTTCTTAAACCAACAGCAAGCTTTTGAGTTAGGCTAGGGGGATTACTGAGATTACTTACTGTTAGAACAGAGTGTTGTCTGATCAAGTGCCTCTCAACGAAAGTAAACTTGATGGAACACACTGGGCAGCTCAGATTCCGCAATTTCAGCCGTCCTCTGGCCAACCTGAGAAGTGTCTGACGCTCCTCCAGGTTCAGAACCTTATGTGCAGACCTCAAATGATGCCGCAAATGAGACACATTTGAGGTGCACAGGGGCATTCCAACAACACCATCTATGAATGGGTAAATTAAGTTATTACATTTACAAAGTCTTAAAGGATCATGCACAACTGTGAAATAAAGATGAAATATTCATTATATAACGATGAAATAACTTGCATTTAAAAAGGTAACAAACACAATGTAGAGATGCCTGGAGCTGTTGCTTCTGTGAGATATCTCCTGCAATGACCTTACCTGTGCCTTCTGATGGCCTATTAACCTCAGTCATTAGCATATGTATCGGCGATCGATGCTGGAGGTTCCTCCAACTTGGCACATGCAATCTTAATACGGCATTTATTGCAAAGTGGGAAAAAATGGAACACTGCATTTCACAAAGAGCATACTAATTTGTACAAATAATCCATATTTGCCCATGTGTAATCTATTTAACAAGGGTCAAATAATATGTGCAGCCTATCTGTCCAGGTGAAAATAGTTTTCAGATGGACCATAACATTAGTGTGATCCCATAAGGTGGTCTGAGCTGGGTTAGACCCTATGTCCCCACAAGCAAAGGGCCCCCAACCACAATACAGTCCACACTGAAGACTGTAACCTCAAAACATGGTTTTCACTTAATGGATTCTTAATCTTACCTATCTAAATATCCTCAATGTACATAATTAACTCCACAGGGACATGTTTGTGTCTTCATAAACTCGACTAATGTAAACCAGTGGACCTTGATGGCCCATTAACACCTAGCCTAGGTAGCTGATTCTAAAACCTGTTTGGCTAGTTTACTTGGGGGCTAGTGGGGATGCCGCGATCTGATTGGCTGAGTTGGATTACTGAGAACTTTCCTCAGGACACTTTCAACAGTTTCTTTCACGGACAACATCGGAAGAAAACACTGAACATTGAAATGGCTGAACAAGCTCAGAAACGGTAAGGATTGTGTTTTCTTTGTTGCTTTGTGTTACTTTGTGTTTCCTTAAGAAGATGTTTCCTTCATTTAGAGAAGTATTTTATCCAAAAATAATAAGTTTTAAGGTCAGAGGTAATGGTTGTTACATTTGAATGGGTGTTTTTGTCTCACTTTTGATGTGATTTCCCCATTGCAGTCAATAAGAAGAAATCAAACAATCGGGGGGTTGTTTGGCGAGGGGACTGGTGAACCCTCCTGGCTGCTTGTCGCTGAGCCTTCTCCACTCTGCCCTGGTGCATCACCTTCAGACAGGCCCTCTTCACCCTTCCAAAGAAAATACATGGTGAAGGATTGATCATCATTGTGCCAATAAATACAGTATTATAGACTCAGTATGTTTACAGGATATCTATTTACCTGGCTGGTCTCGGGACTCATCTCAGGAGAGCCTGATGTGTCACCCTAGGCTTCTTCGGATGCCTTCACCCTTTTCCTAGGTTCGTCCGTTTTCCGGCCAGGGCGTACTCGCTTGACCCCCGCTGTACTGTCGTCCTCCCCTTCCAGCGCAGCCTCGAAACAGTCTGCTTGGTGGACAAGTTAGTCACACAAAACCTGTCCGCCATCTGAACGTCGTGGCACATGAATTTAGCAATTTTCATTCTTTCGGCTTCCGAATGAGTGAATTTGGCCTAGAAATAGAGAGAAAGAAGGAGAAAACAAAAACAGTTTGAGGATCCAACACCTAACTGAATGTCTCTGAAATGTGCCCCTTGCATTGACATTGTCAATGTGCTTTAAAGATTTATCTTGTACTCCTCCATGATGTTTTCTGTGCACAAAGAATAATGAGGAGAGCCAATTGTCAGTCAACACACTGTACACACTCATTGTGCATGCATTACATAGTGATTTTAAATTATACATTCGCGTATCTAGTATATTTTGAAGTCACTGTTTAATGCACACTGACAATGACATTTCAGAAAACATCAAGTTAAAACAATGCAAGTGTACTCACTCAGTGTCGACCCATGATCGCTTGGGTCAGGATCCTGTGGCTGCTGGCTGGTGGAGGGATCCAAATCGCTGGACGACGGCTGCATGGTGGAAGTGTGGGCAGAAGGGCCTAAGTGCTGCAAGCTGTCCGATCACCCTCTTTCTCTTGCACAACAAGACAGCGCTCTCCTTTTCAGAACTGGACAGCTCCGTGTGCAATTTGAGGTGCCGGTCTATCCGGGTTGTTGCCTTACCTCAGCCAGCAACTGGACAAAGGCAACTCTGGATATTTACCCTCCCGGACTGCAGTGACAGCAGAAGCTTTCTCTCCTCCTTGTTCTGAATCTTGTGATATACTATCAGATGCTGGCTCATCCGAGCATACCTCCGCTTACAAAGCGGGCAATTTGAAACAGGCATTTTTGTTTAAGATCGATCTTGAAGAAAAGTTTGAAGAGCAAAAGCACAATGATGTCTGCATCCAACAAAGCTGAACTCAGCTTCTGCAAGCAACTCCCTCATGCTCTCAGTACTATGTCAATTTGTGTTTCCTTCAGAGGATGTTTCCTTCATTTAGATAAGTATTTTATCCAAAAATAATAAGTTTTAAGGTCAGAGGTAATGTTGGTTACATTTGAATGGGTGTTTTTGTCTCACTTTTGATTGTGGTGTAAGACAAACCAATTTAGCCTAAAAGCAAAAGAACAAACCCATGTTAACAAGGTTTTAAAACAAAGATACTGTGTTTAAGTTTTAAAAGTTGAAACTGAGCACACTGGAAATGCTAAAAGGACAGGCCTCGATTTGCTGCATAGTTAGGTTATTTTAAATCATTGTTTTTTTTTAAATCATGTCTCATTCTTTCAAATCATTGTTTGTTTAATTTATTTTGTATCCTTTCATTTTCCATTAAAGGTCTTCTGATTGCAATGTGGTGTACTGTTTGGTTTGCCAAAAGCCACAGGACAACCTTTCTTGTTCACCTGTCCAGGTTGTGCATGAAAAACAGCATGCCAGAACAAAGACAAGCCGAGCTCCAGAAAGCAAAGGATTCACACAGAGAGTGGGTCCGCCACAACAGATCCTGGGACTACAACCAGCTCTGTCTGCTCTTGCCTGACCCATGCTCTCGATTTGCCATGTTAAAGGAGCTTCTTCGCCGTGGATTTTTTGTGACCAACCAGCCCAAGGAGTCTGAAATTGACGAAGAAGCTGACCCTGCCTCTGCTGCTCCTCCAAAGTAAGTGCAGTAAACCGTGTTCTTATTACATGCTTACAAGAATATATTTTATTGTTCTACATTGAAGATTATTTCACAACTTGGGTTTTATTCTTCAATAGTATTATTTGTTACATTTGATCCAAACAGACGGCTCGTTCAGGGCTTGCCATCAAAGATTTTGGTGCAGAGCAAGGTCTAGGTAAAAAACCTTTCATTTGTCTTGTAAGGGCAGAAGAAAAAATAATGTAAAATGTGCATTTCAGCAGCCATGAACTACATATAATGTTTATTCATTCTCAAAAATGTAATGTTCTCTTTATTATAGGAGTCGTCGCAACCCGACAGTTTTACAAAGATGACATATTTTGTGATTACTATGGAAAGGTAATCACAGCGGCTGAAGGGAGGGCCATTGTGCAGAGCCAGCACGGCGAGCCTGGATATGTCTTCTTTTTTAAAGCTGGACAAAAAGAACTATGTACAGGTGGGGTGGTGTGGCGCAATGGATAAGACACCTGCCTTTGGTGTGAGAGACCCGGGTTCGAATCCACTGTGAGATGTGGTGTGACCACCAATGTGTCCCTGAGCAAGACACTTAACCCCTAGTTGCTCCAGAGGCGTGCGACCTCTGACATATATAGCAATTGTAAGTCGCTTTGGATAAAAGCGTCAGCTAAATGAATAAATGTAAATGTAAATGTAAATGTACAGATGCACAGACCTTCCCCTGCGAGTGCCACCCTCATATGAACACTTTTGGCAGAAGAATTAATCATTCTTGCAAGATGCCCAACCTCAAACCGTTCCATTGCAGGATGAAAATTAATGGGGAGGACAAGGAAGTCATCTTATTTAAAGCACTGAAGGACATCAGTGTTGCAGACCTGCCAACCTGTAATCATTTTTCGTAGCGGATATGCATTTTGACTTCAAAGTACACTGGTACGATTTGTACACTGGTACGATTTGTCACTCTAAACTACGCAAAAAGCTGGTGATGCCTCTGTGCACGCACATTCCTCAAATCAAGCAACAGCAAAAGAAGAAGAGTTCGACCAATCATAGCGCTGGGTTCATTCCCCAAATAGCAAGCAGGGATGATTAACAGATGCGTAAACCCTATCATTAACCCTCTGGGGTCTGAGCTGTTTTCTGGGCCCTGGAGGTGTTCTGACATGCTCTGACATTTGTGGTTATTTCTGTTACTTATGACATTTTCATGGCTAAAGTCTAATTACACTGTATTCAGCACAAACTGTGCTACAATAATATATCAGCAGCATGTATGTAAAAGTTTGTAGTTTTGAGATAATGACATTTATGCGTGGTTTGTGAAAATACAAAAATAAATTCTCACTGAAATAAGGTCATGAAACCCATACTGATTATTTCTTCACAAGACTTTTGAAAATTGTATGACGTAGCCTAGAATATTTGCTCTAAAACTATGTGAGAATCACCCTGACTGCTCATTCAGAGAAGACAATATATTGATTTAAAAATTTTACGTGTTTTGTGTGATAAAGCAATATGTGAAGGGGCGGATCATCTCATTAATATGAAAGCTTTCCACACCTGAGACAGACAAAGAACCTCCCTAATGGCCCTATTAGGAGCTTATCAGGGCCCATCATTCTGACCACCCTTGCACAAAGAATGAGGAGATTTAAAAAAGAATGGCTTTTAAAATTGTTTGGATTTATTTACAACACAACATAATCCAAAGATACACAACAAAAAAGTACCATGTTCATGTACAGAGACATGTACTGTGAATGTTGAAGTCAGCAGGACTCAGTGGCATCTGGGCCCTGAAAAAAAAAAAAAAAAAAAAAGTGAACATACTGATATCAAGAGAAAGGCCAGCACGATTTTGGGAATACATTTTAGATTTTTCTTGTTAAAATTGCTTT
The DNA here is from genome assembly GCA_022829025.1 of Squalius cephalus. NCBI lineage: Eukaryota > Metazoa > Chordata > Actinopteri > Cypriniformes > Leuciscidae > Squalius > Squalius cephalus. The sequence continues at coordinate 11,595,447 of CM040794.1, forward strand.
TTAAAATTCACAGAATACACACACACACTCACACAAATGTTTCCAACAATATATTATATATAATGAACACCAGGTTTGTTGTGCCTTGTAGGTATAGGCTATGCGCAGTGCTGCATAAAATAATAACAATATAGCAGCCTATATATATTTTCAAAAAGATTTCAGTAACAACTAAGCTAGAGAAAAATATATTGATTATCATGTTACTTCAAATGTTTCCATTCGTTGATGACTGTATTGCTGCGCACACTGTGAAAACTAGGGATACTTGGAAAGAAGAGTTAGGTGTGAAACTATCTGAATCCATGTGGAACACCTGTTTGTCTAATATTCATTCCTGCTCTATAAACAGCAGACACCAGTTAATTCAATTTAAGATTGTCCATCGCTTACATTATTCCAAAGTCAGATTACATAGAATATATCCATCAGTCTCCCCAGTGTGTGACAGATGTAATATGTCAGAGGGTACACTGTCCCATGCTTTTTGGGCCTGCTCTTCATTGGTAAATTTTTGGTCTAAAATATTTGACTGGTACTCCAAAGCGTATCAGAGACCCCTTCAGCCCGAGCCTGGACTTGCTATTTTTGGCTGCTCACAAATAACAAGGACAATTCCAACTATAATGCGGCAACCATTGGAACTGGGATTGATAGTTGCCAAGAGACTGATATTGAAGGAATGGAAGTCTTCCACTCCTCCTTCCTTTCAGGTATGGATCACTGACATGCTATCCATAATACAAATGGAGAAACTCCGCACCAGTCAAATGGACACATTTTTCCGTTCTTGGAACCCTTTCTTAACTCATTTTGAAAAAGCTAAAATACAGTAAACTAATTGTGTTCCTGTATTAACAACCTTTCCTCCTACTGCTGTACTAATTAAGACTGTAAACAACTGGCAATAGCTGTATCTGAGCCTTGTTTGTTTGTTTGTTTGTTTGTTTGTTTGTTTGTCTGTTTAATTTGTAAATGTAAATAAAAAAAATAAAAAAAAAATGTTTCCATTCGTTATGATGATATGAAATGAGATAATAGTAAAAACATGAAGCAGTTTGGAGCGTTTTGCTTTTCCAAAATATGATACATTCAAACGCGATCGCGATCAAAAATATGATACATTAAAACGCGATCGCGATCAAAAATATGATACATTCAAACGCGATCGCGCTCAAATATAAAACATTATGGTTAGGCCTACCATATACATATCTACGTTTGAGCAGATATCCACAAACACAGTAACAGTAAACACGGGTCTAAATATTATAATATTCACCATATATATAGCAACAGTTCAACTGCAATGTGAAATTTATGCAACAATAGCAAACTAATATGTAAGAATTTCTTACCTTATCTTTCTTGTCTTCAAATATCGTTCTTCTTCTTCTGATGTAAATCCAATGTAAGCTCAGGCACGTCTTTCAAACTCGACGAAAAGTGAAGTGAAGTGTTTTGTTGTTGAGGTAATGAGGCCGATCACGTTCCATGTGGAGATTTGCATGTGAATATCTTTTGCGCGAGTGGGCGTGGTAAATTAAAAAATAATTAGGAAGCGTTTGAGAAGCTGGACATCTTGTTGGTTTTATACAAATTAATTAAACAGAGAATATTTGTTTTCGTTTTGAATCCGATCATTTAAAAGTACACACTTAAATGTTTATAAAGGTGTATGGCTCATAAATGTGTGACAAGTATTCGCTGAGTTTTGTTTCAGTTTATAGACGTGCTCAAGAAAAAAAAGTTCACCGCGACGGAGAGGCAGAACGCACACACTGTTTATTTTCTTTATTTTACAAAAGCACAATGTTTTGATTTGATTGGAAGTGGACACATACAAAAGTAGAAATACCACAGATTCTTTTTTTATATTTCTTTTTTCTGTATGACCATAAATGACGGAGAAATTTAAGTTTATAGTGCTACAATGTGGAGAAAATGCAGCAAAACGCGCCGACGCGTTTGTCGACCTCAGAGGGTTAAAGAGAGTCTGAAAAGCGACACCAATAAAGAATCCCGCTCGATCCCCTCCTGCGGGCCGCCGTCTGACTGATTTCATAAGCGAGGACAGTACAGTAGTCACGGTACCTCTGACTCCTGAAGGTAAACGGCCTGGGGTGGATGTGGAAAGTTGATTGTATTGAGTTAACTTAATCTTATGGATTCGATGATCACACAGATCGCATGGATTATCAAAACCCTCAGTGGTCTAAGGTGTTTTGGGGGTCCTTGAGATGTTCTGACATGCCCTGACATTTGTGCTTTTTTCAGTTGCTTATAAACATATTAATGGCAAAGGTGTAATTACACTCTATTTAGCACAAACAGGGCTACCATAATATGTGAGCAAGATGTATGTACATGTTTGTATTTTTGAGAGAATAATGTTTATGCATGGTTATTGAAAAAACTAAAGTTTCTGAAATAAGGCCACAAAACACATGCTAAATATGTGTACAAGACTTTTGACTAAGGAATGTTGTTGCCTAGAGTTTTTTCTTCAAAATTATCTGAAAATCATCCTGCCTAATCATTCACATAAAACAATACATTGATTGAAATTTTGCAAGACACTTTCTGTTTGGAAAGGCAATATGCAAGTGGGCGTCAACGATCCAACACCATCATGCATATTTAGTGGTTCACACCTGAGGAGACAATGGGGCCCGCATACTTAATGAGCCATTCATTCAGGTATGTCACTGAGCCACAAGGAAGAATGCAAGAGCAATATATATATTCTCTACCAAATTGGTTCACAGTTGGAAGTATCTATTTTTTTTTTTTTTTTTCACAAGTTGTGCTTGCAAATTGTATAATATCCAAGGAAAACATGTCTAGTAATTGTGCAGTTAATTCTCATACTGTATTTTCAGTTTTGGAATATGTATCCTCTCCCCAAATTTGTCACTAATAAAACACAATAAAAATTATTTAAAGAAAAGGCTTATATTTTTGGAATATATTCTCTACCCAAATGTGTCACTATTAAAACACAATAAAAATTATTTAAAGAGAAGGTTTATATTGACCTTTTAAGATTTTATTTACATCTATCCTTGTATATATTTTAGCTATTTTATTAAAAAGGTTATACAATTACAACAATTAAAATTAACAATATTTCCAGTGTAATCTTTTTTTGTAAAAATACATTTTATCATAAGTATTTCAAAGTTAAGGATTCATTAGTTTGAATATAGCCTACATTGGAACAAACACTATAACAACATCTTAATTTAATATATATATATATATATATATGTTTTGTCAAAAATAATAAACTAACACATGAGCAGAAATTGGCAACATTATAAGCTTATTTGATGTGGCAGTATTTTACAGTAAAAACTTTATTGCTATACTGAGATGAGTAAAAATAGATAGATTAGATTAGTTTGCTAAAAGCTGTTCATTCATTCACACACAGAAACGAGATCCATTTTTGAACAGTCCTTTTGCATGTACAGACACTATTGCGATTAGAACAAAGCAAATATTGAACTGACCTCTTCCTCAGCTGGATACATTGCTCCTCGAAATGAAACTTCCAGAACTTCTGAGGTAAATTTTCCAGGATTATTATCAAGATAGTATTATTCCTCACAGCGTCGTAAAGTCCAACTCGCGGTGTGTGTGTTATCCAGCTGATGTGGGCGTTTCACAGGATTGCCTCAGACATTTGCGTTTGAATAGCGCGTGCTCTCCATGGGCGGGGTCACATTAAAACACAATGAGCTGAGATGAGAACGACTGACATCTCTCTCTTTTCATACATATTACATAAACTGATGTAATGGGGTATTTAGCCTGTCGTGTAGGGGAAATGGATTATGGCTGCCCTGGAAGTTTGGACAGCGAAAGGATCTTGGTCCCCGCTCCCCAAACGTTTTAGTCTCGTTACGCACTAATGTGTGTATGTGGTTTCATACCCTATTGTGTTAAAACACTAAAGATTGACAAGGGTAGGCTTCAGGAATGGTAATGTAACACGGTGGCTTCTTGAAGTGAAACTGCATATGTAAGAACACAGTGTGAAATGCTCCTCCCTCCCCAGATCTAATAAGGTAAGTGAGACTCCCCCACTCCCTAGCAGCTCTCAACAAAAAGATACACTGTAAATAAATCCAAAAAATAAAAAAAAATAAAAAAAAAATAAAGAATTTATTCTTTTAGATGTCTTTTTCTTATGATTAGTTATTTCTTCTGTCCAAATAAAGGATTCAATTAAATAACAGTCTTTGTGTTGTCTTTTGAATTCACACCAACACTTTCAACACAGAATTTGTAAAACTCTTTCACTTGAGGTATAACAAATCCCTTATGGAACTTCAAAATGAGATCATTTGCAATATGTCAATTTGTAAACCCACAAATCCTCACCTTTTCAAATCATCACATTTGAAAACAACAAACAAACAAAACAAAAAAAACCCATACCATTAAATCTCACCTCTGAATAAGCACTTATATGAAACGTCCCTTCACATGTTTACTCACAGTTCACCGGTAATTCACGGTTACTCAAGTTCTTTAGTCCACTTGAATGATCACAGTTCACTGTTTATCAGTTCAATCACTGAAAAAAATTTGAAAAATACCAGTTCATAGAAAAATGAATTAGAGTGCGTTGTCTGGATGTTGGGTGCGTTGAAATAAACTGGTGATCACGTATTTAAGTGTGCAAGTTCAAAAATACACTCAACTTAGTTTATCTGTGGAACATTTTATACAGTCTCAAAAAGGATCAGCCTGAAGATGAATCAAACTGAGATGTCACTTGGATGGCAGGGTAACAACTTTTCTGCTGATTCGCTGATGAAGATTGTTATGTCTCTGCATTAAGTGCATTGTACAGCGATCTCAATCTCACGTGCTCTGACTCGTGCAGAAAACTCAACTACACATGAACAGTCCCGTTGAACTGTTAACTAAAGACATGTGACAAGTCTCTTAATGACAAAAATCAAGCAGGGTTTGCACTTTAAACGTACTCACAGCTTCCGTGGTCTTCACAATATGTTACTGCGTCATTCTAACAGCCAACACATACCACCAGAACAAAACCGGAAAAAATATCTTCTTCAATATGAAGCGTGGGTCACTGTTCACACTCTCACTTAGTGCTGTCGTTCTTTATTCGACTCAAGCCTTGATAATCTTCATTTGAAACAACTTTATGGAACGATCTTCTCGATCACGACACTGTGTGTGTACCACGCGCTCTTCTTCGTCTCTGGGCACTGCTTTCACAGCATACGCAAAAAGCGGACCGCTCACCAAAATAAGAGTATCCTAAAAATAAGCTACTTTCAAAATAATATACCCGTTACACTGAGAATATTTGTTTTTTTATAAAAATTACTTCATTTAAAAGAAGAGAATTCAAGCTTCATGCCTGTGTGTCTGTATGCCTGTTTGACTGAGTATTCGCTGAGTTATGGTTCATTTTTGGACACGTTTCAGAATGGTCTTCACTGACAGAGAGAAGGCAGAACTCACGTCACGTTTATTTTTCTTTATATGGCAAAAAGCACAACACTTTGTTTTATTGTGAGTATACACAAAAATAATATACACTTAACAGGATCGATTGATGTATGAAACTCCTATGGAAAATCAAAGTCAGAGTATTTTGAGTCTCTTTTACACTGATAAGAAAAAAAGACAGCTTGTATCGCTGGCGATACCGCCGACCCCAGGGGGTTAAAGAATGACACAATTCTGTTGACAGCTACTGATTTCTTTGTGTATAGCTTTGCCTTTGCAGAGTAAACTGTACCTGAGTGTAGTAAGCAAACAATGTGGAAAGGTGCCCTTTCTCATCATCTGTCCAGCTAACTGACTGCTGACCTGCCCACTTATACGGACACTTTGCGTCCACCACACTCTTGCCGCAATAATCGCATGACATAGGCATCACATGATACACCAAAGTATGGTCTTTCATGGCTGATTCTAAAGCCTGATCTGTCCACTCTTAATCCTCTGGGGTCTGAGGGGTTTTCTGGGCCCTGGAGGTGTTCTGACATGCTCTGACATTTGTGCTTTTTTCAGTTATTTATAAACATGTTAATGGCAAAGGTGTAAATTCACTCTATATAGCACAAACAGGGCTACCATAATATGTGCTCAAGATGCATGTATATGTTAGAATTTTTAAGAGAATAATGTTTATGCGTGGTTATTGAAAAAAATAAAAATGAAAGTTGCTGAAATAAAACCACAAAAACATGCTAAATATGTGTCAATAAGACTTTTGACTAATGTATGTTTTCGCTTTGAGTTCTGGCTTCAAAATGATGTGAAAATCATCCTGCCTAATCGTTCTCATAAAACAATACATTGATTTAAACGTTGTAAAAGAGGTGTTTTTGTCAGAAGAGGTTTATGTGTGGGAGTGGTAATGGCCTATCAATATTAATGAGATTCAGACCAGGGGTGTGACAGACACTCCCTCAATGGCCCATCAAGTTGAAGGAGCCTGAAAAAGTAGAGGAGATTCAAAGGTTTTGTTTTTCAATCTGTTTTATTGTAATTCCTCTATGTGGAGGAACTAAATGTTCTAAATTTGCTCTAAGCAAATCAAATGTGAGCAAAATAAAAAAAACAATCAGTCTGCTATAAACAAAGCAATGTTCAAACAACTCATGTTTTCCATGTCAGAGTGGACTGCCTGTTGCTTGCCAGGTTGTTTGCCTTGGCTCTTTTCGGGACAGGTGCTTGGACATGTTCATTGTCACATCTGTAAAAAAACAAAACAAAACAAAAAAAAACATGTGAGCATGCTGATAACACAATTAAATAAATTGTATTATCATTATCAATCACTAATGGCCACGGATAAAAAAAAAAGACAACGTTTTTGTATTATCATTATCAATCACTAATGGCCACGGATAAAAAAAAAAGACAACGTTTTTTGTAATTTCACACAAGAATAGGTAGGCTACTTTTATATTATTATAATGTAAACACAATTAGGCTACATTTCATTTGTAAAATATTACGTCTATGCATAGGCATAATTTACTGGTGGGACATGTCCCCACCACTATTTTCTAAGGTCGATATTGTCCCCACCAATTTTGAAACATCTCGCGGCACGATGTACCAATACAAATAAACAAAACATCTCCAGTTAACTAGCAGAGCATTCTTTTCGTTTGTTTTTTAAATAAGAGATGATCTAGCGCTGAAATGTGTTGTTTTGTTTTAAATCAACTGACCAAAGTGTGCGTTGCCGCTGCGATCAGTGGCGCGGATACTATGTTTGTTTCTGGCTCGCGCACAGTCTTCACTCGGACGCGCACAAGAGACTACCTATTCGTTCCGGTGAAATTAGAAAAAAAAAATTGCACACAAAGTGTCCCTGCCTGATATACAACCACTGAAAAACATAAGCGGTTTTGAGAAAAAAATAAAAACTATATGAGCGCGGATTAGAACCCAGAACCTCTGACATGCATTCTTCATAAAGACATATCTCGCGTGTCTGTGTGAGAAGTATTCGCTGAGTTACAGTTCATTTTCGGACGCGTTTCAGAATGGACTTCACTGACAGAGAGAAGGCAGAACTTGCATTTTATTTTTCTTTATTTAGCGAAAAGCACAACACTTTGTTTTTATTATGAGTACACACAAAAAATACACACTTAACAGGATCGATTGATGTATAACACAAGCATATAAAAAAATGAATATTAGTATTTTGATTTTTTTTTTGCACTGATAAGGAAAAAAAACGAGCATATCGCGCCGGCGCGATTGCCAACCTCAGGGGGTTAAAGAGTCCTGTCAGAGCACCCTAGTAATATTGATAAAAAATAATATAAAAATGAATCGAATGGGTGTCTGGGACTTGGTTTTACTTTACATGTGTGAATCCTTTACCTTTTTGAATTAAAAAACAATAATAATAATCATTTAACGCGTTAAATTAAATAATTAATTAAATGCTCATAACACTTGGTTTGTCAGAGTCTTGTGTTTGAGCGAAATGTCTGTAATAGTTATACTGATAATAAAAAAAATAAAAAAATAAAACAAACTGCACCAATGCACATGGTTCCCACTCCTCTCTTGAACTTACCAGGAGAAAAGCATCAGGCTTTAAAGATTCACCAGCCAGCACATGGGATCTATTCTGCACCCTTTACCATCCATCTCCTCAGAGACGAAAAGTTTCAAAAATGGTCATGTGAGTGTTTATATATGTTTAATCTGTGACGTGTAATAGTGTGTGTGTCAAACCATGTAGTTTATTGGCATTTTTTCTTGAGGTTTTTCAGTGAGGATGTTGAACCATTTGAAGTAGCATGTGCAGAGAACACAACTTGTGTTCAACAACTTTTTAACTTGTGACCAAGTTAAAAAAATTCCAGAGGGTGTCGAAGTTTTTAAGCATATTCCCCGCGGATCCCCGTCTTTGCCACCGTATTGGAGAAAGCCCGCAAGGTAGTGACGTACTCCTACGATTTCGACGGGGTCGTCATCCACCTACAAGATGTGAGCTGCCTGAACGCTGCGGTCCACTACCTCTTCGTGGGCAAAGTTGACCCATCGAAGGTGGTCAACCACTGGCACATACTGAAAAAGCAGCTGGTCTTGACCGCCTAAACTGCGGAGGGCGTCATGTCCTTCTGCAGGTTGATGGGCAGCGTTTTGGCCTATGTCGTCGGTGGCTGCTTTCTTAATATCAGTTGCGTGCCAGTCAACCCGAACAACACCGCCCCCATGTTCCGGAGCGATCTTGTGGCGAAGGCACACGCCATTGGCATGATCAACGCCGTCTGCAAAAACTGAAGGGCCTGCCGACGCATGACTTAGCCAGACCCAGCGTGATGAAGAACGACCTCGGCAACCTGACGAGGATGAACGTCCTGGCCGGAGACCAGAGGTTCCTGCTGGACCTCTTCATGAGCTCGGTGAAAGACGTGAACGTCGACGTGGACATGGGCATATACCTGACGCTGACCAAGTTCGGGCAGAGGGACAGAGGGTGGTTCGACCTGAGGAGGCTGGTCGACACGCAGGGAGTTGCCGACATCTCCTATCAAGTGGCTGTCAACATCCACCCCTCTAGCGACACGTCCGTCAACCTCCTGTAGTCACGCTGTGGGATGCAGGAGGTGGTGGGTCACTGGGGGACCCTGTTCCCCTCTTATACCATAACGGAGTTGGTGAACTATCAAAGTAACCTCAACCACCTGCCCATGGACGTTGACCCGACGCTCATGGGAGTCCTGCGAAGCGAAGACGTCAAGGTCAACTTTCTGCAGCTCTACATCGTGACGCCCCATTGCCACACGCCGGCCGCGGTGAAGCACCCAGTGAGCCGCGTCGTGACCATGTGCAACATGCACAACGAGCGACACCGGAAGATGATAAACGCGTAAAGGTAGTGTTTTAGCGCAGCGAGTTTGTGTTCCAAGTCACCACATAGGCTCACTATTGACCGACGCTGGTCATGTGTGTGATGCGTGTGACGTAAAACACAGAAGCGCTGCACTAAAACACTACGTGAACTCGAGGCCCAGAGAGAATGAAATGAATAGTGAAATAAAGTCATTATTTTTGTTGTTTTTTTTCACACAAAGTATTTTCGTCGCTTGATAAACTTAAGATTGAGCCACTGTAGTCACTTGGACTATATTAACGATTTCTTTAATAACTTTTCGGGGCGAGCAAGTTTCAGTCCCTTAGAAGCCTATGGAGGAGTGATCCAGCTCTCAGATTTAATAAAAAATATCTTAATTTGTGTTCCGAAGATAAACGAAGATCTTACGGGGTTGGAACAACGTGAGGGTGAGTAATTACTCACAGAATTTAAATTTTTGGGTAAACTAACCTTTTAAGTGTGCTTGCTGAAACCAGCACACTTATTGTTCTTCTTAAGTTTTCTTATTATTATTATTATTATTATTATTAGGGGTTCAAGCATGAAATGCTGAAACCCTATTGTAATTGTAAGGATGTGTAAAACGCATCGTGCAGGGCAAACCGTAAGGCCTAGAGACTTGAAACCTGGGCAGATGGTAGGCCTCAATTTGGGGACAACCTATCAGAGTATGACCCCGATTGGCCCATAGGTGGCGCTACAGCAACCAAAAGTACAATATCGCTCATAACTCAAACCATTTTCCAATTTCAATTTAGGCAGGAAAAATTTTCTGCTATGTCGAATTTTGTCCGAAACCTACTTTTGCGAACTAGTCCCTGGTTTTTGGCCCGATCGGAACCAGACCAGTGCAGAAATGTTCTCTGGAGTCTGATGATAAATAATTATCGAAAAAAAATTGAACTTTTGCATTTGGCTGGCTGTAACAGGGTCATTTAGCAAAGGGGCGTTACAAAATACACTCAAAAGCCCATAAATCCTGAATGAAAGCATATGTGTCATAACATGGTGAAGAAGCATGCAGAGTTTCATGGAGATCGGACCATAGGTGCCACTATAACTGGCAAAAAGCTCCCTTTCTTTTTAGGGGTTCAAGCATGAAATGCTGAAACCCTATTGTAATTGTAAGGATGTGTAAAACGCATCGTTCCGGCCAAACCGTAAGGCCTAGAGCAGTGGTCTCAAACTCAATTTCTGGAGGGCCACAGCTCTGCACAGTTTAGCTCCAATCAGCTCCAACTCACACCTGCAAGAAAGTTTCTAGTAATCCTGAAGACTTGATTAGCTGGATCAGATGTGTTTGATTAGGGTTGGAGCAAAACTGTGCAGAGCTGTGGCCCTCCAGGAATTGAGTTTGAGATCACTGGCCTTGACTTGAAACCTGGCCAGATGGTAGGCCTCAATTTTGGGGACAACCTATTAGTGTATGACCCCGATTGGGAATCTAAAGATGATTTGGGGGGGGGTAACTTTTGATGCATCGGTCTAATTTAATCATCTTCATTTATTAATATCTACAGATTTGTATGTATGAATTGTGCATTTCCAGTTCTCAAAACAGTTAATAACAAAACTTTATACAAAATACATCATGCTCTTCTTCACTAACCGAACAATTCATTGTCTGTGGCTGTGTTTGTGCGCGCGGGAAATATGCTGCGCATAACAATGGAAAACAAGGAGAAACGCGCAGTCACATGCTCAAACAATCAACAACGTCGCTCTAGAAGTGTAAAAACCTATTTTTTACAGTCTATGGTAAAAAGTGGAAAGCGCGAGCGCGCCGCTCTCTCCTTTCCACAAGCGCTTGCTCTCCCGTGGCGTCTGTCGTTGCTATGCAACCATGAACTGCGCTCTCCATGATGACAAGGAAGTATCAAGCAAAAGATTAATTGATTTCTAGCCCTTGCATTAGCTTTACTACTAGATATATTTATGGAGATGAAAAATAATAAGGCGCCCTGTACAGCTATGATCAGCGGTTCGGCCAAGCATTCAATGTTGTTACGCTGCAAGCTGATCAGTTGGTTCGTTGCTGCATAGAGCAAAATGGTTTTTAATGTTTCAATTTCGTAATTAAAATGACAAAATTTGGAAGCGGATAATTTCTTCACAAACAGCTCATTATAACTCAATGTTAGAATGCTGCACCTACACTCGATAGTGTGAATAAGATCAGCACAACGCAGACCAGCTGTTTCACGCACATTTTTCAAACTGAGTCGGAGCTATGGGATCGAGTGGGGCCCTTGTCCAAGTGTAATGGGGTCCATTCTCGGTCCAATGGTAGAATCACGAAAGCATGGTGATTGGATACCCACAGGGGATACAGACTTTTCCCATGATAGTCCCGAAGTCTTAGCCCGACAGGTAGTCAGACAAGCGTCGGCCAGTGCATTTCCTCAGTCCCGGAACCCTTTTGAAAAACCAGGAGGGGGATGGGCTGTTGTAATATCCTCAAAAAACCTAACCTAGCCAGAGCCATCGGACATGACATACCGGGGCGTATCCAGTTGGTGGATATTGGGGACGTGGGTTGTTGACCCAATAGGCTTTATGCCCAGCTTCACTACTTCCTGAACTTCAGCCAGCTCCTTTGTTTCCTGTCTGCCATTATTGGACAAACTGATTAATCCAGGTGTGTCTGATTATTGTTACTGAGGTCAGGCACACCTGGATTAATCAGTTTGTCCAATAATGGCAGACAGGAAACAAATGAGCTGGCTGAAGTTCAGGAAGTAGTGGAGCTGGGCATAAAGCCTATTGGGGATAGTGTATAGAGTGAAGAATCGGATGTGAAGTCACGCACATTTTTTTTTCCTTAGGGAGGAAAAAGTTAAAATCATGGAAGAAGGAGAGAAGTATGGAAGCGAGAGGAGAGGAAGGAGTAGGGAGCCGGTGGGACGGAGGAATTTGGATGAAAGGAGGGGAGTGGTGGAAGAAGAGAAGAGGGGAGAAGAAGGGAGAATTCCTATTCATTCCTTAGGGAAACAGGAACGACAGTCATCATTTTTACTCCCTAGAGAAATGCACATGAGGAAATGCCTTTAACCTGTTAAGCTTCACCAGTGCGTCGGCGCACTGAAGCGTTTTTTTTTTTATTTAGTTAAAAATTACTATCAGATTTAATGTTATACATTGACAAACTATACATCATTAAAAAGATATAAGACTCAAGTTTCAGTATTTGACCACTATTGTATTCTGAAAAACTTATAGTGACAGTTATGTCTTAATTTGTGTCAGGAGTTATGAAATGAAAAAATGAGTCGATACCTTAATATGAATTATGACCGTCAGCCGCTTTCATTCATAAAAAAACTCCCGTGCTGTCGTCATGACAGCGATACACAAAACAACGTCCCTCAGGGCTTTAGCTCAAAACTGTGCAGATTTGGAGAAATATTGATATATTTTCATAAGTTTTCATCAGATTTCTATAGACAGGAATAATATTTATTGAATTTATGCCCAAATGCGTCGATGTAATCATTATGAGCGCTGGACGCTGTGATGTATTGTGTTTTCAATCCATACCAACAGCCTGAGGGCGCTACATTCACAATAATAGTCCATTTATGTAACATGAAGAAGAACCATGATCATGTGACAATCCAGGAAGTCTCGAACACACACAAAGCTATCAGAGATCGTTGTTACATGCAGAAAAAATACTTTTTGAAGACAATAAACATGATTGAAATGATATTTGGTTTACCTGTGTTCTTCAAATAATGTCAGGTATTTCCATAATAATAGATTATATTTATAATGTATTGCTAATCGATATAGACTTTATCATTGTGCAGAATAATAAAAAATATATATTTTCTGTCTGATTTTTTAATCTGAAGCGAAATTATATCACAGAAGATTATTTAAAACACTCTACTTGCGTTATAAATTAAGTTTGAAGCACACAAATGGTTTTAATCTCATAAATTGTCGTGTATTGATGGTGTGCTAAGCTAACATGCTAGCTAGCTCTAGGTGCACCTGCCACATATTGCAGTTATCCTTTTATAATTTTTTTCTAAATATGCTTACTAAAATGTTTCATTATTCAAGCAGGGCATTTGATCCAGTTTTTAAATGTTAAGTAAGAACTTTGATAAAAGAAATTAGGGATTGAAACCCTATGAATAGCCAGTCGTTAGTAACTATAATGCAGACAAAAGAAATGCATATTTCGAGCCATAACCAGGCTGGAGAGGTGTGAATGTGTGCAGGGGGAGACTGAGACCGAATGGGGCTCGTTTGCACCACAAAACAATAGAGACAATACTGGATAGATGGTTAGAAGATGGCAATAAACATCAGAAGCATCTTTAACGTCAAATCAAAATAAAGTCAACTGACATGGTCTTGAAAAACATGTAACTAAATACAGAGTTTTGGACTTATTATCTTCAGATTTTAAACATAAAATGTTTAGACATGTGGCTTTAGCTGTAGTGCATTTCTAGATTGCTCCAGTGCTAACTTCAATTTTATTTTCATGAGGATGTTTCATAAAAATTAATTTCTAATAACTTTACAAAACTTTGAAGCTATTTATAAAAATTTTTTTTCATTATGACAATAATTAATTCTACATTTACAATAAACTGCCAGGTGTCAGCTTTCAAATGAGATCATACTTGTGCTTTTAGTGCAAAGGGTTCATGAACTGTATCTGTTTAAGTTTGGGTATGTCATTTCTGGGGATTTTTCAAAAGTGGCGTTGCAGCTTAACAGGTTAACAAACATCAGGTTAAACTATGTATACATTGACCTTTAAGTTATGCAGGCCGACTAAGAAAGTTGGATACGCAACACCTGGGTGCAGAGTCCTTTAAATCACTCTCTAAATCCCAAGAGAGTTATCATCAAAAGTCCCTGGCTGTGTGAACACAACCCAAGGACACACTTTGGAATGCACCTACAAGAAACTGGTTAACCTGTTAACCGTTGCCAGTGCGCCCGCGCACTGAAGCGTTTTTTTTTTTATTTAGTTCAAATTTACTATCAGATTTAATGTTATACCTTGACAAACTATACATCATTAAAAAGATATAATACTCAAGTTTCAGTATTTGACCACTATTGTATTCTGAGAAACTTATAGCGACAGTTATTTCTTAATTTCTGTCAGGAGTTATGAAATGAAAAAATTAGTCGATACCTTTAATATGAATTATGCGCGTCAGCCGCTTTCATTCATAAAAAAAACTCCGTGCTGTCGTCATGACAGCGATTCTCGAGGTCGGACATCCGGGACTTGTGCTCCCATAATGCACTGCGCACGCATAGCAACCACGGCGAAGGGTAAAACAAACAAGCGCCCGCCATTAAGCAACACACGAAGCGGAAGACAAACGAGCGCCTAACTCTTTTCCTTTGGTTGCAAATCATGCCGAAAAACTGTTGTGTTGTTGGTTGCACCAACAACAATCTTAACTCTCAGATTCTGTCACTTTTATTACGAAATTCAGACAATAAATAGCGTTTTGGCGCTTGTAAATGTGACGCGACCATAGACAGTATATGACAGACCATAGGACGCGACAGATCCCTAGCGGCACGTGAACCAACCGATCTTCTCTACTAGCTAACAGTAAATAAACACGAATGAACAATGTTGAAAGATACAGTACAAGTTACCGAAATGTATATTCCTCATACATAATATCGTCCAATCAGTCAAACAAAGGGGTCAATAAAACAGCTGGAGAACAATTATGTCACATTACATTTACCCTGAATTCCCTTTGATGACCATAATATTGGCTAAAGCACGTAGTTGGCTAGAAAAAAAGAGCTATAGGGAGTATTTAGCTAAATATGATACTGCCAGCTGATGGGGCTCTCTGTATCATGTTTTCAGCATTAGGCGAGTTGTTTTTTTCTTGAGAAAAATTAATGCCTATCTTGCGTAGCCTACCTAATATTTATCCAAATGAGTCAATATTAAATCAAATCCCAATAATTGAATTGAAATAATAAAAAAGCGTAACGTTAGCTTTCCAGAAATTGTACCATGTAAACATTGTAACATGATGTCACTAAACCTAATCAAATTCAGTTTAGTTACTAAAATGTTTTGACAATCAAAATACACTTAATGTGATGCAATATATTTTTTTTTTTTACAGACGCTAGGAGACTGTTACTGATAAGACATTTTGTAATAGAAGAAGATCTGTATTCATATAGCGCCTTTCACAGACATGTAGTTAGTCACAAAGCACTTTACATGAGTCTTTTATTACATTCACTTCTCACCACCGATATACATTCGCATACAAAGATATCATTCATCATTAATACAAAGTAGTCCGTTAGTATCCATAATTGACATAGTCCACAGCAAAACTTCCGTGAATAGATACCTTTTTGATTTGCCTCGGGCTTTGCCATCGGTTTGTTTTACCCTTCAAACATTGCGGCGGCTTGTTGCTACGCAGGTCACATGATTTGTGACGTAATGCCGACCAAGAGAATACACAAAACAACGTCCCTCAGGGCTTTTAGCTCAAAAATGTGCAGATTTGGAGAAATATTGATAGATTCTCATAGGTTTACATCAGATTTCTATTGACAGGAATAATATTTATTCAATTTATACCCAAATGCGTCGATGTAATCTTTATGAGCGTTTGGCACTCTCATTTACTGTGTTTTCAATTCATACCAATAGCCTGAGGGCGCTACATGCACAATAATAACCCATATATGGAACATGAAGAAGAGCCATAATCATGTGACATTCCAGGACGTCACTGATACACACAAAGCTAACAAGAGATCGCGCTGTAACATGCAGATACAGATATTTTGAAGACAATAAACATGATTGCAATGATATTTGAGTTACCTGTGTTTTTCAAGCCATGCCAGGTATTTTCATAATAATAGATTATATTTATAATGTAATGCTAATCTATAGACCATCATTGTGCAGAATATGATCAAATAGTATATTTTCTGTCTGATTTTTTTTTATCTGATGTCAAATTAGATCACAGAAGATTATTTAAAACACTTCACTTGCGTTTTAAAGTAAGTTTGGAGCACAAACATGGTTTTAATCTCATAAAGTGGGTGGTGTGGCGCAATGGATAAGACACATGCCTTTGGTGTGAGAGACCCGGGTTCGAATCCACTGTGAGACACCAATGTGTCCCTGAGCAAGACACTTAACCCCTAGTTGCTCCAGAGGTGTGCGACCTCTGACATATATAGCAATTGTAAGTCGCTTTGGATAAAAGCGTCAGCTAAATGAATAAATGTAAATGTAAATGTAAATAAATTGTCATGTATTGATGGTGTGCTAAGCTAACATGCTAGCTAGCTCTAGGTGCTTCTATCTTGACATTTTTTTAACTAAATACAGAGTTTTAGACTTATCATCTTCAGATTTTAAACATAAAATGTTTAGACATGTGGCTTTAGCTGCAGTGCATTTCTAGATTGCTACAGGGTCAACTTCAATTTTATTTTCATGAAGATGTTTCATAAAAATAAATTTCTAATAACTTTACAAAACTTTAAAGCTATTTATAACAATTTTTTTCATTATGACAATAATTAATTCTACATTTACAATAAACTGCCAGGTGTCAGCTTTCAAATGAGATCATACTTGTGCTTTTAGTACAAAGGGTTCATGAACTGTATCTGTTTCAGTTTGGGTATGTCATTTCTGGGGATTTTTCAAAAGTGGGGTTGCAGCTTAACAGGTTAAACACTCACAGAGACTATATGAATACATGGATATACAGATGGTGGACAACCAGAATGAGACTTTTACCGCCGCCGTTCCCGCGGCGGCAAAATTGGGATGTGTATTTGCTGCCTTTTACCGCTGAGTGGCGCTGTAATCACAGACTTTTAAAAGTGTCAGTTTATTCTCTTTATGACGTAATCTGCCGCGGCAGTAATCTGATCTGAGGTCACAGATAAATTCAAGATAAATATTGTGGTTAAACGAATTCAAATTCATTAAATTTAAACAAAGTAGACACACGTTAACTTTGTGTGCCCAGTTTTTCTATAATTTAGAAAGGCTATGTCAATAGGTTACTTGTCATTTACTTCGTGTTATTTTAATGTGTTTGTAGATTTATTAACTGAAACATAACAGTGAAATAAATTAAAATAATTTACCGTAAAATTAAAACATTTTCAGGACTTGCAGTTACTAACCGATGTTAGTCGGTTTAAGCATTCTTTGTTATATTCAGAATTAAATAGGCTTACATGTTGTTATGATTATCAATTGAATTCTTTAATAAATAATCAACCACAATGCCTATTACTGCCGCAGCAAAAATAAACCAGTCGAATTTCCAAGTCGTTCGCGAAATGACTAGGCTATACCGGGTGGCGCAAGTGACAGGGCAAAACAGCAGCAACTGCGGCATTTTAAAAGGTAAGTTTCCTATCTGTTTATTTAAAAAAAAAAAAAAAAACATGGCGCAAGATCTTGTAAAAAAAACAAAAACTTTTTTTTGAGACTGAATTTTTTTTGAAAAATGAGACTGATTGAATATGTAAAAATATAAACAAACAAAGCAGAGAAAATAGTAGACCTAGGCTATACAGACTATAGCTCTGTGGTCAATGCATTAACAATAGCCTCTCGGAGCTTCAAACGATCTGAGATCGAATCTCAGTGTAGCCGACAGTGTTGTTTTTCCGTTCTTGATGCTTAAATATGCATCTGTTTATTAAAGTCAATCATCTTGTTTAATTATCAATTGTACATTACAACATAAATTTGCTACATTCCAGTTGAGCCGCTGCAAAGACGACACATCTGATGAAGGAAGACTGTCAGCCGATTGCACCAGAAAATGAAGATGATGAAGCTCGTCTTGAATCTGCTAAATTATTTTTTTTGTGTGTGTGAATCATTCACGAGATTGAGATGACTGGCAGTGATACCCGGCCATAGCAACGGAAGACATTTTTCAAAACAGATCGAACAAATCAGAAAAATACTTTCAATACAGTATTGCTTTCAATTAAAAAATAAACAATGAAAATGTAAAAGAAAAAGAAAATTAATTAAGTTTGAAAACCCATCGCACATTTCAAGGTATGAATAAAGTGTCGGGACAGTTTATTTATTTAAACAGGGTTCCATCGATAGAGTTTATTCCCTTTGTGATGCAAAATAAGAAACACAGAATCTTATTCTTGCAACATTGTCAAAGAAATTGCAGCTAAATAAAAAAATTAAAACGGTACAAAACGAAAAAAGTTCAAAGCAAAATAAATTAAGAACAGGCGTTTTTCTTTGCCTCTCTCGCGCTGGATATTTTTTTAGTAAGTTTGGTCTCCCTCACTGCGCGCGGCGGGTCTTTCTCGAAAATAAGCATTTCAGCGTAAAAAAACACCATACAGCTGATAATACTGTATATGTCGCTGTGTGTCATCCACACAAATCACGAAAGAAAAAACTGTAACAAATAGCTTTTGTTCCTTCAAAGATACAACATGCCTTGCTGAATTCACCTCACAATAAAACGAGGTGGGTCACGAATTAAAGAGCTCTGTATCTGCTAAATTGAAATTGTGTGTGGAAAACCTTTAAATACAATCAATAAAACTACAATATATAATTTAATCAGATATAGGGCCTACTGTACATAGGCTATGGACTTTTGGAGATTTTGAGATTAATCCTTAAAAGAATTTTGCCTTTGCCTGCTCATCAGGCTGGCTCCGACACTCTCCATATGAAAGACGGAACATTAACACCTCTGTCTTGCACCCCCACGATAAAGCAACTATTGCCTTCTCCAAACCCCCCACAGGCTAGCTGAGTTTGCAAAACAAAACAAAGAGTTTGCCACTGGTCGTGGTGTGCCAAAACACTTAATTATAAACTTCAATATTTCATTCAAAACAATCTCAAAACGCTTTGTGACATTTTGAAAAGCCGTGGATGCATTACTGCCACTGGAACCATGAACGCAACAGAATACTGGTTCTGATTTTATTGTTTGTCGTTTAAACGTCACACACACACACACACACACACACATATATATATATATATATATATATATATATATATTTTTTTTTTTTTTTTTTTTTTTTTTTAAGAACTGCTTTTGAAATTACGATTGGAATTATTATAGGCTACAGAAGTAAAGTCATTGTATAATATTTGTTCCTTAGTGTAAAATGGAAATGCATGGTGATTTTATTTTGTAAGGCTATAAGCAAAAAACTATGTTTTAGAACTAGACAAATCTCTCTGCATCAACAATAGACTATAAAATGCATTAATAGGCTAATATAAAAATATCAGTAGTCCAAGTTAGTTCGGGATTCGAACCCGTGTCATCTAAATGATCGTAACGTAAGTTCAACCACTCGGCCACGATTCACTCATTGCGACATGGCCTAACGTTCCAGTGTGTGTTCGCTCACACGAGCGAGAAGCGCTCTTCATTCAAATGAACGCGCCGCCGCGTTTGTCGAACACTAATTCAACATGCCAGAATAAAACCTGGCTTTAGAACAATGCATAGCGCCACTCGTCGTGGTGTGCCAAAAAATTTACAATAATTTAGTTTCATTTATTTCAGTGTTAATGTTTGAGTTAAAAAAATCCTCTACAAATTAAATTAACACAAAGTCGGCTATAAGAGTCCTTTATAGGCTACGTAAAAAAGTAAAGGGTCTTACAGTCTTAACATTTAGGCTACTTTGCTTAAATTCGATACATTTATTTTCAGTAGGGCCTAATAAATTTGTAGGGATGTAATTTCAGTATGCTTTACCAACGCTATGTATTCAATTAAAGTTCCAAGAGGTCTGGTCTCTATATTTCCTTCCCAGCTGACACTAATATGCAAGTGCACAGCAAAAATCACAACTTGTGCTTGCTGGAACACAAGTTATTTAAGGTGTCTCAACTGTACACAGTCTACCCTACAGTGTGAATTCGTTACAAGGTTTCATTAAATTAAATTAATGTGCAGCAATTTGTACAAATAGAGTCTATAGGCCTACTATACTGTTGTAGCCATTAAATAATCTCATTTAGTATCATATTTGTTAAAATATTATAATGTTATTTTTTTTCCATCTATGTTGAATATGAAAAGTGAACAGCACGAGTAAGATAGGATGCATTATATCGAGAGATGATATGGAGTGGGTCAGACATGATTTTGACCACTTCATTAAGTTTTGTTTAGTAGAAAACCTTTCTTTAAAGTGAATTTCGTTTTCTATAAATTGTATCTTAATTTTAATCAATTTTTCATCAACCAATTGCCTGTATTTAATAAGTAAGAGAAGCAAATATAACAGACACTAATCATGGAGGCGCCCGCGGCGGTCACTTGCATTGCACGTCAGCTGGAGCGCATCTCACCCTCCTAACTTAACGAAACTCAGCGTATGCCTCACACAGACATGATAAATACATCAAATACACAAAGCTTGAAATGTCTTCAAACGAAATAATTCAAAACGAAAAGAAAAAGGCTACTCTCTGATTATGTCTTTATGTGCATTTCTCTCTAGGTGCGTTCACTACAAATATGGCGATCGTCAACTTCATCTTTGCAGTCGACACTGTCAGAAAACACTAGTTTATTGATAAAAATCAAGCACGCATCACCGGATTTACAAATGCACATCTTGCTTGTTGCACGCAGACATATTATGTCGAAAAAACGAAATATTATGTTGAAATAACATTATTATTAATAATACATATTTTAGAATATTTGATTAAATGCTGATTGTTGCGCTTGTTCAATTTAATAAAATTAAAACTTTAATTGTGATAATTAAAATAATTGAAAATTAAATATTTAGTGGCTAAGTTTTGCTAATTTATTATATAGGCTATTATATGCCTATTGCCTATATTGAGTAGGTCATATTAAGACAAGGCATATATTAAGTTATTTTAGAGACTTTATGAGAAAAATAAATCTAACGAAATCTAAAATCTAAATCTAATAAATCTAAAAAAAAATTCTAACGCCAATTCAACATGCCAGAATAAAACCTGATTTTTGAACAATGCGTAACGCCACTCGGCCTGGTGTGCCAAAACACTACATTTTAAACTTCAATGTTTAATTCAAAACAATCTCAAAACGCGTTGTGACATTTTTTAAAGCAGTAGCCTATATACATTAAGGGCACTGAAAACAGGATCTTAACTAAAACGCGTTCCGCGTAATCTCTCAAAAATTATGCCACACTACTCCATGTATTTTTTTTTTTTAAGGACTGCTTTTGAAATCACTATAAATTACTATGCAATTGTATCGCTCACGAGAGCTCTTCGTTTATCTAATTCCTCAATAGAATAGTAAAATATTCAGCGTCATTGCTCCTAATATCGTCTCTATTTTTAACTTTTGATTCTATTTTTTCAGTTCTAAAATTGATTCTATCTTTGGTTCTATTCTGTTGTAGCCTAATAGGCCTATTTATATAGGTCCTATATGAAAAATATGCCTATTAGGCTTAGGGTTTTATATTTAACCCACTTACATTTTAAAATACGGCAATTGCTGCTGTTTTGCACAATGTCCCTTTGCGCCACCTGGCGGTCATTTCGGGAACGACTTTGAAATGCGGCTGGTTTATTTTCGCCGCAGTGATTTCGCCGCGGCAGCTGGCGCGGCGGTAATAGGCATTCTGGTTGTCCACCATCTGTACTTGATTAGTGAATGGTTGAGGACATTTGTACACTTTCTGGTACAGAAATCGAAGTAGTGTCACATTACAAATACTTGGGCATTACCATTGATCAATCACTGTCTTTTACATTGCATGTCCAAGATTTGGTTAAAAAACTGAAATTGAAGTTAGGTTTTTTCTTTAGAATCGTCTTGTTTATCTTTTGAAGCAAAAAAAAAACAACTTGTAAATGCAACATTCTTGTCTGTCTTGGACTATGGTGATATTTTATATATGCATTCAACCTCCCAGTGTCTTCATGCTTTGGACACAGTGTTTCATGGAGCCTTAAGATTCATTACAAACTTAAAATCTTTCACTCATCACTGTTTGCTGTATTCTCGGGTCGAGTGGTTCTCCCTCTCATTCGGCGTTGGATGCACTGGCATCTTTTTATTTATAAAGCAGTATTAGGACTTCTTCCTCCTTATCTGAACATTTACATCCTCCCGAGGTCTGCAGGGACATATCAACTGCGCTCACAGGATCTGTATTTATTGACAGTCCCTAAAGCCCGTACTGACTTTGGCAAAAAGGCTTTTAACTTTGCAGCACCATCTGCATGGAATGAGCTTCAAAATGAACTACAGTTGAAGGAGTTGGTCTCACTTTATTCTTTTAAAGGCTATTTAAAGGACCTTGCAGAAAGGCAGTCTGTTTGTCACTGTTTTTAAATAGATTTAGGACCCAGGTTTTTTGTACGATGATTTTGTTGTTTGAATATAATGCGTGAAAGTGTGTCTATCTATTTGTCTGTAAGTGTTTCTGTATCTAAACCGTGCTGCTGCCACTTGCCAGGACACTCTTGTAAAAGAGATTTTTAATCTCAAGGAGTTTTTTTTATTCTGGTTAAATAAAGGTTTGAATGAATGAAAAGTGAGCTTTTAATAGGAATAAAGTAATCATTAAAAAGGATACAATTTTGAATTGAAGAGACAAGGGATTCTGACCCCAACCCTTCAACACTATAATAAACAAACAAAAACAGAAATGACAAACACATATACATATTTATCATCCGGAGAGAAACCGGTGGGTATTTATTCTGAATAACGGGACATCTATAAAGTAGATCTTGTAAAAAAAAAAAAATAAAATAAAAAAAAAAACTTTAATCACCGTACCATATCAATGCTTATGAATATTAATAAAACATTTGTCACTGAAATGACCAGAACACACAACCACACTTGCTACACTCCGTTGCTGCCCCGGAAAAACAAACTGCATCCACTGTTCCCGTAACACTGGGTTCTTTGGAAAGCTGAACACGGTAAGCTTTCCCACACATCCAAAAACACACTTTTTTTTGGAGACATTCTTGAACAAATCCTACGCAGCGCTGCCGATGTCTCGCTGTCTCGCTCTCCTCTGGTCGACATGTGCGCAGGCGAGCTTTTCCGAGAGAAATGCTCATATAAGGAGTTCCACTCTCATCTACGTCATTAGATCCACAATCGAAAAAAAAAAAACAGCTGAAACTTGTACCAACCCGGAAGTAAGATTTTCGGCACAGAAATTCTCCATTATTCGTCCAAAATATATTTTTTAAACTTTGCCCATGTTTAGCATGAGAATCCATCTCTTTAACACTGTAAACAACTCTGAATACATGAAACACCATTGTACCCCCCCTTTAAGGATGTTTTTGGCCTGCTACGTGTTATTTGCTGGATGGTAATGCGTGTTTTGACATCTGACATGGCGACACCGAAGTATGAGCAGGAACGGAAAATAGCTGCTCGCTTAAACAGCTTGCTTGATATTAATCTCGGTGGAATTGCCCCAAATTATGATTTAACCGGTTTAGTGTGTGAGTAAATGATGACAGAATTGTAGTTTTTGGTTAAACTATCCCTTGAAATTGTATTTATTTATTTATTTATTACTCCAGATTTACTCAATGTTACGCTGTGGGCCAGTAAGAGAATGAGAAATGTTATGTTATTTAATTGATATATTATTGACATTTTTTTCACTGATATTACATTTTACTAATAAAGTTATACAAATCATTCCATTGAATTGACATGGTAATTGTTGCTACGATCAAGCTCTTGTGGTACCCCCATTTTTTTCAATGTGTTTATGCTTTTAGCTTTTTGGACATGCACATCAAAATAAATAGATCTGTTGTACAAAACTAAAAGAATTTTTCCACCGATGTCTCATATATCACTAAAAAGGGGAGAATCGCAGCTTTAATGTGTTAAATGGCACATATGCAGGATAACTATGGATCAAATGTGTTGCAGTTTTAACAAATAACCTATTTTTAAATTGGAATTTCTCAAAAATATGATTTTCTGAGCCCGAATTTTAGCAAATCTTTGACATGGCCTTACTCAGTCAATATTAAAGATATCAATGTTATATTTTCACAGAATGTTCTTTACATTGTGTAGGATGATTTTATGTAGAAAACACTGAATCACAAAAAATTACTTTAGCTGGGTTTTCACAGGCAGGGTCACATATGTCCCTAACTCCGAAGTCACTGCAATTGAAGTCTCTGAAATATGGGAATGTCCCATGTGTCACAAGCCCTAAGCAGAGTTCAACAGCAAGTCTTCAACCCACCGTTGTGGTAACTGCAGATTAAAACAAAAAATAAGCTCCTACACATCATTATCAAGAGCCACAATGTGCCTCGATTCTGTTACAAAAGTGTCATTATCAAATGCTGTAATTTCAACTTATCTTAAAAAAAAAGTCTTGATCATCATGCTGACCTTTTAGAAGACCATTTCCTTCAAGGTGGTCCATTTAAAGTTACGTACAAGCATCAATTTGTTGTTCTGGAAATCAGACAAGCAATGGGAACCACACAACAAAAGACTCAACTTCTCAGAAGGAAATCTAGCCTATTCTTCAGCCTCAGACATTTCAAGTATGTCTGACAGATAACTACATTTCACTGTCTAAAAGCAGTAGATAAATGTTAAGCAAACTTACTGATCTACTTTTAAAGCTATTGGCCAAATGTAGAAATATCTCATCCTAGACATTTAAAGCTATTGGCCAAATGTAGAAATATCTCATCCTAGACATTCAAATCTACAGCCATAAAACTTAAATCAGACCTTCAGACTGGTCTGACTCGACCTGTAGCTTTTCTAACTGATACACCTTACAGTTTTTATAAAAAAAAAAGAAGAAAAAAAAAATCAATAGACTTTCATTGAGAGAGTTAACACTTCTGCAAACTAAATCTTGTGATTTTAGAACAGGTCATTTATGTAGAAGATTTTTGAATTTGGAGCTGTCTAGGACTGAGAAAAGCCAGAAAATGTATTTTTGCCTTGTGGATAAAAGACAACAACTCCCAGAATGCACTTGCTTCGCTGCCCTAGGAGGCCACACCCAAGCCAAGAGCGCAGTTGAAAACAACAAGGCTAGGCTACAACTGAGTCTCCGTGACGAGTTTGCCCGGAATTTCGAGATTGCCCAAAATGTCCGGGATTCGGCTTTTTCGTTCTACAGTCGCCATTCATCATGTTTACTGTGGCGAGCAGGACGAGGCTGAGGGCCGCGGGAGAACGGCGCGAGGCCGGTGGCGTGATTACTGATGAGCGCCTGTGAGACGCGTCGGTCTCGTATCTCTCACGGAGGAGCGGGAATTTTCTTAGCAATGTTAAAACGCACATCAACCGATCACTTGTTTAGCGTTCATGTAAACACTACATTCAGATTCACCAATCAGTTAGACTGAAACAAAAGGTGTGCATGTAAACAATGAATGGCGACTGCAGAAAGCAAAATCCGAATCCCGGACATTTTGGACGATCTCGACAGCCGGACATGTCCGGGAAAAAGAGGATGGTCACCCCTACTACTCAGCTTTCTCCTACTACTCAGCTTTGTCCACAGAACAAGAGCCT
Organism: Squalius cephalus; assembly: GCA_022829025.1. Classification (NCBI taxonomy): domain Eukaryota; kingdom Metazoa; phylum Chordata; class Actinopteri; order Cypriniformes; family Leuciscidae; genus Squalius; species Squalius cephalus. The sequence goes on from CM040794.1 coordinate 11,621,439, forward strand.
GTTAGCTTAGCTTGCATAGAAAGGCTGACACTGTAGCTGTGTCCCAAAGTGAAGGACATGTCCTTCGAAGGACCCAGCCTACCCAGCCATCGAAGGACGCTCCGAGTCTAGCCTTCGTAGGATTGTAATTGCCACCAGGTGTTCCCCATTATGCTGTCGCCTAGCAACGCTGCAATAGGAGAGCGGCCATCCTACGCGGCATCTATTGAAAATAAAAATGGAGCAAGACCACATCATTTTATTTTTTTTATTTTATGTTTTACTGGAGGAGATGGTGGGGATGTTTTATCCCAGGCGCCACCGGGTGATGTATCTCCGGCTTTGTCAAGACCGTGGCCAGGTAAAGTAAACTGGTTTGCTGCATCCCAATTCAGAAGTTGCGTCCTTAATTGCTGGAGTACACAAGTTGAGACTGTACTTGAGTCATGTTATGATAGGCTACTTATGAAAATACAAAATACACATAAAGCTGTTAAAATGTTTAGTTATAGGCTAAATTGCCTTACGAATATGCGATTTTTATGTATTTTATTCTCTTGATCACGGTGATCTTATTCAGGCATGTTTCCAGCGTACTTTGTTTTAACGCAGTCGTAGCATAAAACACAAAACAATAAATAAACAGTGAAATATACCTCTTTTTTATATATATATAAAAGGTAGGCTACTCCCGCTCGCCTTCGGATGGAGCCTTTTATATGGCACGCATCTGTATAGCAACAATTCCTTAAAATTGTGCTCGTTTCATTTTCAAAATAACCTGTGGTTGACTGAAAGCAAGTACATTCATTAAGTATTCACATACAAATGTGAAGTAATGAGGGTGTTTTTCTCTTTCACAGGACAGCAACACTACAAAACCATGGTATTTTACAATATGATAAATTGTTCTATAGTAAACTACTCAACAGTAAATTACTTTAAATATAACAACCTTCAACATATTCAGAATTAAAATGCAACATACACATAGCCCAGCAGTAATATGAATGCAACAACATATCTAAAACCCTGACAAAGAGGTCTTTTTATGCAGAATACTTAACTGTACTTTTACTCTTCATATCTTAAGTATGCAAGATAACACTTGTACATAAGTAAGGTTTTAAATATAACTACTAAACATTTCCCCAATGTGCCATTAATACTTACTAAAAGTAGTTTAAGTATCACTATATCTTTAAACAATTACTTTGTCACAACTTTAAACAATTACTTTGTCACAACTTTAAACAATCTCTCTTTGTTTGTTTCCCTAAATCAGACCAGACCCCTGTACTGCAGGATAAACCTGAATGTCCCAGTGCTGAACAGGTTTTTTAATGACCGTGACACTCGACCTGATTTTCAGCTGAGCAGGGAGGCCCTGAGAGTGCTGCTGGACCTGTTGAGAAGTGACCGGCAACACGGATGGGGTTCCACAATAGAGACCCTGGTATTTCTTTTCTGGCTGGCGTGTGGTACATCCTACAGGGTCGTCTCCAGAGCATTTGATATGCCTCGTTCCACTGTCCACCGGGTCACTGAGGAGGTGGTGGCCATCCGCCACCAGGTCATTCAGTTCCCCAACACCCCAGAAGACCTGGAGGCAGTTTGCCGTGGGTTTGCAGGGCTGGCCAGATACAGAGCTTTCTTGAAAGCTGCTGGAGCAATCGACGGCTGCCATGTCCGCATCAAGCCTCCAAGCGGCCCTGATGGTCAGTGCTACAGGAACAGAAAACTGTTCCCGTCCATCATCCTGCAGACTGTTGGTGACCATCAGGGCCGCTTCATTGACACCTACGTGGGCTGGCCAGGGTCAGTGCATGACGCACGAGTGCTCCGGTACAGCCCACTGTACAGGAGGGCACTTCATCCTCGCAGACGGAGGGTACCCGTGTCTCCAACACCCACTCCCCCTCATCACTCCCTACAAGAGGCCAGTACGAGGTGTGGGATCCCAGCACTTTAATCTTCATCATTCCAGGGCACGCTCCATTATAGACCGTGCTTTTGGGATGATGAAGACCAGGTTCAGGGCCATCTTCCTGCAAGCGCTGGAGGTGCACCACACCTTTGTACCTCATGTAAGTTAAATGAAAAATACATTTGCAAAAAACATAATTAACTTCTTTCTTGATTGCATTACATTGCATTTTTAATAACCATTCCTGTTGTTGCCTTGTTTTGAGCTGCCTGGCTGTTGTATGCACACCTCCACAGATTCTGATTGGACTGGCAGGTGAAAATCCAGACTTGTTTGAGCCGAGAGACTCAGTTTGTGTCGGTATTTGACCATGTCACATGGAGGCATAACATCACTTAGTTCCAAACTGTCATTGATCTTCTTCAGCATTTCAAACCTCTCCTTACCCTTCACAATATACATTTCCCCTGAGGTTCAGCTTGGCCTTCTTGCTGTCCTCCAGTCGAGACGTAGATGAAGACTAAGATGGTAAAAGATTACAGTTTCTGCATCAGACATTTCATCAGAGCCGGACAGTAACGGAGTACATTTACTTGAGTACAGTACTTAAGTACAATTTTGAGGGATCTGTACTTTACTCGAGTATCATTTTTGGGGAGTACTCATGACTTTACTCAAGTACATTTGAGAGGCAAATATTGTACTCTTTACTCCGCTACATTTCTATCCATAACCGTGAGTACCCGTTACTTCTTCTAAAAAAATAATAAATAAAAAAAAAGGAAAAAAGAAAAAGCGAGCGACAGTGCGCGAGAGAGACCGAGTGTGTCTGCGCGCGCGACCGGCTCTCTCTCTCTCTCTGCTCGTTCGTTCAGTTAAACATGCACCCTGACACAACACAAGCGCAGCAGTTCATCTACTTTACTCACCGATCAAATAAGACTTTGGCGGGACAAAAATTCACTTTGGCGGGCTCTAAAACAAGTTCAATGGAGGAAAATTCATGCGTGAATTTAACTGAGTAGTACATGACCATGCACTCGCACAAATGCGACCACATACAATTTGAACTCGCACATTCTCAATAAAATGGTCGCATTGCACTGCATTGCATTGGTCGCAGTCTGGAACCCTGTGATTTGATTGATGAAAAAAAGAGAAACTCAAATGTACACACAATTGTTAGCTGGATTTTCTTTTCTGATATTACACATTAATGTAAGCTGAGCATTTGCGTTGATGTTCTTGAGTATGCGGTGTGTTTAACACAGTCGGGTTCAAATGGGTGCAAAAAATCCATTAAAACTCTAGCAGAGGTTTGTCAGAGCGTTGCCAACGTGCTATTGCCTTGTGGGCAAGTGAAAATGTTAAATAAAGCAGCATAGTAAAAAGATGAAAATGACTTGATTTTACTTTCAATTTCTTTACATTCTCAAAGGTATTAACTAGGGGTGGAACGGTACATGTATTCGTATTGAACCGAATCGGTACGGGCGTCACGGTTCGGTACATGAATTTACATGGAGAATACACGGTATAAAAATAAATAAAACTCGCGTGCAAATTAATTAATGTAATGCGGAACTACTGTTAGATACGCGGGTTCTTTAGGGACACCTTATCTGTAGCCCCGCCTTAAGCTAGGTTTGTTTATACCAGAGAATGTCTACCTTCTTATACTGTCTATGGTTTATACTTTCGCCTGCCTCCGCAGCGCGAGCCTCCCTAAATGGACGAGGCATTATACTTCGCGCTCGCCGGTGTAGGCTACTATTCTTTGAAACGACAGGGTGCGACTCGGTGTAATTGTCCTCTAAACCATCAGGAATCAGCGGTGAGAAGTAAGGTAGGCTACACTCGTGAATGTTTATTTTAGTAAAACAACACTTTAGTACACCAAAACCACACAGCAAAATAATCGTGTAAAGCAGTAAACTAGATTATTCCTTGTGACATTAGAAAAAAAAAAATGGATATGAGAACGTAACCTACAACTAAATTAACGTTATCTTACATAATTTCTAAACATTTTTATTTAGTTTTGTGAACCTTTTTATAAAACATGGCCATTTATTTTTATTTAAAGGGCTGATGTCTGCTATTGTAGGCTCATTTTGTTAATGTAAGCAACTAATTTAGACGCAAGAACTGGGTGCCGGTGCTGTGAGATGTACATGCTCGGCCAGATTCGGCTCGAAGTCGTGCTTCGGATGCGGAGCCGTGCGCGCTAAAAAGCCGTGAACTGCACACCGCCAAGCGAAATGTGGCCTTGCACACCCAACGCGCATGACCGCCCACACCGCAATGACGACATTTTTGCTGCGCGCACCCTCGCGCTCGTGCGTCCGCAGTCTCCGCACATAAATAAGAGATGCTTTATTTTCAGTTTTATAGCTGATTGTCTTATTTTGTTTACATCTTACTTTACACACTTCAGGGCAGGCTGTTGCAGCTATCTCAGGGGAGAGACTGTATGACACTAGGGTGGTACAGCCTGAGACATGCACAATACAAAAAAAATTGCCTTCTGCATTTTTGTTTTGCTTTTCCCTCCATTGTACCGAACTGTGATGTATGAACCGAACAGTGACTTCAGTGTACCGTTCCACCCCTAGTATTAACATTAACATTTTTCATAACTCCATGTAGGACGTTTCTGTACATAAATGTAAGCACTATGGCAGTAGTAATGCAATATTTAGAAAATGTACTCTTGTACTCTTGGTACTCAAGTACTTTTAAAAACAAGTACTTTAGTACTTTTACTTAAGTAGACATCTGACTGTAGTACTTTTACTTGTACTTGAGTAAAATTTAGCAAGGGGTATCTGTACTTTTACTCAAGTAATGAAGCTGTGTACTCTGTCCGCCTCTGCATTTCATTTCATTTCATTTCATTTTTATTTTTGTTTCGAACATATTACAAATAGACAAAAAAAAATACAATATAACATATATAAGTTGTAAACAAAGCAACAAAACAAAACAAAACAAAGTATTTATCCACAATATTTGAATAAATAACTAATGTGTTCGAAAAGGAGCAGGAGGAAGCCAAAGCTTATTACTTCCCACCCCTAATTTCAATGCTCATAATTACTTAAACACTTATTTACACCATTTCTTTACAAACCTAAACCAAACACCCCAAAAACAATGAAAACAGAAACACAACAGCCAAACATAATAATTTACTGTGCAGCCCAGCACATTATAATCACCTGTCCCTTTACAGTCTGTATAATATCCCCGCCCAACATTACCTATCTTCATCTCTGTATCCTTTAATAAGCATGTTTCTTTACAATATTTTAAACTTATATATATTTGTACTGTTTTTTAGCTCCAGCTCCAAACCATTCCACAAACTCACACCACATACCGTTATGCACATGCTTTTCATATTTGTTCTGACTTTGAATTTTTTGAAGTTATACTCCCCTCTTAAGTTATACCCACCCTGCCTATCCATAAACAATTTTTGCATATTTCCTGGAAGTAAATTATTTCTTGCTTTGTACAAAATTTGAGCAGTCTTAAATTTAACCAAATCAATGAACTTTAATATATGTGATTTAAAAAACAATAGATTGGTATGTTCAAGGTGTCCTGTATTATTAATGATTCTTATAGCTTTTTTTTGTAATGTGCATAATGGCTGTAGGTTGGTTTTGTAGGTATTACCCCATATCTCCACACAGTAACTTAAATACGGTAAAATGAGAGTATTATAGAGTGTATGTAAAGATTTATGATCTAAAATATGCCTTGATTTCACAAGTATTGATATAGATTTAGCTAATTTTGCTTTGACATAATTTATCTGAGGTTTCCAACAGATTTAATGGTCAATAATCACACCAAGAAATTTATTTACATAAACTCTTTCAATACAAACGTTATCTATCTCCAATTTTATATCATGATTTTTTTTGTGTTTCCCAAATAACGTTATCTTTGTTTTACTTAAATTTAATGACAATTTATTCACATCAAACCACTGTTTAAATTTTTTCATTTCTGATGTGATTATCTCCAAAAGCTGTTGTAAATTGTTACCAGAACAGAAAATACTGGTATCATCTGCAAATAAAATAAAATTCAGCATATTAGAAACTCTGCATACATCATTTATATATAAAATAAAAAGCTTTGGACCAAGAACTGACCCCTGTGGCACTCCACAAGTTATATTCATACAACTTGATTTATGTTCACCAATTTCCACAAATTGTTGCCTGTTTCGTAAATAGCTACTCACCCAGTTTAATCCTACTCCTCTAATGCCATACTTTTCCAGTTTATTGATCATAATATCATGATTGATCGTATCAAATGCTTTCTTTAAATCTATAAAAATTCCTACTGCATATTTTTTGTTATCTATACTATTTGTAATTTCCTCAATTAATTCCATTAACGCTAAGGATGTTGATCTATTTGTTCTGAATCCATATTGACTGTCAGCTAAGAGTTTATATTTTTCAATAAAATTATCCATTCTTTCTGCAAAAAGCTTTTCAAGGATTTTAGAAAACTGGGAGAGTAATGAAACCGGCCTGTAATTTGTATAGTAATGGCTGTCTCCACTCTTATATAATGGTATTACCCTTGCTATTTTCATTTTATTTGGAAATTTACCGGATTGAAAAGACAAGTTACATATGTTTGTTAATGGTTCTACTATCTCCGTAATGACTTTTTTTACCAATACCATATCAATACCATTCCAATCCACAGAGGCTTTACTTTTACATTTTTTTTACAATCTGTAGAACCTCTTTTTCTTTAACTGCTTTAAGGAAAATAGAATTAAGGTTTCTGTCCAAAAGATCTGCAACAACTTCATTTTTTACTTCACAGTCCTGAATTTTGTCAGCTAAATCTGGTCCTACATTTATAAAGAATTTATTGAAACCATGAACCACATCTTCCATATTGTTTACTATCTTGTCCTTCTCAATATAATACTGTTTAACACCTTCCACAAACCTTTCATATTGCTTTTATTCTTATCTAAAATTTTATTATAATACTCTTTCTTACATATCCTCATAATACTGGTTAATTTATTCTTATATTTTTTATATTTGTTTTCTGCTTCAACAGTTCGACATTTTATAAATTTCCTGTATAATGTGTTTTTCTTTTTGTAGGCATTTTTCAGACCCTTAGTGATCCAAGGACTATTTGTTTGTTTATGTCTATAACTGTATTGTTTTACCGGACACTTTTTATCATACAATGATGTAAAAACATTTAGAAATGCATCATACACTTTATTGATGTCTTTATCTTCTTTAAACACATCTTTCCAATTTTGTTTTAACAAATCATTTTTAAATGCATTGATGTTTTCTTCAGTTCTTTCCCTCTTGTATTTATACTGATTTTGATACTTAGGTTTCCAGTAAGTACAGTGATAGACAATAAAGACAGGTAAATGGTCACTGATGTCATTAAACAATAGCCCACTTTCCAAGTTATCTCCCATAATGTTTGTGAAAACATTATCTATTTAATTTGCGCAATATGAGGTAATTCTGCTAGGTCTAGTAATTTTTGGATATAGACCCATACTGTACATGGTATTAATGAAATCTTCTGTCATCTGATGTTTTTTTGGATTTAATAAATCAATGTTATAATCCCCACATATAAACAGACTCTTTTGCAATGATTTGGAAAACATATTTTCTATCCAATCTTTGAATAACTCAATGCTTGATCCGGGAGCTCTGTATAAACAACTCACAATTATATTTTTGACCTTTTCCACACATATTTCTACTGTAATACATTCTAATAAGTTATCAACAGCTGCTGTCATGCTCTTTACCACATTATACTTCAATCTTTTGTCCACATATATTGCCACACCTCCTCCACTCTTTTTTACTCTGTTATTGTAGTTCAGTTCATATCCATCCATCTCAAAATCCACACCCTTATCAATACTAATCCATGTCTCCGATATTGCTATAATATTAAATGGGTTCTTAAATTGTCTCAAATACTCCTTAATATTTAGGAAATTGGCATAAAGGCTTCTGCTGTTGAAGTGAATAATTGATATGTTATCATCTGATTGGAAAGTAACATTAAATTCATCCTCTGTATAATAACTGCAGTTGTTGTTGATATTGTGAAACAAGTTATTTTCTGGGTCAATGTCATTATCTATATCTTGTATTCCATGCTCTGTGTATGCAAACATTTCTAATCTCGATATGGATATATTTTTGTTGACAGGGATTGTCATGTTTATTGTCTTAAGTTTACCTTGTTTTCTTTTTGTGTCATTGGTACTTATCCAACTCCTCCAAGCTCCTGACTACTAGTATTTTGGCTTGTTCTGGAGATCCGTTGAGCTTGATGAATATTTTACAGTTCCTGGTCCATGTAGATTGTATTTTCTTCTGTTTTCTAAGGAAACGGGCCTTTTTGGCGATGTCGGCATTTTTCTTTGTCAGATGCTCGTTTACATACACATCTGTACCCTTCAGCAGCCTTCCCTGCTTCAGCAGATCCGTCTTTTGCTTCCTGGAGGAAAACCGAATGATTATGACCGGTTTATCCGTCTTGTTTTTTCGTGGGAGAGGGTGACAAGCCTCGATGTTATCCTTGACCAACTCAATCCCCTTTGAGTGGAAGAACGCCATCACCTGTTGCTCCACTGAAGCAACCTCCGGTTCGCTCAACTCCTCTCCTTGTGACTTTGCCGCCGCTCGGGCATACGAAATGGGTTTCGTCTCCAAACCGGTGACTATGATTTCATTCATTCTGGTATATTGCTCCAGATCAGCCACCCGGTTCTCCAATAACGAAATCCGCTTATCCTTCTCGGTGTTTTGTATCCTCAAGGACTTGACTTCTTCCACCAGATCCATAATGGTTTTCTGTTGTTGTCTAACAACAGAAAGTTCCTCCGCCAACATGTCAAGCGATCTTTTAATATCGTCAACCTCATCATGTACGGGATTCTTCTTTGGTGCCATCGCATTTCAAAATTTTTATTTTTACCACGAGTTACCCGCAAAGATCACCTCGTGGGGGTGCGGATGTGACTTCAGCTTGATCCATTTGTTTCACAGACATGAAGATCACATTGGTGCTGAAAGGTCTTTTGCTGTAGCACATCAAAAGAAAATCAGTTTAAAGACCGGCCCATCTTTTAAGATTAAAATATAAATCTGCGTGGTTGCGCTGTCTCTCTCTCCGCAGGGCCTGGGCTGTCTGTATCCAGAAGGCCAGAGCATCTCCCTGATCTCCTCCTTGTGGTTAAAATGGCATCTCCCTAAAATTGTCAAGATGACAGGAACCAATGTAGCAACCACACAAATACATAAATAGTGTACGAACAACTCAAAAAAACAAAAAACACGTTGTACATGTCTGAAGTGCACATCACACCTGGCAGAAGTCTGTCCAACCGCTGCAGTCTATGCCTACCCTGGGAGACGTCCGTATGCTCTTGTAACCTATATCACAAGTTAAAACTAAGTATAGACCAGTCACAGAAGATTAAGTACGGCTCTCTGGAGAAAAAAATGCTAATTATATAAAGCGACAACAAAAAGGGGAATAACCACTCAAAACATCAATGTAAGTATTAACTATAAGAAAAGTATTTATATTTTCCGTATCTTTTTAGATTTTCTTTTCTTAGTAACTCTTGAAGTGAAATATTAGAATGGGAGGAAAAAAAACACAATATAAACAACAGTATAATTCAATTGAAATGTCAAAATAAAAATAAAATAAAAATGTCTCGATTCAGAAAATCAGTGTTTCAGTTCAAAAAACAGTATCTCAGTTCAGATAATCAGTATCTCAGTTCAGATTCAAAGAGAAAAAAAAAAAAAATGGCTCAGTCCAAAAAAAAAATCAGTTTCTCAATCCAGCGAGTCCGAAAGACGAGAGAGGAAAAAAAATAATAAAAATGCTCAGTCCAGTAGAATAAAGGTGATTAAAGAAGAATGGTTCGTCCTACCAATATGTATTCCTCACGCTTGAAACTATGTCACCAGGTACGATTCAGTTGGGAATGGCTCGCCAGTCCTCGCAATTCACACACAGCAAAAGGCAAGGACAATTCCTCGATGTCAATCTCTACTGCTGAAGCTCAGGATCGGCAGCAGATGAAACACTCACATATGCTCAACAAAAAAAAAGAAGAGAACAAACAAACAAAAAACAAAAAACCCGGCCAAGGAGAATATAATCCAAAAAAGAAAAGAAAAAAAAAAAGTTGGCGATTATCCTAAACACCCATCGATTTGGCCTTGTTACTTCAGTAAATCGCCACTGCTTAAGTCTTCCTTCCGATCAGGAACATTACAGAACTTCTGTTCAATATAATCAAGGTTTGTTTTTATCTCTTAACAGCTTTAATATAGCTAATGCTCTCGCATGGCTTCTCTAACATGGCTTTTCTCACATTGCGTCTCACATCTCTCTTTCCGACGAGCTTCTAGGGGCGGGGCTCAACTTTCACTTATCCAATTAGCGATCTCTTTAGATTACTCTGATTAGTTTTAATTTAAGAGTTATTTTAAAATACAATATTTGTACTGATATATCTTTTTGTACTATATTGAATAATATAGATGATTCTTTTTTCTACATATAAAATTATTTGTTGTTGGCTTTTTTTTCAAGATTCTGTTTTAACCCTTTGTGACCTGGGTTACACCCTCCCCTCCTGAATATATGCAGGTCCCTCTGCATCTACGGGGCTGACTGGTCACCACAGGATTAGGACTCGAGGCTCTGGTTGAGGATTCAGAGTCATCCAAGGAGGTAGATAAAGCAGTGCTAAGGCCTGTCAACAAGGATTGGATGACTAGGCTGAGCGGATGCCCCAACTGTGAGTATTGGAGTCGTCTTGGGGGTTCTCTTGACCTTAGAGAACGTCTAGGAACAAAACTCTCTTCCACTTGATCCTCCTGTTCCATCAGATCCTGGTGAGAATTCACCTCTGTGTTTATCTCATCTTGAGTCATCATTCCTTCATTATTAGTGCTGGACAATTTACCCTGGGTTTGCTCAGAAAACTCACTTGACAGTCCTTGGGGTTCTTCTCTCTGCCTCTGTTCAACAGTTTCTGTTACTTTTCCAGATTCATCCTCAGACACAGATTTTTCTGCCAGATCCAGTACAGGTAAGGAGTTTTCTTCTGGTGAGTTTCCAGGTAAGTATCCCACAGGTTCGCTAGAAGGTTCTTTTGGAGGCACTTGGTCAGGTAAGTTGGTCACAGTTCTTTCAACACTCGTTGATGGTCTGGAAAGAATTTTGGTATCAATCTCAAATCCTCTTCCAGTCATATAAGAAAGCTCAGGATCATCATCATAATCTGAATATTCTTCGACTGATTCTGATTCTTCCGCTTTTCCAGCATCCAGGCAGGCTCGTGTTCTGGGTCTACGGTTCAGACTCTGTTTTGGCAACTCTTCTGTGTCATCCGCTTGGAGGAACCCGCATGGTAGTAACAAGTCACGATGCAGAGTGCGGATAGGACCATTCTTTCCCTCTGTCTGGACTGTATAGACTGGAAGATCACCCGCTTTCCGAATGACTACATATACATCCGGCTCCCATTTGTCTGCTAGCTTGTTCTTCCCTCTCAGTTTAACATTCCGCACCAGGACTCTATCTCCTTCTTCAAGGGGAGAAACCACTACACGTTTGTCAAACCTGCACTTGTTGCGATCAGCTACCTTTGCTGCGTTCTTGATGGCAATTTCGTAGCTTTCCTTTAAACATTCTTTCAGTTCACTCACATATTGAGAATGGGACTTGGTAGGTTCATTCACTGGCAGACCAAAGGCTAAGTCAACCGGCAGCCTGGGCTTTCTCCCAAACATAAGTTCATAGGGTGTGTATCCTGTCACATCATTTCTAGTGCAATTGTAAGCATGCACCAAAGGCTTCACAAACTCCTTCCAGCAAGATTTCTTCTGGTTTTCGAGTGTACCCAACATCTGGAGAAGGGTTCTGTTGAATCTCTCCACCGGATTCCCTCTCGGGTGGTATGGAGTAGTTCTCACCTTGCGTATTCCTACAATGTGACACAGCTCTTTGATCAGACGTGACTCGAAATCTGGCCCTTGATCGCTGTGCAATTTCTCGGGAAATCCATAATGTACTAGAAAGTTTTCCCATAGGCATTTAGCCACAGTCTGCGCCTTCTGGTTTCGGGTAGGTATAGCCACTGCATATTTGGTAAAGTGGTCTGTAATGACTAATATGTCTTTGATGTTGCTCTTATCTGGTTCTATGGACAAGAAGTCCATACAGACCAACTCCAACGGCCTGGTAGTCTTGATATTCACCAGGGCAGCAGCTTTCTCTGGAAGCTTTTTCCTACGTATACATCTCTCACATGCCTTAATCTTCTCTTCCACAGTTAAGGACATTTTTGGCCAAAAGAATCTGGCCCTGACTAGATCAAGAGTCCTTTCCATGCCCATGTGCCCCATGTCATCATGAAGACTCCTCAACACTGTTTCCCGCAGGACAGCAGGTAAGGCTAGTTGATAAAGGGTGGTTCCTTGATCTTGCCTCTTTCTGTAGAGCACTCCATCTCTCAATTCCAGACGATTCCACTCTCGTATCCACAAGGCAATAGCGAGGGACTGGCTCTTTGGAATAGAAGGCTTCTCATTCAACTCCAAACATTCAATGATGATTTTAAGGTCTGGATCCATCCTCTGCTGCTTCACAAACTCTTCATTGGACCGGTGAGGAATAACAGGGAGACCATGCTCATTTTCCTGTTCAAACTCATCAGGTAGCACATTTACATGAAGGGCCAAAGACTCGACAAGGGCAAAGGAAGGGTTCAACAATCCACCACCATTAAGAAGCTTGCTGATCTGATGTCTTTCACAGATGGCTTTTATGGCTTCTGGCAGGATAACAGATTCTTCAGCTGTTGCTTGATTTAGATGATGAAGGGTAAACTGTTTTATCCTCTCCCTCTCTTTCTGGGACACTAGATCGTCCAAAGGCTCTCCATGTGGGCGTCGAGAAAGCCCATCGGCATCCTGATTCTGGCTTCCAGCCCTGTACTGTAACTTGAAATTGTAGGTGGACAGGTTTGACAACCAACGATAACTAGTGGCATCCAGCTTTGCAGACGTCAGAATGTAGGTTAAGGGGTTGCTATCTGTTATTACTACAAAATCCGTTCCATACAGATAATCACTAAATTTAGATGTACCTGCCCATTTGAGAGCTAGGAATTCTAGCTTGTGAGCTGGGTACTTGGTTTCACTTTTTGTCAATCCTCGACTTGCAAATGCAATCACCCGCATCTGTCCTTCTTGCTTCTGGTACAAGGCTGCTCCGAGCCCGGTGGTACTGGCATCGGTATGCAAAACGTAAGGAAGTGTTGGATTTGCAAATCCTAGGACAGGAGCAGAAGTGAGTCTTTCAATGATCAGATCAAAGGCTTGTTGACACGAGTGATTCCATCTATCCCCAAACTGCTCTTTGGGATCAAGGTACTTTTTACTCTTGTCTTGACTGTGACCTTTCCGAAGTGGTGGATACCCTGTTGTGAGATCATTAAGTGGTTTGATGATCTTAGAGTAATCCTGGACAAATCTCCTATAGTATCCAGAAAACCCCAGGAAGGATCTTAATTCCTTGAGGTTCCTAGGCCTTGGCCAGGTTTTAAGGGCCTCGGTTTTCACCGGATCTGTCTCCACTCCATTCTCAGATACAATATGACCCAGGTATCGAACAGAGGTCTGGAAAAATTTGCACTTTGCAGGTGATAATTTTAATCCATACTCCTTGAGTCGTTTCAAGACTTGCAACAGCCGTGACTCGTGCTCTTCGAGACTTTCAGAGAAAACTATCAGATCATCGATGAAGACTAAAACTTCTTTCCTGTTCAAATCCCCCATGCATCGCTCCATCAGCCTTTGAAACGTACTTGGGGCATTGGTGATCCCCTGGGGCATCCTATTGAACTCCCAGAACCCCAGGGGACAAACAAAGGCAGTCTTACACTTGTCAGCTTCTTCCATCTCGATCTGATAATACCCTGATTTTAAGTCAAGGACAGAGAACCACCTCGAACCAGTCAACACTGAAAAGACTTCCTCTAAATTCGGCAAGGCGTACGCATCCTTGATGGTTTGCGAGTTGAGCTTTCTGAAATCAATATACAGACGTACAGAGTTATCTTTCTTCCTCACAACCACTATAGGGGAGGCAAAGGGAGATTCTGACTCTTGAATGATTCCAGCAGCTAATAATTCTTGCAGATGCTTTCTCACAGCATCAATGTCTTGCGGGAAGATAGGTCGAGCCCTGTGTTTGAATGGTGTCTCATCGCTAAGCTTTATATGGTGGGTGACTTTGTCAGTGTGTCCATAATCTAAGTCGTGCAAAGCAAAGACTTCGGGCATGGAATTCAACTGATCTGTTATCCGTTTTTTCCATTCAGGTGACAAGGGGGAATCTCCAAAGTCGAAACTGAGATCGGAACAAACAGGACCTCTTGCATTCATAGCACTGGAATTAATTTGTTCATTCTTCATAACGCTCTGGACTGCATGCATCTCAGCAATTATAGTTCTGGGCTGGATGGTGATATCAGTCTGGGTTTCATTCCTTAGCACAACTGGCAACTGATAATGCCTCTTGGAAGGTAAAGTATGCAAACAGCTAGCAACCAGCAAACCACCAGGCAAGGAGGGTGAGGTTGGTGACTCTAAAGCTACCCATTTCTCTACATTAGGGCTGTTCCCCAAAACATGTCCATCCAGGACCACTGTACTCCCAGCGGGTACTACCTCTGGAACGCTCCCCTTGAATTTCACCCAGCCCACCATATCAGCACATGTTTGTCGGTGTCTTGCTTCAAGAACTTTTAGCACTGCACGATAACCATGAGAGGTGGATTGAGGGTGTTCTGCAGGCTTCGGGACATAGTAACTGTAAAGGGCATCTAACGAGTTAGTGCCAATCAGAACTTGAGGCGTGTTCATCAGATCTGGAACCACTAAAGCTAGGGTAGGTACCTCTGCTTCCATTCCAAGAAACTCTCTGGGAAACTTTAAGACCAGTTCCACATATCCGAGATAAGGCACTGCTTGTCCATTCGCCCCTTCCACTTCCAACAAGTTGTTCAGTGACTTCAGAGGATGGTCTGACAAGTGCTGTTCATAGAATGACAAGGGAATTGTGGTGACCTGGGATCCTGTGTCTAAAAGGCAGGAAACTTTTTTTCCAGCAACAGCAATTTGAGCAGTACACTTTATTCCTACCAACCCTCTTGGTAAGTTGCATAAAGGTGGGTTGCTGCGAGGATGTTGTTTGAACAAGTGTCTAGACTTTCTTGGGCAATTTTTTCCTTGTCCGGTCTCTGTATGCCCCTCTACAGAGACCATTCTCAGTTTAAAGGTTTCATAGCTGCAGCATGGTGTGAATCCCACTGGGCCTGACGCTCTCTTAACTTCTGTCGTTTTTCTGCAACTTTGGAGGGATCAGGAGCATTATCACAACTGTTGGCAAGATGACCGTCTTCCCCACATCTGAAACAATACCCCGGACGGGGTCTGCTGCCAGGTATTTGACCATTTCCAGACCACTCTGTTGCACTTGATTCAGGTAGCTTGTGTTTGTGACAGTCTCTGGACTGAGGGAACTTCTCAAAATGGTTTCTGTGCATCTCAGAAGCAGAAATTTGGACTTTCAAGTCAGCAACTTGTCTCTTTAAGTCAGCAATTTCAGTCAATTCCACATCTTTCTTTTTTGCAGTAGCTGCCGTTTTCATAGCCGAGACCTGGGCCTGCAACTCCGTGACAGCTTTTTTCAGCGCACTCACTTCATCTGGTTTCGCTTGAACGTTTTTTTCCTTCTGGCCAGAATGCTTTTGCAGGGAACTAACTTGAGCTTGAAGTTCACAGACTTGCTTTAAAAGAGTTGCTTCAGCATGGTCAACTTCAAGTGCATCGCATGGGTGTGCAGATATCTGGTGAGTTGACATTCTCAATTTTGAAGGAGCAGGACAGTGCTTGTTTAATCCTAAATGCTTCCGCATTCGTTCCTCTTTGGAGGCATTTTTGTCTTCTTCTGTGCGAATGAGCACAACTAATTCTGCAAATGAAGGTGGGTTGGATTTCCTCTTTTCCAGCTGGAGGTCAGTGATGAGGCCATTGTCCCAACAGCCGCGACAAAATTGCTTCAGAAGACAACAGTCTCTTTCACTTTCAGCTATGCCTCCTCGTCGAATTGTTGTACTCATGAGAACTTGTAATCTATGCAAATAAGTTGAAGGCTTCTCACCATGATTTTGAAGAGTGCTCATAAACTTGGCTAGCAACTCATCTCCGTCTTCAACAGAGCCATATACAGACTCCAGCAGTTGCAGATATACAGTAGGTAGGCTTTTGGGAGAGACATGTTTGACAATATCCGCAGCTGGGGGAAGCAGACTGTCAAGAATTTTCCTTGTTCGATGCAAATCAGAGATTGAAGGATCGGTCATAAGAAGGTCGACACTTGCACGCCAAGTATCGAAGTCTGGCTCATTTCCAGGGCGAGGAATTTTACCAGAAAAGGCCCGAAGGCGAATTAAGGCTTGTTGCGACGACGCAGCTTCATTTGTCTTCACAATGTGCTCTACCACCACTCGTTGTACCGTAGGTGTGTCTAGGATGCTTGCTGAGATGGGTGGGGACACCATTGTAACAGGTATGGCTCCATTGACTTCCGACTGCAAAGGTGTAGCAGTAGTTGTGTTCTCCAAAACCGGGCTTTTTAACTCTGGGTTCTCATCACTCAACAGAGGGGGATTGCTGGTCCCTGGACTCAGAAGACTGTCACCAAGATTGCAGGTACTCACTCCCTGTGACACTGCTGGTTCTTTCCCAGAAACACTAACCTGGTGAATCTTTGCCAATTCCTCCTGGAGCACATCTTGAAATGACTTCCCGCTTGCACTGGCAATTGTTTGCAGTTTTTCGAGGTACCCCTTAGTAACTTCACTGGTGTCAGCCTGAGGGCACATAATATCTAAGGGGTGTATTTGAAAAGTAACATTCAGGTCAGTAGGGCACACAAATGTCAAGGGTAGTAAAGGTCCTAAATTTTTCATGGCAGCACTATGGGCAAATTCCACTATGGCACTACGGTGGAATTTTGAGGTAGGGTCATCTATCAGCAAGTTACGTTTTATAGAACCATATCGAAGCAAATATGCTTCAACATGCTGGTCTGCTTCAGTTAAAGCAAGGCCGCTAACGAGGACAGCATTTGTAACGTTCACATTTTCTTGTTTCACTATATTCATTTTGACTGTTTCACTCTGGTTAAAGTATAAATTCCCCTTTTTAGTCTTGCACTTAGTATTTTTGTTCTGTTTAAAAAAATATATATATATTATTGATTTATTTTTTCCTCCTGGCTCCTTACAATTTTTGTAACCTATATCACAAGTTAAAACTAAGTATAGACCAGTCACAGAAGATTAAGTACGGCTCTCTGGAGAAAAAAATGCTAATTATATAAAGCGACAACAAAAAGGGGAATAACCACTCAAAACATCAATGTAAGTATTAACTATAAGAAAAGTATTTATATTTTCCGTATATTTTTAGATTTTCTTTTCTTAGTAACTCTTGAAGTGAAATATTAGAATGGGAGGGAAAAAAAACACAATATAAACAACAGTATAATTCAATTGAAATGTCAAAATAAAAATAAAATAAAAATGTCTCAATTCAGAAAATCAGTGTTTCAGTTCAAAAAACAGTATCTCAGTTCAGATAATCAGTATCTCAGTTCAGATTCAAAGAGGAAAAAAAAAAATGGCTCAGTCCAAAAAAAAAATCTGTTTCTCAATCCAGCGAGTCCGAAAGACGAGAGAGGAAAAAAAATAATAAAAATGCTCAGTCCAGTAGAATAAAGGTGATTAAAGAAGAATGGTTCGTCCTACCAATATGTATTCCTCACGCTTGAAACTATGTCACCAGGTACGATTCAGTTGGGAATGGCTCGCCAGTCCTCGCAATTCACACACAGCAAAAGGCAAGGACAATTCCTCGATGTCAATCTCTACTGCTGAAGCTCAGGATCGGCAGCAGATGAAACACTCACATATGCTCAACAAAAAAAAAGAAGAGAACAAACAAACAAAAAACCCGGCCAAGGAGAATATAATCCAAAAAAAAAAAAAAAAAAAAAAAAGTTGGCGATTATCCTAAACACCCATCGATTTGGCCTTGTTACTTCAGTAAATCGCCACTGCTTAAGTCTTCCTTCCGATCAGGAACATTACAGAACTTCTGTTCAATATAATCAAGGTTTGTTTTTTATCTCTTAACAGCTTTAATATAGCTAATGCTCTCGCATGGCTTCTCTAACATGGCTTTTCTCACATTGCGTCTCACATCTCTCTTTCCGACGAGCTTCTAGGGGCGGGGCTCAACTTTCACTTATCCAATTAGCGATCTCTTTAGATTACTCTGATTAGTTTTAACTTAATAGTTATTTTAAAATACAATATTTGTACTGATATATCTTTTTGTACTATATTGAATAATATAGATGATTCTTTTTAATACATATAAAATTATTTGTTGTTGGCTTTTTTTTCAAGATTCTGTTTTAACCCTTTGTGACCTGGGTTACACTCGTCTTCACTTTCGTCCTCAAGCTGCTCATCTTCATCCTCACTTGTGCCAGACACAGATAAAACTTACACAAACAATATAACAGAAGAAGAGGCTGATGATATACAGATGGAATTGTATCATTTTTGATGACTCGCCTGGTCCACTGTTGACATGGTGGAGCAGGACGGGTCACTGCTCTCTACTCAGACCAGTAGCGTGTTCACTACACGGACACATACATGCTTTGTCCAAAATCATACCTGCTTTCCCTGGGCGAATGGTTTTACTGGATCATAGGAATTAGTTTACCCTTTTAGCATCTCAAAACGCCCTTTCCCACAGACCTGTACAAAGTAGATCTCATCATAATGAGCCAGTGAGTTTAAAAATAAATTAAATAAGTCGTTCCTGCTTTCCCTGGGCAACTGGCTTTTCTGCCTTCAGGATCTGGCAGCATACCTTAATAAAAGACACACACTGATGGTCCGTCACCATCGAGCACAGTGTGGAGCACAGGTGGTCGATGTTACACAGTGACGTCAGGATCAGAACTTTCGACTGGATGGTGCAGTCTGCATCAAAGTAGATCTCATCATAATGAGCCAGTGAGTTTAAAAATAAATAAAATAAGAGATAGTAGATTTGCCTTGCACAACATTAGGAGGATCAGGGGCCGGTTTCACAAAGCTATTTTAGACCGGTCTATAGTGTTAGACAAGTCTAAAATTTGTTCATAGACTAGTCTAATGCAAGTTAGACTGTTTCACAAAAATAAAGACTGACTTAATTTAGACCAAAAAAATTAGACACCTTACCCCCAGGCTAACTTAGGTCTAAGACTCTATGTTACCTTGGCAACCAGCAGTAACAATCAGTTACATTACAAACTGCCAAAAGAAAAGGGAAAATGGCTCATAATTTAAACATTTCTTCTTGTTACTACATTCCCAAGTAAAATGTCCGTGTAACTGTATGGCCGTTGTATAGTCAACGCGAGCAACGATCGACGCGCTCCCTTTCATAGTCAAACAGTAGACGCAAGCGTCACGGGCGATGCGTGAAATGCAATACACCGCTCACGCAACAGGGGGTAGCAGCTAGTAGAGTCAGAGAATGTCTAATAGGAAAGTCATAGTGGAGTCATAGCTCTGAATGCCCGTCTATTTCGCTTCAAACGCGCGTCCTATTCGCCTTGGACGCGCGAATGGATTCAAAATGTTCAAGCGTCGAACTAGACGCGAATTTGACGCTCTATTCGCTTTTGGTGTGAATGCTGCATAATAACAGGCTGCGATGTCAAGATTGCAATGCTGAAATGTGTGTGTGTGTGTATGTGTGTGTCAGAGAGAGAGAGGCATGGGCGCGATCGAACAGTGGAAACATAAAAACATACTCCGTCTCCGTCATTTATACTCCTCCAACAAACACATATTTTCCCTGAGCGGTTGAATGCGCTTACTCGATCCGCCATGTTTTTTTGTTTTGAAAAGTGTCTTATTTTACCCATAATGCATTGCAGTGTAGTCCTACTTAAGATAGTCAGAGTCTTAAGTGCTTTGTGCAACGGTCTGATTTAGATGTCTATCTGAAGTCTGACTATCTACTATATCTAAGCCATAGTCAAAGTCTATCTTTGTGAAACTGGCCCCAGGCCCTTCCTATCAGAACATGTTACACAACTCCTTGTCCAAGCGCTAGTTTTATCCAGACTGGACTATTGCTATGCTCTCCTGGCCGGTCTTCCTTTTACTTTAACTCTTTACTTCAGACTTACGTGCCACCCAGGAACTTGCGCTCTGCAAGTGAACGGCGTCTTGTGGTGCCATCTCAAAGAGGCACAAAATCTCTTTCTCGGACCTTCACCTGGACTGTTCCCTGCTGGTGGAATGATCTGCCTAACTCAACCAGAGCTGATGAGTCCTTAGTCCTTAACTTTCAAGAAACAGCTGAAGACGCTTCTTTTTCGACAGCACTTGATCCAGTAATACTAACACTCTCTACTATTCTACGATGAGACAGTAGAACGATGAGACAGTAGAACGATGAGGCAGTGGTGAGAGGACGCTGGCGTCGTATGTTCGCCGCTTCTCAGCCTGCTAAAACTGCTATGATTATTTTGTGTATCTGTTTTACTGATAACAGATATTGAGATATTGAGCCCTCTGTCCAGCTTTGTTTGGATATTAAAACATCTAGGCTCGGACACTTCCTACCTGGAGCTGCCCTTACTGCTGGAGTGGTGAGCGATCTGGAGATGTTCATCGCCTTGGGATATAGCTGGGGATCTTGTCAGTCGGACTGGCTTCAGTAAATTGAACATATTGATGGTGTAAACCCTCGGACAGTCACAATATAGTAGCTGGCTGAAGCTTTCTCGTCCATCGAGCTGCATTCTGTGGCTAGGCTAACCGGCTGATACCACCAGATACTGTCCTGAAACCAAATCTTCTACAGTCCGCATGGGCTCCCCTAACCTCCAACGTATGCCACACTTGTCCCCTGGGCTACTACGGGCACTGCCACTTGTCCTGGTGTGCATAGTCATCAGTCATTCACGTCTGCCGGATTCATTGACAGCTGCTAACTGTAGCATCACAGCGACTCTTCCATCCACCATGCTCCGTTACCTGCCGAACCAACTCTTGGAACTTAACACTCGCCTCGCCCCATCAAACATCTTTGCTCTCAAGCAATTGGGCATTCTTCGCCGACCCCGCTACGTTCATAGGGGGTCGCGGCGGTGTTTTGTTTACTCCGAGAGCAGGACCGAGAGCTCTATTCCAAGCCTGCGGACAGCTGCCAGCGGCGCACACCAACGACATCATCGGATGCGTCATCAGAGCGCTCATGGCTCAGATCTAAAAACCCCAGGCCCCCTGCTGGAGGAACCACGCACTGCGTGCCTGGGGAAACGCGGAGTGGACCATACTGTGCTGCGCTCTCTGGTAAAGTGGACTCCATCTTCAATGATTACAATTGAACTGTTAAACTGTCAATCACTTACAAATAAGGCATCCTTTATCCACAACTATATATTTGATCAGAAGCTTGACTTTATGTGCCTCACTGAGACCTGGCACAAATCAGAAATAATTTAAAGACTCACCTATTTTGTATTGCATTTTCTTAATATAATTTTGTTTCTTGCTGTTTTGACTGCTTTTATGTTTAGTGTTTTTACCTCTGCACCTGTAGCACTTTGAGATGTGTTCTTCACGTGTAAAGTGCAATACAAATAAAATGTATTATTATTATTATTATTATTATTATTCTATTCTCTATTCTATTCTGCTAAAAAAAAAACTAAAAAAACACCTGCGTTAGATGAAACTGAGAAGGGTCATGGCACACATATTGTGTCTTACTGTTAGTCTAACTGCTTCTATTGTTCTCATTTGTAAGTCGCTTTGGATAAAAGCGCCTGCTAAATGAATAAATGTAAATGTAATAAGTAGTACCTGCTTTCCGTCTAAAATGCCTGTACAAAAACTTTTGCATTTTTACAGGCGTCTTCACAAGCTTCAGATCATACACATATTATATATGTGCTTTTCTCTGGGCTGTGGCTCTGACCTGAATATCACGACTGCACTGAGAAGCCAGCAAATACAAAAACCTCATCCACCAAACACATGGGGGTTTTCGTACTTGCCTTAAACGCCTGGTTCGACAAGCTTCAGCCACTGGATCACGGGCTTCACGTCGCCGTGTCCGTCAGTAACGTTAACCTGCACCAGCTGCTTCTGTGTCATCTATGTTATTCCTGTAGACTCCCTCTAATTGTCAGCAGTAAAAAAACAAAACAATGAAAACTATAAAACTCAGTTTGTATTATTTTTGTTGTGATGTAGTGAAGCGTCGCTGCACTGCAGGGAGCGTGCTACGGAAACCCTGAAGGAAGATTTGGCGAATGCAAAATGTATGTATTGTACGCTACACTGAAGAGGGGGAGAAAATATTTTTTGAAAATATGAATCGATTTAACCTACCAACTCGATTTTTAAATCAAATCAATTTTTTTCCCAGCCCTAGTTTGTATATAAAGTAAAATGTATATATAGAATGTGTATAGGTCAAAAGTCTTGTTTGTTGGTACATTATACAGCATGTCTGTCCTCTGGAGACTCACAGGGCTTCTGTATCCACAAGCCCAGCGCAGAAGTGAAGGGGCAGCGCAGTCTCTTCCTTTCTGCCTCTGTAAGTTGTCTGACTGACAGTTTTCCTCTGTATCTGTGGAAGCCTGGGCTGTTTGCATCCAGGAGCCCGGTGAAGGGGTGAAGCTCTCTGAGGCGCTTTCGTTACCTCTGACAGTCACACCTCAGGGCTTTGTGCTTCTTTGAAGGCCCTGGGGGAGCCTCAAAGACATCTTCAGCATCTTGAAACGTTCTTTCCCTTGGAAATGTAGAATGAATAAACATATTCAATGTTGCCACATATTTCTGAAACTGTGAGCAGTGGAGAGACTGACCGAATCCCGAACTTGCATTGGATCTAGTTCCAGATGGCTTTACGGAGCATGGAAGTGCCCACACCCTGGTGTGTGGCTATTGTGTTGAGTTCATATTGAGGTTTTTCGTGCACATTCGTATAGAGGTTTTTGCCCTAGACAGAAAGAAAATAAAAATATAGCTGCAAGCAGCAATACAGGGGCTAAGCCCTTTAAGGCACAGAACGCAGACCAAGTATGGTGCACAGCCAGCACATCATGTACAGTACCACAGCAAGTACTGTAAGCACAGCAGCGCAGCAAACATTTAAACACCAAGAGCAGTGTGGAGCTGGAAGAGCAAAACATCAGAAATTAAATGTACATGTAAATGTACATCAACCACAGCAAGTACTGTAAGCATAAGCAGTGCAGCAATTATTTAAGCACCAACAGCAGTGCGGAGCCGGAAGAACAAAGAACAGCAGAAATGTAATATACATGTAAAAACAGCTGGTTCAGAAGTATAGGTGAAAATGATCTCAAAATGAACGGAAGTTGAGATGAGAATTAACACAGAATGAACAAGTCATACTTATTTCTAATCCAAGAGGAAGAAGGATTAGTACAATGCTTTAACAATACAGGAATTGACAACATTATGCACAATTTTAATAGTCGTCAAACATGGGATTTGAACCCACAACTGGAACGGTTCAGGATTAGTAACACATGGTTTAGCAGCAGAGGAGAGGCTTCAGTGTAAAAATAATCACACAAAAGCAAGTTAACCAGATTAGCATGTTAAGCTATCTTAATGCTAATGTAACTTATGCTAGGGTGACCATACGTCCTGTTTAACCAGGACATGTCTGGCCAGGATTTCGAGATCGCCCAAAATGCCCGGGATTCGGCTTTTGTTTTCTACAGTCACCATTCATTATGTTTACATTATTACATTATTTGACACTGACACCTACGTGCCAGCTTTGCAGGTCATGCATTCTGCTTCACACGGATCCCGATCGAGAATTTTCTTAGCAATGCTAAAACGCACATCAACCGATCACGTTGTTTAACGTTCATGTAAACACTACATTCAGATTCACCAATCGGAATTAATTCAGTCCTACTGAATCAAAAGGTGTGCATGTAAACAAAATGAATGGCGACGAGAAAGCAAAAGCCGTGTCCCGGATATTTTTGGCAATCTCGAAATCCGGGCCGGACATGTCCTGGAATATGGTCACCCTAACTTATGGCTTCTTCTTCCTGATCCCTAGCTGGCGCTTGGTCTGGATTGGCTCCTAAGTCCGTACGCTGCTGTGGGTGCCAATGGTTGTCGAATCTCATTTACGAGGCGTTTCCATGCGGGACGATCCAAGGCGGTCGTTCTGGCGTCGTGGATATTTAGTCTACGATTCCTGATGTCCTCCTCAACCTGTTTGAGCCACGTTTTCTTTGGTGCCGTTCGCTGGATTCTCCACTGGGAGGGTCGGTTATGCCAGAGGAGTTGGTGTGGTAGTCGGCTCCCACTCATTCTGCAGACATGACCAAACCATCGCAGTCGTCGTTTTTGGATTTGTTCCTCAGAGGTTGTTGTTGGCATCTGCGCCGGATGTCCTCATTTCGAAGGCAATCTCGAAGTGATCCTTGCAAGATCTGGCGCAGGCATCGCATTTGGAAAACTTCGAGTTTGTTGAGGTCCGCCTTCAGCACCGTCCACGTTTCGGATCCGTAGAGTAGAATTGGCAGGATCAGCGTCCGGAACAGGCAAACCTTGGTCGGGATAGAAACATTGGTTCGCTTCCACAGACACCACTTTAGCGAGGCGAATGCTGCGGTTGCTTGGCCAATTCGACTGTGGGTCTCCGCCGTAGACGCAACTCTCCTCTCTTATAAACTTATGGCTTATGACGTGGTACATTCAATCCTGGCAAAATTGATATCTACGGATTCGTCATAACGATAGACACCAATTTTATGATTTTTTGACAAACTTCACAAGTTATAGCCTCTTTATAGCAAAAGATATATTGCCTATTGCCCAGCCGCCGCGGCAAAACTTACCGCGGTCGCATTTCAAAGTCATTTGCGAAATGACCGCCAGGTGGCGCAAAGGGATATTGTGCAAAACAGCAGCAATTGCTGTATTTTTTCAATTGCCTTAAGTGGAGTTAATGTCAATTTACAGTAAGGATGAAAATACTACAACTATAGTAAACAGAAAAGAACATTTTTATAAGGCCAGAAAAATAGAATAACAAGTTAAAAATAGAGACGATAACAATATAACCTGTATTTCATATTGTAGGCCTAGACGTCGGTGGGCGACAAGCCTATTCCCCGGGGAGCAGTGCGATAAAACACACACAAAAAAAAAAAAAAACACAAAAACAAATGTAATACCAAAAATAACAAACAAAAGTAAATGATGTGTAATGAAGCTGATTATTTGTACTATTCTACTGAGGAATGAGATGAATAAAGAGCGTTTCCCGCTCGTGTGAGCGAACGCACATTGTAACGTTTGGTCATTTCGCATTGAGTAAAGTCATGGCAGAGTGGTAGAACTTACGTTTATTTAGATGACACGGGTTCAAATCCCGAACCACCTTGAACTACTGTAATTTTTATATTAGCCTATTAATGCACTTTATAGCCTTTTATTGATGCAGAGAGATTTGTCTAGTTCTAAAACTCTGTTACACCATAGTTTTTTTGCTTATATTTATAAAATAAAATTACCATGCATTTCCATTTTACATTAAGGAACAAATATTACGCAATAACTTTACATCTGTAGCCTATAATAATTCCAATCATAAATTCAAAAGCAGTTCTGTAAAAAAAAAAAAAAAAATTAAATATAGGCTATATACAGTACAACAGAGTTTCTTGGTCTTCTCTTGCTGTACGAAGGAAAATGCATTGGTACTTATTGATATACAAAGCAATTTTTTTTTTGTGGTATGCTTAACCCTCTACTGCACGGTGTTGCCATATGGCAACATACCCTTTCTTTGGACATTTCTTGAAATTTGAAAATAAACATGAGCTCTGTTTAGTCTTAAATTCATGGTAGAACCAGGGGGCTGTTCCATAAACCAAGATTAGAGTATAAGCCAGGCTTATTTCGGTTAGTCAGGCTTATTTTTGGTAGATTCGGTTTCATAAATCAAATTTAGTTCAAACTCCGTTACCCTGGCAACTTATGCTGGGAAAATAGCCTGGTCCAGGGCATGCTAACTGTCAGGCTAAGTCTGAGTTCAGGCTTAACAAGCAAACCTTCACCTGCTGGTAATTTTTTTTTTTTTTTTTTTTTTTTTTTTTTTTTTTTATCAGAACAAGGTACATTGAAAGTATTCAGTGACAAACACTATTAAAGGCTTTGCTTTTTCAAAATTTTCACCTACAGATTCCCATCCCAACACAACACCCCAGATGCTAGAAAAATAAAATAAAATAAATAAATAAATAAATAAATAAATAAAAATGACTAAAATAAAGGAAGGAAGAAGGGGAGGGGGGTCCTCAAATTACTTTAAAGTCCGCGTGAACCGGAAGTTGCAAACGACTTTTCTCCAGTGTTGTGACGTATTTCCCAGTGAAACGGAATATTGAACAGAGGGCAGGGTTTTACTCTAGCGCTCCTCCTCTCCATCTCTGCTCATAACAGACTAACGGTTTGAGGGGAGTGGTTAAGCGTTTCACAACCCAAGTCCTCAAACCTACGTCATCAGGGAAGGTCCTCCAAAGCAGAGGGGAGGGGCATTTTCAGATTTTGATTAACCCTCTGAGGTCTGAGCTGTTTTCTGGGCCCTGGAGGTGTTCTGACATGCTCTGACATTTCTGGTTATTTCTGTTACTTGTGACATTTTCATGGCTAAAGTCTAATTACACTGTATTCAGCACAAACTCTGCTACAATAATATATCAACAGCATGTATGTAAAAGTTTGTAGTTTTGAGATAATGACATTTATGCGTGGTTTGTGAAAATACAAAAAAAAAATTCTCACTGAAATAAGGCCATGAAACCCATACTGATTATTTCTTCACAAGACTTTTGAAAATTGTATGACGTAGCCTAGAATATTTGCTCTAAATCTATGTGAAAATCACCCTGACTGCTCATTCAGAGAAGACAATATATATTGATTTAAAATTTCTAAGACGTGTTTTGTGTTAGAAAGCTTTATTCGAAGGGGCGGATCACCTTATTAATATGTAAGCTTTTCTCACCTGAGAAAGACAAAGACACTCCCTAACGGCCCTATTAGGAGCTATCAGGCCCCTATCATTCTGAGCAACCTTGCACAATACTGTAAATGAGGAGATTTAAAAAAGAATGGCTTTTAGATTGTTTGAATTATTTACACAACATAATCCAAATAGACACAACAAATGGAAAAAAAGCACTTATTGAAAGACAGAGATCTTTGTGCCATTCCTAAAAACATTGTACATACCTTTCATTTCAAATGTGTTTGATTTTCACTTTACCATGTTCATGTTCCAGAGACTCATGTGAATGTTGAAGTCGGCAGGACTCAGTGGCATCTGGGCCCTGAAAAAAAAGTGAACATACTGATATCAAGAGAAAGGCCTGCACGATTTTGCAAATAAATATTAGATTTTTCTTGTTAAAATTGCTTTTTAAAATTCACAAAACACACACACACACACAAATGTTTCTAACAATATATAATACATTGAACACCAGGTTTGTTGTGCCTTGTAAGCATAAGCTATGCGCAGTGCTGGGTAAAATAATAATAACAATTGATAGCAGTATAAATCTTCCAAAATATTTCAGTAACAACCAAGCTAGAGAAAAATATATTGATTATCATGTTACTTCAAATGTTTCCATTCGTTATGATGATATGAAATGAGATAATAGTAAAAACATGAAGCCGTTTGGTGTGTTTTGCTTTTCAAATTTTCAAATGATACATTCAAACGCGATCGCGCTGCAAAATCTGATACATTCAAACGCGATCGCGCTCAAATATAAAACATTATGGTTACCATACATATCTACGTTTGACCAGATATCCACAAACACAGTAGGCACGGGTAAAACACGGGTCTAAACACGGGTCTAAATATTATAATACTACTTTTACCATGCTGTGTTTTATTATAGAACATAAAAACATCCTCGTGTTGAACACGTATACAAGCACTGAAAGGTTGCCTATCATTCTAGTTCACATTTCACATTTCATGTTTCTGTCTATATATACATGTACATATATGAAATTAGGCTTAGTTCATGTTTTTACTCCAAACTCATTTCATAACATACATTTTAATCTGGCACGACCAGTTTAACATGTCTTACCTTAAAAATCTTCTCATCTTCAAATCGCGTTTGAAGTAAATCCGAGGCAAATTCAAGGTAAACAGCACAGCACAGCTTACAGTCGTCCAAACGCGATGAAAAGGAGTAAGTTACGAAGTCTCTGCTTCTTTGTTTTGAGGTGATGAGGGCGTTTACAGGTCTGCGTTTCTCCGCATGGATCATTTGCATGTCAATCGCTCGTGCGCGCGTAGGCGTGTTCAAATTAAATTTAATGAGGACGCGTTTGAGAAACTGTACATGCCGCTGCTTTCGTATGGATTACTTAAAAATAGAATATTTGTTTTTTATATAATTTACATACTTTAAAAATAGAGATTCCAAGCATTGTATAGACATGCGTTTCAAGTCTGTGTGACAAACATTCGCTGAGTTACAGGTCATTTTCTGTCGCGTTTCAGAATGAGTTTCACATTGAGAGAGATGGCAGAACGCGCATCATGTTTATTTTCTTTGTTTTACGAAAAACACAACATTTTGTTTTTATTATGAGTGTACACAAATAAAAGAAGACATTTAACAGTTTTGAATGATGTACAATACAAGTATGTAAAATCAAAATCAACAGAGTATTTTGCACTGATATAAAAAAAAACGAGCAGATCACGCCGGCGTGATTGCCGACCTCAGGGGGTTAAAGATTACGAAGCCAAAAAAATTTTTGTGTGGATTGACTTGCATGGATGAATTGTTCACCACAAAACGATCAATTTAGGCAAACAAAGTAAATATGGTCAATTTTGATTTCATGGGGACTTTAAAGAGTGAGGAGTATATTCTTCTCAAAATAGTTTATTAAAGGGTCCCATGTTTTGTAAAATGTTCTGGTTGATCCCCTGAGAAAATATTTATTTTTTTCAGTTTTTAGAAACATCATTAGATCACCAAGCCATGATGACATATTAGGTGGATTGTGTGATTTCCACTCTAGGAGAATTCTTCTTCTAGCTATTAATGTGGCAAAAGCCAGGGCATTCTCTTTATTTTTATCTATTTGGAAGTCATCACCTCTGACTCCAAACAGAGCCATTATTGGGTTAGGGTGAATTTTTAATTTAAAAGCTGAGTTTAAAACCTCAAAGACTGAAAACCAAAATTGTCTCAGTTTAGGACATGACCAAAACATATGGGTTAGATCTCCCTTTGATGCCTTGCAGAGGTCACACATTTCATCTATATTTGGGTACAGTTTAGCCAATTTTGTTTTACTGTAATGAATATGGTAGAGAACTTTCATCTGAATCAGATTGAGTCTTGCACAAGATGAAGTCCCATTTACTCGATCAACAGCTCTATCCCAGGTGTCTTCAGATATGTCGATTCCTAACTCTCCTATCCATTCTGTTTTGATCTTTTCTATTGATACATTTTGGAACGACATGATCAGGTTGTATATTTTTTTAATAAATCCCTTAAGGTGTGAAAGGACCCTCAGAACTAAATCTAAACGTGACTCAGAGGGCAATTGTGGAAACACAGAGCAATGGGCTTGGATAAAGTGACGAACCTTGTTGAAGATTTTATTATTTAGAAAATAAGTGATTTAACTGTATTTTTGTACACTATTATCTCCTTTCTGTGTGTCTTTTGACTTTGAATTGACTTTGGAAGCCTGAGAGTTGTGCTGTTGCAGCAGAGAATTCTATTTCAGTAATGTCACATGGTACAAAACTATTTCTCAAAATACCTATAGAATGTATTACCATCATGTATTACCATCTTTGGAGGAAGGAGAAGGTATATACGTTAGAACTGAGCATGGCTTGGGAGCGTCTTTCTGCAGAAGGGCGTTCAGACTTTGCTTGTGAAATAAAGTCTAAATCTTTCTGGCATCTGAGATCTTTGAGAAGTCATTTCCTTGAAAACTACGACTACAACATTTTT
Source organism: Squalius cephalus (assembly GCA_022829025.1). Taxonomy (NCBI): domain Eukaryota; kingdom Metazoa; phylum Chordata; class Actinopteri; order Cypriniformes; family Leuciscidae; genus Squalius; species Squalius cephalus. The sequence continues at coordinate 11,651,656 of CM040794.1, forward strand.
GGCGACCCCGGCAGGACGAATTAGGGGCTGGTGACGAACCGCATCGGGCTGTGTTGGGACGAGCGGCACAAACTCTATTCTTGGCCAAGGTAAGCAGTTTTTGCTTAAGTTTGTGTGGTTCGCCCAGACATTTGTCCGTTACGGTGAGGCACTTTAAAAAGCTTCTTTAAATTTAACGAACTAAAAAAGAACATTTTTGAATGAAAAACTCAGATTCCAGAAATTATGCATGAAGTGTGAATTCTAATAAGAAGGCCTTGAGGATATCGAAAGATATGGTAAAAGCGCAGGGGAGCTCCAAAAGTCTTTACTAGTACTTAAATAATTCTGTATGGATTATTTGAAGTACTAGTACTGCTTATTTAGCGCTAAGAGTTTTGACGTACGTACGTAAGGATCTGTGTTTTTGCTTATCAAGAGGGCCTTGAGGATGATAAAGCAAAAAGCATGCACACAAAGGATATATAAGGAAATAAGTTAAGTTATGTGTACTTGTCAAGTGGGCCTTGATGGATGACAAGCGTACTGATATAAGGATATCAGTTATTGATGTTTTATACCTGTAAGTGGGCATTGATTGATACAGGTGTAGTTTAGCTTATATAGATGGTTGATCTGCAGACATTTGTAAGAGGGCCTTGAAGGATACAAATGAGCATGATTGCATATTAAGTCAATTTCCGGGTACCTTATTACTCTAATAAGAGTTTGCTCAGGGGAATTAAGATCATATATGACTCTTTTCTGTTGAAGGAGTGAAGAGGTATATGAATAAGGTAGTGTAATTAGAGGTTTTAAAAGTGTATTGTTTTTCACTGTTTTAAGTAAGGCTGACAGGGAGTGGAGTAAATATTTGTGTGTGAGTGGGCTCTGGATGCTTGTGGTTAAAAATAAGCTCTGTCTCTTGTGGATTTTGACCCCTTGCTGACCTCACAGACTGTGGTCTGGTGGCGGGGGTTGTCCACTCGAGGAGAGATAAAGGCATGAGAGTATGAGTTCCGGGGATACACAGCAATAAGCCCCGGGAACACGAATGAATGAATAAAAATTGTCCCCATCCAATAAAGGACTTTTGTGAATGAATGAATGTTGAATGACTGTGAATGTGAGAGAAATTAAGTTAGAAAATTAGCTTTGCAAAAATAGATTAATATAATAAAGTATATAAGATATACAAGTCAGTGGTGCTAAATAGTTAGTTATTCAGTTTATGCAAAGAGTAATAGATGATAATAGATAAATACTATAATCTAAATAGAAAAGTGGCTGTTATCAATGATTGGTGATATTTGAATAAGAATGAAATAAATAGAGAAAAATTTGTATATGAGTAAACATTCAAATACAAGTTAAAGAAAAGGATAGAGGAAAATTAAATTAAACAGTATATTGAGTTCCCGTTGAGAGGGGAAAAAAGAAGATTTGGAACTTGGAATTTGCTTCTTAAAATAAATTGACTAGAGGAGAATTATGGCCTCTCCAGTGGAAATGCTGGGGTTAAAATACCCTTTGTGTAAGGAATTAATTGATAAAATGTCAATTAAATGGCAAAAGAGAACTCAAGATATGATGACAAAATGGCCAAAAGAAGGAACATTTGATGTAACATTATGCGAAGAAATGGAGACTTTGATAAAAAATCATAAGATAAAGAATAAAAGCCTAAAAAGAAAAAATAGAGAAGCTAAACGAGAAAAAGAACAGGCCGTGCTGGCATTGTTCAAACAAGAGGGAGAAGATTTATTGAAAAGCATAAAGCAAGCAAGGAAAATAATAAAAGAGACCGACAAAGAAACAAAGAAAAAAGAGGAAACCTTTGCCAAACCATCTTCAAAAGTAATACCAGAAGGTCAATTTCCAATACTTAAGGGGATAGTAGAAGTATTAGGAGAAATGAAAATGGAGGGAAAAGTGGAATTAGAAAAAGAAAAACAAACAAAACAAGATGTAAGACAAAAAATTACTCAAAATAAAACATCTAAGCAAAGCTTGCCCTTAGATTGCTATAAACAGGCACGGACAGCATTAGAAAAAATAAAAACACAATATGAGGGAAAGCAAATAGAAAAGGAAGAGGAGGAGATTGATGCGGTGGCACAAATAATTGAGGATGAAATAGATAAAAGAATTAAAGAAACAGAACAATTAATAGACGATACAGATAAATTAGTCAAAAGCAGAAGTAGACTATTGGACAGTTTAAATGTAGGAAGTGAACAGGAGTTATCATTTGATGAGGAAAGGTGGACACAGGGAAGAGAAAAAGGAAGACTTAGACCAATGGCAAAACAACTCCCAATTCTAATTAAGGGTACAGAGGGTCAATATGTGCCCTGGGCCTCACAGGACCTTGAGGGGTTGGTCGCTCGCCTCCCAAACATTCATGAGGGGGCTGGAAAGTGGATCAGAGTTTTTGAAGAAGAAACAATGGGCAAATTGTTATCTGTGGGGGACATTAAAGCACTTCTGGCAAAAATAATAGGAGGATCAAAAATGGAAGAAATCCTCCAAGCGTCTGATTTAGACAGAGCTGTTGACTCTTATTACATGGATGGGAATGTTTTTGATGCATTCCGTCCAGCAGTATGGCAAGCGCTGCGTGATGAGTATCCAACCAGAATAGACCCTAAATCATTAAAGGGGGAACAACTGGGAGATACAGAAAACCCAATTGAATATATACAGAGACAATTAAAAAGATGGAAGCAAGAGACTGAAGGGAATCCAGAAGGAGACCCATTAATGGCTACACTTTTCAGGAATGCTGTGGTAGATGCTATGCCGCAAACAGTAAAGAGCAAGCTGGAGGATGTGGTCGGTCTAAACTCCAAAACACACAAGGAGTTTTGTGATCATGTGACTCATGCTGTAGAACAATACAGAAAAAATGAACAAAAACTAAAGATTCAAGAAAAAGAGCTACAAAGAAAACTGACTCAGTTACAGCTTGAGCAGCTGACAAGCAATAATAAGAAAAAGATTCAAGCTACTGTAAAAAGAGAAGAGTCAGATCAAATGACAGTAATGGCTCCTATGGCTCCACAGACAGCTATGCAGCTACCCCCGCCTGTAGCAATACCTCCAAATGTACAACAGATCCCTGCACCCACTGTCAATGTCTATGCTCCACAGCAGCAGCCAATGGGATGGAAAAGATATCCACCACAAGGGGGACAAAGAGGAAAAGGCAAGCCTGATAATATCCAAGTATGCTGGGGATGTGGAAATCCAGGACATAATAGAGACAATTGTCTCATCAATCCATGGCCACAGTCACCGAGGAATGGGAGGGGGGGAGATGGCGGCGCCCTTTTCGGGGTCCGAGTCAAGGCCCAGTAAACCCTTGGGGAGGTCCAAATCAGGGATATTAGGGGTGCCCAGAGAATCCTATAGGGGATAATCAGCTGCCAATTTTGTCAACTAATGCTGATCAAGAACCAATGTTAAAAATTAAAATAGAAGGTAAAACTACACCCATGTTAGTTGATACAGGAGCAGTTTATACATGTGTAAATTCAAATTATGCCTCACATCTCCCCTTGTCTGGAAAATTTGCAAAGACAGTAGGATTCTCGGGACAAATGCAGCTAATTCCTATGACTGCTCCAGTTTGCCTACAAACTAAAAATAAAAGTGTGACACTACCTGTCCTCGTATCAAATCAGACTCCTGTTAATTTGTTAGGAAGAGATGCATTATGTAAATTAGGGCTACAAATTTGGTGTTCTCCAGGAGTGTATATAGACCTGCAGGGAATAAAAACTCAAATGATGATCTCTGAACCAAAAGCAAATGTATACTGGATAGGACAAATAGAAGATGAGGTGAGACAAATAACTAATACATGGGGAAAGTTCATTGAAGCACAGATTTTTGAAGCACAGTTTCCAAAATCGGAATTTCATTGCACTATGATATATGACCCCAAAAGAGATGAAAAGATAGAAAAAGCATGGCAAGAGAAAACTGAAAACCAAAAAATTTAACTAAACGTAAAAGACATTATAATTGGTAAACAGGGAGCAGCAATGAGTATAACAGAAAATGAATTTATAAAAAATTGGTTTAATGTACCAGATTCTGTACCACATGTGTCCTTGTATGCAGGAAAAAAATGGGAGACAAAAGATTTAGGACCAATGATGAAAAAAGCAGAACAATGCCAGTGGGAGCCAACAATAAATCCGTCAATTTTTCATTCTATTGACAAGAATTTCATTAAAATTTTGTATACAACTAAATTGATGGGGTCTCCTCAGGAGATTGTCATTAATCAAGAAATACAAAAACAAATGATAACAACCAACAAATCGATAGAGACTATTGATGAGGAACTATTTAAGGAAGTTGAGCAACAAGTACCAACTGAGTTATGGTCTCAACATGACACCGATGTGGGATTGGTAAAGTCAGCTAGCCCAATAACAATACAACTCAAGCCAGGTGTACACCTGCCGCGTAAATCACAGTACCCTTTGAGGCCTGAAGCAGAAGCAGGCATTAAAGATACAATTGAAGGTTTGGTAAAAGCAGGAGTACTAGTAGAAACAAATAGTTACTGTAACACTCCAATTTTGCCTGTAATTAAAGCAAACAAATCAAAATGGCGTCTTGTACATGATTTGCGAGCAATCAATGAAATAACAGAAGATTGGCCAGCTGATGTTCCAAACCCACATACGCTGTTAACAAATGTACCTCCTGATGCAAAATATTTCACAGTAATTGATTTATGTAATGCCTTCTTTAGTATACCCTTGGATGAAAAAAGTAGACATTTATTTGCATTTTTATATGCCGATAAAAAATATACTTACACGAGAATGCCTCAGGGATATAAACACTCTCCACATATTTTTAATCAAGTTCTTAAAGCTGATTTGGAAGACCTTGTGATAGACAGCACTTTGCTGCAATATGTAGATGATTTAATGATTTGTTCAACAACACGAGAACAGTGTCATAAAGATTCTATAAAGGTACTTACAAAATTAGCTCAAGGAGGTCACAAAGCATCTAAAACTAAGATACAATATTGTCAGCCACAGGTTGAATATTTGGGTAGGTTAATTTCATATGGAACAAAAGCGATAGCTCCAAATCATTTGGAAGGCATAAGTAAAGCACCATTGCCACAAACAGTAAAACAAATGATGACTTTTCTAGGAATGACTGGCTTCAGTGTAGATTGGATAGAAGATTATGCAATAAAAACAGCTCCATTGAGAGAAATCATGAAACAAGGAGGACTACAAAATTTAAATAATTCATTGAAATGGAATACAGATGCTATGATAGCATTTGAATCTATAAAAAAGGAATTGCAAAGGGCACCTGTAATTGCTAATCCCGATTATTCTAGAAATTTTCATTTATATGTATCAAACAGGACTGATGGCTATGCCTCAGCTGTTCTGATGCAAGAGACTTGCAGTGGCAGGAAAAAACAGCCCATAGCTTATTATAGCACCAAGCTGGACAATGTAGCTCAAGGCTACCCACCATGCTACCAACAAGGCCTTGCAGCAGTTTACTATGCATATGAAAAAGCATCTACAATAACTATGGGGTACCCAGTAACTATTTATGCGCACCATAAGATTGTAGAATTAATCGAACAAGGAAAATTTGTGTTAACTCAAGCTCGTATTCTAGCATATTCATCACTGCTTACGTATCCAGACATTACCATTAAACGATGTGATACAGTGAATCCAGCAGAGTTAATTCCTTTAGACTATGAAGGAGAGCAACATGATTGTGTGGCCAATTCATTGGCATTCACCAGATTAAGACCAGATCTTGAATCTACACCAATAACTGAAGTAGAAGTAATTTACTTTGTAGATGGTTCTAGTTTTAAAGATTATCAGGGAAATCATACAGGATATTCAGTGGTAAGAAAAGACAAAGATGAATTTGTACCAGTAATATCCCAACATTGTGTACAGCCTTGTTCTGCTCAGTTAGCAGAATTAAAAGCTCTCACAACTGCGTGTCAATTAGCAAAAGGACTAACAGCAAATATTTTTACAGATTCTGCATATGCTCATGGTGTATGCCATTTGTTTGGTGCAGTATGGAAACAGAGAGGTTTCAAAAAGAGTGATGGATCTCCAATCCAACATGCAGAACAAATAGGTCAACTAATTTCTGCTATGATGCTACCAAAACGATTGGCAATTATCAAATGGCAGGCTCATAAAAAAGGAAATGACTTTGTCATTAAAGGTAACAACATAGCAGATTTAGAAGCTAAAAAAGCATCAGGATGTCAAGTAGCAATATTAAATCCAGTAGTTCTTATAGAACCACAACCTCAACTGGAAGATATTGTTCGAATTCAACAAGAAGCAGGCCCTTATGAACATTCAATGTGGCATCAGAGAGGGGCCAAAAAAGATGCTCAAGATATTTGGCGTTCACATGAAGGACAAATTGTGGCACCAACTGCATTTTTAAATATTCTCATGGCTGATGCACATGGTTTTGACCATTGTGCGAGAGGGGAAGTAATTAGGAAGATTAAACAGCAGGGATATTGGTCTCCATATTTGTATGCAATGGTAGACAATTTTTTGTCCACATGTGAAATTTGTGCCAAAAACAATGTTAGGAAAGGAACAGCGACACCAATAGGCCACATACCAGTACCAGAAGGACCATTCAGACACTTGGTAATGGATTATGTGGACATGATAAAGCGAGTACAAGGCAAACGGTACATGCTTGTAATAATAGATCGATTTAGCAGATGGGTAGAGGCAGTACCATCAGCGGATGAGGGATCCGGAACAGTGATTAAATTTTTGACAAGAGAAGTAATCCCAAGATTTGGAATACCATCAGAAATAAGTTCTGATAATGGGTCAGCATTCATACAAAAGACTGTAAAACAAGTATTACAGCAATTAAGAATAAAACAAAGATTAGGTTGCGTTTATAGACCTCAATCGCAAGGTATAGTTGAACGGATTAACAATACCCTCAAGACCAAACTCAATAAAATATGTTAAAGTACTAAACTTAATTGGGTTGATGCTTTACCAATTGCACTAATGAGCTACCGCATGCAAACTAATAGAATTACTCATCTAACACCACATGAGATGCTTACGGGTCGACCCATGCCTGTGCCGTATTGCAGAGGTCCCTACAAAGGACCGCCGTTGGAACAATTGCAACTGGAATTAAGATCCTATATGAAAAAACTAACTGCAATACATAAAGCTATATATTTACAGGAATCGAGAAAACAGCCCAGTGAGGAGACAGAGACACATTGTCCGGTAGTTCCAGGTGATCTAGTGTATCTGAGGGTGTTCAGGAGAAAGTGGAACGAGCCCAGGAGAGAGGGTCCCTACAAAGTAGTGACAGCTACTCCGACAGCAGTCCAGGTGGAAGGAAAGACCACCTGGTATCATCTAAACCACTGCACAAGAGTTCCAAAACAAAGACAGGAAAGAGAAGAAAATACATGTGAAACGGAGAGACAAGACGAAAGGGTGCAGAATATTGAAAGCTCAGAACAACAAGTCGGTGAGCAAGGCAGAGAAAATCATCAGACTGAAAGAAATGAGTCCGATAATGCGTCTGATAATGATCCTCACATGCTTACTGTATCTGATACTGCAAGTTCAAGCTTTAAGCATCAGCACCCAAACCTCCTTTCCAGTTCAAACTATAGACAACACCACCCAGACTTCCCTACAATTGACTTCTCAGCCCTCAACAATCAGCGACAACTCAACAACTAATGACAACTCAATAACTAGTGACAACTCAACAATAATCTCAACAGAACAAGCAGTGACTGAAGAGCAAAAGCTATCAAAACAACGTAGAAATATTGAAGATGAAAAAATTGAGGGAGTTAATGAAGGAGATACTTTATGGGAAACAGCGCAGAATAATGATTGGTATAAATGGGCAACGTTTACAGCAAGAGAAATAGGCATGAGCAATTGCTTAATGTGCTCTAAATCCCCCTTGAATAAGGTAATAGTAGTTCCAAATCCACATGACTATGTAAAATGTGCTGAGTTTAATAGTCACTTTTGTCATACAAATGACTATTTTAGACCTTACTGCTCAGCTGAGTGTTTAGCTTTTTCAGGAAATTCTGAATTGCATGAACGATTTAATAGACCACATTGGGGAACCTGGTGTCAATATTGGGATGTAAATTCAAATATTAAAATAGAAAAAGGAAAAGTAGAAATCCCAAAATGGTACAGTATAGACTACACCCAAGACTATGAGTGCTTTAATAAGTCTACAGGAATTCATGATTTAGGAGAATTTGATGGAAAGTGTGATACGATATGGAACCTAGACAGAACAAATGCTTGGCATTCAAATATACCTGTAAGAGCTCCAGAGCTTCAAGCACTAGGAACTAGAAAAGGAAAAAAGATAAATCCAGAGCAAGAATGTAAAAACCAAACTATAGCATTACCGTCAATAGAGCTATATGAAGATCAAACATTGGTAGTAGCAGATTTCTTTTGGGCTTGTGGAAAAGGACGGCTTCTAGCATCCTTGCCGCTAAAATGGAAAGGAATATGTGCTAGGGTAAGATTAATTCAAGAAATTACTATTGCACAGTGGGAAACAGAAATTGTAAAGGAAGACAAGAACAGAAGTAAGAGAGCTTATCAACCAGATCCTAATATAAGTTTAGATTCAATAGGTCAACCTAGAGGTATCCCTAATGAATTTAAAGCTAGAGATGAAGTTAAATCAGGGTTTGAATCAATATTTATATGGATCACGCAAAACAAAAATGTCGAATGGATCAATTATATTTACTATAATCAGCAGAGATTTATTAATTACACCGATGATGCATTATCTGCATTAGGAGAACAACTACGTGAAACAAGTAAAATGACATGGCAAAATAGACAAGCCCTTAATTGGTTATTGGCAGACAAAGGAGGAGTATGCGTTATGTTTGGAGATCAGTGCTGTACTTTTATACCAAATAATACCGCTCCAGGAGGAAAATTTACTGAAGCTATGCTTAAGATAAAAGGATTAAGGGCAGAAGTTAAAGCAAATGCAGGAAGAGATAGCCAAATGTGGGACTGGTTTGATTTAAGCTTTGGTGCAATAGGAGCATGGTTTGCAAAATTAGGAATGTTTTTAGGTGTTGCAATATTAATAAGAGGATTATTATTCTGTTGTGTACTTCCAATATTACGATCACTTGTAGTTAAAACCACGGTGAAACAAATGGAGGTGCTAAAGTGTCAGGATTGCCCTGAAAAAACAAATTGGATCTTACAAGCATTGGACAATGATTCAAGTACCTCAAATGAGGACGAAGAAGATGATTGATGAGCCAGACCCTGGGTGTATGTGCTAGCCTAACCTCTGGCCCAAAAAGGGTGACCCTCTACGATGCGCAAAGTGTCTGGGTCGAAGAGAAAGTCTACACCTCAAGAAAAACTTTGGATAGTATAATGCATGGTTTTATGTTTGATGTGTTCTATATAACTGTGACAACCACAGGCAAGGCTGAACAAAATACACGCTCACGCTTATAACAATGTTTGATGTTTAATTAGGGAGGATTCGAGTCTTTTACTTTCTCCAGTGAAAGAAAAAGAAAGAGAAACAACTGAAAGAAAATGTATGGAGAAAGATGTTTGGCTCGATTGCTCCTCGGAGTGTGGTGGCATAATTTCAGTCATTGGAAATAAGAATGGGTGACTTAATTTAGTCACTAGGTAGTATAACTGAGGGGACTGGATTTTGAAACTACACTCTGGAAAAGGGAAATGAAAGTGGGGCTTAAGTAAGCCCCAGAGAGGGGAATGTTGAAGATTTTATTATTTAGAAAATAAGTGATTTAACTGTATTTTTGTACACTATTATCTCCTTTCTGTGTGTCTTTTGACTTTGAATTGACTTTGGAAGCCTGAGAGTTGTGCTGTTGCAGCAGAGAATTCTATTTCAGTGATGTCACATGGTACAAAACTATTTCTCAAAATACCTATAGAATGTATTACCATCATGTATTACCATCTTTGGAGGAAGGAGAAGGTATATACGTTAGAACTGAGCATGGCTTGGGAGCGTCTTTCTGCAGAAGGGCGTTCAGACTTTGCTTGTGAAATAAAGTCTAAATCTTTCTGGCATCCGAGATCTTTGAGAAGTCATTTCCTTGAAAACTACGACTACAACAACCTGAAGAAATCGAAAAAAATCTGAGTTTTGAAGACTAAATTTAACAACCTGCTGGTATTTCGATGTCATTTTATTTTACTTAACCACTATTAATAAATAAATAAAAAAATAAATAAGGAAATGTACTTTACTAATAAATGTAAGAAATTATAAGGTATAAATACACTAAGAAATGTTCAAAACTTGTGTGTTTAATTGGTGAGTTTGGTTTATGAGTTTGGCAATTAATTAAAAGTATATAAATAGGGAGCTGAACTCATTTCCAAACTTAACCATGGCATGTCCTTTCATAGATGAGGTGGTGGATGAGGGAGCTATAGTCTTGCGGAGGGCATTTCAGAGAGAGAGAACTTTCAGAGACAGGTTAGACCCATTGGCTTTTAATGACAGCTACCTGTATGAGCGATATAGGTTCTCAAGAGATGGGATTGCATATATTTGTAGATTACTAAGCCCATACATTGCAAATAATACACGCCGCAACAGAGCGCTCACAGTCCCACAGACGGTGTGCATTGCACTTCGCTTTTTTGCCAGTGGAACATTTTTGTACACAGTTGGAGATGCAGAGAATATCAGCAAAGCATCAGTTTGCCGCTCTGTACGAACTGTGTACCTTTCTTTAAAAAGACTACTCAATGTGTTCATCACATTCCCTGGCCACAAAGCTATTCGTACCATTAAACATGCCATATTTTATGGAATAGCTGGTAAGTTCAAATAACTATAAACCATGGAAATATTTCTTGACTTGATTTTACATGGGACATATTTAAAACAAACAAATAATTTTCCTAGGTTTCCCAAATGTTATCGGTGCATTGGACTGCACCCATGTGCGTATCAAGTGTCCATCTGGTCCACATGAAGCGGACTTTGTGAATAGGAAATCAGTACACAGCATCAATGTACAGGTACGGTCCCACTGAGATGATATTGAAGGCCATGCTCTAGCACTGCGTGTTCTGTACTAAGCTGGGCACCAGTGTTTAGTTCATTGCAATTAAAATGTAGTGACCTACAGGTTTAATTTATTTTAGATGATTAGTGATGCAGATTGCATCATCACGAATGTAGAGGCCAAATGGCCAGGCTCTGTGCATGACTCCAGAATCTTTAGAGCCTCATCTCTCTACCAGCAACTAGCAAGAGGTATGCTAGTAATCACTTAAAATCGCGAAAAGTCTTAAAAAAAAAAAAAACTACATTATATATCTATTCATTCTGTCTATGCAGGAGAATTTTTAGGAGTTTTGCTGGGAGACAAGGGATACCCATGCCTGCCTTACCTCTTGACTCCCTATCAGGAGCCCCAGACAAAGGCACAGCACCACTACAACATTGCCCATGCACGCACAAGAGGTCGTATAGAGATGATGGCATTTGGGCTGATAAAGTCAAGGTTTCAGTGCCTGAAGCACCTCAGAGTGACTCCACCTAGGGCATGTGACATTGTAGTTGCTTGTTTAGTGCTCCATAACATTGCTTGTCTGAGGAGTGAGAGGCAACCAAGGATTGTTGAAGAGGAAGACTGGGGCAATGAAGCAGTATTGGAAAAAAAACGAAACAGGCAGACTTATACGAGACACATATGCAAATAATTATTTTGCTTAATATGGTCTAAACCATGTGTAGCCTTTAAAATTTTCCACTGGCCCCTCAACTTCCTCCTTAGTTGAACAAACACACAGAAGTCAAAGTATTTAATGTGATTTGTCTTTATTCAGAGTGAATCTGCCTGTTAGGGGTGAAAACACACAAATAAATGTTGTGGGAAGTGATCAAAAAGGTAATGTTTTTTTTTTCTTTTACTTTTTTAAATAGTTCTACTTGCATTTTTCTGTAGCTGTTGAATTTCCAGCTCCAACTTCCTCATCTTCAGTTTTTTTATACTGGATGTCGATATCAATCGCTTTTAGCGTTTATACACTCCTTTTATGTTTTCTGGGTTCTGTAGCAACATAGATTCAAGTTATTTCATTGAATAGTTTTTCACATTGTTTTCATTTCTTAATACTCACTTTGTCACATGTGGTCCCAGACTGAGAGGGCTCTAGAACAGTGTCAGCATCCTGAAAACACATTATGATCATTTTATCACACAAGTACACTTTTTAATATTCAATACAATATTGCATGGAACCTGTGACTACCTCAGGCCTCCTTGAACATACAGACACAGTCTCCTCATCCTCCTCAACTGATGGGCCTTCTCCCTGTGACCACTGATTAAACTGAGTTAAACTTATTAGCTTACATGACTGATTTAAAAGGTCTCATACTCACAGGCAACATGATGTCTGGTGGATCCATAAAGCATACAGAATCTTGATAGAAAAAAAATATATACCAAAATGCACCATTACAGTAGCACAAGTACCTCTACGTGACATTACTGCTATGATGTACTTAGGCTTACAATGCCTAAGGAAGGAGGAAATCAGTTAGTCAGGAAGGAATAATGATAATAACACACACACACACCTTTTATATACTCACTCCTTATACTACGTGATATAATTTTAGATGATGTCCCCCCCTCTATTCCCTCAAGGACGGGCCTCCCTTTATTAATTTCCAAAGCCAGCTCCTCTGCAGGAGTGAAGCTGGCTGGTGGTGGCCCTCCCCCAGTGACAACAACCTCTGTCTTCTTTTTGGTCGCTGCAATAAAAAAAAAAAAAAAAACCGGAATAGTTGTAACTTCAAGCTGGCATTGATTACATATGTACATACCATTAGATTTACTTACCATTCTGAACTATATTTTTGTATTTTATTTTCACCTGCTGCCAGGTTCTTTTTCCTTCACTTAAGTTGCTGCTGCAATTTACCTTAGCAATTAACAATTAACGTTACTGTTATTCACACACAAACTTTGCAATGTATTGTGTGACACACATTCAATGTTGATAAAGTATTTTAAATAGTTTACACCGCTACTTATGCATTGAGACGATCAGCAATTTCCTGCCAACCTTTCTCTCTTGCTTTATTTATTGCCGCTGTATTGCCTTTTTTGGTGATGACATCTTTAAACTCTTCATATGTTTCCAATAGCAAACGCTGTTCCGTTGCCGTGAACATCACTGCTCTATCTTTTCCTTTTGTTGCCATGGTAGCCCACAGTAAATCGATTGACCCATGCTCGACTTTTCAGGACTTTTAAACAATGGCGTGCACGTGCAATTATCTAGACTATTTAAACCTGACTCAAATTAGTAAGATCACATGATCCTCAACTTACTGTTATGGAACCAATTTAAGCGCGGATGTTTAGCTCGGCTCAAGTCCGGTTTTGGACTTTAATCCCCGCTTTTCTAAGTGGCTTTTATGGAACAGCCCCCTGGTGGTAACCGATGATATGCTTTGATGACATCACATGACAATACACACCCCTTGCACTGTCATTCTTTTCACACACTTTTGATGACTTCAGTTGCTGAAGAAGTGCTTGTGAATATGTGAAGATTCCTCAATTTTTCATATTTCTTCAGAATTTAAAATTACGTCAAGCATCTGGGATAAGTTCTAATTGTTTTTCAATCATTGTCACATTGGTTTGATACCACTATTACCTTTTTATTCAATAAAATAGGTATGTTGCCATATGGCAACATTGTGCGGTAATGGAACAATATTTTGCCCATGCTAATGCAGAGTAGCTTTGTATGAATGACAATGTATGGATGCACTGATATAGTTGGATGGTTGTATTCTACTCATATATTTATATATATTTGTATATATTTATAAAGTAAAGTAAATGTAAAGTATAAAAGTAAAATATATATATTTGTTTAGAAAGTGAAGCCGTCAGTGTTCTATGGCAAGGCTGAGAGGAGGGCTGAAATGTACAGGGTACAAGTGGTTATACCATCTCATGAAAGTGAGGATGAGCCAGGGATCAGTGACGAGGAGTATGAGAGGCATGCAGAATTAGGCCTAGTAGACTCAGAGGACGAAGAGACAGGTATGCATCTATTCCGGTATGTTCAACATTCAGGTTACATGTCGTCCTTTGCACAGTGTTGAGCTGATGTTGGGAAAGGTGTACAGTAGATCAAGAATTTGAAGTTTTTGTCATTCCAAAATCTGTATGGTGACCAAAAAATAACCACAACACAAGTCGCTGTGCAGTCCCCATGCACATGTGCACGCACACACACACACGCAAAGGCACAAACGCATGCATGTTCTATCATCCTAAACTTGATGGCAGCAGTAACTAAGTAAATGTTGTTGAAATAATACTTTGAAAATTAGTTACATATTTTGTACACAAAGCTCTTGAAAACATTTTAAATAATAATAAAAAAATCATTTCTAAAAGACAGGTCTGTAATCATCTATGAATTTCATGTCATTTTGGGAGAAAACACATCAGGCTGTTCCATTGTCGCACAATGTTGCCATATGGCAACGCACCCAAAAGAAAAAAAAAAATATATAAATATGTTAGTTTGAGTCCATTTTATATATAAAAAAACACTAACATTTTTTTCCATGATTGCATAATAATGCGTGCAGTAGAGGGTTAAGCAAAAAGTATCAGGTAACTATTCATTGCGTTCACAGTCTCATTACAATCTGCATGTGCCTCGAGCTAGAGCTAAGTTAGGTGAAACTGCTTTTAATTATGCTGTACCAACAGATATTAACTCTCTCCAAATGACATTGAGGATGAATCATTTGGTGTCTTTCAGCAATTTAAGAATTTAAGAATATGATAGTTCAGCATCACACACCATGAGATGGGTTAAATAAATATTAATCAAAATAAATTGACACGATGGTGTCGAAAAAATGTTTTCTGTGGTGTCAAATCTTGTGCGATATCCTAAACTGCCAAGATAATTACACAACGCGTGCCGTACACGTCCGATTCGCGAACTAATGATTCCTTTGAACCGATTCAATTTAATGAATGGTTTAAACAACTGATCTGTCCAACACTGAACTCACGAGACGTCTGAATTGGTGTATAAAAAAAATATGTAACACTTTACAACAATGTTCTATTTATTAAACTATTTAACTACATTAGTTAACAAACTATTACTAAACTGCACTTCTACAACATTGTTAATTTCAACATTTAGGCTATAGCCTTCATTGTTGAAATCAAAAGTTGTACAGTATTTGTTAACATAGTTTAATGCACTGTGAAGTAACATTACCAAACAATGAACAGCTGTGTTTTTATAAACTAAGATAAACAAAGATTAAATATAGTAACAAAAGTATTGCTCATGGTAAGTTCATGTTAGTTAATATGTTAACAATTCAAACCATATCCTAAAGTTACAAACAAATAATGTACTCTAATTTAAATAATACTCTGATGTTTAAATCATTTAAAAAGAGAATGTAAGTGTGCTCACCCCATTTTTGTTTGTAAGAAAAAATTAGATTAGATTTCATATCGCAATATATATCGCAGAAAAATAAAATATCGCAATGTCATTTTTTCCCAATATCGTGCAGCCCTAATTCTTAATGTCATTTTTAATAATACATCAGGTTCGCGTCTAAATAATCGGTCTACTGCTGCTGATATACCTCTGCGTCCTCTGTCGTCTACACCAGTGCAAGTTTGTGAAAGCAGTTGTATCACTCTGGAAGGGGGATTGTTCTTTACAACCATCAATACTCCATTTATTTGCAGTTGAATGTCTATAATAATAGTATCAATATGTTGCATAACTACAGTCCTGTAATTCAGGTAACAGCTGGAAAAAAATGCTTTTTTCAAAAACACTTATCTAAATCCCGAAGATCGGATCAGATCGGATCGAATCGAATCGAATAATGATAATCGATTCAAGATCTTGAGAATCGGAATCGAATCGATTCTTGAAATTTGAATCGAAACCCAGCCCTACGCCCAGACTAACGTTACGTGATATAACTTAGCGGTTTCTCATCGAGAGACAGAGAGATATTTATTCCTGATACATATTTTGTTCCATAGGTGCTTGTGTGGGAAATGCGAGGCAATGTTTACAGCTGAGGAAAGTCAGTGTTGCAGGGAGGTGGATGCATACTGGGCCTTAGTGGAAAATGCCAAACTTCCATGGTTGCAGTTAGTGTTACTACAGTAAAGCCATGGTGAATGTTGCTGATCTGTGGACACTGGATAGTTCATTCATGGCACAATGTTTTTTCCTGGTTTCCACGTCAGCGCTGTTTGATCCGTTAATAACGGAGAAATGTGAATATTTCTCACTAGATCTCGCAGCGATGTTATTACTTCAGTGGCGAACTCAAATGCTTTATTTACTGGATCTCGCAGTTACAGTGTTGCTTGATCAGGCTCGCGCTGCACTGGTACAAACTGATAAACGGTCCACACAAACACAATAACGAGTAGCTCAGTTTCGTTCCGCTTACATTGCGTTTGCCAGTTGATGTTGTGCTCGCGTCTACACCCAGCGGGAGAACCCGAAGATGCGTGCACTGAAGGAACCGCACCAGCTCTGAGTCTCACCCGGTTCTTACTTCGGTATCCCATGTTGAGCTCCATCATATCGCCGGGACGATAATCCTCCGATCTGAAGTGAACGCTACACACGACCGCGTTTTCCGAAGCCGACGCAGAAGAGAAATCCCGTCTCTTCACCTGCACAAACTGCACCCAGGCACGAAAGATAGCACCGTCCTTTTTCTTGTTAGGAAACCAGTGGACTCGATGTCCTGACAGGCTGGAGTTTTTGCAAGCTCCACAAACACATACATTTACCATGACGATGATAAATTGAAATACAAAAACTTCTGAAAACACACTGACTCAAGACCGCTCTTACTGAATACCAACCTACTCTGCACTGAGCTGCGGCAGAGCACAGCACATCTCCCTCGTGTGACGTAAAATGACGCGATGTTGAAAAAAAGCGGTTTGTACGAGCAGTCAAAGAAACGCTCAATTTATCTACTAAATTGGTGTCCTTATGTTGTTTTAAAACATTTTAAATCCTGCATTATCTTTTCATATGGTATTTTCATACACGGTTATATATTCATTTAGATTTTTTTTTTACCTGCAAGATGCTCTTTAACATGAAAAATGTTTTTGCGCAAGTGCACTTGCCAAATGAAGACGATTGTATGAAATGGATCAATAAAAAAAAAAAAAACGAGCAGTAGTTTATTAACGAGCTGTAGTCACGCACTGACAGAAATGCAGTTCAAGTTAACGCCATGGTTCATAAGGTGCACTGATACTGAATCTGGCGACATGGCGAGCGCAAAACACGGCAGTGCACAGATCGTGACGCGCGTCTCTCTAATATGATACGCACTTTATTGCATGTAATACACACACACCCTACAACACTAATCCTAACCAAACATATTACATATTACACATTCACTACTAAATCTACCCTAAACCCACCCATGCATATCATATGCACACATAAACTCCTTTCCGTGTATAAATTGCACAATAAACACAATGTGTGCTATAGAGATGCATTTAGTGTGACCGGGTTGGAATGATGTACCAATTTCACAAATTCCCATTTATGTTGTTTACGCAGATGGGAAAGGCATCGTTTTCAAAAGCTTGCATTGTCAGGCCCCCAAAATGGCATTTTCGTTGAAATGAACGGCCAAAACGTTTTCTGTTTTCAGTTGAAAATTATGTCATGTAAACAGACCCTAAAGCGTTTGTTATTTATTGCACTTTAGTTTTGTTAATTGTTCATTTAAGTTGGCCTATTTATTATACAGTTATATATACAGTTTTATTCTGGTTTACTGTGTTCACAGAAGCACTGCGGGTGCTTGATGTGACGGTGTGTGAATCCTCATGTTCTGTTGTTTATGCTGCTATTTGCACATGTAAATCTACATGTTTGAGGTATTTGAATCAGTCACAGACTATTATCTATTCTAATTCCATTTAATTCTAATCTAACCTTCAAATCATGTCAGTTAACTGATGATGACTGGTTAACAAGAATCAGCTTTCAGTCAGAAAACAAAATGTTAAATGAACATCCCTACTTCATATATTTCAACTGAACCAACTAAAAATGTTCAGTGCAGCAAGTCTACGTAACATTTTGAGATTGATCGCCAAAATCTTTACAGTGTGTTTGTGATGGCAAGAAATGTACAAAGCAGCCAAACAAGTATCGTTCTATACCATCCAACTGGGGACGCGAAGTTCATTTTAAATTAATAAAATCATTATTCACTGTATAAAGTATGCTTTACACTATACTAAATATAGGTCACCTGAAATTGTTACCTTAAAGAGCTATTTCTGTTTGATTAATCCCATAAACCCTAAAGGGACTGCATAACCAAGCAGAAAGTATCTATGAAGAGAGAAAATAAGCATTAACTAAAAAAAAATAATGTTATGAATGAAAAAAGGCATAATATATAATATACTATATAATATACTACATATAGTTACATAATGAAGGCAGACTTCACTGCCAGTTCACTTCACTGTTCACACACACACAGCGCCATTGCAGAGTCCCCACTTGTATAGGTAGAGATCGTTCACAAAGTCCTCACTTGGTCAGTGTAGAGCGACATTGGTCTGTTAGTAATATAGACATGTATGTGTGTGTGCAATGGCAATGGCAAGTAAATTGGTAGGGACTGCATAACCAAGCATACAAAGTATCTATGATATATATATATACTTATAGTTACAAAATAAAGACGGACTTAACTGTTTACACATACACAGTTCTATTGCAGGCTATTGTGAGTCCACTGTTGTATAGGTAGAGATCGTTCAGAGTTGAGATTCCATCTTGGCATGTTTAAGTTTTTTTTTTTTTTTTTTGCATATTTGAAGTTATATTATGAAAAAAAAAATTGTATTTCATTTTTGTTTCTTTAAAATGACAAGATGCAGCAAGTCAACTCAAAGGTTTTGAATTTGATCTTAAAGAAGGGTCCACTGTTGGATGGTAACGAGCGACACATGTTTTGGTTGCATTTAAATTGAGTAATATTTCAAACACTGACTATCTCTGTACATCAACATCCTAGAAACAAAGGAAACAGAAAAAAATGGCATCTATTGATTTTATTGGAGTAGAAATTATGTTTTATTTAATAGGCCACAACAGAGAATGAACTTCTTAAAGCAATAACTTTGCTGTAATGTTCACATCATAAAGCTTCTGATGTTTTATAGTGCTTTCATTGAAAGTGTTATGATATTCTGTATTATTTGTTGGTATGGAACTGCTGCTGAGTTACAGAAGAAATTATTAAGAAAATTAGTAACAAGTAAATTGTTAGGGACTGCATAACCAAGCTTAGAAAGTATCTATAAAGAGAGAGCGTTAAATAAGAAAAAGAATATTATGAATGATAAGAGGATATTATCGCCTCTGCTTTTGAACTGTTGCCGCCGGGCCGTCTGTATTTTTTACCCCGTTGTAGATTTAAATGGTCTTTTTTTTATATAACTGATGGGTTATATATATATATATATATATATATATATATATATATATATATATATATATATATATATATATATACAGTGCAATGCATAAGTTTAGACACCCATGCTAAAGTTGACTAAAAAGAGGAATAAAAAATCATCTTTTGGAAATTGAACTTAATGCCTTAATTTAAAAAATTAGGAAAAATCCAACCTTTTAGGACACCAATTTTCTTTGTGAATGAATAATGTATGGTAAATAAATAAATGTTCTTCCTTAAAATACATGGTGCATAAGTGTGTACACCCCTATGTTAAATTCCCATAGAGGCAGGCACATTTTTATTTTTAAGTATTTTTTTTTAATTCATTTTTAGGATACTATGCATTAGGGGTGTAAATCGGAGCCTACATGACGATTCGATACGATACCGATTTCTTAAGCCAACGATTCGATTCTTTTCGATACTTCAGAATTCCCCGCGATACGATTCGATTCGATTCGATACGATTCAATACTAGATTTTTACATGATATCTATTAAGTTTCATATAAATCAACAAAAATAATAAATAATTTGCCTTTTATTGAGAATGCAGAATACAATTGCAATGCATGTCACAAAGAAATTGTTTTTCCACCTCCACGAATGAGACAAGTGTTGTTCATTATGTTTGTTGAGGTAAATTGTAGTTTTCCTTGCTTTACCCCGGTCTTAAAGTAAAAAATATGACTGTGAAAAATAGTACAATTAAATTAAATACATTTATGGTGAGATTACTACAATTTATTTAATTAAACGCATTTATGGTGAAATTGCTACATTTTCATGTCAATCTGTGTTCATTTTGACCACGAACCATGCGCTGTCACTTTACAGCGCGTGCAGCACAGCACAAATAGACTCGGTGCGGAAACGATCTCTGCACTGCTGTATAGCCTATGCACCGCAGCTGGAACGGATAAACGGACCGCAACCGCGTGCAGTGTGAAAGCTCTGACCTGTTAACATGGGTACGGAAAAAAATACGCACTGCAAACGTATGTGTGAAACGGGCGCAATCAGACAAACGGCAACTCTTACCACTGCTCCATCTGTTTTCCTGAAGCCAAAATACTTCCACACCCATGACTTGACGCCGACTGGAGTGTGTAACATTTCACTGTCATTGCCAGCTCGCTCTGACGGTTCCATCGCTCTTGAAAGTCAGACTCAACAATGTGTCTGAACACAGATAGACTATGAAACGTAACGCGTGTGAAGTAGAAGACAATAATGAGGTTAGCGCCACCCGCAGCTTAGTAGGTTGTACGCATATGTCGGAGTGGATGCTGAAAATAGACAGGCGGCAAAATAAACACATTAATCGATTCTCTTGCGGACGCATCGATACATCGAATCGTCGGCTGTATAATCGATGCATCGATACGAATCGATTAATATTTACACCCCTACTATGCATCCTGATAAAGTTCCCTTGGCCTTTGGAATTAAAATAGCCCCACATCATCACATAGCATTCACCATACCTAGAGATTGGCATGGGGCACTTTCCATAAGATCATCTCTCAATGCAAATCAAACTAGCTTTTAGGCTAACTGAAATAAAACCATGCCAATAGATAAACATTAGATAAAATGACCTAACAATAAACAATAGTTATATACTGTCACAATTATTCTCCTTGGGGTTCATTTAAAAATACATTTTTAAAATCAAAAGTTAACATTATTTATGTTAACATTATTTAATGCACAATGACTGAAGTGAACAAACATGACCAATCAAGTGTTTGTATTAAATAACATTCACAAACATTAATTAATGTTGTAAAAATATATTGTTCCCTCAATGTGTTGATGTTAGATGCACATTAAGTAATGTTAATGAATGGTATCTTATTGTAGTGTTACCAAATACAGGAGATAAAACGTGTTTTATTTGACTTGGCTGTACTTTTATTTAATCCAAAACTGCATTCATATTTAATTTTAAAAGGGCTTTTTAAACCTGCTAAGAGTTATCCAGCCAAGAATAAGCCTAGAACAGCTTTTCTGATGGACTGATATTAATGACATGATGACGGCTTTTTATTTCATTTCTCATCTCCATAAATATATCTAAAGCTAATGCAAGGGCTAGAAATCAATTAATTCTTTGCTGATACTTCCTCGTCATCAGAGCGCAGTTCGCACCGCGTCTGTCGTTGCTATGCAACCAACATAGGCGCGCCTGGAAAAACTAGCGCCGTTCGCTTCTATTATTATAGATACATTTGAAATCTGCACGCGCAAAAAACGCGCTATGTGAACGACCCCTTATGGCAACGTGACATTAGCCTAATCCAAAATATTTCCGTGTCATTTCCTCCTTTCTTATCAACAAGTGGATTTTCAGCCAGAGGAAACGCAGCTTTTTGATATAAAGTTTTTCTTGTTCCCGAATACAAATATTTTTTTAAGTATTTGTTCGGAAATAAGTATTCGTAAAAAACACATTATTTGTGCCTTTCCGAATACCGTATTCGGGTTCGGCTCCACCCCTAATATATATATATAGTTACATAATGAAGGCAGACTTCACTGCCAGTTCACTTCACTGTTCACACACACACAGCTCCATTGCAGAGTCCCCACTTGTATAGGTAGAGATCGTTCACAAAGTCCTCACTTGGTCAGTGTAGAGCGACATTGGTCTGTTAGTAATATAGACATGTATGTGTGTGTGCAATGACACATAACAATGGCAAGTAAATTGGTAGGGACTGCATAACCAAGCATACAAAGTATCTATGAAGGCCTATATATATATATATATATATATATATATATATATATATATATATATATATATATATATATGATACTATACTATATATATATATATATACTTATAGTTACAAAATAAAGACAGACTTAACTGTTCACACACACACACAGTTCTATTGCAGGCTATTGTGAGTCCACTGTGTTATAGGTAGAGATCGTTCAGAGTTGAGATTCCATCTTGGCATGTTTAATTTTTTTTTTTTTTTTTTTGCATATTTGAAGTTATATTATGAAAAAAATTTGTATTTCATTTTTGTTTCTTCAAAATGACCAGATGCAGCAAGTCAACTCAAAAGTTTTGAATTTGATCTTAAAGAAAGGATGGTAACGAGCGACACATGTTTGGTTGCATTTAAATTGAGCAATATTTCAAACACTGAATATCTCTGTACATCAACATCCTAGCAACAAAGGAAATATAAAAAATGACATGTCTATTGATTTTATTAGAGTATAAATTATGTTTTAATTAATAGGCCACAACAGAGAATGAATTTCTTAAAGCAACTTTGCTGTAATGTCCACAACATAACGCTTCTGATGTTTTATAGTGCTTTCATTGTAAGTGTTATGATATTCTGTATTATTTGTTGGTATGGAACTGCTACTGAGTTACAGAAGAAATTATTAAGAAAAGTAGTAACAAGTAAATTGTTAGGGACTGCATAACCAAGCTTAGAAAGTATCTATGAAGAGAGAGCATTACATAAGAAAAATAATATTATGAATGATAAGAGGATATTCTCGCCTCTGCTATTGAACTGTTGCCACCGGGCTGTCTGTATTTTTTACCCCGTTGTAGATTTAAATGGTCTTTCCTCAAGCAATTCAATTTTTGATAACTGATGATGTTCGTCATTCTTTTTTTTTATTTCTTTTTTTTTTTCTATTGTATATGTTTAACTATGCATATTGTGATCTCTGATGCCTGTGTGAAAATATATTTTATATGTTATTATATATATTGTGTGTGTGTGTATATATATATATGTTCATATATATATATATATATATATATATATATATATATATATATATATATATATATATATATATAGTTACAAAATAAAGACAGCCTTAACTGTTCACACACACACACAGCTCCATTGCAGCCTATGAGAGTCCCCACTTGTATAGGTAGAGATCGTTCAGAAAGTCCCCACTTGGCCAGTGTACAGCGACATTGGTCTGTTAGTAATATAGACGTGTGTGTGTGCAATGGCAAATGACAATGGCAAGTAAATTGTTAGGGACTGCATAACCAAGCATAGAAAGTATCAATAAGAGAGAGCGTTAAATAATAAAAATAATATTATGAATGATAAGAGGATCTTCTCGCCTCTGCTATTGAACTGTTGCCACCGGGCTGTCTGTATTTTTTACCCCGTTGTAGATTTAAATGGTCTTTCCTCAAGCAATTAAATTTTTGATAACTGATGATGTTCGTCATTCTTTTTTTTTTATTTCTTTTTTTTATTTCTATTGTATATGTTTAACTATGCATATTATATAAATATATATATATATATATATATATATATATATATATTTCACACACTGAAACACTTGCGAAACACACTGAAACACTTGCGACACACACTGAAACACTTGCGACACACACTGAAACACTTGCGAAACACACTGAAACATTTGCGAAACACACTGAAACACTTGCGACACACACTGAAACACTTGCGAAACAAACTGAAACACTTGCGACACACACTGAAACACTTGCGACACACACTGAAACACTTGCGAAACACACTGAAACACTTGCGACACACTCTGAAACACTTGCGAAACACACACTGAAACACTTGCGACACACTCTGAAACACTTGCGAAACACACACTGAAACACTTGCGACACACACTGAAACACTTGCGAAACAAACTGAAACACTTGCGACACACACTGAAACACTTGCCTCACACACTGAAACACTTGCGACACACACTGAAACACTTGCGACACACACTGAAACACTTGCGACACACACGGCTGAACGCGTCTACTCCACACTCACTTACAAACATTTTTTCGCCTATCGTGCGTCTACTCTACACCCGTACCACTAAAAACGGATTATATCCAAGACTTCAGTCATAAACTAGTATTAATATCGACAGCATCACTGGTAGCGTCGTTGCTAACGTACTGTCCATCTGTTAAAATGGCGAATATATCAGATGTAAGTAGTCTACCTTTTGGTGCAGGTGAGGACACATTTGAGCTGCACGCGGTGCAGTCTGAACTGGAAGCTGTTGAGAAACAGATCCACGACCTTTTAGTGAGACAGGCCGAGCTGCTAGACCGGCGTTTAGCTCTAGAAACATCACGCGCCGATGCACACAAATCAGTGATTAACGTTACTAACCCGCTGACTCCGACCTCGTCTACTCCGTGCGTTTCTCAGCATCGGTCCCGAGCGCCGAGGTCGCGATCAGCCATGGTCTCGTTCACTCCGGCTCCAACACGCCACCACAAAGCCTGGGTGGTCCCGCAGCGGAAGGCGCGAGTCAGGTCTAGACCAAGAATCTCTCCGCCCTTCCCGGTTTTCGAGATATCCACCCAAAACCGCTTCTCCCCTCTTCGCGAAACAGAACGCGATGCTGTGATCATCGGCGATTCCATCGTTCGGCACGTGCACGCTACATTAGGTAAAAGTAAGGTGCACAGTCACTGTTTTCCTGGTGCTCGTGTTTCTGAAATTGCTGCTTGCGTTCCCGAGATTCTGAACGATAACGAGTGCGTTGGAACTGTGGTCCTGCACGCGGGAGTGAACGACATCAGACTGCGCCAGACGGAGGTTCTGAAAAAAGACTTCAGGAATCTGATCGATACGGTATGCAGCACATCGCCTGAAACAACTATCATTGTGTCAGGACCGCTTCCCACGTACCGATTAGGACATGAAAAGTTTAGTAGATTATTCGCGCTAAATGAATGGTTAATGTTATGGTGCACTGAGCAGAAACTGCTCTTTGTAAATAATTGGAATCTGTTTTGGGAGCGTCCTAGGCTTTTCCGTGCTGATGGCTTACACCCAAGTAGAATCGGAGCAGATCTTCTGTGAGATAACATCTCCAAAATGTTAAATAACTTTTGACTAGTAACCAAAAGTCCAAATCATAGTTTCTGCTGCACCAATTTAACTGATAAAAATACTAGTG
The DNA here is from genome assembly GCA_022829025.1 of Squalius cephalus. Taxonomy (NCBI): domain Eukaryota; kingdom Metazoa; phylum Chordata; class Actinopteri; order Cypriniformes; family Leuciscidae; genus Squalius; species Squalius cephalus. Next base: position 11,677,278 of record CM040794.1, read on the forward strand.
TAGAACATTGCATAGAAACTGTGTCTATTCCTCGTTTAGTGAGATCAAATAATAAATCTACTGCAGGATCTAGGAAAAATCTAATTGTTATTAAAACAGAAAATGTTGCTATTAGTAAACAAAAACAATTTCTAAAGCTAGGTCTTCTAAACATTAGATCACTCACACCTAAGGCAGTTATTGAATGAAATAGTCACAGATAATAGCTTAGATGTACTTTGCCTTACTGAAACCTGGCTTAAACCAAATGATTATTTCGGTCTAAATGAGTCTACTCCATCAGGATACTCCTATAAGCATGAGCCCCGTCTGATTGGTCGTGGCGGCGGTGTTGCAACGATCTATAAATATATTCTTAATGTTACTCAGAAAACGGGTTATAAGTTTATTTCGTTTGAAGTACTTGTACTAAATGTTACGCTCTTAGATGTTAGAAAAACATCCCTATTATCTCTAGCCTTGGCTACCGTATATAGACCGCCTGGGCCTTACGCTGAATTCCTAAAAGAGTTTGCAGATTTTCTCTCAGACCTATTAGTCAATGTCGATAAAGCATTAATTGTTGGAGATTTTAATATACACGTAGATAATCAAAATGATGCGTTAGGGGCTACGTTTACAGATTTATTAAACTCCTTTGGGGTCAAGCAAAACGTTACCGGAACATCTCATCGTTTTAATCATACACTCGATCTAATTATATCACATGGAACCGATCCAAGCAATATATATATAATTCCACAAAGTGATGATGTCACTGACCATTACATGGTAACTTGCATATTAACTACCCCTATAATATATCATGCTGCGCCGCGTTATCGACCAGGCAGAACAATCCTTCCATCCACCATAGATAATTTTTCAAATAGCTTATCTGATCTGTCTCTGCTGCTCAGTGAACCCAAACAAACAGATGAACTAGAGGAACTAACCAGCACTATGAGCAACATTCTCTCTGGAAAATTAGATATTATTGCACCCATTAAATTTAAAAAGGTCAGAGAGAAAAGTAAAGCACCATGGTATAATAATACTACGCATGTTTTAAAGAGAGAAACCCGTAATTTAGAGCGTAAATGCAAACAAACTAATTTGGAGGTCTTTAGAATCGCGTGGAAAGACAGTATGTCACGTTATAAAAAGGCCCTAAAAGCGGCCAGGACAGAGCACCTCCGCAAACTAATAGAAAACAATCAAAACAATCTTAGGTTTTTATTTAACACCGTGGCTAGACTAACAAATAAACCTAAACAAAATATTCCGTTACAGTTTAGTAGTAATGATTTCATGAAGTTTTTCACTGAGAAAATAGAAAACATCAGAACCACAATTGTAAACGTTCAATCTTCGATCGCGCCTTATAATTCAGCCTCAATTATCACCCCGCAAGAACAATTACAGTGCTTTACAACTATAGAACAAATAGAGTTAAATAAACTTATCACTTCATCTAAAACAACAACATGTTCATTAGATCCTATACCCACTAAACTACTGAAAGAAGTGCTACCGATAGTGGTAGAGCCTCTTCTCAATATTATTAACTCATCTTTATCTTTAGGTCATGTTCCAAGAACATTTAAATTGGCAATTTTAAAACCTCTCATTAAGAAACCACAATTAGACCCGCATAACCTAGCAAATTATAGACCTATTTCAAATCTTCCTTTTATGTCTAAAATATTAGAAAAAGTTGTGTCCGCTCAACTGGGCTCTTTCTTGCAAGAAAATGACATCTATGAAAAGTTTCAGTCTGGTTTTAGGCCGCACCATAGCACTGAAACTGCGCTTGTTAAAATCACAAACGATTTACTCTTAGCTTCTGACCAAGGCTGTATCTCAATACTAGTTTTACTTGATCTTAGTGCTGCGTTCGATACTATAGATCACACAATACTCTTAGATCGACTACAAAATTATACTGGTGTTCAAGGACAAGCATTAAGCTGGTTCAGATCATACCTATCTGACCGCTACCATTTTGTCTATTTAAATGGAGAAAAATCGATCATAACTCCAGTAAACTATGGAGTGCCGCAGGGATCTGTGTTAGGCCCTCTATTATTCTCAATATATATGCTGCCACTTGGAAATATTATAAGGAAACATGGAATTAGTTTCCATTGTTATGCTGATGACACTCAAATCTATATTTCATCACGGCCGGATGAAAACGCTAAATTATCCAAATTGACAGAGTGCGTTAAAGATATAAAAGATTGGATGACGCTCAATTTTCTTTTATTAAATCCAGACAAGACAGAAGTAATACTTATCGGTTCAAAAAACCGCCTACAAAACCTCGCTCACTACAACTTTAACATAGTAGGATGTCCTGTTACTTTATCCTCTACAGTAAAAGACCTGGGCTGCGTTCTCCGATAACGTTGTCTCTTAGCGCGCTACGAAGACTCAAAAGGTACACCTTAACTACAGGTATACCTTTCCTACGTGTGTTCTCCGAACTATACCTTAGGATGTTGCTTAAGGTAAACCTTCTTAAGTTCGACCTTAGCAGGCGCTGTCCATGGTGGAGGCGCTGAATAGGTTGATATCGATGCCTCGATTATCGATTGTGCGCTCTTTCCTTCACAGCGGTATAGGTAAAGTATTGAGAAAACAATGTTCTTTATAAAGAAGCGTTTTAGAAATAGTACAAACTGCATTCATCGGGGCTCATTGAAATATGTACATGCATAAATAAATATGAGTATGTGTTTATAATTTAGCAAGTGTGCAATCCCAAACCCTTACGGCCATAAGTGTGTTAATGTTCTCCACAACGTATGCTGATTATCCACCAGCCATGTAGTTGACATACACTAACTGGCTCCGCGGACGGCGCCGTCTTTGATTTAAAACAAGTACTCGCTGTCTTGCTGCCATAGCTATAAAGTTTGTGTAAACTCATCTTTCTTTATATAGACTCCTAAGCCTTTTCTGTCAAATGGTTCGCCAGCTGATGTGCCTTAGGATAGTAATTAAAAAAGCTATCAACCATTAGTGTATGGAAACTTTATTAATGACAACACTTCCATACACTGGGTGTAGGCTATAACAACTTGAGTATTTTATGTGTAAAATTTTAAAGTAAAGTAAAAATGTAATTTTAATACTAAATCAGATTTTATATTAAATGTTCATATAAAATTTTCTATGTGTAATTAAACTGCGATGTAAAAAAGCTTTTTGCGTAGTGGTGGCCACTAGCGGTATGAACCGTCAGCAGCGATAAGGTATAGCTAAGAGCGCTCCAGACCAACCTTACGAACGCATGACTTACAGAAGGTATACTTAACTAAGAAGGTTTCGGAAAACACGTATGTAACAAGGTTCAATAATGTGTAGCAAGGAAGGAAGAAGACAGGGGTCGGCTTGACTGAAACACTCTGCTTTATTCTCAAAAATAAATAAACAAACAAAAAGGTGCGCACGTAGCGCGTTCACTGTGCCAAGCACAGCACTCAAAAACATTCAATAACAAGACAATCACTCTCTCCAACAATAACGAGTGTCCGAGTGTTCCAGTCCAACTCTCTCTCTCATCTCCTCCCGCATGCTGGCTTATATCCGGTCTCTCCACGCCAATCACTGCAATCAGACACAGGTGTTCATCATTTTGCACTTGACCTACTTACTCACCGATCGGCCCCCTCCTTTCTCTCCCGCTACAGACTTCGCAAAACCACGCCCCCCTCGCCACAACGTATTAACGATAAGGTACTTCTTAAGGTACAACTTAAGAACGACGTAGCGTTAAGGTAGTTTCGGAGAATGCAGCCCTGGGTGTTATACTCGACTGTAACCTGTCTTTTGAAAATCATATTTCATGTTACTAGAACAGCCTTTTTTCACCTTAGAAACATTGCTAAGCTACGTAACATGCTATCAGTTTCTGATGCAGAAAAGTTAGTTCATGCGTTCATGACCTCGAGACTAGATTACTGTAATGCTTTAATAGCTGGTTGTCCTGCATCCTTAATAAACAAGCTACAGTTAGACCAAAATGCCGCCGCTAGAGTTCTTACTAGATCAAGAAAATATGATCATATAACACCGATTTTAACATCACTACATTGGTTACCTATAAAGTCCCGTATTAATTACAAGGTATTGCTACTGACTTATAAAGCCCTAAACGGCTTGGCTCCAGTCTATTTAACGGATCTTCTATCGCCCTATAATCCATCGCGCTCTTTAAGATCACAAAATTCGAGGCTTCTGGTCATTCCTAGGATATCCAGATCCAACAAAGGAGGGAGGGCGTTTTCATATTTCGCTCCACAACTCTGGAATAGCCTTCCTGATACTGTTCGCTGCTCAGACTCGCTCTCCCAGTTTAAAACTAGATTAAAGACGCATCTCTTCAGTCATGCATTCATATGATATTTTTAACCTTACAGTTAAATCCGGTCTCTAGTTCATAAACGCCAGAGGAGAACTGGCCCCAGACTGAGCCTGGGTTCTCCCAAGGTTTTTTTTTCTCCATTAGGTCACCTGATGGAGTTTTAGGTCACCATTAGGTCACTCGATGGAGTTTTTCGGTTCCTTGCCACTGTTGCCTTTGGCTTGCTCAGTTGGGGATATTTTGGGAATATTAACTTATTTTTATCAATCAATAAATTCCACTAGAAACAAATCTTGTTGTATTATTTTAATTTAATACTGTGAAGCTGCTTTGATACAATTTGTATTGTGAAAAGCGCTATACAAATATACTTGACTTGACTTGACTTGACACTGAAACACTTGCGACACACACTGAAACACTTGCGACACACTGAAACACTTGCCACACACTGAAACACTTGCGACACACACTGAAACACTTGCGACACACACTGAAACACTTGCGACACACTGACACACTTGCGACACACACTGAAACACTTGCGACACACACTGAAACATTTGCGAAACACACTGAAACACTTGCGACACACACTGAAACACTTGCGAAACACACTAAAACACTTGCAACACACACTGAAACACTTGCAAAACACACTGAAACACTTGCGAAACACACTGAAACACTTGCGAAACACACTGAAACACTTGCGACACACTGACACACTTGCGACACACACTGAAACACTTGCGACACACACTGAAACACTTGCGACACACTGAAACACTTGCGACACACTGAAACACTTGCGACACACACTGAAACACTTGCGACACACACTGAAACACACTGAAACTCTTGCGAAACACACTGAAACACTTGCGACACACACTGATACACTTGCGACACAGACACACTTGCGAAACACACTGAAACACTTGCGACACACACTGAAACACTTGCGAAACACACTGAAACGAAACACACTGAAACACTTGCGAAACACACTGAAACACTTGCAACACACACTAAAACACTTGCGACACACACTGAAACACTTGCGACACACACTGAAACACTTGCGACACACTGACACACTTGCGACACACTGAAACACTTGCGACACACACTGAAACACTTGCGACACACTGAAACACTTGCGACACACTGAAACACTTGCGACACACACTGAAACACTTGCGACACGCTGAAACACTTGCGACACACACTGAAACACTTGCGACACACACTGAAACACTTGCGACACACTGACACACTTGCGACACACTGAAACACTTGCGAAACACACTGAAACTACTTTCGACAAACACTGAAACACTTGCGACACACTGACACACTTGCGACACACACTGAAACACTTGCGACACACTGAAACACTTGCGACACACACTGAAACACTTGCGAAACACACTGAAACACTTGCGAAACACACTGAAACACTTGCGACACACACTGAAACACTTGCGACACACACTGAAACACTTGCGACACACTGACACACTTGCGACACACTGAAACACTTGCGACACACACTGAAACACTTGCGACACACACTGAAACGAAACACACTGAAACACTTGCGAAACACACTGAAACACTTGCAACACACACTAAAACACTTGCGACACACACTGAAACACTTGCGACACACACTGAAACACTTGCGACACACACTGAAACACTTGCGACACACTGAAACTACTTTCGACAAACACGGAAACACTTGCGACACACTAACACACTTGCGACACACACTGAAACACTTGCGACACACACTGAAACACTTGCGAAACACACTAAAACACTTGCAACACACACTGAAACACTTGCGTCACACACTGAAACACTTGCGACACACACTGAAACACTTGCGACACACTGAAACACTTGCGACACACACTGAAACACTTGCGACACACACTGAAACACTTGCGACACACACTGAAACACTGGCGACACACTGAAACACTTGCGACACACACTGAAACACTTGCGACACACACTGAAAAACTTGCGAAACACACTGAAACACTTGCGAAACACACTGAAACACTTGCGACACACACTGAAACACTTGCGACACACACTGAAACACTTGCGACACACTGACACACTTGCGACACACTGAAACACTTGCGACACACACTGAAACACTTGCGACACACTGAAACACTTGCGACACACTGACACACTTGCGACACACTGAAACACTTGCGAAACACACTGAAACTACTTTCGACAAACACTGAAACACTTGCGACACACACTGAAACACTTGCAACACTGAAACACTTGCGACACACACTGAAACACTTGCGACACACACTGAAACACTTGCGACACACACTGAAACACTTGCGAAACACACTGAAACACTTGCGACACACACTGAAACACTTGCGACACACTGAAACACTTGCGAAACACACTGAAACACTTGCGAAACACTGAAACACTTGCGACACACACTGAAACACTTGCGAAACACACTGAAACACTTGCGAAACACACACTGAAACACTTGCGACACACACTGAAACACTTGCGACACACTGAAACACTTGCGACACACTGACACACTTGCGACACACTGAAACACTTGCGAAACACACTGAAACTACTTTCGACAAACACTGAAACACTTGCGACACACACTGAAACACTTGCAACACTGAAACACTTGCGACACACACTGAAACACTTGCGACACACACTGAAACACTTGCGACACACACTGAAACACTTGCGAAACACACTGAAACACTTGCGAAACACACTGAAACACTTGCGAAACACTGAAACACTTGCGACACACACTGAAACACTTGCGAAACACACTGAAACACTTGCGAAACACACACTGAAACACTTGCGACACACACTGAAACACTTGCGACACACACTGAAACACTTGCGAAACACACTGAAACACTTGCAAAACACACACTGAAACACTTGCGACACACACTGAAACACTTGCGACACACACTGAAACACTTGCGAAACACACTGAAACACTTGCGAAACACACTGAAACACTTGCGACACACACTGAAACACTTGCGAAACACACTGACACACTTGCGACACACACTGAAACACTTGCGAAACACACTGAAACACTTGCGACACACACTGAAACACTTGCGAAACACACTGAAACACTTGCGACACAAACTGAAACACTTGCGACACACACTGAAACACTTGCGAAACACACACTGAAACACTTGCGACACACACTGAAACACTTGCGAAACACACTGAAACACTTGCGAAACACACTGAAACACTTGCGAAACACACACTGAAATACTTGCGACACACACTGAAACACTTGCGACACACCCTGAAACACTTGCGACACACCCTGAAACACTTGCGAAACACACACTGAAACACTTGCGACACACACTGAAACACTTGCGACACACACTGAAACACTTGCGACACACACTGAAACACTTGCGAAACACACTGAAACACTTGCGACACACACTGAAACACTTGCGACACACACTGAAACACTTGCGACACACTGAAACACTTGCGAAACACACACTGAAACACTTGCGACACACTGAAACACTTGCGACACACACTGAAACACTTGCGAAACACACTGAAACACTTGCGACACACACTGAAACACTTGCGACACACACTGAAACACTTGCGACACACTGAAACACTTGCGAAACACACACTGAAACACTTGCGACACACTGAAACACTTGTGACACACTGAAACACTTGCGAAACACACACTGAAACACTTGCGACACACACTGAAACACTTGCGAAACACACTGAAACACTTGTGACACACACTGAAACACATGCGACACTGAAACACTTGCGACACACACTGAAACACTTGCAACACACACTGAAACACTTGCGATACACACTGAAACACTTGCGACACACTGAAACACTTGCGACACACTGAAACACTTGCGACACACTGAAACACTTGCGACACACACTGAAACACTTGCGACACACTGAAACACTTGCGAAACACACTGAAACACTTGCGAAACACACTGAAACACTTGCGACACACACTGAAACACTTGCGACACACACTGAAACACTTGCGAAACACACTGAAACACTTGCGACACACACTGAAACACTTGCAAAACACACTGAAACACTTGCGACACACTGAAACACTTGCGACACACACTGAAACACTTGCGAAACACACTGAAACACTTGCGACACACACTGAAACACTTGCGACACACTGAAACACTTGCGAAACACACACTGAAACACTTGCGAAACACACACTGAAACACTTGCGACACACTGAAACACTTGCGAAACACACTGAAACACTTGCGACACACACTGAAACACATGCGACACACTGAAACACTTGCGACACACACTGAAACACTTGCGACACACTGAAACACTTGCGAAACACACACTGAAACACTTGCGACACTGAAACACTTGTGACACACTGAAACACTTGCGACACACTGAAACACTTGCGAAACACACTGAAACACTTGCGACACACTGAAACACTTGCGACACACACTGAAACACTTGCGACACACTGAAACACTTGCGAAACACACTGAAACACTTGCGAAACACACTGAAACACTTGCGACACACACTGAAACACTTGCGACACACACTGAAACACTTGCGAAACACACTGAAACACTTGCGACACACACTGAAACACTTGCAAAACACACACTGAAACACTTGCGACACACACTGAAACACTTGCGAAACACACTGAAACACTTGCGAAACACACACTGAAACACTTGCGAAACACACACTGAAACACTTGCGACACACACTGAAACACTTGCAAAACACACTGAAACACTTGCGACACACACTGAAACACTTGCGACACACTGAAACATTTGCGAAACACACTGAAACACTTGCGACACACTGAAACACTTGTGACACACTGAAACACTTGCGACACACTGAAACACTTGCAAAACACACTGAAACGCTTGTGACACACTGAAACACTTGCGACACACTGAAACACTTGCGACACACATTGAAACACTTGCGACACACACTGAAACACTTGCGAAACACACTGAAACACTTGCGACACACTGAAACACTTGCGACACACTGAAACACTTGCAACACACACTGAAACACTTGCGACACACACTGAAACACTTGCAACACTTCTACATTTGAATACATTTGAATATATTTATCATACGTTCATACATAATGTAATTATAAAATGTATGTTATATGTATGTATGTATGTATGTATGTATATATATATATATATTAGGGGTGTGCAAAGCAGCCGGTATTTGTATCTGTATTTGTTGAGGGGGGAAAAGTATTTGTATTTGTATTCGAGTAAAATTCAAAATAGGTTTAAAAATCCAGTTTTTTTGCATTACACTTCTAATTTACGTTATAGTGTAAGTATTCTTTAATTATATCCATTGTAATAATTATGGATATGCAATATTGGTTGATGTTTTTCCATAAATCCAGCAATGAATGTAACAAGGAACGTTACCTACGAACTTAATGTTACTCTGTCAACAGCCTATTGTCTAAATTACCGAGCAAACAGAGCTACTAGTGTTGTCACGGTAGGCTACCAAAATTTCAGTATTCGGTACCAATACCGGTGAAAATCCACGGTTCTCAGTACCAATTTCGGTACCAAAGCTTAATTTAGATTAAATTTACATATATTAAAGTTTATACCACGGTTACAAAGACGTAGTATTAAAACACTTTACAATAAGATTCCATTTGTTAGATAACATTAGATAAAATGACCTAACAATAGTGATATACTGTCGCAATTATTTTCCTTGGGGTTAATTTAAAAATACATTTTTAAAATTAAAAGTTAACATTATTTATGTTAACATTATTTAATGCACAATGAATGTAGTGAACAAACATGACCAATCAAGTGTTTGTATTAAATAACATTCACAAACATTAATTAATGTTGTAAAAATATATTGTTCACTCAATGTGTTTATGTTAGATAACGCATTAAAGCTCCAATATGTAGGAATTTTGTAATAAAATTTCCGAAAATAACTTGCACAGTGTGATATATTTCCTCCAGTTGTGTACTTACAATATTTCAAAAGTCTCCAAAGATTTTTTATTTCAGAGAAATTCCGATTTTAAATAACTGGCCGTCCCGGAAAAGAAACGTCGCCTCTCAGTGACGCAATGTCCTTGTTTTCTACCGGATTTTTTTATTTTTTTTTACAACAACTTTATTGAGTTTTTTTTCTTATCACAATAAACAATAACGACGTCTGACAAAGAAGAAAAATAAATCAAGTAAAAAATATGACCCACCACACCGGAATATCACATGGTCAAATGCGGAAGTGGTGGTTATAGATGGTTATAGCTGTTATGGATCACGATTACTCTTTGGCGAGTATTGAAGTGCCAACAAAACGAAAGCGTCCATATTCTGATACACGCAGACTGTGTGACAAACGAAGGAATAAAACCTGGATAAATAACGGCCAGGCGTTTTCTAGATGGAGAGAGCTGCGCGACTATCTTGGACTTGACAGAGACTCTGCTCTCGCGAGTGTATTGATAGACAGGTAAGACATGCAACTGTCAATAATAGCACTTATAAACAAAGTTATATTGCTCTTTGTACTTCGGTAAGGCTTTTTATCACGTGTGGTGACCGAGATTATGGCAGTACAATTAAATACAATCGGATATGTGTTGTTAAAAATATATATTTAGTCATTACTTGCAAATGTTCGTTCAAATTTACTTTTAGATATTGGTTTGAACACGTTAAACAACACGGCATTAACCATAAAAACGTAAAACTGCACAACATTAACCCAACAAATCATTTGACAAATAGCTGTAAGTTGAAACGGGATAATATAGCATAACATTTCACGTTCCTTGCAGTTCATTAATTATGATAACATAAAATAATACGATCAGACATACAGGTAATACAAAAACGAATAAATTACCTCATCCGTGATCATGATTCATTAATTCCATTTAGATATATCGCTAGATGGTGAAAACGCATTAAAAACGACATCTCCCATCGTCACCTCCTTCATAGCGTCATCAAGCTTCGCCTTTGTTATTGTTGGAAACTGTGCCCTCTTGTGGTCAAATACCAAAGTCACATACTGGAGCTTTAAGTAATGTTAATGAATGGTATCTTTTTGTAGTGTTACCAAACTATACAGGAGATAAAACGTGTTTTATTTGACTTGACTGTACTTTTATTTAATCCAAAACTGCATTCATATTAAATTTTAAAAGGGCTTTTTAAACCTGCTAAGAGTTATCCAGCCAAGAATAAGCCTAGAACTGCTTTTCTGACTTACTAATATTAATGACATAATGACGGCTTTTTTATTTAATTTCTCATCTCCATAAATATATCTAAAGCTAATGCAGAGCTAGAAATCAATTCATTCTTTGCTGATACTTCCTCGTCATCATGGAGAGTGCAGTTCGCACCGCTTTCTCCTTTACACACGCGCTTGTTCTCTCGTGGCGTCTGTCGTTGCTATGCAACATGGACATAGGCGCGCCTGGAAAAACGAGGCTTCGCGCCTACATTTGAAATCTGCACGCGCAAAAAAAAAACGCGCTATGTGAACGCCCCCTTATGACAACGTGACATTAGCCTAATCTAAAATTATTTCCATATGTGGCTCTTTCCTCCTTTCTTATCAACAAGTGGATTTACAGCCACCACATCAGCAGCGCCGCCGGTCGCCATGTCTCATGAGGAAACGCAGCTTTTTGATATAAAGTTTTTCTTGTTCCCGAATACAAATATTTTTAAAGTATTTGTTCGAAATAAGTATTCGGAAAAAACACATTATTTGTACCTTTCCGAATACCGTATTCGGGTTCGGCTCCACCCCTAATATATATATATCAAATGTCGTTTTTTTACATATTTTGATTATTTGATTATTTATAAGACATTTTATATATATATATATATATATATATATATATATATATATATATATATATATATATACATATATGTAGTTTTGTATTATATAGAACAATGTTTGATTATTTATAAATAGATTTTATAGTACATATAATATTTTATAAATAGTAAAATTGCATATAAAAATATATTCAATCCATTTTCACATTCAATCATACGTTCGAAAAGCTGAAGCAAATAGTAGCAGGACATGCTAACGCTTAACGTGAAAAACTATTAACGTGGCTTAAGAGACAGTGATATTAAAAGATTAAATTCTGTACACACCTTATTAATAAACCATACTATGTACATAAAAGCAGATGGGTCCAGAATAAAACGCATTTAATTACACGTTAAGCGTTTTCCTCCCATGAAAACCCGTTATTATAAAGAAAACGCTTAACATGGCTTTCTATTAGAGGTTGGCATAGCGGTTTCCACAACAAATCCTTTAAATGATATTCAGTGCAAAACAAAAATGAAAAATATAGGCTAAGTAGCTTATAAAATAAACATACATTATTGTAGAATTAATTAGCCCACTGTGGAATATCAAATTTAATTTACCCTTTAATGCAAGTCAGCTTTAAGTCAGCTGTCTAAACATTGTAATAGTCAGGGGTCTTGTTAGTCTTTGATCTTCCAACTAAGAGCTGAACTGTGTGTGAATGTTACATAGTCTTAGTTCTCGTGACCATTTGTTGTTTATACCATCTTTGATCTTCCAACTAAGAGCTGAACTGTGTGTGAATGTTACATAGTCTTAGTTCTCGGGACCATTTGTGTTTATACCATTTGGGGAAGTCAGTTGGGGGTAATTGCCTCTATTGTCTTTAGATGATTAGATGTAGTGGTCAGCCCTAAGTCTGTGTGTAAGTTCAGCACCTTTAAGGACAGCCCACTGAAATGCCTATATAGAAACCATGTAAAGTTAAGTTAGACTGATTTTGGAAGAACTGCAGCCACTTCAACGCGAAGTCCTCAATAAAGAATAACTTCTTGAACGTGATCCAAACGTCTCCTGGTATCTTGCTTCGACGAAGAAAAAGTTTTCAACAATTTGGTGCCTGTGACCCGGATAGAGTTCCAGCTTCTTCACCTGAATCCAGATTGAAACAGCAAGCTCAACAAAGATCTGCTTTCCAGACTGCATCTTTTGGAATCCAGAGCGAAACTTCCAGCTGAACAAAGATTTCCAGACTGAAGCTTTCTTTACAACCAAGGATTGGTGAGTGCTACTCTATTCAAAAGAACCGCTGCAAACCAGTACAAGTTTAATATCCTCTGCGCCGTTCAGAGAAGTAGTTAACAAACAGCTGTAGAGTTTGGTTAACTAAGTTATCCTCTAAAGTTGTCTTTTAGAGATGAAGTTTATCCTCTGTTTTCAGGCAGGGAAGATTAACATTACAGGTTAATATTGTTTATCCTCTGCTTTGCCAGGGAAGTGTTTCATCCTCTACATTGCTAGAGAAGGTTTATCCTCTGTAAAGTTGAAGATTTATCCTCTGCTTTATCAGGGACGGTTAGCATAAGGTGCTAATATTTTGGTTTATCCTCTGTTTCAGGCAGGGAAGATTTTAGCGTAAATTGCTAATATATGGTTTATCCTCTGTTCTTGTAGGCAGGGAAGTTAAGTGGAGAGTTAACAATAGCTGATGTGTTAACAAGTGTACCCTCTGTGTAGACACTAGAGAGAAGTTTTAGTGTTTTTGATTGTGTGGTAACAAAGAAAACTCACAAAAATGTTTAAGAAAAATGCTAGACCGATCCCCACTACTGAAAAAGCTGGCCGTGCGACCCAATTGTGGTCAGAAAGCGAATTTAAAACATTGTTGGGAGAGCAAATGGACTCTATAGTGACGAAGTCCGTCAGATTGGATTTGACAAAGAAATATGAGATTCATCCAGACAAAGCATGGTCAATGGAAGATTGTAAAAAGGTGCTAGGAGCAAGTATTCGCAAGAACAAGGTGAAAGCCATTATTTGTTGCCACAGAGATTTTGTTTTAGCAATAGCTACAGAACAGTCTAAACGCAACTCAGAGCTAGAGAAACAGAACAAGGAGCTCCGTGCTAGAATATCTTCTTTGACTAAGAAATTACACCGCAACAAAGATGCAGAAAAAACTGATGAGGGAGAATTTAGTCAGCCGGATAACATTTATCCTGACTTAAAAGCTATCTTTGAAACAGATGTAGCCATCCCATCAGTAATTTATAAGGCTGTAGATTAAGTGAAGGTCTGTGGGGCAAGGAGAAGATCTCAGGGAATTGAGGGAACTGAAAATGTTCCTGCCAACTCTTCTGTTGTCCAAGTACAAGCTGTTGCCAAAGCGCTAGGACCTAAAGATATCGAGAGACTATCCCAGAGTTTACCCTCAGCACGCACAGAATTTTCTGAATTTAGAAGAGCATTGATCAGTACAATGCGTCTTTACGACATGTCGTTGCCAGAAGTTACACAGCTGATGTCACAAATTCTAACTGAATCTGAAATCAAAAGTTTTGAGTCTGCTGTTACTTCCGAACTGCAACATGCCAGTAAAGGCGATTTGAGAGAAGGTGTTTTGAAAATCATAAAGAATCTCTTAGGACCCAAAATAGATTGGTCAAAAGTTACTAGATGTGTACAAAAGAAAGGAGAGACTATAAGTGAATACACTGAAAGATTTTGTCAGGCAGCTGCCACGTACAGTGGAATAGTGGAGGATTCTGAAAGTGTACTAGATGATAGAGGAGCTCTAATCCGTATTTGGGCAGATGGTCTTATAGCTGAGTACAGATCAGCCTTGCCATTCCTACATGTTACGTGGGCTAACGGAACTCTCAGAAGTAACCTAGACAGGTTAGCTAGATGGGAAAGAGATGCTGATGTTAAAACCCAAGTGAGAGTAGCAGCAGCTATGTTTAACCCAACAAAACAAGACAATAGATGGACTAAAAAAGAAAGCACATGCCACTACTGTGGAAAATTAGGGCATTGGGAGAAAGAATGTAGGAAGAAGTTGCAAGATAATAAAAGAAATAGAATGCATAATTCTGCTCCTTCTCAGCCGGCTTACAACCCTGATGTAGTTCCGCAAGTGTCCACTGAAACTTTAGGACAGCTCGTTCAGGCTCTTCTAAAAGCACAACAAGACCAGGAAAAAAAACTAATTGTTGGGGCTGTGAGTAGCTACCTTTCCCCTGTAATCCATCATAATGACAAAAGAATTTTTGTGAAAGGTAGCATAAAAGAAAAAGAGATTGATTTTTTGCTTGATACCGGTGCAGAGATTACAATAATTCCTACAAAATTGGCTAAAGGTTTAGACATCCCGTACAAGAAAACCAAACTTTCTTTAACTGGCGTAATAGGTGAAGATTCTGTTTTGTATGAAACCCCGCCCATAGAGGTAAAATTTGGCCCGAAAACCTTGACGACAAAATTGCTATGTTCTTCATTGAATACAGGTGCAATTGTAGGCATGGATCTCCTGAGACAAGTACATCTAACTTTAGACATGTCCTCAGAATCTGCTAGCATTAAAATTTCCTCAGCACACGTTTCTACCAATAATGCAATCCCTCCAGAGTATGTTTTCTTACTGAATCATCCAATTTGGGCTAATGACAAGGATGATTGTGGTTTATTGACAGGTGTAGAACCAGTCAAACTGACAGGAACTCCACCCCCGGTTACCAAACAGTATCTGATCAGTAAGAAAGCCATACAGGGAATCAAACCTATTGTAGAAAAGTTGCTGACGCAAGGAGTGCTAGTTAAAACCAACAGTCCCTGTAACTCACCCATATGGCCAATCAAGAAATCCAATGGGACATGGAGACTCACCATAGACTACAGAGTAGCCAATAAAAACATTGATAAAATCACCCCGCTAGTGGCAGATCCATCTACAATTTGTAATGGCTTACCATTAGATTGTAAGATTTTTTCAGTAATTGATATGTCTAATGGATTCTTTTCTTTACCATTGCACTCTGACAGCCAGCCATGGTTAGCTTTCACAGTTGACCATGAACAATATCAGTGGACCCGATTGGCCCAGGGATTTCAAAACTCCCCGACCATATACCATCAGGTTGTCAGACGTGATGTGTGTGACCCAGAATGTCCAGTAAAACAGTCCACTATGATCCAATATGTCGATGATATTTTGATTGCCTCAACAGATCACGAGGTACATCAAACTGAATTGGCAGCATTGTTGGACTATTTGCATAAAAAAGGACACAAATGCAGCTTTCACAAAGCTCAAATTGCTAAAAAGCAAGTCATATTTCTGGGTCAAACAATTGGTGCAGGAAATAGATCTATTACACAGGATTGAACGGCTTCAGTCAAAGCCATACCTCCGCCTACTACCATTCTTGTGTCTAAAGGTCTAAAGACCTTGTGTCTTCAGTTAAACAGGAACTGTTTTCAAAAATGGCACCAAGACATGTAACTATCTGCCTTTATTTTAGTTTATTTTACTCATTTTGCATTATTTTGCTTTATTTTGCTTAGAGCCCGCATCAACGAGGCATAAGCATTTACTGTGAGATACCTGCAAATTTAGAACATTTAGTTCCTCCACATAGAGGAATTACAATAAAACAGACTGAAAACAAAACCTTTGAATCTCCTCTACTAAACCTCTTCAGACAAAAAAACTGTTTTACAAAGTTTAAATCAATGTATTGTTTTATGAGAACAATTAGGCAGGATGATTTTCACATCATTTTGAAGCCAGAACTCGAAGCGATAACATCCATTAGTCAAAAGTCTTGTGGACACATATTTAGTATGTGTTTTGTGGTCTTATTTCAGCAACTTTCATTTTTATTTTTTCAAATAACCACGCATACACATTATTCTCTTAAAAATACAAGGATTTACAAGCATGTTGATCAGATATTATGGTAGCCCTTTTTGTGCTATATAGCCTAGAGTGAATCTGCACCTTTGCCATTAACATTTTTATAAATAACTGAAAACAAAAACAAATGTCAGAGCATGTCAGAACACCTCCAGGGCCCAGAAAACCCCTCAGACCCCAGAGGGTTAATGAACATGAACACACACAGGAACATGAACACACTCAGGAACATGATCACACACAGAAACATGATCACACTCAGGAACATGATCACACACAGGAACGTGATCACACACAGGAACATGATCACACTCAGGAACATGAACACACTCAGGAACATGAACACACTCAGGAACATGATCACACTCAGGAACATGATCACACTCAGGAACATGATCACACTCAGGAACATGATCACACACAGGAACATGAACACACTCAGGAACATGATCACACTCAGGAACATGATCACACTCAGGAACATGATCACACTCAGGAACATGTCAGGAACATGAACACACACAGGAACATGAACACACACAGGAACATGAACACACACAGGAACATGATCACACTCAGGAACATGATCACACTCAGGAACATGATCACACTCAGGAACATGATCACACTCAGGAACATGATCACACTCAGGAACATGTCAGGAACATGAACACACACAGGAACATGAACACACACAGGAACATGAACACATACAGGAACATGAACACACACAGGAACATGAACACACACAGGAACATGTTCACACTCAGGAACATGATCACACTCAGGAACATGAACACACACAGGAACATGAACACACTCAGGAACATGATCACACTCAGGAACATGATCACACTCAGGAACATGTTCACACTCAGGAACATGATCACACTCAGGAACATGATCACACACAGGAACATGATCACACTCAGGAACATGAACACACTCAGGAACATGAACACACTCAGGAACATGATCACACTCAGGAACATGATCACACTCAGGAACATGATCACACTCAGGAACATGATCACACTCAGGAACATGTCAGGAACATGAACACACACAGGAACATGAACACACACAGGAACATGTTCACACTCAGGAACATGATCACACTCAGGAACATGAACACACACAGGAACATGAACACACTCAGGAACATGATCACACTCAGGAACATGTTCACACTCAGGAACATGATCACACTCAGGAACATGATCACTAGGGCTGTCAACTTTAGTCGTTTAGTCGACTAATCGGTCGATGCCGTCTTGGTCGACTGACATTCTCATTGGTCGACCAGTGGCATAATTTTTTTTTTTTTTTTTTTCCACCAGTAAAGAAATTTTCATTGATTTACTCCTTGATATTTATTCCTTTATAAGCAGTTATATATTACTGTATTCTAAATATAATTAGCCTATGTTTTATCCCCAACTTTAAATGCTTTAATTCAGGCTATTTTGTAACAGCGCCACAGTTAGCGCATCACGTAGAACACTCGGGAACCGCACCTGTGGCTGGCTGCACTGCTGCTTCGCGCTCAGTAACGAATATAGGTAGTTTTGCTGTATTCATTCAGTTAGAACCAGTGCTTAATTTGTAAACTGGGAGGTCCCGGAGCGCAAAGGGAAGGGTGGATCCGGCGACTCAAAACGGGGTTGGAGGTAACGGAACAAGTAAGGAATAATTGACGACAGGCCGTTGAATTATTAGAAAAATAATGCACACCTGAGGTGGTAATGCGGTCGCGACGCGAAGCGGAGTTATTAAATTGTTTAAATTATTAAATTGAACAAGCGCAACATTCAGCATTCAATCAAATATTTTAAAAGATGTAGGCTATTATTAATAATAATGTTATTTCAACATAATATCTCGTTATTTCGACATAATATGTGTGCGTGCAACAAGCTAGATGTGAATTTGTAAATCCGGTGACGAGTGCATTGATTTTTATTAATAAACTAGTGTTTTCTGTCGGCTGCAAATATGAAGTTGACGATCGCCATCTCCGTAGTGAACGAGCCTACAGAGAGAAATGCACATAGTGGATCATAATCAGGCTATTTCTTTTTTCTTTTTTAATTATTTCGTTTAAAGACATTTCAAGCTTTGTGTATTTGATGTAATTCTCATGTCTGTGTGAGGAATACACTTAGTTTCGTTAAGTTAGGATGAGATGCGCTCCAGTTAACGTGCAATGTGACCGCGCGGGCGCCCGATTTTGTCTGTTATACCGTATTTGCTTCTTATTTATTACAAAACAAAACGAAAATAAACCTATAGGCCTTCCTTCTATACAGCCTATTATTAGGATTGTTTTTTAGGCTATTTGGGTTTTTTGTGTGTTTGTTTTAAAACGCCTAGATCGGCTGGACAAAAGTTAACCCATTTGAAAGTAAAGAAGAATATACAGCCTGTATAAACGAGAGCTTTTGTTAGGATTTTTCATTATTTGGCAGTTTTAGCAGTTATATTTTTTGTAGCGTGTGGTGTGGTCAGGTGCACGATTGTGACTGTCACTATAGACCTAGGACAGAGCTCCTCACTTTGCAGTTAAAAAAATCACTTAATTTTCAAAGAATTGTAGGCCTGTTATTATTATTATGGTTTTAAGTATTATTGATTTTTTTTTTTCGTTGTTTTATAAATGCTCTATGACAATTGTTTAAAAAATGTTCAATCAAAATGCAAAACATCACGTTTTTTTTTGTTTTTTTTTGTCGACTAATCGTTGCGCAGGACCTGACTTTGGTCGACTAAGCATTTCTTTGGTTGACTACAGCCCTAATGATCATACTCAGGAACATGATCACACTCAGGAACATGATCACACACAGGAACATGATCACACTCAGGAACATGATCACACTCAGGAACATGAACACACTCAGGAACATGATCACACAGGAACATGATCACACTCAGGAACATGAACACACACAGGAATATGATCACACTGAGGAACATGATCACACTCAGGAACATGATCACACACAGGAACATGATCACACAGGAACATGATCACACTCAGGAACATGAACACACACAGGAACATGATCACACAGAAACATGATCACACTCAGGAACATGAACACACACAGGAACATGATCACACTCAGGAACATGTTCACACACAGGAACATGATCACACTCAGGAACATGATCACACACAGGAACATGAACACACACAGGAACATGAACACACACAGGAACATGTTCACACTCAGGAACATGATCACACTCAGGAACATGATCACACTCAGGAACATGAACACACACAGGAACATGTTCACACTCAGGAACATGATCACACTCAGGAACATGATCACACACAGGAACATGAACACACACAGGAACATGAACACACACAGGAACATGTTCACACTCAGGAACATGATCACACTCAGGAACATGATCACACACAGGAACATGATCACACACAGGAACATGAACACACTCAGGAACATGATCACTGTTACGACCCTGCGCTTTCTTTCCTCGCCTCCTGGTGGTGTTATGATTCCGGAGAGTGTGGGAGATTGTACACACCTGACACCGGTTCACTACTTGATTGTGGAGAGGATAAAACCTTGGCCTCCACCACTCCTCTTCACTTCGTCCAGGGGATTGACACCCTCTGGAGAAGTCACTTTTTGGCGTGCCTTTATTTATTCACAACCCATACCAACCTTTTCTCTTCCCCATTTGGATTATGATTTTTCCCCTTTGATTTTGAACCCTAGACTTTGTTATATTAATTTATCTGTATTTTGAAGAGTAATAAAAACTTGCAAGTCTTTCAGTGTACTTGTATCCTTTATGTACGGTCGAAACGAGCTGGCCGTAACAATCACACACAGGAACATGAACACAATCAGGAACATGAACACACACAGGAACATGAACACACACAGGAACATGAACACACACAGGAACATGATCACACTCAGGAACATGATCACACTCAGGAACATGATCACACACAGGAACATGATCACACTCAGGAACATGATCACACTCAGGAACATGATCACACTCAGGAACATGATCACACTCCACACTCAGGAACATGATCACACTCAGGAACATGATCACACTCAGGAACATGATCACACTCAGGAACATGATCACACACAGGAACATGAACACACACAGGAACATGAACACACACAGGAACATGAACACACACAGGAACATGTTCACACTCAGGAACATGATCACACTCAGGAACATGATCACACACAGGAACATGATCACACACAGGAACATGAACACACTCAGGAACATGATCACTGTTACGACCCTGCGCTTTCTTTCCTCGCCTGCTGGTGGTGTTATGATTCCGGAGAGTGTGGGAGATTGTACACACCTGACACCGGTTCACTACTTGATTGTGGAGAGGATAAAACCTTGGCCTCCACCACTCCTCTTCACTTCGTCCAGGGGATTGACACCCTCTGGAGAAGTCACTTTTTGGCGTGCCTTTATTTATTCACAACCCATACCAACCTTTTCTCTTCCCCATTTGGATTATGATTTTTCCCCTTTGATTTTGAACCCTAGACTTTGTTATATTAATTTATCTGTATTTTGAAGAGTAATAAAAACTTGCAAGTCTTTCAGTGTACTTGTATCCTTTATGTACGGTCGAAACGAGCTGGCCGTAACAATCACACACAGGAACATGAACACAATCAGGAACATGAACACACACAGGAACATGAACACACACAGGAACATGAACACACACAGGAACATGATCACACTCAGGAACATGATCACACTCAGGAACATGATCACACACAGGAACATGATCACACTCAGGAACATGATCACACTCAGGAACATGAACACACTCAGGAACATGATCACACTCAGGAACATGATCACACTCCACACTCAGGAACATGATCACACTCAGGAACATGATCACACTCAGGAACATGATCACACTCAGGAACATGATCACACTCCACACTCAGGAACATGATCACACTCCACACTCAGGAACATGATCACACTCAGGAACATGATCACACTCAGGAACATGATCACACTCAGGAACATGAACACACTCAGGAACATGATCACACACAGGAACACACAGGAACATGATCACACTCAGGAACATGAACACACTCAGGAACATGATCACACACAGGAACATGATCACACACAGGAACATGAACACACACAGGAACATGATCACACTCAGGAACATGAACACACTCAGGAACACACAGGAACATGATCACACTCAGGAACATGATCACACTCAGGAACATGAACACACTCAGGAACATGATCACACACAGGAACATGATCACACACAGGAACATGAACACACTCAGGAACATGATCACACACAGGAACATGATCACACACAGGAACATGAACACACTCAGGAACATGATCACACACAGGAACATGATCACACACAGGAACATGAACACACACAGGAACATGATCACACACAGGAACATGTTCACACTCAGGAACATGATCACACACAGGAACATGATCACACTCAGGAACATGATCACACACAGGAACATGAACACACACACAGGAACATGAACACACACAGGAACATGAACACACACAGGAACATGATCACATGTAACAGGTACAGAAAGTGTACTGTTAAATGTATGTATAGTTTATTAGAATTCTCACAAAATTGTTCGTTTACATGTACCTGATATGACTGCCTAAGTGAAATGAGTAACTTTCCCTTTAATTGATGTGATGTCATGAGTCAATACAATTTCCTGTTCTGTCCCCTCCTCTTCCTCTTTGCATTGGTGATGAAGTAGAGAGGTGAGGTTATTTTGGGCTCTTATAATCTTATTTAATCCTAATTTTAATTGTTGTTTTTATGCCTATATTTTCACTCTAATTTATGTATATAATATTATTTTATCTATCTGTGTGGTTATTTTTGTCATTTCACCCCGATTGAGCTATATTTTTGCATCTGTGCCTAAATGTGAAACGAGAGCACATGTGACAACTGTACATCACATTTGTTTTATAGAGCTAAAGAGAGCGAATTTCACTAAGAGGCTGATTACATGTGTTTGTACATCAGGTATGTTTATTGTTCTGTGATCTCTTCCTCTTTGCATTGGTGATGAAGTAGAGAGAGCTAAAGAGAGCGAATTTCACTAAGAGGCTGATTACATGTGTTTGTACATCAGGAATAAAAGATCGGTGAAACTGCGAATGCTGTCTTGTTCTTCTCATATCAACCTAAACACAACGCAGACAACAGACCAGTTACACACACACAGGAACATGATCACACTCAGGAACATGATCACACTCAGGAACATGAACACACACACAGGAACATGAACACACACAGGAACATGAACACACTCAGTGAGTTTCTCTGCTCGTTTTCTTAGTGACTTACAATGAAGGAAGTCATTCCTGGTCTTGGGAACAGTGGCTGTGGAAATCAACAGACATGAAGAGTGTGATTATCATCAGGAGCGGGTTCAAGAGTTGTCTTCTTTTTGTGAAATCCTATATTCCGATTCTCGAATATGTCTTAGTGATTGTGTTTTGTCTTTTAAACACTTTTATAATGAAATGATTATGTTAGATGATAATGGGTAATCGGTAATAGTTTGCTTCATCCACTTCTCCTGAAAGACAGGAAAGTAAGTGGTCGGTGAACTGGGAGAAGAATAAAGGTATTTGGTTACCTACACAATGTATTTCTGTCGTGAATAAAGCACGGTGTCAAATTAGAAGTTTTAAATGCCGCTTCGATAGACATCAGTGTGTATGTGAATTTGTTGCTAGTATTACGTTTATTGAAATGAAACCAAAATGAAACGTTGTTGTTGCTGTTGGAAAAAAACTGCACATTATATATGACAAATCCTTAAACAACCACTGTTGAGGGTTTGATATGATTGACATGTCACCATATTTGATGTGGCTTCTGTAGACATGAACTGATCACAGATTTGATTTGACTCAAATTTCACTTTGTTCATCATACAATAATCATACATCATATAATTCTACTGATTGTGAGAATTTCTGTGAATACATGGAAGCCACATTTTAGTTCTTATTATTAAAATCATAAAAATGCATCATTGATGTTTGATTTTAAATGATGTTTTATTAACGTAGTTCGGGAGGAACATGTCAAAATAAGCTACTCTATTGCCACCTGCTGTCTACAATCAGTAATCACAAATACTCTAATATCACCAGCTGTCTACAATCAGTACATACAGTGAGGAAAAACATACAGTATCTACCCAATCAGCACGAAGGCAAACCATATATAATCACAGTCAAGCTCACCTAAGGATATTCTACAGTCTTCAGAACAGGTTTCGCCTAAAGCTTCTGTTATACTCCAGTTTGGACGCTTAAACGACAGCTGCGCACAGCTCGGACGCGGACTACTTGTATTTATACTTTCTGCTGAGGTCCGCTCAGTGAACGCGTTCAACGCATGCGCAGTAGATCGGTCGGGACAGTATAATCGATAATATTTTTTATATTTATAGTTTATATTTGCATATATGTCAAAACCTAGACACTTTATGTGTTAAAGATGTGTTAAAAATAGACATATTAATATGTATTCATGTCAAAATGACATATAAACATCTTTTCCTATTCTATTTTGCTTGGAAACGCTTCCAAGACGCTTGTGTGAAAAATAGGCATTGGTTCTATTTCTAGCATGCACGCGTTTTCCTTTTTTTTTTTCAAATTCGGCGTCCATGTTATTCCCTTCTCTTTCGCGGTTTTAACCTAATGAACGCGCGCCCTTTTGACTGCGCGGTCACAAAAAATGGGAGGCACGCGGGCACCCCCGATGACGATTTTTACGTCACGCGGACCCTCGCGCCCTCGGAAAATATAGCAGAGGCTTTACAGCTGCCATGTCAGAGATTGAAATCTTCTCGTCCGATGACGAATCTCTCTACTCTCAGGACTCTGCATCAATTCCAGCCACCCCAAAGAGCGTCATTACACCACCAGGTCTCCAGCTTCAGTGCACGGTCGCCAGCTAGTCCGCACCACTATCCATACTCCAGAACAACAAAGATAGCGCTCACCTCTACCAACGAGACGCACACCTTCTTCCTCGTCCTCATCCTCATCCTCATCCTCCTCCTACTCACTGGCCCAGCCAACCATTCCTGCAATCCGGAAATGGACAGTGTTAGGTCTAAGGCAAGCTTTGACCAACGTGGACGTCCATTACCCTAGACGAATGAATAAAGCCGAATTATACCAATTATACACTAACCTACAGTCAACGTGTGCACCCTTTAAACCCTCATCTCCCTATAAGGTCTCCAATAAAGCGACAAACAAAACCAACAAAGGTAAAACACATTGTACCTCCCAAATCCAGTATTCCTCCACAGCGAGACCGGACCACTGTCGATCATCAGGTAAGGGCAGTGCGCCTTCAGCGAGCCTTGGACGGGCCCCAGAGTCCGCCGCTGCTAGACCACTACCCTCTCCGCCTTCTGCTCAGCATCACCCATTACCGGTCACTGGTCTTCCCTCTAGCGTGAGGTTGCCTCCGCTAGTGGAGCAGGCGCAACCTGTTGTTACCATCCCAAATTCTCTACATCGTTCGTGGCCCGCGGCTCCTGACGTGAGGTTGCCTCCGCTAGAATCGTGGGCCCAGACAACTCTCCCTTGTCCTTCTCCTCCGGCTACTACTAACCCTTTTTCCCTGCCGTGGCCTACAGCAGACCCTAGTGTGAGGATGCCTCTGCTAGCGGCGCAGGCCCAGTCGCCTTATTTTCCACCTCAGCTTTCTCTCTCCTTCCCGGTCACTTTCCAAGCTCCAGGGGCCATCGCAAACGCAAGACCACCTCCGTTTCCCACGTCGGCCCCGGATTGTCTCACCCAAAACACGCTTCCTCAGGCAAAATCACCATTTTTTCTGTTT
This sequence comes from Squalius cephalus, assembly GCA_022829025.1. Lineage (NCBI taxonomy): Eukaryota > Metazoa > Chordata > Actinopteri > Cypriniformes > Leuciscidae > Squalius > Squalius cephalus. The sequence goes on from CM040794.1 coordinate 11,703,485, forward strand.
ACAGCAACTCAGATGCACATACCTCCAAGCACCATCGCTTTGGAACCGCCCCCTGTCGCCACCAACATCCGAGCGCAGATTCTATTAGAAATTCAGACAGCTGGCTCCAGAAGCAGACCCCAACCCAATGCCAGTACCTCACTATTCAGAATTGATCTTCCCGTAAACCACTCCTTGAGACCACTTCTCGACGCCTCTCTTGACTCTATTTTCCAGGCCTTTTCCACCAGAACTCTCCAATCATATTTAACAGCTTGGAGATGTTTTAAAACCTTTCATTTAATTTTTAACCTACCCTTACCGGATTTCTCTCTGCTCACAATTACATTGTTTGTCTCCTACCTCAACACAGCACAAAACCTCCAAGTTGGTTCCATTAACCCTCTGGGGACCAAAAACGCGCCTGCGCGTTTTGCTCGTTTTTTTTTTAGCAATGAAAAATAAACACAAAATGCTCTGTTAATTTTGATCTTTCATTTTCATGTTATACATCAATCGATACTGTTCAGTTTCTATTTTTTTTTCTGTATACTCACAATAAAAATAAAGTGTTTTGCTTTTTGACAAATAAAGAAAAATTAACATGATGCGCGTTGGGAAGATGACATGATACACCGGTGCGGAAGCCCTTCAGCTCGTCCTGGATACTAGCGACGAAGAGTCCAGATTTTCATCAGAAGAAGAGCGCGACTACTCTGATGACGACCGTTTGTATTTTGAAGAGCGACTTGATGTCACAGTGTCTGGTTGTGTTCCACGTGTATCCACTAGATGTCCTCCTTTTCCCCACGGTGTCATGCACATGAACTTCATCTCCCACAATTCCTGTCTGTGTATCACACCCAGGTGTTAGTAATTGTAATCACCAGCTGTCTCTTGTTTTCCCCTCATCATGCATGTATTTAATGCCTGTTTGTCTTGTGTTCTTGGTGGATCAATGTTATTCGTCACACCGCGTCTGTTGCCCGTGTCTTTCCTGTTTATATTCTGTTTATTGTTTTTCTTGACTGCCTGGCTGGATTTGACCATTGCCTGCCTTTTTGGATATTGATTCTTGGATTACCCCTAATAAATACTTGTGCTGCACTTTTGGATCCTGTGCTCTTCATTCCCTGAGCGGTCGTGACAGATTGATCCACCAATGGAAGGATCCAGCAGCACGGGGATTCGTATTCGTCCCCCCACCACAGAGAAGGAGAGAAGGGGACGAGTTCAGAACATCATGGCTCTACACCAACAGGGCCAATCGGTAAATGGTTTGTCCCAAGTGTTTTGGACACTGTCTAGAGGCTTGGGATATAATGATGCCACCCTAAAGGACCTTTTGAACCGGTGCCTGGATGAGCCGTTGCCTAGGTGGGAGATGAACGGGTTAGAGGACTTAGACTTTTGGAGATTTGTTTTATACCTCGAAATCCGAAGTCAATGGGATACACCAGCTTCACCCGCATCGCCGCTGCCCAGCTCAGAGAAAGCTTCGCCGCTGCCCAGCCCAGAGAATGCATCGCCGCTGCCCAGCCCAGAGAATGCATCGCCGCTGCCCAGCCCAGAGAATGCATCGCCGCTGCCCAGCCCAGAGAATGCATCGCCGCTGCCCAGCCCAGAGAATGCATCGCCGCTGCCCAGCCCAGAGAATGCATCGCCGCTGCCCAGCCCAGAGAATGCATCGCCGCTGCCCAGCCCAGAGAATGCATCGCCGCTGCCTAGCCCAGAGCTCCATACGCCATTAATTCCGTCCAGACCTGAACCTGCACCTCATCATCGAAGATGGCGGAGGAGGAGGAAGACCTCCGGCCTCCCCAATGACCCGGAGGCCGTCCCCGAGCAGCCCGCCATCGTCCCGGAGGCCGTCCCCAAGCAGCCCGCCGTTGTCCCGGAGGTCGTCCCCGAGCTGCTCGTCCTGCCGGCTCCACCCACGCCTGCCGAGCCTGTGTCTTCGGACAAGATGGCCGCCGCCGAGCCTGTTCACGTCACGCCTGCCGAGCCTGTGTCTTCGGACAAGATGGCCGCCGCCGAGCCTGTTCACGTCACGCCTGCCGAGCCTGTGTCTTCGGACAAGATGGCCGCCGCCGAGCCTGTTCACGTCACGCCTGCCGAGCCTGTGTCTTCGGACAAGATGGCCGCCGCCGAGCCTGTTCACGTCACGCCTGCCGAGCCTGTGTCTTCGGACAAGATGGCCGCCGCCGAGCCTGTTCACGTCACGCCTGTCGAGCCTGTGTCTGTTCCTGAGTCTGAGCCGGTGGTGTCTGTTCCTGAGCCTGAGCCGGTGGCGTCTGTTCCTGAGCCCTCAGTGACCGCGACACTGGCCATTATGGCCACAGCCATGTGGTGTGTGTGGGCTACGCACACACTTGGGCCGGTGGTGTCTGTTCCTGGGCCGGTGGTGCCAGTTCCAGTGCCTGGGCCGGTGGTGCCAGTTCCAGTGCCTGAGCCAGTGGTGCCAGTTCCAGTGCCTGTTCCGGTGGTGCCAGTTCCAGTGCCTGTTCCGGTGGTGCCAGTTCCAGTGCCAGTTCCGGTGGTGCCAGTTCCAGTGCCACTTCCAGTGCCTGAGCCGTTGGTGCCAGTTCCAGTGCCGGAGCCGGTGGTGCCTGTTCCGGTGGTGCCAGTTCCAGTGCCAGTTCCGGTGGTGCCAGTTCCAGTGCCACTTCCAGTGCCTGAGCCGTTGGTGCCAGTTCCAGTGCCGGAGCCGGTGGTGCCAGTTCCTGTGCCTGAGCCGGTGGTGTCTGTTCCAGTTCCTGAGCCGGTGTCTGTTTCTGTGCCCTGGCCGCCCGAGGGGTCGTCTCCGCCCTGGCCGCCCGAGGGAAAGTCTCCGCCCTGGCCGCCCGAGGGAAAGTCTCCGCCCTGGCCGCCCGAGGGAAAGTCTCCGCCCTGGCCGCCCGAGGGAAAGTCTCCGCCCTGGCCGCCCGAGGGAAAGTCTCCGCCCTGGCCGCCAGATGAACTTTTCGCGTTGCCCCGACCGCCTGATGAACTGTTCCCCTTGCCTCGACCGCCTGATGAACTGTTCCCCTTGCCTCGACCGCCTGATGAACTATTTGTTTCCCCGTTCTACGGTCCATGTTTCCCTGGTCCTCATGGAGTCTGTTGCCCCTGGTGTCTGTTTCCCCGCACGGACCTGGCCCCCCATCCCTCCCCCTGGTCCTCCACCGGGCCACCTCCCCCCTGAGCTTTTGTTTTGTTCCTTGTCCTGTCTTGTAGTGTCTGGGAGCCACTCCGTTGAAGGGGGGTAATGTCACAGTGTCTGGTTGTGTTCCACGTGTATCCACTAGATGTCCTCCTTTTCCCCACGGTGTCATGCACATGAACTTCATCTCCCACAATTCCTGTCTGTGTATCACACCCAGGTGTTAGTAATTGTAATCACCAGCTGTCTCTTGTTTTCCCCTCATCATGCATGTATTTAATGCCTGTTTGTCTTGTGTTCTTGGTGGATCAATGTTATTCGTCACACCGCGTCTGTTGCCCGTGTCTTTCCTGTTTATATTCTGTTTATTGTTTTTCTTGACTGCCTGGCTGGATTTGACCATTGCCTGCCTTTTTGGATATTGATTCTTGGATTACCCCTAATAAATACTTGTGCTGCACTTTTGGATCCTGTGCTCTTCATTCCCTGAGCGGTCGTGACACTTGATCCAGCCGTGGATAGAATTTCGGATGAGTAAGTATTTATTCTTACTTGCATTAGTTGACAAGCTATTCAAAACATGATCTTACATATTATACTGGGTGGACTTGCCATCCAGAGTATTGACATTTGATATCTACCTATATTCAACACGATCTAATGAAAGTGCATATCTATACCATGAATTTAATATCTCGTACCATTTCAACGTCAACAATGTTTTGATTTGTTTTTTTGTGTACATATGCTACGCACTGTAAACCCCTTGGTTAGGAAATTTGTATTTGTATGTGTAGCCTAAATGATATGTTTAGATCATTATGTATGAAAGCTAGAATTTAGAAATTATTTTAGAAAATAGGCCTAGTAGGTGTTTAGATTATATTTTGACTATATTAAATGCTGCCTCATTATCATTAACGATGCATGCTCGCAAATATCAGTTGTAAATGTGTGTAAATGTGCTGAAATGTGTAAATATACCCAGTTAACCTGTTAAGCTGCAACCCCACTTTTGAAAAATCCCCAGAAATGACATACCCAAACTGAAACAGATACAGTTCATGATCCCTTTGCACTAAAAGCACAAGTATGATCTCATTTGAAAGCTGACACCTGGCAGTTTATTGTAAATGTAGAATTAATTATTGTCATAATGAAAAATATAGTTATAAATAGCTTCAAAATTTTGTAAAGTTATTAGAAATTTATTTTTATGAAACATTTTCATGAAAATAAAATTGAAGTTGGCACTGTAGCAATCTAGAAATGCACTGCAGCTAAAGCCACATGTCTGACCATGTTATATGTACAATATGAAGATGATAAGTCTAAAACTCTGTATTTAGTTCAATGTTTTTCAAGATCTTGTCATGACTTTATTTTGATTAGACTCTAAAATGCAACTGATGTTTATTTTCATCTTCTTAAGTATCTATTCAGTCTTTTGAAAAGGGGAGCATTAATTGAGACTGAAAGATCTTTTTATTTATCTAAGACTATTGAAAACAATCAAGGAAACCCCAGACATTTGTTTCAAACTATAAATAGACTGCTTAAAGTTGATGCTGCCACCACCTTGCCTGTTTCTCAACAGCTATGTGATTCTTTTCTTAAATTTTTTAACTCTAAAATTGATAGTGTTCGCAAACAAATTTCTGTTGCATCTGCTCCCACTGTCTCACTTCTCTGTTCATCTGGGTTTACTGGTTTTCCTCTCACTAATTTTCCACATCTTAATTCTGAGGCTCTCAAAAGGGAGGTATCAAGCATGAAATCTACCACTTGCCTGCTTGATCCTATCCCCACAAGCTTATTTAAATCTTGCTTCGATGTTTTGAGCCCTACTGTCCTCAGTATTATGAATGACTCATTGCAGACGGGGTAGGTTCCAGCAGCATTAAAGATTGCTGCTGTAACTCCAGTACCAAAAAAAGAAAATACTTCTCTGGAGGATTTTAATAATTTTCGACCTATCTCCAATCTTCCGTTCATGGCAAAAATACTTGAGCGTGTTGTTGCCTTTCATCTACGTAACCATCTTGCAATTAATAACCTGTTTGATCCTCTTCAGTCAGGTTTTCGTAAATTCCACAGTACTGAAACGGCTTTGGTCAAAGTTACCAATGATTTGTTGATGGCTTCTGACTCTGGTGTAATTTCCATTCTCATCCTTCTTGATTTAAGAGCAGCTTTTGATACTGTGGATCATAGTCTATTACTCATCCGCCTTGAACAAGATTTTGGTGTGTCGGGGACAGCTTTGAAGTGGTTTAAATCCTATTTTACTGACCGTTCTCAGTTCGTTTCCATGGGTGGTTTCAGGTCTGAGATTAGCTCTGTTCTCACTGGGGTTCCTCAGGGCTCAGTCTTGGGCCCTCTGCTTTTTAATATTTATCTGTCACCACTTGGACAGTTGCTGCGATCGCTTGGCCTCCATTATCACTTTTATGCTGATGATACGCAGATTTATATACACTCAAAACCTGGTGAACATCTTGATGTTGATTTTCTGTCCGGCTGTGTTTCTGAGATAAAGGAATGGATGAGTACAAATTTTTTGTGTCTGAATAGTGGTAAAACTGAAGTTATGCTTATTGGTTCCCATCATCAAATTTCCAAAACTGGTTCCTTATCTTTGACTATTGATGGCTCTGTTTTGGCTACTCAAGCTAAAGTGAGGAATCTTGGAGTTATTTTTGATACTAGGCTTTCATTTGATTCTTTTGTTCAGAGTACAGTTAAATCATCCTTTTTTCACCTCAGAAATATAGCAAGATTACGTCCTATGCTAAATTTCTCAGTAGCTGAAAAGCTGATGAATTCCTTTGTCATCTCTAGGATAGATTACTGTAACTCCCTTCTAGCCGAAGTCTCTAAATCCACACTCAACAAACTACAATATGTACAAAACTCGGCCGCCAGGATATTGACTGGATCCAGGGTATGCAATCACATCACTCCAGTTTTGGAGTCCTTACACTCGCTCCCAGTCCGATTCAGAGTAGATTTTAAAATTATGATGCTGACATATAAAGCATTGCATGGCTTGGCTCCGTATTATTTATCTGAATTGTTAACTTCCTATATCCCAACTCGGAGACTGCGTTCTTCACAATCCAACTTGCTGGTTGTTCCTCATACACGCTTACGATCTATGGGTGACAGGGCCTTTTCTTCATATGCTCCTGTCCTTTGGAATTCTCTGCCTCTTGATCTTAGGGAAGCCCAGAGCTACGACATTTTTAAAGGTAGACTTAAGACTTATTTTTTTTAAATTAGCATTTGATTGTTGATGTTACTTTTATTGCTTGAGCTTTGTATTGCTTAATTTGTGTACAGCGCTTTGAGAAGTTGCTTTTAATGGTGCTTTATAAAATAAAGTTTATTATTATTATTATTATTTTGTCTCTATTGTTTTGTGGTGCAAACGATCCCCATTCAGTCTCAGTCTCCCCATGCACACATTCACACCTCTCCAGCCTGGTTATGGCTCTAAATATGCATTTCTTTTGTCTGCATTATAGTTACTAACGACTGGCTATTCACAGGCTATTCATAGGGTTTCAATCCCTAAATTCTTTTAACAAAGTTCTCACTGTATCTAACTGTATAAAATGCCCTTCTGGAATAAAGAAACATTTCAGCAAGCATTCCTATTTAGAAACAAAATCATAAAAGATAACTTCTAGGTTGCAGGTGCACCTAGAGCTAGCTAGCATGTTAGCTTAGCACACCATCAATACACGACAATTTATGAGATTAAAACCATGTTTGTGCACCAACCTTACTTTATAACGCAAGACGAGTGTTTTAAATAATCTTCTGTGATCTAATTTGGCTTCAGATAAAAAAATCAGACAGAAAATATACTATTGTATGGTGTTCTGCACAATGATAGTCTATATAGATTAGCATTACATTATAAATATAATCTATTATTATGAAAATACCTGGCATGGCTTGAAAAACAAAGGTAATTCAAATATCATTGCAATCATGTTTATTGTCTTCAAAACATCTTTATCTGCATGTTACAGCGTGATCTCTGTAGCTTTGTGTGTATCAGTGACGTCCTGGAATGTCACATGATCATGGCTCTTCTTCATGTTCTATATATGGACTATTATTGTGCATATAGCGCCCTCAGGCTATTGGTATGAATTGAAAACACAGTATCAGAGTATCCAATCGCTCATAATGATTTCATCGACGCATTTGGGTATAAATTCAATAAATATTATTCCTGTCTATAGAAATCTGATGTAAACCTATGAGAATATATCAATATTTCTCCAAATCTGCACATTTTTGAGCTAAAGCCCTGAGGGACGTTGTTTTGTGAATCGCTGTCATGACGAAAGCACGGGAGTTTTTTATGAATGAAAGCGGCTGACGCGCATAATTCATATTAAAGGTATCGACTCATTTTTTCATTTCATAACTCCTGACACAAATTAAGAAATAACTGTCGCTATAAGTTTTTCAGAATACAATAGTGGTCAAATACTGAAACTTGAGTCTTATATCTTTTTAATGATGTATAGTTTGTCAAGGTATAACATTAAATCTGATAGTAACTTTGAACTATATATATAAAAAAAAACGCTTCAGTGCGCCCGCGCACTGGCAACGGTTAACAGGTTAATTTGTGTCAGGAGTTATGAAATGATATTGATATATTCTCATAGGTTTACATCAGATTTCTATAGACAGGAATAATATTTATTGAATTTATACCCAAATGCGTCGATGTAATAATTATGAGCGCTTGAATACTCTGATACTGTGTTTTCAATTCATACCAGCAGCCTGATGGCGCCCTATGTACACAGTTTAGTCCATATATAGAACATGAAGAAGAGCCATTCCAGGACGTCACTGATACACACACAACTAACAGAGAGATCGCTGTAACATGCAGATACAGACGTTTTGAAGACAATAAACATGTTTGCAATGATATTTGAGTTGCCTGTGTTCTTCGAGCCATGTCAGGTATTTTCATAATAATAGGTTATATTTATAATGTAATGTAAATCTATATAGACTTTATCGTGCAGAATATTATACAATAATATATTTTCTGTCAGATTTTTTTTTTATCTGAAGCCAAACAAGATCACAGAAGATTATTTAAAATACTCGACTTGTGTTATAAAGTAAGTTTGGAGCACAAACATGGTTTTAATCTCATATATTGTCGTGTATTGATGGTGTGCTAAGCTAACATGCTAGCTAGCTCTAGGTGCACCTGTCACCTCGCAGTTATTCTTTATGATTTTTTTTCTAAATAGGAATGCTTATTGACATGTTTCTTTATTCAAGAAGTGCATTTGATACAGTTTCAAAGGTGAAGTGAACTTTGATAAAAGAAAATAGGGATTGAAACCCTATGAATAGCCTGTGAATAGCCAGTCGTTAGTAATTATAATGCAGAGAAAAGAAATGCATATTTAGAGCCATAACCAGGCTGGAGAAGTGTGAATGTGTGCAGGGGAGACTGAGACTGAATGGGGATCGTTTGCACCACAAAACAATAGAGTCAAAAGACTGAATAGATGCTTAGAAGATGACAATAAACATCAGTTGCATTTTAGAGTCAAATCAAAATAAAGTCATTTGACATGGTCTTGAAAAACATTTAACTAAATACAGAGTTTTGGACTTATCTTCAGATTTTAAACATAACAATGTCAGACATGTGGCTTTAGCTGTAGTGCATTTGTAGATTGCTACAGTGCCAACTTCAATTTTATTTTCATGAGGATGTTTCATAAAAATAAATTTCTAATAACTTTACACAACTTTGAAGCTATTTATAACTATTTTTTTCAGTATGACAATAATTAATTCTACATTTACAATAAACTGCCAGCTGTCAGCTTTCAAATGAGGTCATTCTTGTGCTTTTAGTAGCCTACCAAGGGTTCATGAACTGTATCTGTTACAGTTTGGGTATGTCATTTCTGGGAATTTTTCAAAAGTGGCTTTGCAGGTTAACAGGTCAACACAGCTTGCACACTGGACGCAATGTTCATTTCGGCTTTTTTCCGGGTTTCTCAGTTGCTCCGAACTCGCTATTACCTCTAATTTTAACCCAAAAATTCATCCCACCATTTCAGATTTATCCTTAGTAGATGACGAAACTATCTCGTACTTTATCAAACAGAGCAAGACAGACCAGTCCAAAAAAGGCCATTTCATTTATATTTTCAACCTTCATTCACCCATCCAACCTTACCAAATCCTCCAATCCTACCTTCATTTCAGAAATTCAACAAGTAAAGACCCTTTAGACCCACTTTTTAATAAACGATTCAAACCAACCAGTCACGCGCTTTTGGTTTCAAAAACATCTCAAATTAGTCCTAACACATTCTGGCATCCCAGCTGAACACCTTTCAGGCCACTCTTTTCGCATAGGCGCTGCAACCACAGCCGCACAAAAAAGACTCTCACAGCACTCACAGATTCAAGCTCTTGGTCGTTGGTCATCTGAAGCTTTCAAAAGCTACATTAGATCTAACCGCTTCCACATCAAAAAAAGCGCACCAAACCCTTATCAGCTAAACCAACTCTAACTTGTTTGATTGCCAGCGGAGCTTACCCATTCGATCGCAGTGAGTATTGAACTCCCGTCGGACGCCGCAAAAGCCCTCCCAGTATAAATCGTCCACCTAATTACCAGCGGATACTCTGAGCCCTCCCAATCGACAATAGCTAAACATCTTCATGTCTACATCAGCGGGGGCTTACCCGTCCGATTGCAGCGAGTATTGAACTCCCGTCGGACACCGCAAAAACCCTCCCAAAATTAATCGCCCATCTCATCGCCAGTGGAGGCTTACCAGTCCGATCGCAGTGAGTATTGAACTCCCGTCCGACGCCGCAAAAGCCCTCCCAATATAAATCGTCCATCTAATTACCAGCGGATACTCTGCGTTCGGGCCAATTACCAAGATCAGAGCCCTCTCCCTGGACAGCACGCCAAATACGTTTACCAATTTAATCTATCCGACTTATTTGTAAGTGTGAACTCGTGAAATGCTGATATCACAAAATCATATCTCTCAACTTCTTAAAAATGTATTGTTATCAGATATTCATTCGTGGTATCAATAGAATCAGTAGGATTTTAAATGGGTGATTTTAACATTAAATATCATTAGTAAATATCAGAAGTTTCCTTCATGTTCACAAATGCATTGTAGTGATAAATAGTGTCTACTAAAGTCACAGAGTATGGGGATTTAATGTCAGATATACTGCATTTAATCAATGCAAAGACTTGAACGAGTTGAACGCGTTTAAGACAAACAGAACAACAGAGAATACGGTGAGTTGTCAAAAAGTACAGACTTCGGTACCAAACGGTACTGAAATTTTTAATTCTGTAAAACATGTTGTAACACTTCTTGAGGGCGCCATTTATTGATTTTAAATTCATCATAACGAGCGCGGGATTTGACGTTTACAGTCGCTGCTGAGAATGGAGATATAGGGCCCTATGTTAAGGATCTAAGAGCAAGTTCACTTAGGGCGTGTATCTCGTCCTCTTTTGCTAGTTTAACGACGGCTAGTTAGTTTTACACTCCTGTCGCATGATCTAAAAGGGTTGTCTCTATTCGCTTAATGAGTAATGGGTGTGTTTTGAAGAACCGCATTTTTATAGAAGAAAGCTTCAAGCCCAGAAGTTTCCAAGCAGCACAGCAGTAATGACTTTATGAACTTCTTCACTTATAAGATTGATAATATCAGGGACAAAATTATAACTATGCAACCGTCTAATACAGTATCGCATAAGGCAGTGCATTTTAGTCTCAAATTTAAAAATTTGATTCATTTATTGCTATAGGAGAGGAAGAATTTTGCAAACTCGTTAAATCATCTAAATCGACAACATGTATGTTAGACCCTATACCGACTAAGCTACTGAAAGAAATACTTCCAGAGGTCATAGATCCTCTTCTTAATATCATTAATTCATCTTTGTCTCTAGGATACGTACCAAAAAACTTTAAGCTGGCTATGATTAAACCGCTTGTTAAAAAAACGCAACTTGATCCTACAGAATTAGTCAATTACAGGCCGATCTCGAATCGACCTTTTCTGTCAAAGATATTAGAAAAAGCAGTATCCTCACAACTGTCTTCCTTTCTTGAAAGAAATGATATCTGCGAGGATTTCCAGTCCGGATTTAGACCGTACCATAGTACTGAGACTGCTCTCATTAGAGTTACAAATGATTTGCTCTTATCCGATCGTGGTTGTATCTCACTATTAGTGTTACTCGATCTTAGTGCTGCATTTGACACTATAGAGCTCCGGAGGCTGACGTCATGCAATCTAAACTCCGCCATTTTGGCAGTCAACCAGGAGAACGCCAAAGCGGCTTTTGCGTTATCGATAGCGGTCGGGTCGAATAATATTTCAAAACAATTAATATTTCAACATGGTGGACAGCTGCTGTGCGCCTGGATTCCAGAACAGGTGGAGGAAAGCATTTAAAAGCATTAAAAGCAAACGTTTGACTGGGTTTGCGTTATGCAGTGGTCACCAACCTTTTCAAGCCAATCACATCCAAAGTCCAAATGTAAACCAAGATCTACCACTTGCAAAAAGAAATATGAAAAAACAAGCGGCTGAGCTGTAAAACCTTGTTTATACTCGACGCGTCCGCATGAGCGCAAAGGTAATAAAAAAACTAATATCCGTCTGCTCGGGCAGATTCGGCTTAACCTCCGCATCCGAAGATGCACGACTTTGAGCCGAATCTGCCCGAGCAGACGGATATTACTAGTACATCTCATCACACCGGCACCCAGTTTGCGCATCTAAATCAGTTGTATGGTCTGGTGTTCAGTCTAAAACCAAATAGTTGCGTCAAGTATAAATGCCTCGTCTGTTTGGGGAGTTGCGCGCGCAGTCAGCGGAGGCTCGCGCTCCGGTGCCAGGTGAAAGTATAAACAAGGTTTAAGTCAGCGGTTGTTTTACATACATTAACATAAGGCGCCAGATCCATATATAAGGCGCTCCGGATTATAAGGCGCACTGCCGTTTTTTGAAAAAATTAAAGGCTTTTAAGTGCGCCCTATAGTGCGGAAAATACGGGTACTCCAAAATTGAATATTGATAAAGTTTGAATGCGTCCATTTGTACCCTCCAGGCTTTTGTAGGCCTTTAACCTGTTAAGCTGCAACGCCACTTTTGAAAAATCCCCAGAAATGACATACCCAAACTGAAACAGATACAGTTCATGAACCCTTTGTACTAAAAGCACAAGTATGATCTCGTTTGAAAGCTGACACCTGGCAGTTTATTGTAAATGTAGAATTAATTATTGTCGTAATGACAAAAATTGTTATAAATAGCTTCAAAGTTTTGTAAAGTTATTAGAAATTATTTTTTATGAAACATCCTCATGAAAATAAAATTGAAGTTGGCACTGGAGCAATCTAGAAATGCACTACAGCTAAAGCCACATGTCTAAACATTTTATGTTTAAAATCTGAAGATAATAAGCCCAAAACTCTGTATTTAGTTAAATGTTTTTCAAGACCATGTCATGTGACTAACAGTTAGGGCTAGCTAGCATGTTAGCTTAGCACACCATCAATACACGACAATATATGAGATTAAAACCATGTTTATGCTCAAAACGTACTTTATAACTCAAGCCGAATGTTTTAAATAATCTTCTGTGATCTAATTTAGCTTCAGATAAAAAAATCAGACAGAAAATATATTATTTGATAGTATTATGCACAATGATGAAGTCTATATAGATTAGCATTACATTATAAATATAATATATTATTATGAAAATACCTGGCATGGCTTGAAGAACACAGGCAAATCAGATATCATTGCAATCATGTTTATTGTCTTCAAAACATCTGTATCTGCATTTTACAGCGCGAACTCTGTAGCTTTGTGTGTGTTCGAGGCTTCCTGGAATGTCACATGATCATGGCTCTTCTTCATGTTTCATATATGGACTATATTACTGTGCATATAGCGCCCTCAGGCTATTGGTATGAATTGAAAACACTGTGAATTAGAATACCAAACGCTCATAAAGATTACATTGACGCATTTGGGTATAAATTCAATAAATATTATTCCTGTCTATAGAAATATGATGTAAATCTAAAAGAATCTATCAATATTTCTCCAAATCTGCACATTTTTGAGCTAAAGCCCTGAGGGACGTTGTTTTGTGTATCGCTGTCATGACGACAGCACGGGAGTTTTTTATGAATGAAAGCAGCTGACGCGCATAATTCATATTAAAGGTATCGACTCATTTTTTCATTTCATAACTCCTGACACAAATTAAGACATAACTGTCACTATGAGTTTCTCAGAATACAATAGTGGTCAAATACTGAAACTTGAGTCTTATATCTTTTTAATGATGTATAGTTTGTCAAGGTATAACATTAAATCTGATAGTAATTTTGAATTAAATAAATAAAAAACGCTTCAGTGCGCCGACGCACTGGTGAAGCTTAACAGGTTAAATAGTCTCCGGAATAGGACGAGGTAAAGTTAAAGGGATACTTCAGGATTTAGCATTAAGCTTTGTATTAGTAGAAAACCTGTAGTATTTTCGAATTACCATGCTTTGCACCCTCATATTCCCCTGAGAGGAGAGATTTATGTATTTTTTGTCTGGAAAAAATCCTCCGATGACGCAAAAATCGTCATTTTGCGTCATCGGAGGATTTTCTGGCCAGAGGCTAAAGACTACAGCCAGTAGATGGCGTTGTTCCGCATGTTTTCAGTCCGCCCATGGAGGGTTGGATCTCACTCACAGAATGTACACAGTGTCAGCCGTCTTTCTTTGGAAGCTAAGCTAGCAGGCTCTTGTTCTGTGGAGAAAGCTGAATAGTAGGAGAAAGCTGAGTAAGTAGGGGTTACCCTTACCATCCTCTTTTTCCCGGACTTGTCCGGCGAGCGAGACTGTTAAAAATGTCCGGGATTCAGCTTTTGCGTTCTGCGGTCGCCATTCATTGTTTACATGCACACCTTTTGTTTCAATCTAACTGAATTCATTCCGATTGGTGAATCTGAATGTAGTGTTTACATGAACGCTAAACAAGTGATCGGTTGATGTGCGTTTTACCATTTCTAAGAAAATTCCCGCTCCTCCGTGAGAGATGCGAGCGAGACCGGCGCGTCTCAGTAATGACGCCACCGGCCTCGCGCTGTTCTCCCGCGGCCGTCAGCCTTGTCCTGCTCGCCACAGTAAACATAATGAATGGCGACTGTAGAACGCAAAAGCCGAATCCCGGACATTTTGGGTGCTCTGTAAATCCCTAGCAAACTCATCACGTAGGCTAGCCTTGTTGTTTTCAACTGAGCACTCTTACCGGTAGGCGTGGCCTCCTAAGGCAGCGAAGCAAGTGCATTCTGGGAGTTGTTGTCTTTCATCCACATAAGCCAAAAATACATTTTCTGGCTTTTCTCAGTCTAGAAAGCTCCAAATTCAAAAATTTCTTCACATTTCTTCTACTTAAATGACCTATTTTAAATACACATTCATCTCCCCAGAGGTGAAGTATCCCTTTAATGAAGTAACGTTAGTTAACGTTATATCAGGATACAGTTCAGGAAAGCTAACGTTATAAGTTCCTTTATTAATACACATGAAAAGCACCCCGGGGACATTATAGGGATCTGTTATGTTTACTCTATTAAGTTTTGCTGTGCACAGGTCTATATCTTTTTAATTAAAGTGTGCAGTGAACTCTGTTGCCTTAAAACTCATGCTGCCGTCATCTGTTCACGCTCGTCTCGTACGGCCTCTTTACTGCCAAAATGGCGGTGTAAACAGAATAGGTCACGTGACGTCCGGAGCTCTATTGACCACATCATTCTTTTAAATAGACTCGAAAATTATGATGGCATTAGTGGAATTGCACTAGCATGGTTTAAATCATACTTATCTGACCACTATCAGTTTGTAGCAGTAAATGAAGAGATGTCTTATCGTTAACAAGTTCAGTATGACGTACCACAAGGCTCAGTACTAGGACCGTTGCTGTTCACTCTGTACATGCTACCCTCACACACACACACACACACACACACACACACACACACACACACACACACACACACACACTCTGTACATGCTACCCTTAGGAGATATCATTAGGAAACATGGAATTAGCTTTCACTGTTATGCCGATGATACTCAGCTCTATATTTCTTCAAAACCTAACGAAACTTACCAATTCACAAAATTAACGGAATGCATAGCTGATATAAAAAATTGGATGACTCGTAATTTCCTACTTCTAAATTCTGAAAAAAACAAATTCTAATTATTGGACAAAAAACTTCCTCACGTAATAACCTAGAATACTGTCTAACACTTGATGGCTGCTCTGTTAAGTCGTCGGTTAGGAACCTGGGTGTGCTCTTTGATACCAATCTTTCATTTGAAAGTCACGTGTCTAGTATCTGTAAAACTGCATTTTTCCATCTTAAAAATATATCTAAATTACGCCATATGCTCTCATTGACAAATGCGGAACAATTAGTTCATGCGTTCATGACCTCAAGGCTAGACTATTGTAATGCTCTACTGGGTGGGTGCCCTGCTCGCTTAATAAACAAACTACAGCTGGTCCAAAACACAGCAGCTCGAGTTCTTACCAGAACCAGGAAGTATGACCATATAGCCCAGTTCTGTCAAAACTGCACTGGCTCCCTATTAAACATTGTATACATTTTAAAATATTGCTGATTACTTGCAAAGCACTAAATGGTTTAGCTCCGCAGTGCTTGAGCGAGCTCTTAACGCATTATAGTCCTTCACATCTATTGCGATCTCAAAATTCCGGCCAGTTGATAATACCTAGAATATCAAAATCAACTGCTGGCGGTAGATCCTTCTCCTATTTAGCACCAAAACTTTGGAACAATCTTCCTAACATTGTCCGGGAAGCAGACACACTCTGTCAGTTCAAAGCTAGACTAAAGACACATCTCTTTGACCTAGCATTCACATAACACATTATAGACTTCTATAATTCAATGTTAGGCTGCATAGATCAGGTCAGCCGGAACCGGGAACACTTCCCATAAATCCTGATGTACTCGTCACATCATAAGAAGAATGGCATCTATGCTAATTTTAGTGTCTTTGTTTATCCCGAGGTTTTCCCGCAGCCTGCTGGATCCAGGCCGTATCCAGATCTGACGAAGGACCTTTGCCTGGACCCGATGACAACGCAGTGCTGACCGGTTAGAGAAACTGGAGCAAGAGAGAGAGTGTCCCAGCAGAAGGGTTTGATTCAGATTAGCATAGCAAGAATAGTCACTAGACATAACAGAAGTTACAGTAAATCACGTTATTAAATGTTAAATATGAGGTAGTATCTGTAAACCATAAGTTTGCATTACTTTGGTAAAGAGTATTCAAATTGCATTCAAGTATTTAGAATCTAAATATACAGCATAAATAATTTAGCTTACATATTTAAATTATACTGTAGAACATAAATAACTAAACAATATCAAACTAGCTTCACCATGACTTCACCATGACAAACAAACAAAATGGCGTTACCGTTTTTTTTTAGTATTTATTTTAGTGTTACTGTGTACAGTTAATGTAAGGTGCAAGTACGGAAGGATCGTGTACAGCAGAGAAGCACTTTTGAACATCAAAGCAGCTCATTATGAGCTTAATTCTGAACTTTTTATCCAACCATACCTGGACACCTATTACATCCGGCCAGCATGAACACAGCGGAGACGAGGCAAGAGAGGCGGGCTACATGCTAGGCTAAAGGCCAGAGCTACACGACCACCGCTACCGAGTCTGCTGCTAGCTAATGTCCGCTCCCTTGAAAATAAAATGGACGAGCTAAGAACCAGGACAACAACACAGCGTGAAATCAGAGAGTGCTGTACTCTGATTTTCACGGAAACCTGGACTACAGACAACACGCCAGATTCAGCCATCCAACTTCAGACCCACTCTGTACACCGCGGAGACCGCACATCGGCCTCGGGGAAGAACAAAGGTGGCGGCGTCTGTGTCTACACCAACGACAGATGGTGTTTAGACACTCAGGTGATGGAGAAACATTGTTCAGTGGTTATTAGCTACATCAGCACATGTATAGACAACATTGT
The DNA here is from genome assembly GCA_022829025.1 of Squalius cephalus. NCBI lineage: Eukaryota > Metazoa > Chordata > Actinopteri > Cypriniformes > Leuciscidae > Squalius > Squalius cephalus. The sequence continues at coordinate 11,720,763 of CM040794.1, forward strand.
CCCCACCAAGTGCTACAAAACATTCCCAAACCAAAAACCCTGGATAACTTGTGATGTAAGGTCCATGCTGCGCGCCCGTTCCACTGCATTTGCCTCTGGTGATGCTGAGGGCTACAAAAAGGCCAGATACGATCTACGCAGATCCATCAGAGAAGCCAAGAGACAGTACAGAGTGAAGCTGGAGGGATACTATACCACCGCGGATCCCCGACGCATGTGGCAGGGCCTTCAACACATCACAGACTATCTGTAGAGGAGCAGGGAGGTCACAACTAACCAAAGCACACTACCAGATGAGCTGAATAAGTTCTACGCTCACTTCGACACCCTCAACACCAGCAGAGGGACTATTCCAACAGAGGCAGCACAGAGCTCTCCACTCACGGTGACATCAGCTCAGGTGCGCATGACACTGAGGAGAACGAATCCCCGGAAGGCAGCAGGACCTGATAACATCCCGTGCCGTGCACTGAAGGTCTGCTCAGCGGAGCTAGCTGAGGTAATAACAGACATTTACAATCTATCCCTCTCACTATCTTTTGTACCCACCTGCTTCAAGACCACCACCATTGTCCCCCTCCCCAAGAAAAACACCATAACTTGCTTAAATGACTACCGTCCCATCGCACTCACCTCAATTGTGATGACGTGTTTTGAGAGGATAATCATGACCCACATTAAAAAGACCATCCCAGACACACTGGACCCCTTACAGTTTGCGTATCATCGGAACCGCTCCACTGATGATGCAGTAAACATTGCCATCCACACAGCCCTCACACACCTGGAGAACAAGGATACATATGTTCGAATGCTGTTTATCGACTACAGCTAAGCATTCAACATGGTCCTCCCAACCAAGCTGGCTGAGAAGCTCCTCATCCTTGGACTGGCACCTTCCCTCTGCAGCTGGGTCCTGGACTTCCTCACAGACAGACCCCAGACAGTCAGAGTTGGTACCCAGACATCAGGTACAAGGACGGTGAGCACAGGGACACCCCAGGGCTGTGTGCTGAGCCCTCTGCTGTACACCCTCTTCACTTATGACTGTGTCCCCACTCAGTGCAACACCACCATCATCAAGTTTGCGGATGACACAACAGTCATCAGCCTGATCACTGGTGGGGCTGAGACAGACTATAGGGAGGAGGTGGCTCAGCTGGTGTCCTGGTGCCACACAAATAATCTCTCCTTAAATGCAGAGAAAACTAAGGAGATGATTATCGACCCGAGGAGGAGGAGAGATCAGCACGGCCCACTTTATATCGGTGAGGCACAGGTAGAGAGGGTGAAAACCTTTAAATTCCTCGGCACCCACATCAGTGAGGACCTCTTCTGGTCTCACAACACCCAGCACATTGTCAGTAAGTCTCAACGAAGGCTGTACTTCCTAAGAAAGCTGAGGAAATTTGGTCTGTCCACCAAACTCCTTAGCAACTTCTATAGATGCACAGTGGAGAGCATCCTGACCAATTCCATCATAGTGTGGTTTGGAAGCTGCACAGTACAGGAAAGGAAAGCTCTCCAGCGTGTGATCAAAACTGCACAATACATCTGTGGAACAGCTTTTCCATCACTTCAGGACATTTACAAAACCCGGATCACTAAGAGGGCACACAACATCATCAAAGACACTACACACCCCCAGCGTATACTGTTCACATTGTTACCTTCTGGCAGACGCTATAGTAGCATGAAAGCCAGAACATCCAGACTTAAAAACAGTTTTTATCCACAGGCCATCAGGCTGTTGAAAGACTCAGTCTTTTGACAACTCCATACTCGCACTTTAATCACTGTTTGCACTATACTGTGAATGTTTGCACTGTTTAATGTATATGCTTTTTATAATGCCTTTTAGTGTCTCTCTGCCAAATGCAAATTCTACACTGGCATCTTTTAAGTATATTGTGTGTATATTGTGTACATTTTATATTTTATATTTGTGGGAAACCTTTGCAAATTAAGAATTTCATTGCATGGTGTAAACTCTGTGCATATGACAAATAAACATCTTGAATCTTGAATGACTTGACATGGACTTGGGCAGCATGCAATTTACACAAAAATATATTTATTATTCAAATTATTATTTGAACTAGTACAGTTCACGGATGTCAGTAACTGAATACACAGCATATTAAAGTTTGAACAGCATAGAATGTAAAACAGATAACTTCTTAATCACTCACGGAAACAGAACACATGCAGCAGAAAACACGTCAGTCTCTCCGCCTGCGTCTATAGACTGCCCTCTGACACTGGTTCAGAAATGCCCTGACGTCTCCATGCCCGTTCAAGCACTAACAAAGTCACATTCATAAAGATACCTCCAGGGGGCGTTGTTGGGCTTTCGTACAGGTGTATTTCATGGTCTATTGCCAACTATTGTTCTATAGGAGAAAACGCCTTACGTGTCTCACGGCAAACACACTAAATATTACAAAATGGTTAAACGATAAAATAAATATTATTCATTTTACGGTTTTAAAGTGTAGTCTTGTTTAACATCATGTAATAATCTGAAATGAGTTTGCAGCAGAAGTCATAAACAGCGAAATGTTATTACTTCTTATTAAGTAAATGAGTAAACTGCAATTAATAAATGCGACTGAAAACGTAATTGATAAGACAATTGAATGCAATAGAGTCAAAACATTCATGCCACTATTTTAATATTCATAAATATGAATACGTACAAATTTGTATATCAGTTGTGAATACGTAAATATTTTAAGTTTTAGTGCTATAAATACGTCAGTATTATACGTTTCTCTGTGTATTAAAACGTAAGTAAATGTACGTGTGGTAGAACTACACTTTATGTAAAAATACACACGTATTCTCATGAGATCATGTTGCATTGAAGCTTGAATTTGTTGTCATACCTTAATTTATTGATTTTATTTTCCTGTGGTCAGTTCAATTACTTCCTCTACAATGAACTTCTGTATGTTTTGCATTTATTAATGATTATTATTATAGAATATAAATAATGAGATTTGCATTTGTTAAATATATTTATATTAATCATAATCATTTTGTTTTCAGGGATGACTGAGGTCTTTCTACAGTGGGCTTAAGAATCAACAGTTTTTGTGTGTTAAGTTGATTTTTTTGTGTGTGTGTTTTGCTTATTATTGTTATTGTTTATTCATTTATTTTATTTTTATGTCAGCTATTTTTTTAAATGTCCGATTGGTTTTCATACAGAGCAATGCACATGTCACTTGTTCAAGGCTTTGTATTGTTTATTGTGAATGTCATATGATTAAGTACATTAGACATCAAATACATAATATACTCTGCGTCTTTAAGGACTGTCTATTTGTAACAACATGAACGAAGGAAATAATACGTTCATATACAGTCAAATGGGAAACACTTTTTTACAACGTTACACGTTTAATTATAGCCACATCTGTTAGGAAATATGGTTGTCAATACAAACATTAACTGTGTGAAGGAAGCAAATATATATATGGCATGCGTCGCGACTGAGTGCGTTGTTGTGTTTGGAGCTCCGTCGAATTAATTCAGAAACCTTGTTTTTCTTCTTTACACTCTTTTACAAACAAACTTTTTCATTTTTTATAGCGTGTGAACATATCTGGAATACTATTCTCCTTAAAAAACAATCGGATTGCTCTGATATCGCTACATATATCCAACCTTTCGAACTTCCGCTACTAGCCTTAGCCCGCTAGCATTACACACGTGGTCGCGCCTATCGATCGACTTATTTACACCCGTATCACTGAAAGCTATAATTCGCCATTATAGCACATCTGCTATAATGGCGAATATAACGGATGTGTGTCTAACGTTACCTTTGAGTGCAGGTGAGGACACCTTCGAGCTGCATTCTGTGCAGTTAGAGCTGGAATCCGTGGAGAAGCAGATCCGCGACCTACTAGAGAGACAAGCCGAGCTACGAGATCGACGTTTCGCGCTTGAAACATCACGCGCCGATGCTCACAGGTCAGTGGTTAGTAACCTTTCGACTCCGACCTCGTCTACTCCATGTGTTTCTCTGCCCAGGATGCGATCATCCCTGGTTTCATTCACTCCGGCACCGACACAACAACATGGACCCTGGGTGATTCCACAGCGGAAGACGCGGGCCAGGACCAGAGCTAGGACCTCTCCGCCCCTCCCGGCCTTCGAGATCTCCACCCGGAACCGCTTCTCCCCTCTACGCGAGACGGAATGCGACGCTGTGATCATCGGCAGTTCCATCGTCCGGCATGTCCGTGCTACCATAGGTAAAGGTAAGGTTCGCACTCACTGCTTTCCTGGTGCTCGTGTTCTCGATGTCGCTGCACAGGTTCCCGGGATTCTGAACGGTGACGAGCCCGTCGGAGCTGTCGTGCTGCACGCGGGAACGAACGACATCAGGCTACGGCAGTCAGAGGTTCTGAAGAAGGACTACAGGAGCCTGATCGAGACGGTACGCAGTACATCGCCTGAAACAACGATCATCGTGTCTGGACCGCTTCCCACCTACCGACTAGGACACGAAAGGTTCAGTAGATTATTTGCTCTAAATGAATGGTTCATTTCATGGTGTAATGAACAGAGACTGCTCTTTGTAAATAATTGGAATCTTTTCTGGGAGCGACCTAGGCTCTTCCGTGCTGATGGCCTTCACCCCAGCAGAATCGGAGCGGCTCTTCTGTCGGACAACATCTCCAAGACGCTACACACCATATGACTAGTAAGTCAAAGTCCAAATCACACTCTTTGCTGTCCAAACTTAATTGATATAAGTACCAATGTAGAACATTATATTGAAACTGTGTCTATTCCTCGTTTAGTGAGATCAAATAATAAATCTACTGCAGGATCTAAGAAAAATCTAATTGTGATTAAACCAGAAAATCTCAATATTAGTGAACAAAAACAATTTATAAAGCTAGGTCTTTTAAACATCAGATCGCTTACACCTAAGGCGGTTATTGTAAATGAAATGGTCACCGATAATAGTTTCGATGTACTTTGCCTTACTGAAACCTGGCTTAAACCAAATGATTATTTCGGTCTTAATGAGTCTACTCCTCCTGGATACTGTTACAAGCATGAGCCCCGTCTGATTGGTCGTGGCGGTGGTGTTGCTATAATCTATAAAGATATTCTTACTGTTACTCAGAAAACAGGTCACAGGTTTAATTCGTTTGAAGTACTTGTGCTAAATGTTACTCTCTTAGATGTAAGAAAGAAATCCATATTATCTCTAGCCTTGGCTACTGTATATAGACCGCCAGGGCCTTACGCTGATTTCCTAAAAGAGTTTGCAGACTTTCTCTCAGATCTTTTGGTCAATGTCGATAAAGCATTAATTGTTGGAGATTTTAACATACACGTAGATAATTCAAATGATGCTTTAGGGGCTGCGTTTACAGATTTATTAAACTCCTTTGGGGTCAAGCAAAACGTAACTGGTCCCACTCATCGTCTTAATCATACGCTAGATTTAATTATATCACATGGAGCCGATCCAACCGATATAGATATTATACCGCAAAGTGATGAAGTCACTGACCATTACATGGTCACTTGCATACTACGTACCGCTGAAATTTGTCATGTTGCGCCACGTTATCGACCAGGCAGAACAATCCTTCCAACAACTATAGATCATTTCTCAAATAGCTTACCTGATCTATCTCAGCTGCTCAGTGAACCCAAACAAACAGATGAACTAGAGGAAATGACTAGCACTATGAGCACCATTTTCTCTAGTACATTAGACATCGTTGCACCAATTAGATTAAAAAAGGTTAGAGAGAAAACTAAAGCACCATGGTACAACAGTGTTACGCATGTTCTAAAGAGAGAAACTCGTAATTTAGAGCGTAAATGGAAACAAACTAATCTAGAGGTCTTTAGAATCGCATGGAAAGACAGTATGTCACGTTATAAAAAGGCCCTAAAAGCAGCCAGGGCTGAGCATCTCCGCAAACTAATAGAAAACAACCAAAATAATCCTAGGTTTTTATTTAACACCGTCGCTAGACTAACAAATAAACAGACGTTACCGGAGCAAAATATTCCGTTACAGTGTAGTAGTAATGATTTTATGAATTTCTTCACTGAGAAAATAGAAAGCATCAGAAACACAATTGTAAATGTACAATCTTTAATGGTGTCTTATGATTCAGCCTCAATTATCACCCCGCAAGAACAATTACAGCGCTTTGCAACTATAGGACAGGAAGAGTTAAATAAACTTATCATTGCATCTAAACCAACAACGTGTTTATTAGATCCAATACCAACTAAACTACTGAAACAAGTGTTACCTGTAGTGGAAGAGCCTCTTCTCAATATTATTAACTCGTCTTTATCATTAGGTCATGTTCCAAGAATATTCAAGTTGGCAGTTATAAAACCTCTTATTAAGAAACCACAATTAGATCATAATAACCTAGCAAATTACAGACCCATTTCAAATCTTCCATTTATGTCTAAAATACTAGAAAAAGTTGTGTCCGCTCAACTGGGCTCTTTCTTGCAAGAAAATGATATCTATGAAAAGTTTCAGTCTGGATTCAGGCCGCACCATAGCACAGAAACTGCGCTCGTTAAAATCACAAATGATTTACTTTTAGCTTCTGACCAAGGCTGTATCTCAATACTAGTTTTACTTGATCTTAGTGCTGCGTTCGATACTATAGATCACACAATACTCTTAGACCGACTACAAAACTACACTGGTGTTCAGGGACAGGCATTAAGCTGGTTCAGATCATACTTATCAGACCGTTACCATTTTGTCTGCGTAAATGGGGAAAAATCGAAGATAACGTCAGTAAACTACGGTGTACCGCAAGGATCTGTGTTAGGCCCTCTGCTATTCTCAATATATATGCTGCCACTTGGTAATATTATAAGAAAACATGGAATTAATTTCCACTGTTATGCTGATGACACTCAATTATATATTTCATCACGACCAGATGAAAACGCTAAATTATCTAAATTAACAGAGTGTGTTAAAGATATAAAATACTGGATGACATGTAATTTTCTGCTATTAAATTCAGATAAAACTTCAGAGGTATTACTTATTAGTCCAAAAAACTGCCCACAAAACCTCTTACAATACAACTTTAATTTAGAAGGGTGTCCTGTTACTTTATCCTCTACAGTAAAAGACCTGGGTGTTATATTAGACCGCAACTTGTCTTTTGAAAATCATATTTCATATGTTACAAGAACAGCCTTTTTCCACCTTAGAAACATTGCTAAGCTACGTAACATGCTATCTGTTTCTGATGCAGAAAAGTTAGTTCATGCATTCATGACCTCGAGACTAGATTACTGTAATGCTTTATTAGCTGGTTGTCCTGCATCCTCAATAAACAAGCTACAGTTAGTCCAAAATGCCGCCGCTAGAGTTCTTACTAGATCAAGAAAATACGATCATATAACACCAATTCTGTCGTCTCTACATTGGTTACCTATAAAGTTCCGTATCAATTACAAAGTATTGCTACTGACCTATAAAGCCCTAAATGGTTTAGCTCCCGTGTATTTAACGGAACTTCTATCGCCCTACAATCCATCGCGCTCTTTAAGATCACTAAATTCGAGGCTTCTGGTCATTCCTAGGATATCTAAGTCCACTAAAGGAGGGAGAGCGTTTTCACATTTAGCTCCTAAACTCTGGAATGGCCTTCCTGATATTGTTCGAGGCTCAGACTCGCTGTCCCAGTTTAAAACTAGATTAAAGACGCATCTCTTCAGCCAGGCATTCACATAATACTTACATTTTATACTACAGTTGAATCAGATTGAATGCATTAATATTGCGAACAGCAGCTACGCTAATTATTTCCCATATGCTTTTCTGTTGTTATCTCGGGACGCTAGTCCCGAGGTAAATACAGATCGTCAGCTCCAGTTTGTATCCAGCCTCTCATGGAAACTACAGATTCTCCAACACCCGTGCAGAGACGACTCGGCGCCTGTGAAGAGACGACTCGACGCTGGCGATGTTTATGCCCTAAATCAATACATGATTAACTAACTGTATTTCTCAATGTACATTTCTGAAATGCACTTTCTGTAAAGCTGCTTTGAAACAATATGTATTGTGAAAAGCCCTATACAAATAAATTTGAATTGAATTGAATTGAATATATATATATATATATATATATATATATATATATATATATATATATATATATATATATATATATATATATATACAAACATATATATATACTTACTTTTAATTTTGATGATTATGACAACTAATGAAAATCCCAAATTCTGTATCAGAAAATTAGAATATTACTTAAGACCAATACAAAAAAAGGATTTTTAGAAATGCTGGCCAACTGAAAAGTATGAACATGAAAAGTATGAGCATGTACAGCACTCAATATTTAGTTGGGGCTCCTTTTGCCTGAATTACTGCAGCAATGCGGCGTGGCATGGGGTCGATCAGTCTGTGGCATTGCTCAGGTGTTATGAGTAGGGCTGGGAATCACTGGGTACTTCACGATACGATACGCGATACATTGTTCACGATACCGATAATTTCACGATATGGCGATACTGCGATAATTGATATATTATCAGTAATAACTCACAATATATCATGTTTTAAGAAATAAAAAGTTTTTTTTTTAATTAGGAAAATTAATCTCCATTTATTTTTTTTGGATGAAACACAATAACAAAAACAACTTGTGTCTTATCAGTTGCAACAAAACAGTCACAGACACTATTTTAGTGTAACATTGCTGCAATCAGTAGTAATACTATGTCTTCGACAAACTGTGACACCATTTGGGTGCAAAATAGCTGTAAGGCTGATAGGGCTGTCACTTTTGAGAAAAATCTAATTTGAACGGATATCGATTATCAAGCAATGTATTCGAATATCTACGAGTAAAATGTAAAATGAAGTTAACGAACAACCTCGATCCATCAGGAAACGCCACATGGTCTGAATTTCACTGCGCTTCATGAAGAGTTTTTCTTTTGCGTGAAAAAGCCGTTCGCCGGAGATGTGTTAAGAGATATCGGAGTGCATTCATGGCTACCGGTATAATAATCCTCCTGGCGCCGGGTCTGAGTGAGTAATTTACTCTCTTACCTTTGTTCTTTGATTAACATTAATGACACTTTAAGACCAGCCGCTGCGGACAGAGACGCGATCTGACACGCGTCGCATTTTCTCACAAATCTCTACGTTAATTTAAGACTTTATTTAAATAATTTAAGACTGCTCTTATGAGGACACTCGACAAAACGGACATTTGGCATAATTTGTGTGTTGTGGTTTGCTCAAGCCTGAAAGAGAACTCGATACTGACACGCATCTTTTCTGTGGGTCGTGTGTGTGTGTGTAATAGGCAGGAATTACAGCGCGGTCTCTTTAGTCTTGTCGTTATCTTCCATTTTCAAAACAAGCTAAAAATATTATTCTATTATCTATCTATAATTCACTTGATTTGGTCATGGGCCTACGCTGCAATACGCTTAGAGCGGCCGCTACTGGATGAGATGGCAAACAATAAAATAAAAAGCAAACGGTCTAATCATAGACTGTAAAAAATGCGCAAAACATGGCACTTTAAAAACCGGATCGTTTATTTATAGTTCGATTTCGGATATTTCACGTCATGTTCGAATGCATATTCAAATATCGAATAAAAAGTGACAGCCCTAAGATGACAGATTCAGTATAAACAATACAATATGACTGTAAAAAGGTGTTTACGCCGGGGTGTGTCGGCTTTGAGCCAGCACCAACCACGGCTTTCTCACAGAGCTCCAGTCCGCCATTTTCAAGTGTGTGTACATCTTCTTACGCCCACAACAGCCAAACTCGCAACGCGCGCCCCCTATCTACTTCTGGAGAAGGGTCTCATCAAGGGATAATGAATAGAGCGTTTTATAACGGCTTTTAAGATCGATACTTGGCAAGAGCGCATCGAGAATCGATCGCGGGAGTAAATATCGCGAGATATCGCCATATCGATATTTTGGTGCACCCCTAGTTATGAGAGCCCAGGTTGCACTGATAGTGGCCTTCAGCTCTTCTGCATTGTTGGGTCGGGCGTATCGCATCTTCCTCTTCACAATACCCCATAGATTTTCTATAGGGTTAAGGTCAGGCGAGTTTGCTGGCCAATTAAGAACAGGGATACCATGGTCCTTAAACCAGGTACTGGTAGCTTTGGCAGTGTGGGCAGGTGCCAAGTCCTGTTGGAAAATGAAATCTGCATCTCCATAAAGTTGGTCAGCAGCAGGAAGCATGAAGTGCTCTAAAACTTCTTGGTAGACAGCTGCGTTGACCTTGGACCTCAGAAAGTACAGTGGACCAACACCAGCCGATGACATGGCTCCCCAAACCAACACAGACTGTGGAAACGTCACACTGGACTTCAAGCATCTTGGATTGTGTGCCTCTCCATTCTTCCTCCAGACTCTGGGACCTTGGTTTCCAAATGAGATGCAAAATTTGCTCTCATCAGAAAAGAGGACTTTGGTCCACTGTGCACTTCATGCTTCCTTCATTTTCCAGCAGGATTTGCACCGGGCCCACACTGCCAAAAGAACCAAAACCTGGTTCAGTGACCATGGTATCACTGTGTAATTACTGTGTGATTTTGATTTTGTGGGTTTCATAAGCTGTAAGCCATAATCATCAACATTATAACAAATAAAGGCTTGAAATATCTCACTTTGCATGTAATGAGTCTATATAATATATTAGTTTAACCTGTTAAGTTGAATTCTTGAAATAAATCAAATTTTTGATGATATTCTAATTATATTACCAGCACCTGTATAGGCTATATACACACCAGAGCATGTGAGCGGAGTGGAGCGGTGAGAATCTCTGCTCATCGCTCACGGAACTGTTCACCCCTCTGCTCCCCCGCTCAAAGCTACATCAGGCTGCTCCGCTCATTATCGCTCAGCGCTCAACGAGGTTTGCTTCGCGCTCCACTCAAATCGCCCCCCGCTCGCTCCAAAAAAGGAAAAAAATCTACATGTATATCACTTTTAGCTTAGACCACAGCCTTACCTCCTACAGAACTAAAGAGCAACAACAAAATGTTTCAAATAGAAATGTTTTATTTCAAATTACAGGCTTCTGGTAAGTTCTCAAAAAGTTCTGTAAAATTAAACGAATAAATGGGCCTAATAATATTATAATATTATTTATATATAAAAAATAAATAATATTTTTATATATAAAAAGTATATAAACAAAAATATACATTTTTTAAAAGTAAAGTAACTATAAGGCCAGAATTTTGATTAGTGAACTTTTGCGCAACGCGCACGATTAAAATTTAAATTGGCTTCCATACACACAAACTGCTGTGAAATTAAACGAATAAATGGGCCTAAAAATATAAATATTATTACGGACGACACAAATTCGTCTAAATAAAACAAACCATTAGGTTTACTTGAATGAAAAAACGAATTTGTTTGAATATTAGGCCTACGCTATATTTAATTTACACTTTGTTACAAGTTACTGTATTCAATTTGCTAACCTTTTGTTTTCTTCCCAGCGTGTTCGCATAGCTCACGTTCATGTTTTCAAGAGATGTGTCTTTTGAGAGTCCAAAATTAATCTTTGCTGACTGAAACGATGTCTCCACATTCGTTTTCTTGTACCACATTATCATTGTTAGTTAGTTATATGAATAGTACACCTGACCTGTATGACTTCTCATTTTCCTTTTTGAAGTAGCCTACTTTTTGAACTCCATTATTGAGCCGAGTTTTGACTGAAAATAGTCTACTATTGATGACTGTGCAAGACAGATGGATCCTGGTTTAGGTTTGACTGAGCATGCTTCAGACTCGTGGTGTGACCAGAGCGAAATTGGAGCAGGAAATAAGGCGACGCTCCGTCCTTTTAAAAATGACGCTCTGCGCTCTGTCCAAGATCCGCCCGCTCCCGCTCCCCGCTCCACTCCGCTCACATGCTCTGATACACACACATATATATATTATTCTTTTTTTCTTTTTTTTAGATAAAGATTAATGCAAAGAAATGTGCATATGACACTCACCTGAAGATTGTATGGGGCCAATAGCGTCACTGGCTTCACTCACTCCCACTTTACCCACTATCCTGTAGCGGATCGAGTATTGCTTTCCAAACTCCAATCCAGTCAGAGTAAAGTCTTCCTCAGCGGTATTTATAATAATCCACTGTTCCTCAGCGCCAGAATCTGCTTTCACCTGCTGGTACTCCACTCTGAACTGCACAGTTTCTCCAGTTGGGGACTTCTGCAGTTTCAGGGTCACACCGCGCTCCAGGACCTTCTTCACTTCTGGTGGAGGAGGCTTCGACACGGGCTGGAACTGTGTGTCTGTCAGCTTCCCTGATTCATACAGATAGATAGAGGAGCCAGGACTGGAGGGATCAGAGATGGCAGAAATAATGAATCGATATCTCTTTTCATCTTTATTAGCCTCTGAAAAACTTCTAAAAAGAGATAAGTTCTTTCTTATCTTTGAGGTGACATCAGGATCGTTGAACCACTCTTCTGATACTAACGTGCTAGAATTGTGTTTCATTCCCACATCTAGCTCTTTAAACTCATGAGATTCCACAAACTTCTTCATGTCTGAAAGATACGGGTCTTCATACTTCAGAGATGTGATGGTCAAGCACACCACAAAATCAATATCAGGATTAAAGAGGATGGTGTTGAGACGGTTTGAGTCTTCAGTATTGATTCCCTTCAGCACCTTGGTTTGAGAACTCAAGATGTTAAGTTCAGTCTTTGCATGATCTAACCACTGGTTAAGCATGCCAGCATTAGAGGGGGAGCTGTAATGTATCTTCAGGATGTCTTCCAATGAATGTTGCTCCATCTCTCCTCCTCGTATAGCAGGCAAGACCTTGGCCACTTCTTTCAGGAGCACAGTTTCATAAATGCTAAGAAACCCCTGAAATAAACGGAGCCTATCTTTGATGTCTTTGAAAACATTTACCATCGGTTTACTAGACAGGTCTTTGCATGTCCTCTGTACTTCTCCCAGCCCCTCTATTATATCTTCAGTGTTGGAAACCAGACGTGTGGTAATTTCTCTCTCCAACTGAGCAGCTTTTGTATCCAGTAGAGAAAGAGGATAGAGCCAGACTTTTATTGGAACTGCATTATCTGGATTCTCCTTCAGTATAGTGGGGAGCTTCTTGTACACCTCTAGGGCCTCCATGTAAGTGGTGGGGTTCTGCTCAAGGCGGACGTCACCATAAAATGTGCAGGAGATATTCTCAGCCACTTTCTTTTGAGTATCTGTCATTTCTAAAGCTCCTTTTCCCTCAATAGAAAATGGTGGAATCTTTTTGACCATGATATTTAGTTCTCCCTCTATCTCCTGCTTGTCTTCGTCTTCTGTAAATGTCCGATCAAACACCATGACGGCCTGAGCTCCGTACAGTACAGCCGTGACCACATGAGTTGCAGTTTTCTGGTCAAAGACCTGAGGGTAGGTGATCTGACCCAGATGGCTCATAGTGAGCTGGTCAAATCTTGTGGTTTCACTGTAATTCATTGTTACTCTGGACTGTTGGTTTGAGGATTTGGTGTCACACAGGAACTTGGCAGATCCTCCCACCTCCACCAGCCCTCCCAAGAAGCTGGCCTTCAGGGAAGCACTTACATCCAGGAGACTGGACTTACTAGAGAGAGAGTCGGAGATACTGAACTTCAAATCTGTCATGGGCTTTGGACAACTGTCCAAATCTTCATTCAGTGACTTCTTATCCCACAGAGTGACACCTGAAATGAGACATGGCTTTAACAGTTCAGTTAAGTCGCCTTTATTTATATAGCACTTTTTACAATACAGATTGTTTCAGCTTTACAGTGATAACAGGAAAATAATGCAACAAAGTTTGTTTCTAGAAGAAAATAGCACCATCATCCATCTTAAGTAAGTTCAGTGATGGTTCATTTTTGTTGTAAAAAAAATATTAATTTAATTCATTTATATATATATATATATATATATATATATATATATATATATATATATATATATATATATATATATTAGTGGTGGGCCGTTATCGGCGTTAACGTGCTGCGTTAACGCGAGACTCTTATCGGGCGCTAAAAAAAAATATAGCCGTTAATCTATTCTCAAAGTTGGGTTGGGAGCTGGCTCTATACTACACAAGCTATGATGACGCAATCTACCCGCGGCCGCGAGGTACACCCGGCTGCAACGCATCATATTCGTCGTCATCTTAAGTAAACACGTCTGAAAGTGAAAGCTGGTGAAAAAGATCGGTGCAACATTCATTATTTGGACTTGGTTTGGATTTAAGCCGTCCGACGAGCAGCAGCAAACTATATAGAGAGAGTGTGTGGGGTAACAGTTCGGTAAGTTAACACACGACTAATCCGTTCTACCACCTCACATTCAAAACGAAACATATCACTGAATACCAGCGCGCGCGTATTATTCCAAATATATCTTAGTGGTGTAGCACATAATCTCTGTCTGCGCCCGATTTTAAGAATCGTTGTTGTGTTTCTTTTTAACTGAAAAGACATCAGTTAGACAATATTCTAATTTTAAATTTGGGGTTTCATAAGCTCCAAGCCATAATAAACATTAGACATACTTAAGTCTCTGCAGCTAGTGTACTTAAATTTTATTTATCTGCAAAATTATGTTGTATACTTACAGTTTTGCAAAATATATGTTCTCAAAACTACATACACCCTTTAAAAAAAAAAAAAAACATTTAGCAGTTGTTTAGCAGGGTCTGTGTAACCTGTTCTGAAATGGTTTTATTATAATATATATCATTATCGCAAGAGGCTGCAATGTATATCACAATATGGATTTTAGGCCATATCGCCCATCCCTAATTGATAGCCTATAGTAGTTGATAATAACATAGGCCTACCTAATGTTGCCTACGGACGGTAACAGTACAGTAGTAACCTTTTACAGTCTATGAGTAGAACAGCTTTCTTAAGCAGTTTGTGATGCATTTTGGAAACAGGAGATGAGCCCCTGGTCTAATGCGCCACCTGGCTTGAGAAACCCGTTCTCAAAGACTTACTTTTATAGTCATTATTTGGGTAGCACACATATTCTGAATGCTTTTGGCAGAATTCAAATGAGCCATTTTAATCTAGATTAAAAAAATGAATCTATGCCCACCTCTAATATATATATATATATATATATATATATATATATATATATATATATACAGGTGCTGGTCATATAATTAGAATATCATCAAAAAGTTGATTTATTTCAGTAATTCCATTAAAAAAGTGAAACTTGTATATTATACAGTATAGACTCATTACATGCAAAGTGAGATATCTCAAGCCTTTATTTGTTCTAATTTTGATGATTATGGCATACAGCTTGTGAAAACCACAAAATCAAAATCTCAGAAAATTAGAATATTACATGAAATCACACAGTAATTACACAGTAATCCCATGGTCATTGAACCAGGTTTTGGTTCTTTTGGCAGTGTGGGCCGGTGCAAATCCTGCTGGAAAATGAAGTTAGCATCTCCATAAAGCTTGTCTGCTGAAGGAAGCATGAAGTGCTCTGGAAATGTCCTGGTAGACGGCTGCGTTGAGTGGACAGCACAGTGGACCAACACCAGCCGATGACATGGCTCCCCAAACCAACACAGACTGTGGAAACTTCACACTGGACTTCAAGCATCTTGGATTGTGTGCCTCTCCATTCTTCCTCCAGACTCTGGGACCTTGGTTTCCAAATGGGATGCAAAATTTGCTCTCATCAGAAAAGAGGACTTTGGTCCACTGTGCTTTATTAAATCCAGAGTCAACGCAGCCGTCTACCAGGACATTTTCAGAGCACTTCATGCTTCCTTCATTTTCCAGCAGGATTTGCACCTGCCCACACTGCCAAAAGAACCAAAACCTGCTTCAATGACCATGGTATCACTGTGTAATTACTGTGTGATTTCATGTAATATTCTAATTTTCTTAGATTTTGATTTTGTGGTTTTCACAAGCTGTAAGCCATAATCATCAAAATTATAACAAATAAAAGCTTGAGATATCTCACTTTGCATGTAATGAATCTATATAATATACAAGTTTCACTTTTTTAACAGAATTACTGAAATAAATCAACTTTTTGATGATATTCTAATTATATGACCAGCACCTGTATATATATATATATATATATATATATATATATATATATATATATATATATATATATATATATATATATATTGTTTTATGGTGTTCAATTTAATCCCCCTTATAGTTCTTAAATATCTGCACCTTCTACCTTATTTTAATTATTCTCAGGTTAAGGTAAAGTAAGTCAAATTCGTACTAAACAATAAGTATTCAAATGTCCATACTCACAATCCAGTCGAAAGACTTCTCCGTGGTTTTGTTCAGTTCAACTCTTTCATAAATTGGAGACTTATAGCAAGTTGGTTCTTTTTGTATCAATTATAAGTGTTTTATTTTTCCTATAACAGTTGTTCTACGCACAATATCAAAATTCACTACAAAGTTCAAAAGTTGTCAGTTCACAAGCTTCGTCAGCAGGTGGCAGGCTTGGATCATCAAACAAGGGAGAGGCCGTCTTTCTTCACAGCGTCTGCCTCTCATATGTCTCACTGTACTTTTTATAATTCATTTCATCACACCCCTTCATTACATATTCAATTACATATGGATAATTTCTCCAATCCCAGATCTGGAACAATTGTCAACTCCTTCATTCTTTTCACAATTTTCTTATAAGACGCCTTGCTTTGCCTTGCTCTCTTCATGCGAGCTCGGATCCTCAGCTGTCTCCTCCTCTTGGTCTAGAATATGACAACCAGGTAATACTTTTTCATTTTACTGAATATGCTTTCTAATACATGTTATTTTTCTTTCTAACCTACTTCTTTCTTTGATGCATGTTTACAACACAGGATATACTTCAGTCATTTCAGTATTGTAATATTTCAATAAACATATTTTTCTCTCGAATGGTTCACAGTGTCTTTTCTTTAACCAATCAGATTAGCAAAATAAAACAATTTCAAATTAAACATGTCTCAGTGTCTTTTACTATAAACCAATTAAACAATTTCCAATTAAACATGTCTCAGTGTCTTTTACTATAAACCAATTAAACAATTTCCAATTAAACATGTCTCAGTGTCTTTTACTATAAACCAAAGTCAAGAGTTTCTTATAAAAACCTCCACACATCGATTTCTCTTATAAGGAATCGCATTACAGTGTTTTTCCTTTACCTATCGATTATAAGCCTGATTACAGGTCATAACAGAATCAATTGCATATTTTACACAACAATATATATATATATATATATATATATTAGTGGTGGGCCGTTATCGGCGTTAACGCGAGACTCTTATCGCGCGATAAAAAAAATATCGCCGTTAATCTATTCTCCAAGTTGGGTTGGGAGCTGGCTCAAGCTACACAAGCTATGATGACGCAATCTACCCGCGGCCGCGTGGAACACCCGGCTGCAACGCATCATATTCGTCGTCATCTTAAGTAAACACGGCTGAAAGTGAAAGCTGGTGTAAAAGATCCGTGCAATATCCATTATTTGGACTTGGTTCGGATTTAAGCCGTCCGACGTAGACTGTGTGGTGTAACAGTTCGGTAAGTTAACACACGACTAATCCGTTCTACCACCTCAAATTCAAAACGAAACATATCACTGAATACCAGCGCGCGCGTATTCCCAATATATCTTAGTGAGTGGTGTAGCACATAATCTCTTTTTATTAAAAGCGCCCGATTTTAAGAATCGTTTTTGTGTTTCTTTTTAACTGAAAAGACATCAGTTAGACAATATTCTAATTTTAAATTTGGGGTTTCATAAGCTCCAAGCCATATTAAACATTAGACCTACTTAAGTCTCTGCAGCTATAGTGTACTTAAATTTTATTTATCTGCAAAATTATGTTGTATACTTACAGTTTTGCACAATATATGTTCTCAAAACTACATACACCCTTTCAAAAAAAAACAACAACAACATTTAGCAGTTGTTTAGCAGGGTCTGTGTAACCTGTTCTGAAATGGTTTTATTATAATATATATCGTTATCGCAAGAGGCTGCAATGTATATCACAATATGGATTTTAGGCCATATCGCCCATCCCTAATTGATAGCCTATAGTAGTTGATAATAACATAGGCCTACCTAATGTTGCCTACGGACGGTAACAGTACAGTAGTAACCTTTTAAAGTCTATGAGTGGAACAGCTTTCTCAAGCAGTTTGTGATGCATTGTGGAAACAGGAGATGAGCCCCTGGTCTAATGCGCCACCTGGCTTGAGAAACCCGTTCTCAAAGACTTACTTTTATAGTCATTATTTGGGTAGCACACATATTCTGAATGTCTTCGGCAGAATTCAAATGAGCCATTTTAATCTAGATTAATCTAGATTAATTTCAAAATTAATCTAGATTAATCTAGATTAAAAAAATTAATCTATGCCCACCTCTAATATATATATGTAGCAGTATGAGTTAGTGTAACGAGCTAGCGTACTGTTGGCCAATCCCCGTGTGAGGCTCCGCCCTATAAATATAGCGAAGTCCGTCTAACGCGCTCTCTTGCTCGTCAGTGACGGAAGTTGTGTTGTGCTTCCGGGTCGCTCTCTCCGTGTGCTCTGCTGTGTTAACAGGTAGGGTAGCGGCTTTGTTGTCTTTATGTGAATATTATTGTCCTCATCTGCAGTGATGGCTACTGTGTGTTGGACGCTTAGATCTCCAGTTGGAGGCTCAGTCTTCCACCTTGTTGTTCAGCGTATCTAATCAACGGATTTACTGCATTATTGGTGCCGTTGGCACGCGTCGAGCCATCTCCCTCGGTTGAACACGGATGCTGCTTGATCGGTATGTATGCCAGGGCGTTGGGTTCATTTAGTTTATTTTAATTCATTTTAATGGTAATATTTGTGTGTAAACAACAGGAATGAGGCCGGTTTAGCTGGAGATCGTCGCCAGCAACACAGTATTGGGCTGCTAGCTGCTGTCTTGCCTATACGGCAGTGTTGCCTACGCTGCTTTGTCTGTCCGGCCGGTACGGCTGTCTTCCTGGACTGTTGATTTCCCGAACTGTTGTTCGCTTTGTATGTATTGAGTTCTGTAACAATAACTGGAGCAAATTGCTGTGTGCCCGTCTTGCTATTACAACTGCGGGTATAATTACGGCTACAGGGCCAACAGTATGTGCCACTTGCAATATTAGTTATTGTTTTTTTATGATGTTTGAACATACCTCAAGGGGTTGGGGCTTTATATTATAATCTTACTGATTTAAGGAGTTTGTTTTTCTTTCTTTTGTGTTTTTTTTTTTCTTTGTTTTGATTCCAATTTAGATTCAATTTGTATTTATTCCTTGGGTGATTTCTTCTCTTCTGATCATTGGATTTATATATCCATAGATATATAAAGTTTTCTTTATACTGCCCTTTTATAACCATTGTTGGTTTTGGCAGTCATTGTCTGTATTTTGTGACAAATTTATTTTTGATTTCTTTTTTTTTGATTACTGGAGTCATATACATTTATTTATTTTTCTTTTTTTGTGTGTTCTTCTACTGCCTCTCGAGGACCATTGTTGGTTCCGGCAGTTATTGTTCATATTTTGTGATAAGTTGTTAGTTCTTTTTCATTTAAAGATATTGATTTGTTGTATTTTTCTTTTCTTTTTGGTGAATCTTTGTTAATGGTGTTTTTTTGTGTTTTCTTTTCTTTTCATTACAGTAACTGAGAGCCGATGGTGGTGGTGGTGTCTAGGTGGTGGTGTCCCCTTCTGGTGTGCTGTTGATTTTCTTGTTTTCCCTTGTGTTCACTGTGGTGTGGTTGTTTAGTGTGAGATTTTCCCTGGGAGGTCTAACTGCCTTTGACTCCTCTCTCCTCCATCGGTAAGCCTCAGCAGTTCTAAATTGATTCTTTTGCTTACTATTATTTTTATTTTCTTTTATTATTATTTTTTTTCTCTTTTCCGCTTCCCTGAGAGATGATTGTTAAATTATTGAAATAAAGGTGTTTATTCAAAATTGAACATTGTCTCTGGCTGTATTGTATGTTTACCTGTTTGTCCTTAATTGTATTAATATCATTGCAATAAGAGTAAAATCATTCCCTGGGTGAAATTCCCAGGGTGGCGTAGTCGGTGTTTTGTCTGTCCTTATATAGAACGCCACATTCTGGCGCAGTCGGCAGGGTACAATTTAAGGCCAAGACGTGTTCAATTTTGTTGTGTTTGTTGTCTGTCTTTTTGTTTTCTTTTTTTTTTTTTTTTTCTCTTTTGTTTGTGTGTTTTAGGCAGGACAGCAGCTAGCGCCTTTCCTCCGCCTTCCTATCTCCTAACGGTAGAGTCTCCCTTTGTTGGGTGGGGTAAGTATGGAGGGAGAGTTACAGGAGTTGAGGGACTTGGTTGAGCAGTTAAGAGCAGATAATGAGAGGCTGCGCCTGGAACGGGCTGCGGCCGTGCCTGGACCTAGTTCTGCACCCCCTAATGTGTTACCTACTGCTTTACCCGTGACTAGAGCCCCTACAACTGAGAGATTGGTTTTTGTGCCCCGTGACCGAAAATGTCCCATGTTTAGGGGAAGATCGGGCATAGGGTTAACAGAATGGATTGAGGAAGTGCAAGCTTGTATGAGGGCGCGCCATTTGTCAACATCCGATCAGGCATTTTTTTTGTTTGATCACCTAGAGGGAGAGGCTCGCGATGAAGTAAAATTTCGTCCTAATGCGGAACGTGAGGATCCAGCTAAGATAATTGCCGTTTTACAGGAGCTTTATGGTTGTTGTGAGTCCTACGTAGCTTTGCAGGAAGCGTTTTTCTCCCGTCGGCAACGGGAGGGGGAAACACTGCAAGAGTTCTCCCTCGCGCTGATGAGTCTTATGACGTCGGTAAAACAACGCGCACCCAGCGACGTACCAAATGCCGAAGTTTTGCTACGCGATCAATTTGTTGAGCATGTACTTGATGGCGCCCTCCGTCGTGAGTTGAAACAGTGTGTGCGTAGGCAGCCAGCCGCTACCCTGCTAGAAGTGAGAGCAGAAGCGATTCGGTGGGAGCGAGAGGGTGTGCCAGGGGGCGTTAGGGGACGGAGCCATTCTGTCCCTTCAGCACTTGGTTTTCAGTTTGGCGTTCAGAGTGATTCTCGGTCGGTTGTTAATTCACCCCAAGTGTCTGAGCTGAGTGAAATGCGAGAGATGCTAAAGCTGCAGCAAGGGCAGCTCAACCAGCTTACTCAAAGCATTGCCCGCATGCAGAGCTCTAGCCAGCGCAGTCGTTCTTCTCATAATGGCCCCATAATATGTAGACGGTGCCAGCAGCCTGGCCATTTTGCCAGGGAGTGTGAAGGAGAACGTGTCCCTGCTCGGGCACACTTTCCTTCACCTGCCCCTCCACCTTTTAACAGGCAGTTTCGCTCTGCTCCGGCGTCGGAAAACTAGCACCCGCCGAATTGCAGAGCCACAATTCGGAGGGGGCAGATACTGGTTCATTTGCGTTTAATTATTTGGCGGAAACTTCAAAACTGATGTCATCTTGTCCACATTTAAATGTGTGTATGGGTGGGGTTGAGGTTCCTTGCTTAGTAGACACCGGTTCAATGGTTTCTACAATCACTGAGAGTTTCTTTCTCCAGCAATTTGAGCCATGGGGTCAAGAGAGGCTCCAGTCTTGTCACTGGCTGCAGCTCAGGGCAGCCAATGGGTTGGCCATTCCCTATCTTGGCTACTTGGAACTTGACATTAAGCTTTGTGGTAAATTATTGCAGCGGTGTGGGTTGCTGGTAGTTAAGGATCCCCCTGGTGGTGTGTCTTCTCAGGTCCCTGGTATTTTGGGGATGAACGTGATTCGCAGATGCTATAGAGAGCTTTTTAGTCGGCATGGCTTGGCCATGTTTGACTTACCCGTGGTCGCCAACAGTCCAGAATCTGTTGTGAAGGCGTTGCAAGGGTGCCAGCAGGCTAGCACTCGTTCCCTTGATGATGCAGCTGGTAACGTGAGGGTGCGAGGCGGGAAGGCTTGCCGGATTCCTGGGGGTGTGATGAAAATAGTCACTACCACATGCTCAGCACAATATTCTGAGAATACTGTGTTGTTTGAACCCCTTAGCTCTGGCCTACCAGCTGGACTTCTTGCGTCTCCTGCCTTGGTTCGGGTGGTCAGGGGTACGGCTTACATCCCAGTGGTGAATGTAGGTACTATTGATGTGCTGCTTTATCCACGCACTGTTGTAGGTACTTTGGACAATGTTTGTGTTGTTAGCCTGCCTACAGGAGTCACCGAGGTACCTTTAAGTGTGGCCACAGTGGCATCTCAGATGGCTGCTCCTACGGTGCAGGATCAGATAGCTGTCATGGATCTTTCATCATTGTCTGCTGAAGAACAGGGTTCGGTAAAGTCCCTTCTTGGGAGATACAATTCTGTCTTTTCTGCTCGTGATGGAGACCTTGGTTGTACTAACCTGATTAGCCATGACATCCCTCTTTTAGACAATGTTCCTGTCAGGCAACGCTATCGGCGTATTCCTCCATCTGACTACGAGCTGGTTAAAGAGCACATTCACCAACTTCTTGACGCACAGGTGATTAGGGAGAGTAGCAGTCCTTATGCCAGTCCTATTGTCCTTGTTAAGAAAAAGGATGGAACCTTAAGAATGTGTGTTGACTATAGGCAGCTTAATTGTAAAACCCGGAAGGATGCCTTCCCTCTTCCTCGTATCGAGGAATCCTTGGATGCACTCACGGGTGCTCGCTGGTTTTCTACCCTGGACCTGGCCAGTGGGTATAACCAGGTCCCAGTTACTGAGGCAGATCGGCCCAAGACTGCGTTTTGTACGCCCTTTGGGCTTTTCGAATGGAATCGCATGCCCTTTGGGCTTTGTAATGCCCCCGGCACCTTTCAAAGATTGATGCAACGGCTGTTTGGTGACCAACAAAATCAGTCCTTGTTGCTTTACCTTGACGACATTGTGGTTTTCTCCTCCACAATCCAGCAGCACTTGGAGAGGTTGGAAGTAGTGCTGTGCCGTCTTCAACGGGAAAATCTAAAGGCAAAGCTCACCAAATGTGCCTTTTTCCAGAAAGAGGTGCGTTATCTGGGGCATGTGATTTCCAGTAAGGGGGTTGGCACGGACCCAAGCAAGGTAGAGGTGGTATCTAACTGGCGGCCTCCGGCTACTGTTTCAGAGCTGCGGTCGTTTCTTGGGTTTGCCAGTTATTACCGCGGCTTTGTGGAGGGTTTTGCGAAGCTAGCGGCCCCGTTACACAAGCTTGTGGCACATTTGGGTGCCACCAAGTCTAAGAGAAGGGCAGAGCGAGCTGTCATTGAAAACTGGACAGAAGAGTGCCATAGCAGCTTTGAAGCACTGAAAGCTAGGCTCACCAGTGCTCCGGTGCTTGCGTATGCCGACTTCTCACTTCCATTCATTTTGGAGGTAGACGCAAGTCATGGTGGCCTTGGTGCCGTGTTATCACAAGAGCAATATGGTAAGGTTAGGCCCGTAGCCTACGCTAGCCGGGGTTTAAGGCCCACTGAGCGCAACATGGTGAACTACAGCTCTATGAAATTGGAATTTGTTGCACTCAAGTGGGCCATGACGGAGAAATTTCGGGAGTATCTGTTGGGCCATAAATGTGTGGTCTTCACTGACAATAATCCGCTTAGCCACTTGTCATCGGCTAAACTTGGTGCAACTGAACAACGCTGGGCAGCCCAGCTTGCGTCATTTGATTTCGAGGTAAAGTATCGCTCAGGTAGAAGTAACAAGAATGCGGATGCTCTATCCCGCCAGTATCCTCCGGCCCCAGCAGATATGGAAGCTATGCTTCCTGGTACATCACTCCCTAAGCCTCTGCGGCAGGCTCTTCAGGAACCTGAAGCAATTCAATCTGCTGTCATGGCCCTGCCTCATCTCACCACCTCTGATATCTGTACCCTCCAGCAGGCTGATCCGGTTATTCAGGAGGTCTTGGTGTTTTGGAGACGTGAGCAGCGTCCCAACTTTGAAGAGCGTAAAAGGGCGTCCCAGCCTGCATTGGCGTTACTTCGACAGTGGGACAGGCTGGTTGAGAGGAGTGGTGCCCTGTATCGCCGGGTGTTTCGCCCCGATGGCGCGGAAGTAGTCTTGCAGGTGGTGGTGCCTGCTTCCCTAAAGGAAGAGGTGCTTACTAAGGTCCACCAGGAGCATGGCCATCAGGGCATAGAAAGGACGTTGGAGCTCCTACGCCAGCGCTGTTATTGGCCAGGTATGACCGCAGACGTGTCCAAATGGTGTCAGGCCTGTGAGAGGTGTCAAGTTGGTAAGGACTCTCAACGTCCTAGTTCTAGTTTTATGGGGCACCTGTTGGCTTCACGGCCTAATGAGATTGTAGCCATTGACTATACAGTGTTAGAACCCACCCAGAGTGGTTTAGAGAATGTACTGGTCATGACTGATGTTTTTAGCAAATACACACTTGCTGTTCCCACCTCTGACCAACGGGCCCCCACTGTGGCCCAAGCTTTGGTGGTAGAGTGGTTCTCCAAGTTTGGTGTTCCTGCCCGTATCCACTCTGATCAGGGCCGAAACTTTGAGAGCTCCCTTATTCAACAGCTGTGTCGCCTTTATGGCATTGAAAAGTCTCGCACCACGCCATACCATCCAGCCGGGAATGGCCAATGCGAACGGTTCAATAGAACGCTCCACAACTTGTTGCGCACTCTGCCAGTGTCTCGGAAGAGGGACTGGAGTTCCTGCTTGCCACAGGTCCTGTACTCTTATAACACAACCCCTCATCAGTCGACTGGGGAGTCTCCGTTCTTTTTAATGTTCGGACAGGAGCCTAGACTACCAGTTGACTTCCTGTTGGGTAGAGTTCAGGACCCCGTGGGTGGAAACATCCATGAGTGGATTCAGGAGCATCAGACCCGCTTGCAGTTGGCCTTCGAAGGTGCTACAGAGAGGTTGCGGGTTGCTGCAGAGCGTCGTAAGAATCACCATGATCGCCGGGTGAGGGCTTTGCCCCTTAAATTGGGCCAGCTAGTGTGGTTTCGTGATTTTACTGCACGGGGGCGTCATAAGCTCCGTGACCTCTACGGTCCTGTACAGTACAGAGTCCTCAAAGTGCCCAGAGAGGGAGGGTCTGTGTACACAATTGCACCAGTGGACGAACCAACCAAAGCCAAGCAGGTCAACCGTGCACTGCTGAAGGCTGTGGTTGAAGCTAATCCTTCAAGTGAGGCTGCCTCACCTTGTTTACCTCTTGCTGACCTGCCTCAGTCGGAGGACGAGTTGTCAGGGGATGATCTGTTGGTGGTGAGGCATGAGGCTCCTTTGGTAACCCCCACTCAGGTATCTGTGACTCAAACCACCCCTCGGTTGCAGCTCCTGTCAGCTCCCTTGCCATCTACTGGGCAAGCCCCATTAGTGCCTATTGTTATCAGGGCACCAGAAGGACCTACCTCCCCTTCACCCCCTTTGCCTCAGTTTGTTCCAGCAGTTAGTGAAGTGGCAATACGTCAGACAGCACGGTCAACTGCGGGCCAGCATTCCAATGTCTATCATCTGCCAAGACCGGTAGTGGCAGTGGACAATGCTGCTGACCCTGTGTCCAACACAGTAATGGCGCTATTTCGGCCCTGGAGCTAGTATATGGTATTTTTAATTTTACTTATTCATCGTCGGGGCGACAATGCAAAAGGTGGGGTAGATTGTAGCAGTATGAGTTAGTGTAACGAGCTAGCGTACTGTTGGCCAATCCCCGTGTGAGGCTCCGCCCTATAAATATAGCGAAGTCCGTCTAACGCGCTCTCTTGCTCGTCAGTGACGGAAGTTGTGTTGTGCTTCCGGGTCGCTCTCTCCGTGTGCTCTGCTGTGTTAACAGGTAGGGTAGCGGCTTTGTTGTCTTTATGTGAATATTATTGTCCTCATCTGCAGTGATGGCTACTGTGTGTTGGACGCTTAGATCTCCAGTTGGAGGCTCAGTCTTCCACCTTGTTGTTCAGCGTATCTAATCAACGGATTTACTGCATTATTGGTGCCGTTGGCACGCGTCGAGCCATCTCCCTCGGTTGAACACGGATGCTGCTTGATCGGTATGTATGCCAGGGCGTTGGGTTCATTTAGTTTATTTTAATTCATTTTAATGGTAATATTTGTGTGTAAACAACAGGAATGAGGCCGGTTTAGCTGGAGATCGTCGCCAGCAACACAGTATTGGGCTGCTAGCTGCTGTCTTGCCTATATGGCAGTGTTGCCTACGCTGTTTTGTCTGTCCGGCCGGTACGGCTGTCTTCCTGGACTGTTGATTTCCCGAACTGTTGTTCGCTTTGTATGTATTGAGTTCTGTAACAATAACTGGAGCAAATTGCTGTGTGCCCGTCTTGCTATTACAACTGCGGGTATAATTACGGCTACAGGGCCAACAGTATGTGCCACTTGCAATATTAGTTATTGTTTTTTATGATGTTTGAACATACCTCAAGGGGTTGGGGCTTTATATTATAATCTTACTGATTTAAGGAGTTTGTTTTTCTTTCTTTTGTGTTTTTTTTTTTTCTTTGTTTTGATTCCAATTTAGATTCAATTTGTATTTATTCCTTGGGTGATTTCTTCTCTTCTGATCATTGGATTTATATATCCATAGATATATAAAGTTTTCTTTATACTGCCCTTTTATAACCATTGTTGGTTTTGGCAGTCATTGTCTGTATTTTGTGACAAATTTATTTTTGATTTCTTTTTTTTGATTACTGGAGTCATATACATTTATTTATTTTTCTTTTTTTGTGTGTTCTTCTACTGCCTCTCGAGGACCATTGTTGGTTCCGGCAGTTATTGTTCATATTTTGTGATAAGTTGTTAGTTCTTTTTCATTTAAAGATATTGATTTGTTGTATTTTTCTTTTCTTTTTGGTGAATCTTTGTTAATGGTGTTTTTTTGTGTTTTCTTTTCTTTTCATTACAGTAACTGAGAGCCGATGGTGGTGGTGGTGTCTAGGTGGTGGTGTCCCCTTCTGGTGTGCTGTTGATTTTCTTGTTTTCCCTTGTGTTCACTGTGGTGTGGTTGTTTAGTGTGAGATTTTCCCTGGGAGGTCTAACTGCCTTTGACTCCTCTCTCCTCCATCGGTAAGCCTCAGCAGTTCTAAATTGATTCTTTTGCTTACTATTATTTTTCTTTTCTTTTATTATTATTTTTTTTCTCTTTTCCGCTTCCCTGAGAGATGATTGTTAAATTATTGAAATAAAGGTGTTTATTCAAAATTGAACATTGTCTCTGGCTGTATTGTACGTTTACCTGTGTGTCCTTAATTGTATTAATATCATTGCAATAAGAGTAAAATCATTCCCTGGGTGAAATTCCCAGGGTGGCGTAGTCGGTGTTTTGTCTGTCCTTATATAGAATGCCACATATACATATACTGAATATATAGCCGCTCTGGAAAAAAATGTGACGCCATCGTCCAGCTCAGTTCAGTTCTCATATAATAATGTCAATGTAGTCAGATCAATAATATTGTTGAATATTAACGTGTGAGGACGCAATGTCAACATGCCGATTTTGTATCTATAAATGACTACTAATTTAATAGTTGTGTCCTTTATCTTAAATCTCTAAATTACCACATTGTTGATTCACATTTGGGTGAAAAAGAGAGTAATTAGTATTTTAGTAGGTACTGTACACACCTGGAATGTAGGTGTCCTTGCAGCAGTCATAAAGCATACCAGGATACAGAGGTCTTCCTAGAGCTGCCACTTCAATGGTCTGTGATCCCATGGCTGCAGGAAATAACAATGAACAATGGGGATATTTATACATTTGATGATTAATAATGACTACTTTATCATTCTAAAATTATTTTTACTTGTTACTAATTTCATTAGTTACTAATTGTTTTACCGTTCCTTAAAATGCAATTTAATCCAGTGTTTAAAAATTCAAAAACACATTAAGGCATAAATCCTTCCGACTACGTTTACACGCAACCAAACAATCCGTTAGTAATGGGATTGACGGCTCAATCCGACTGAAAAGCCTTCATATATTCAGAGCTCCCAACTCTCACGCATTCACCCTGAGAATCACGCAATTGACACTTTTCACACGCTCTCACGCCACACATCCATTTCCTCATGCACAAACAAATCGCGAAGCAAAGAGGACACGGAGACCGACAGACTAGACAGAGCAAGTTAGTTATGATATAATAAAATCTCAGCTCTCAGATTCTGTCCATTTTATTATGAAATTCAAACAATAAATACCGTTTTGGTGCTTGTAAATGTGACGTGACAGATCCCCAGCGGCACGTGACCCGATCATCTCTACTAGCTAATAGTAAATAAACACGAATGAACACTGTTGAAAGATACAGTACAACTTACTGAAATGTATATTCCTCATACATGATATCGATCAATCAGTGTTTTTCATCGGCGGAAAGAGGTCAATAAAACAGCTGGAGAAGAATTATGTCACATAACATTTACCTCAGGAAAGCCATTTAATGACCATAATATATAGGCTATAGCACGTTAGTTGGCTAGAAAAAAAAGAGCTATAGAGAGTATTTTGCTAAATATGTGTACTATATTACATATTTATTATATTTTTACTTATATCATTAAATAAAGTTGTTATTATAATAAAAAATGCATTATATTTAATTTGAGTTATTTTTAACCCTAAATAATACCACCAGCTGATAGGGCTCTCTGTGTTTACAGCATTAGGTGAGGTTGTTCTCTTACGAGAGGTCTCTCGTACTGCGTAATAGCTTACGCTAGGGGAAAAACTCTTTTCCACGAGATATTGAAGCCAAAAATTATCCTTAATTTTGTAATATTGTAAAACACGTTGCGGCAGTGAGCAGACATGGGCGAGACGGCTCGCGCGCCCATAGGCTGCTCTGAGGCAACTGCACCAGCCTATCGAGAGGCACTTCATGACGTCAGATCCAATGAGGGCGCTTCGCGCCTATTGCGTCATGTCCCACCGAAAGGCGGGAGCCTCGGGCTATAAATATAGCCTGAGAATGCTGGTCTAGCTGGTTTTTTCATCTTTCAGCGAAGCTCACGCATCGCTGGATCCCGAGAGGAAGAAGCCGCTCCGTCTGATAAGCCTTCTGCGGGACGAGCCTTTGCAACTGAAGCCGCTGGTCGACAACTCGCCGCCTTCAGTCGCCATTCCTGCTAACGCTTTCCGGCGTATATCCTTTTCTGTGCTACTGTGTTTTGTGTGTGTGTGTGTGTTCGCCGCCGCGATACACACTCTCATTGCACTAAAAGAGCCGGGCGTCTTTTTCAAGATGCCCCTTTTCCTGGTGAGGATCACGCAGCTCTCGCGCTCACTGACGGCGGCTGCCCTCAGCGAGCTAATGCCTATGGTGACTCTGAGGACTCGTCTGGCATCCTTCTCCGAGACTGCACCTCCGCACCTCCACTACCGCGCCGTAAAAAACGGCGTGCTCAACGGGCCCGCAAAGTGAATGATACCTGCTCTCCCTCTGTTCGAGCCGCGCAAACCGTGCCGTTCACAGGGGATGTCATGAGCGGACGGTCACGGGGCTAGCTTTCTCTCTCCCTCTGTTCGAGCCGCGCAAACTGCGCCGTTCACAAGGGAGGCTGGAAGCGGACAGTCACGGGGTTAGTTTTTTCTTTACGTTACAAGAAAAGCTACCCGCCCTATTTGCTCCCCATTCACGAGTCACTCACCGGCGAAAGGAGAAGAGTGTTTTTAATCCCGCCGAGGCCGGATTAACCTCCATTTCTCTCACATTTCTCAGTCCCCTCTTAAGCTCAGGCAACTGGAAATATCAATATTGCAGCAAACAAGCCTGTTATATACACGCACGCCTGCAAACAAGCGCCGAAGCAAACATGTTGACACTTTCTTATATGCTCGTGCTAACTGAAAGCTTATGTGTTCCCCCCCTGTGGCTCAGCGGCGGAATCTTAGGCTTTCGCACGAGAGACCCGTGTTTGTATCCCGGGTCTACCGGCAGATAAAATTATGCCGCCAATGCTTTCGCTCATTCAGTTCCCTTAAAGGCGACTGCAGATGTGTTGTACAACCCGCTCGCCTGCACCCAAACACCATTGCTACGGTTCGCGTGCGTCGCTGGCAAAAGGAGAAAAGAGTGTTTTTAGTCCCGCTGAGGCCGGACCAACCTCCATTCCTCACACATTTCTCATTCCCCTCTGAAGTTCAGGCGACTGGAAATGTCAATATTGCAGTAAACGAGCCAATGCAGAACGTCAATGCTTTCGTTCTGTCAGTTCCCTTAAAAAGGCGACTGCAGATGTGTATTTTGCAGCCAACGGGCGCGTTGTACAACCCGCTCGCCTGCACCCAAACACTGTTTCTATGGCAACACAAAGTCTTCTTAGCCAGTCTAGGGAAACGACGGTGTTCAAGTCCCGCTGAGGCTGGACTTCCACCAAAACTTCTCGCTCGTTCAGTTCCAGTAAATGCGACTGTTCCAGTGTATTCTGCAGTAAACAAGTCGGTAACACAGCCCGCTTGCCTGCACACAAACGCTGTTTTTACGGCGACCCAGATAAATCCCATAAGAGTGTATTTTCTGGTATTCCGGCTACAGCCAATGGTGTTATGAGTGTAGTAAAAATGCCCACAACCCAGTGCTCATTCCTACACACAAGCACAGACCGCCACACGCGGCTCGCACAAATAAAATCGACCCATGTCGATTGTGCACCAGATGTAGTGATTGTGCCCACGACCCAGTGCCCACAAACACTACACACTGCATGTCTCATGGTTTCTGTAAAACGAAACCAACACACATACAGTCTGCCCAATCAGACAGTGTTTTCAGTGTTATGAATGTGCCCGCTGTCAAGCCCTATGGGGTTCGCCCCGCTCGCTCTCTTTCAGCGAACCGCTATATGAGAGCTGAGCGCGGGCAGGCTGCCTGCTGTGATCAGCGCGCCCCCCGCCTCACGCTGCAAGCATGGCGTTCATGTTACAGCATACCGGTGCTCCCTGTTCGCCACTATGTCGCGGCCAGAGCCCAGATATCATTCTACCCCTAGCTATTCATGCGAACGCATTGGCAAAGCTTCCCGGGGTATCAGAGTGGGTGCTGAACATTATAAAAAGAGGCTATTCGCTACAGTTCGTTCGACGCCCACGACGTCAAGCGGCGCGAATCGAAACTACGGTGGGAAAGGAAGTAGCACACCTACTTCGAGCCGAAATAGCGAAGCTATTGAGCAAAGGGGCTATAGAACCCTTATCACAAGCTCAGAGCGAAGGGGGCATGTACAGCAGATATTTTCTGGTACCCAAGAAAGACGGGGGTCTCAGACCCTTTTTAGATCTAAGACAGCTGAACAAAGTGCTTCTGAAGCGACGATTCAGAATGCTCACAACCAGGAAAATCCTCTCTCAGATTTGCCAAGGGGACTGGTTTATGTCAATAGATCTGAAAGACGCATATTTCCAAATACAGATAGCGTCACGTCACAGGCGATTTTTGAGGTTCGCCTTCGAGGGCCAGGCATATCAGTACACAGTCCTGCCTCAGAGCAGCCTATGGGCGCGCGAGCCGTCTCGCCCATGTCTGCTCACTGCCGCAACGCGTTTTACAATATTACAAAATTAAGGATAATTTTTGGCTTCAATATCTCGTGGAAAAGAGTTTTTCCCCTAGCGTAAGCTATTACGCAGTACGAGAGACCTCTCTAGAGAGAACCGAGGTTACGTTAGTAACCGAGTACTTTTTTTTTTCTTGAGAAAAATGAACGCCTAGCTTGTGTACCTAATATTTATCCAAATGAGTCAATATTAAATCAAATCACAAAAATCTAATTGAATTGAAATCGTGAAATGTATGTCAAGCAATAATAATAAAACATAGCTTACCAGAAATTGTACCATATAAACATTGTAACATGTTGTCACTAAACCTAATAAAATTCAGTTTAGTTACTTGAATGTTTTGACAATCACAATACACTTATTGTGATGCAAGATTTTTTTTTTTACACTACACTCTAATTGCTCCAATCAAATGAATGGAGAGGTGGGCCTTCCGTTGTAGTGATGAAAGCTACAGTTGCTTTGAACGCCCGGAGAGTGCGATGATGGAGGATAAACTCTCTCGCGGGTTAGCAGTAGCTTAACGACTTCCCGAACAGTAACTACCACAATGTTAACAGAAAGTAAATAACGATAATAAAAGGCTGATTTGACGTTTACTTGACTGACAGGACAGCTGTTTCGGTGGTTGCCTAGCAACACAAAAAACGCAGCGCACTGCTCGCTCTGTGTGATCGGGGCACACTGCTTTGTGCTGTGCGCCTTGGGTTTTGGACCATTAACAGCAAAAGTGTGTTTTTTCCCCTCACAAGCTCCATTTACAGCAGGTGTGTTGAAACTAGGTGTGTCAATAGATTAACACCAAAGGAGTTATTTTCAACACTAATATAGTGTTCATACAAACCTTGATTGAGGTAAATAAATGTAATATGCATTCGGTTTCATTCTGACTAAAAATACAATGTGTCCAATTAGTTAAGGGTCTGCAAAGACATCCGATTTCTGAGCTTGCTTTTTACCACACTCATCTGGCTGAAAACTCTCTCGACTTCAGCATTCGAGTGTGGTAAGGACAACACAGACACAGCAGCCATGGCAAGTTCTTGAAATGGGTTGATATCAGCTGCATCTCTGAACTTCATAATCTCACTCCAGAAACTCATTGTGTTTTTTGTCTCATTCCATTTGCTAAGGTGGATGGTACGCCATTGCTGGACAATCTTGTCTATCTCTGCAGGGGAGTAGCCGAGGAGCTTGGCTATTTTTCCTATTTCTCCAGGGCTCTTATTGTGCTTTAAAGTTTCCTCCACATTAAAAACTGACATGTACTGCAATGCTTCGATGTTGTCCGGCAGTCTCACCCTCAACTCATTAGTGAGAGAGATGGTGAAGGCTACGCTTTCGGACATTGATTTCATCCTCCGGCACAAGATGAAGCTCAGCTGCCTTTGATTCAAAAAGGTAACCAAGGTACGGTTTGGGACTGATGTGTCCATCTATTGGCCCTTTAAGAACATCAATTTTTGCCAGTGGATTCAGCACCCTGCTACTCACAGACTTTATCAGGCTAACCAAGCTTTCAAGTAGCTTAAGAGGATCTACTTGTTCACCCTCAAAAGCCTTGATGGCCAACTGTACCTCACCTAGCGCTGACTTAAAAAATGTCAGATACAAAATGTTTTGAGGGTCGCTATACATGGAATACAACACCTCAGCCATGTAGCAGTGTTCACTGGACTTGGTGACTGAGAAATGCAGCCTAAGCTCCTCCCACTGGTCCAAAATGCGTGAAACCGCAGGTTCAATGGAGAGCCAACGTGTGGCACAGACCTTTGTTATTTGTAAAGGTTTTTCCCCACAGTTCATGGTCTCATATATGGCCTTGTAGGCCTCCCTGCGCTTTGGAGACACTGAAAACCAGTTATAAGTCTCTCGTACCAGGTATTCCACGCTACGGGGGATGGTGTCATTGGAAGCATGACTTACAGCAAGCTGCAGAGAGTGGCATACACAGCGAATAAGAACAAGATCTTTAAGGCCATACTCTTCCTTCAGAACTTTATGGACCCCATTGTTAACCCCCGTCATGACAGAGGCATTGTCAGTCCCTATCCCCAGGAGTTTCTCTTTTTTTAGACCACACTTCACGAGGAAACCCACAACAGCACAGGCTATAGATCTGGCATCTCCTCCCTCCAATTCAACAAGCCCCAGAAATGTTGAGACAACTGTCTGCTTGGTGTCACTAAAGTACCTTATCACAACCCCCAAGTATTTAGAAACACTTATATCTGTGGACTCATCGAGGAGGAGGCTGAAACGCTGATCACCCACATCTGCAACCAACTTTTTGAGGAAGTATGGTGCTAGAACACCATTAATCATCTCTGTGCACTTTGTCCTGTGCATTTTGAAATGGGTAGCTGCAGTGGAGTCTGTGAAAGCAGCTCTACATGCTTCTCCAATGTGGTCACATGCTAGCATGGAACAGTGTTCAGCAATAGCTAATGCCATGGTGGCCTCAGCCTTTTTAGCAGAGTCAATTTTTTTAATCATAAATGGCAGGCTTTTTTGGGTGGAACTATCATAAGGCTTTGCCTTTTGAGTGTGTTTTTGAGTTGCCTTGTGTTTTTTTACATCACTAAGTTTGGCATAGAAATCAGCCTTACAATACAAACAGTATGCCCGTGTATTGTCTCCAATAAACGGCTTTAACCAACCTTTGAATTCAGGGTTTGATTCCCACTCCTTTCTGTATTTTTGTGTTTACAGTTTAGACATGATGAGCTAGCTAGCTAGTTTAGCTTATGTCACAGAAAGGCACAAACACGACGAGATAAGTAAGTGGACCAGACGAGTAAGTGACTGAGGCTGTGTGAGTCAAAATAAATGCAGCGATTTATTTTTGTTAAGTGATTTAATTATTTTAGACAAAGTACATTTTACATTTTAAATCCCTTGCTGAATGTAAGACAGGGCGGGATCAGCCAGCGGCGGCTTCACGCACATGATGCGCGATTCATTTGCAGTCAGGACACGGAGGGGTGAACATCTCTGACTGCAGCTGGGAGGGGCTGGTGCGCGAGAACTGGGCCGCCTGTGAGTGCTTTGCCACGGGGGATGGGTCAAACGGCAGCACCCGCTGCTCGTTGAGAAGAGTAAGAACAATGTGCGGTTTCACGTCAAAAATTCTCTAAAAGTCTCCAATAACACCAGTAAAAGTCGTTAGATTTGTCGCTAGTCGCTTTTTTGAAAATGTGTCGCTAGAGGGGTCTGAATACTCGCTAAATATAGCAACAAAGGCGCTAAGTTGGCAACACTGTTGCGCGCACGCGTCCAGCGCAAGTGAATAGTATCACGAGAAGAGAGGGATTTCTTAAAGGGGCCACAAACATTTTTAATGCAAAATAGAAACGAGGTATATTTACACTACTACTAGGCAATTATCAACACACAATGTCGTCATTATCAGCATCATGTCAATTGATCTAAGTAAAAATATATGCACAGAATTGAGAAAATAGTATTTATAGAGATAAATTGTAGCCTATCACAGGGCAAACATGTGAATGTTCACGGTACATTTTATGCAAACAACTCTAATCGTAGTTGTAACTCTATATGTACAGTAGGCATAATTATTGTCATTGCGTACTGTATGTGTATGCAGCATGAGTCAAATACAATCTTCTGTTCGTGAACAGTTGTATTATGCACAGTGGTTGAGCTCTAGGAGATTGTGATGCTGTTTGCATGGAATGCACATTTTACCTTTGTGGCAAAGCCTGATTGAAATTAATTGTTGAAATAAATGGTTTTGTGTCTTTTTTACATAACATTGGCAATGCTAATGACACATAGTAACTAATCTAGCTACTTTCATTAAATATATCAATTTAAGCTAAAATTTAAGAGTCTTTAATTAGGCTATACTGAGCCTGATCTATTTATACCAGAGATTTTCTTAGAATGAAGTAAATACCTTTTAGAAAAATGTTACCTGGGGTAAAACTCCCCCTGCCCTGATTTGCATTTGTATAGCTCACAGCATTTTCATTTACATGTTAAAGCCTCCCCTAGAATAAGGGGGAGGGGGGTCATGGGGGGACAACTGCCAAGCAAGGCCCACGTCAATTTCCGACAATTCACGTCAGTTTTCGGTGTTTCCTGCAAATTGCCGTGTGCAGTCGTAAACCTACAGTGCCGCTTACTGACGAAAATCCCTCTTTTCATGCAGTGTATTGTGTTAACTTCATGTTGCTGGTAATCTTGAATCAGAATAAGTTCCTCTTGCAGCATCTCTTCTTTTCTCTGATGACGAGGGCGGGGCAACCTGTCACTCACATGAGATCAGCCAATATTACACCACAACCACCCAAACAATTCCCCACAGACAAAATCAAGCCCCACCCTGTTCTTGCTCCAGAAGTGTTTCAATGGGATATACGATACAATAGAGGTGAATAGACCAGAACAACTTCCTTTTCATGATTACTTTAATACATCTACATCTACAGATACATTTGAAAAAGCATCTTTTTTTATCATGCAAAATTCACTTTCACATGGTGTTTGAACATAAACACTGTGTCGGCAGTGTGTGAACACAACCACCCTATAATGGATCCACCCACTGCTCTTTTTTTATCCCCATAAATCATAAGCAGTGTCTCAGAACAAGCCGTTTGCAGTTTCTATGCAAAGTGACTTCACTTATGCCTAAGCCCTGCCCACAACTTCTGATGGACTCCGCCCTAATAGCATAGGCCCCGCCCCTCATGTTTATCTCCTTGCCAGAGCGTTTAACAGCACCATTCAAGTAAGAGATGTATTCTAATTAAAGCTACTAAAGTTATTAAGTCAAGAGCAGTGAGTGATTTTCTGTTTTTCTTTTGTTGTTTGATTCATAGTAACAGCATATACAGCAGAAGGTACTGTATATTACGCTGCTTTCACTTTAATACACAGATCTAATATACAAACAGTATATTAAGTCAAGTCAAGTCAAGTGTATTTGTATAGCGCTTTTCACAATAAAGATTGTATCAAAGCAGCTTCACAGTATTCAATTTAAATAATACAACAAGGTTTGTTTCTAATGGAATTTATTGATTGATAAAATCAAAATTAAATATCCCCAACTGAGCAAGCCAAAGGCAACAGTGGCAAGGAACCGAAAAACTCCATCAGGTGACCTAATGGAGAAAAAAAAAACCTTGGGAGAACCCAGGCTCAGTCGGGGGCCAGTTCTCCTCTGGCGTTTATGAACTAGAGACCGGATTTAACTGTAAGATTAAAAATATTATATGAATGCCTGGCTGAAGAGATGCGTCTTTAATCTAGTTTTAAACTGGGAGAGCGAGTCTGAGCAACGAACAGTATCAGGAAGGCTATTCCAGAGTTTTGGAGCTAAATGTGAAAATGCTCTCCCTCCTTTGGTGGATCTGGATATCCTAGGTATGACCAAACGCCTCGAATTTAGTGATCTTAAAGAGCGCAATGGATTATAGGGCGATAGAAGATCCGTTAAATAGACTGGAGCTAAGCCGTTTAGGGCGTTATAAGTCAGTAGCAATACCTTGTAATTAATACGGGACTTTATAGGTAACCAATGTAGTGTTATTAAAATCGGTGTTATATGATCATATTTTCTTGATCTAGTAAGAACTCTAGCGGCTGCATTTTGGACTAACTGTAGCTTGTTTATTGAGGATGCAGGACAACCAGCTAATAAGGCATTACAGTAATCTAGTCTCGAGGTCATGAATGCATGAACTAACTTTTCTGCATCAGAAACTGATAGCATATACGTAGCTTAGCAATGTTTCTAAGGTGGAAGAAGGCTGTTTTTGTAACATATGAAATATGATTTTCAAAAGACAGGTTGCAATCTAATATAACACCCAGGTCTTTTACTGTAGAGGATAAAGTAACAGGGCATCCTACTATGTTAAAATTGTATTGTGAGAGGTTTTGTGGGTGGTTTTTTGAACTGATAAGTAGTACCTCTGTCTTGTCTGGATTTAATAAAAGAAAATTACGCGTCATCCAATCTTTTATATCTTTAACACACTCTGTCAGTTTGGATAATTTAGCGTTTTCATCCGGCCGTGATGAAATATATATCTGAGTGTCATCAGCATAACAATGGAAACTAATTCCATGTTTCCTTATAATATTTCCAAGTGGCAACATATATATTGAGAATAATAGAGGGCCTAACACAGATCCTTGCGGCACTCCATAGTTTACTGGAGTTATGATCGATTTTTCTCCATTTAAATAGACAAAATGATAGCGGTCAGATAAGTATGATCTGAACCAGCTTAATGCTTGTCCTTGAACACCAGTATAATTTTGTATTCGATCTAAGAGTATTGTGTGATCTATAGTATCGAACGCAGCACTAAGATCAAGTAAAACTAATATTGAGATACAGCCTTGGTCAGAAGCTAAAAGTAAATCATTTGTGATTTTAACGAGCGCAGTTTCAGTGCTATGGTGCGGCCTAAAACCAGACTGAAACTTTTCATAGATGTCATTTTCTTGCAAGAAAGAGCCCAGTTGAGCGGACACAACTTTTTCTAATATTTTAGACATAAATGGAAGATTTGAAATTGGTCTATAATTTGCTAGGTTATTATCTAATTGTGGTTTCTTAATGAGTGGTTTTATAGCTGCCAATTTAAAAGTTCTTGGAACATGACCTAAAGATAAAGATGAGTTAATAATATTGAGGAGAGGCTCTTCCACTATAGGTAACACTTCTTTCAGTAGTTTAGTTGGTATAGGATCTAATAAACATGTTGTTGTTTTAGAGGAAGTGATAAGTTTATTTAACTCTTTTTGTTCTATAGTTGTAAAGCACTGTAATTGTTCTTGCGGGGTGATAATTGAGGCTGAATTATAAGGTGCGATTGAAGATTGAACGTTTACAATTGTGGTTCTGATGCTTTCTATTTTCTCAGTGAAGAAGTTCATGAAATCATTACTACTAAACTGTAACGGGATATTTTGTTCCAGTGACGCTTGTTTATTTGTTAGTCTAGCCACGTGTTAAATAAAAACCTTGGATTGTTTTGGTTATTTTCTATTAGTTTGCGAAGGTGCTCAGCCCTGGCCGCTTTTAGGGCCTTTTTATAACGTGACATACTGTCTTTCCACACGATTCTAAAGACCTCTAAATTAGCGTGTTTCCATTTACGCTCTAAATTACGGGTTTCTCTCTTTAGAAAATGCGTAGTATTGTTGTACCATGGTGCTTTAATTTTCTCTCTGACCTTTTTTAATTTAACGGGTGCAACAATATCCAATGTTCTGGAGAGAATGGTGCTCATAGTGCTAGTTAGTTCTAGTTCATCTGTTTGTTTGGGTTCAGGCAGCAGCAGAGACAGATCGGATAAACAATTTGAGAAATTATCTATGGTAGATGGAAGGATTGTTCTGCCTGGTCGATAACGCGGCGCAGCATGACATATTACAGCAGTACGTAATATGCAAGTTACCATGTAATGGTCAGTAACATCATCACTTTGCGATATAATATCTATATCGGTTGGATCGGTTCCATATGATATAATTAAATCGAGTGTATGTGTCACCGGTGCGGACTCGGATGACCAGCCGCCCCTGACTCCAGACACCACCGTGAGGAGCCGACACCACAGGCACGCAACAGATGGACAAAGGAGGAGGCAAGCAATTGAGTTCAAAAATAACAATCTTTATTAAATAGCAATCAACTTGAGGAAAGGATAAGCAACTCTTTTCTTCTAGGGCTATTTGACTGGAATAGCCCCTGGATCGATTCTTCACAGTCTTCGGGACACAATTGTGTGATAGTGGCTGGGAAGGCTTACTCCACAGCGTTGCTGCACATCTGCAGGATTCAGACGGTAAGTAACAGGTGATGTATTCTCTCCGTCTCAGATACGTCGTCGGGCACAATGGTGGAACAGTGACTCTAAACGCTTACTCCACAGCGTTGCTGCACATTTCACAGCGTTGCTGCACATCTGCAGGACTCAGACGGTAAGTAACAGGTAATGTTTTTTTTTTCTCTCAACAGCAGATTCTCTAATCAGGACATGAAAGGGAAATTGTGACTTTAAAACTCACTTCACAGCGTTGCTGCACATCTGCAGGACTCAGACAGTAAGGAACAGGTAATGTTTCTTCTCTCAACAGAAGATTCTCTAATCAGGACATGAAAGGGAAATTGTGACTTTAAAACTCACTTCACAGCGTTGCTGCACATCTGCAGGACTCAGACGGTAGGTAACAGGTAAGGTTTCTTCTCTTAACAGCAGATTCTCTTATCAGGACGTGAGAGGGAAATTGTGACTTTAAAACTCACTTCACAGCGTTGCTGCACATCTGCAGGACTCAGACGGTAGGTAACAGGTAAGGTTTCTTCTCTTAACAGCAGATTCTCTTAACAGGACGTGAGGGAAATTGTGACTTTAAAACTCACTTCACAGCGTTGCTGCACATCTGCAGGACTCAGACAGTAAGGAACAGGTAATGTTTCTTCTCTCAACAGCAGATTCTCTCATCAGAACATGAAAGGGAAATTGTGACTTTAAAACTCACTTCACAGCGTTGCTGCAGTCTTCAGGATTCTCCCCTCAGCATCAAACACTTTCATCAGACATTAGCGAGAGACTCAATAGGCAGCTTTACCAGCGATGTTGTACATCTTCAGAGCTCCATCAGTAAGTATAACGGTTCAGACTTTTCCACAGCCATACGGTTCTTCACGAGACTTGTAATTTCAGAGAGAGAGAGGGTTAACAGGAGCCTTCAATGAGGGATTACTTCACGACAATACTCAGTGGAAGAGAGGATAATACAAAGCATTACTTCAACAGTTCTGTTGTATCGTTCTGGAATTTGGATGGGGACAAGTAGATCATTTCCCAAGAATGAAAGCAGGCGTTGGGAGACTCTTCTCAGCATAGCACACAGCACTCGTGTTCACTACAAATCCACAGCATTAATTCAGCGTGCATCAGGTAAGGCAAACAACTGCAAATCACTCACACAGTAGGGCTGATCAGAAGCCTTGCTTCATCCATGCATTTCAATGGGAATATTCAACTCTCAATTCCTCTCCAGCGTATCTGAAACAGATGTCCTCCTCAATAGTAAATTTCACATTCACAGTCTTTTCTTCAAGCTTTACATTTGATTCAACGATGTAATTAATTCACTTATCTTTCTCTCTTCCTCTTCCAGCGCAGATCCAAGCAGCAGTTCAATCCAGTAATATTCCACAAGCAGCTCTAAACGACAGACTCCAATGGCAGTTCTTCACTTACACGAATTTCCAGGATTACAGCGTCCAATGTAAGCGCTCAAACAGGAGATCTTCTACCCCAAGACACAACGACAGAGACCCAGCCAAACAACTGATCAACTGAACACCGATTGACTTTCACCAGCTCCAACCTCGACCTCAACTCCACTCCCGAATGGCTCTTTTATCCTCCTCTTGTGAAGCGGAAAGCCTGTGCAAACACCGCTCCTCTCTCTCTCACACCTGCCGTGCATCAGCGGTAATTAGGTTGGACAATATCTCCGCTACACCCGTGCTGCGTTCCAGTCCACTTTTAGACACGCACTTGCGAACTTCCCTAAGCACTTCCCCTTGGGGGAATCCCTGCCGCCATTTTGAAGTGCGTTCCACTTCGTGAAGTGGACGAGGGAAGTTTACATGTGCTGCGTTCCAGTCCACTTTTAGACACGCACTTGCGAACTTCCCTAAGCACTTCCCCTCGGGGGAATCCCTGCCGCATTTTGAAGTGCGTTCCACTTCGTGAAGTGGACGAGGGAAGTTTATATGGACAGACCCTCGTTCC
Organism: Squalius cephalus; assembly: GCA_022829025.1. NCBI lineage: Eukaryota > Metazoa > Chordata > Actinopteri > Cypriniformes > Leuciscidae > Squalius > Squalius cephalus. The sequence continues at coordinate 11,762,213 of CM040794.1, forward strand.
CTCGATTTTGACCGAGGGAGCGAGTCTACTTCAAATGTACACTTCAGGCACCTATATGTCCCACAATGCAGTACGATTATGACGTCACCACAGATCTCGTCTAATCACCACCACAACAGACAACTCTATGATATATTAATTATATATTTTTTTAATTTAAAACAACCCAAACACACCTATAAACATTTGGATGCTGCATTAAACAAATTCTTAAAGGGAACAAAATGTAAATAATAAATCAACTCCACAGCTGATTCCAAGTGATCAAGGGCTTAGGATGTTCCAGTTCAGACCATTGCAGTTTCCGCCAGTAGTGGGCACTCGCAATGACGTACATCCGAGTGAACGAGACGAAGGGAAGTTAGCGAGTGAAGGGCATGACAATTTTGGACTGGAACGCAGCCACGGACAGACCCTCGTTCCCTCGATTTTGACCGAGGGAGCGAGTCTGCTTCAAATGTACACTTCAGGCACCTATATGTCCCACAATGCAGTACGATTGTGATGTCACCACATATCTCGTCTAATCACCACCACACAGACAACTCTATGATATATTAATTATATATATATTTTTATTTAAAACAACCCAAACACACCTATAAACATTTGGATGCTGCATTAAACAAATTATTAAAGGGAAAAAAATGTAAATAATAAATCAACTCCACAGCTGATTCCAAGTGATCAAGGGCTTAGGACGTTCCAATTCAGCCCATTGCAGTTTCCGCCAGTAGTGGGCTCTCGCAATGACGTACATCCGAGTGAACGAGACGAAGGGAAGTTAGCGAGTGAAGGGCATGACAATTTTGGACTGGAACGCAGCACCGGAACCGGAGTGAGGCGTTACACCAAATTAATCCCCTCGGGGAACATGGAAAGAAAGAAAGGTTCCGCTTTTCCCAGCATTTTGTCACCCGTGACATATGATTAAGACAATGAGTGGGACCAGTGACGTTTTGCTTGACCCCAAAGGAGTTTAATAAATCTGTAAGCGCAGTCCCTAACGCATCATTTGAATTATCTACGTGTATGTTAAAATCTCCAACAATTAATGCTTTATCGACGTTGACCAATAGATCTGAGAGAAAATCTGCAAACTCTTTTAGGAAATCAGCGTAAGGCCCTGGCGGTCTATATACGGTAGCCAAAGCTAAAGATAATAGGGATTTTTTTCTTACATCTGAGAGCGTAACATTTAGTACAAGTACTTCAAATGAATTAAACTTGTGACCTGTTTTCTGGGTAACATTAAGAATATCTCTATAGATTGTTGCAACGCCACCGCCACGACCAATCAGACGGGGCTCATGCTTATAACAGTATCCTGATGGTGTAGACTCATTAAGACCGAAATAATCATTTGGTTTAAGCCAGGTTTCAGTAAGGCAAAGTACATCGATGCTATTGTCTGTGACTATTTCATTTACAAAAACTGCCTTAGGTGTGAGTGATCTAATGTTTAAAAGATTGTTTTAGTTCACTAATAGCAAGATTTTCTGTTTCAATAACAATTAGATTTTTCCTAGATCCTGCAGTAGATTTATTTGATCTCACTAAACGAGAAATAGACACAGTTTCTATGCAATGTTCTACACTAGTATTTATATCAATTAAGTTGGTGCAGTAGAGACTGTAATTTGGACTTTTGGTTACTAGTCAAACGGTATTTAACGACTTTGAGATATTATCAGACAGAAGATCTGCTCCGATTCTACTTGGGTGTAAGCCATCAGTGCGGAAGAACCTAGGACGTCACCAAAACAGATTCCAATTATTTACAAAGAGCAGTTTCTGCTCATTACACCATGACATTAACCATTCATTTAGCGCGAATAATCTACTGAACTTTTCATGCCCTTGTCGGTACGTGGGAAGCGGTCCAGACACAATGATCGTTTTTTCAGGCGATGTGCTGCGTACCATCTCGATCAGGCTCCTGAAGTCTTTCTTCAGAACCTCCGTCTGCTGCAGCCTGATATCGTTCACTCCCGCGTGCAACACGACGGCTCCGACACGCTCGTCACCGTTCAAAATCTCGGGTACCCGCACAGCGATATCAAAAACACGAGCACCAGGAAAGCAGTGAGTACGCACCTTACTTTTACCTAATGTAGCGTGGTCGTGCCGGACGATGGAATCGCCGATGATCACAGCATCGCGTTCCGTTTCGCGAAGAGGGGAGAAACGGTTCTGGGTGGAGATCTCGAAAACCGGGAAGGGCGGAGAGATTCTTGCTCTGATCCTGGCCCGCGTCTTCCGCCGCGGGACCACCCAGGGTTCGTGGTGGCGTGTCGGAGCCGGAGTGAACGAAACCATGACTGATCGTGACCTGGGCGCTCGGAACCAATGCTGAGAAACGCACGGAGTAGACGAGGTCGGAGTCAGCGGGTTAGTAACGTTACTCACTGATTTGTGTGCATCGGCTCGTGATGTTTCAAGAGCTAAACGCCGGTCCCTCAGCTCGGCTTGTCTCACTAAAAGGTCGTGGATCTATTTCTCAACAGCTTCCAGCTCAGACTGCACCGCGTGCAGCTCGAATGTGTCCTCACCTGCACCAAAAGGTAGACTACTTACATCTGATATATTCGCCATTTTAACAGATGGACAGTAAGTTAGCAACGACGCTACCAGTGATGCTATCAATATTAATACTAATTTATGACTGAAGTCTTATATAATCCGTCGTTTTAGTGGTACGGGTGTAGAGTAGATGCACGATAGGCGAAAAAATGTTTGTTTGTAAGTGAGTGTGGAGAAGACGCGTTCAGCCGTGATCCCCAGGAGTAACCTATAAGAGTATCCGATGTTGGATCACTAATAGGCTTGAGACGCGTCTGCTCAACAGTCCGCGTCGTAACTATGAGGTGAGGAAAAGTAGAAAATGTTCGTTGTAAGTGAGTTTAAAGAGAAAATCAAGAATTATAAATCAAATCGATGAAGCTCCAAAGACAACAACGCGTTCAGACGTTGTATATTACAAAGATCTAACATAATCAACTGTGTTTATGTGAACTTTGTGTGTTTTTAACAGTTTAAGCGCAATAAGACATTAAAGAGAACTTAGTTTAATACTCATGGGACGCTCCGTCTGACATCCAGCTTTTTGTGCGCGTTAGTTTTTGGCAGAGTATCCGAGGCACGAGCTGTAAAGGCTCCATCCTCTTCTGGAAAAGGGGCGGAGCAGCAGCAGCTCATTTGCATTTAAAGATGCATGCATGAAAACGGCATGTTTTTCTTCCCCTCAATTAATGGCATTTACACCAAATGATCTGGGGGTATTTTGAGCTGAAACTTCACAGACACATTCTGGGGACACCTAAGACTTCTTATTCACCTTTATATATATAGCGCTTTAAACAATTTAAATTGTTTCAAAGCAGCTTTACAGTGATAATAGGAAATTAAAGTAACAGAGATTGTTTAGGCTTTACAGCAGCTCTAGAATAAAGTTACTGTCCAGCTAAAGTTAGTTTTGATTGATTCACTTCCGTTGCAAAGATCATTAGTTATTAACTTAGGGGCCGCTTACACAACACCATTCTAACAGGAGAACCCTTAATACGCTCCGGCCTCTCACTCGCACAACAACAGTGTTTGGAGCTCGAGAACGCAAATCTTGAAATAAGTTCCAAGGTGCAAGTGGTGAAAATTTGAAAAAACGCTATCATCTCTGTGTAAACTTCAAAAACGCAGATCTGAGAAAACGCTGATGACGTGCACATGCGTATTACGTGTTTAGTCTATAGGTATGCACGTTTGAATATGTATGTGTGTAGGCGTGTAGACTTTCTTTACAAATTGACCTCAAAAAATTTACAATTCTGGCCTTAAATATATTTAACATCTTGTGAAAAGGGGTATAATAGATCCCCTTTAAGCATTTTTCGATGTTTCAGTGTGGACAAGAAACATTTGGAGAACGCTTGAAACGCTAGAGTTGACGGTGTGTGTTTTGGAACGGAAAATCAGATTTCAAACATAATAATGTAGATTAGTGGATTAATGTAGACGTAGCCTGAGATTGTCAGAACAGGTCATGGCGGTCAGAATACCTGCTGTAGTGTGGCAGATCTTGTCTTCTGGAACAGCTTTGCGAACAGCTGGTGTCGGACCAGAATCTCCACCAGATCTCCAACGGTGCAGTTTTTGGTTCCCCAGTCGAACAGCATCTCCATCGTGGGACTCTTTCCCTGGAGAACTGCTGCTTCAAACCTCCTGAAATCAGACGCCACCCATAGCAACCAAACAGAACATCTTAGCAACTGCATAGCAACCATCCCAAACACCCCAGTACTGGAGCGGTGAGTTTTGAACAGGCGAACACCACCAGTGTTGAAGAAATTGTTAACTAAAAGTATAAAATATATTTTTTCCAGTAATTGAAATTAAGCAATATAAAATATTATAAAAATAGAAACATAAAAAAAAGACAAAAACACAAAATAAATGTTAAAACTTAAATTATAAAAATAAAAGCTAATTCAAAATATTATTAAAAAATAATATAAAAAAATTATGGATAGAACAACTGATGGATGGATGGATGGATGATGGATAAAACTATGGATGGATGGATGATGGATGGACAGAATGATAGATGGATCGATGGTGATGGATAGAACAATGGATGGATGGATGATGGATGGACAGAACGATGGATGGATGGACAGAAAGATGAATGGATAGATGGATGGACAGAACAGTGGATGAATGGATGGATGGATGGATGAATAGAACAATGGATGGATGGATGAACGGATGGATGGATGGATGAATGAACAGAACATTGGGTTGATGGACACAGTGACAGATGGATGAATGAATAAATAGAATGATGGATGGATGGAACACTAGATGGATGGATAGAATGATGGATGGATGGAACAATAGATGGATGGATAGAATGATGGATGGATAGAACAATGGATGGATATAAGGATGGATGATGGATGGGTATGGATAGAATGATGGATGGATGGACAGAACGATGGAGGCATAGATGGATGGATAGATGGATGATAGAATGATGGATAGAGCAATGGATGGACAGAATGTTGGATGGAAGGATAGATGGATGATGGACAGATGGATAGAACAATCGAGGGGTGCTAGATAGTTAAACAGATGGAAGGATAGAACAATGGATGGATGGGTAGAGTGATAGATAGACAGACAGACAAAAATGAAAAAAACATCAAATTATTAAATTATCTAAAATTAAAGGGATAGTTCACCCAAAAATGAAAATTCTGTCAGTAATTACTCACCCTCATGTTGTTCCAACCCCGTAAGACCTTCGTTCATCTTCGGAACACAAATTAAGATATTTTTGATTAAATCTGAGAGTTGTCTAACTCCTCCATAGGCTTCTAAGGGACTGAAACTCGCTGGCCCAGAAAATGTATTAAACACATTCATATAGTCCAAGTGACTCCAGTGGCTCGATCTTAAGTTTATAAAGCGACGAGAATACTTTTTGTGCGCAAAAACAAACAAAAATAACGACTTTATTCCTCTTCTCTCTGCCTTCTCTCTGGGCCTCTGGTCTTTTCACGTAGTGTTTAAGCGTAGCGCGTCTGTGTTGTACGTCACCACGTATGACACATGACCAGCGTCGGCCAATAGTGAGCCTACGTGGTGACGTGCAACACAGACTCGCTACGCTTAAACACTACGTGAAAAGATCCGAGGCCCAGAGAGAAGGAAATGAAAAGTGGAATAAAGTCGTTATTTTTGTTTGTTTTTGCGCACAAAAAGTATTCTCGTCGCTTTATAAACTTAAGATCGAGCCACTGGAGTCACTTGGACTACATTAACGATGTCTTTAATACATTTTCTGGGCCAGCAAGTTTCAGTCTCTTAGAAGCCTATGGAGGAGTTAGACAACTCTCAGATTTAATCAAAAATATCTTAATTTGTGTTCCGAAGATGAACGAAGGTTTTACGGGGTTGGAACAACATGAGGGTGAGTAATTACTGATAGAATTTTCATTTTTGGGTGAACTATCCCTTTAAAATAATAACTAAAATAAAATAATAATAATAATAATATATATATATATATATATATATATATATATATATATATATATATATATATATATATGGATGATGGTTGGATAGAACAATGGATGGATGATAGAATGATGGATGGAACCCGAACCGAACCGTGTTTACTCTTCATAAACACGCGCAGAATCTCTTCTGAAGGGTTCACTCACATTCAGGGCTTTTCTTCTTGTGTTTTCCGAGATTGAGTAACTTCCTTGATCTGTTGTCAGTTCCCCTTCGTACAACATCCACTTTAAACTGAAACTAAATGAGATTACACGCTAATAAAAGGTGTAAACAGGGATCTGCACGCTTCACCTGGCATAAAAGTCAGTTTTATACATTAAAAAGCGAGTTTTTACCGTGGAGATTATAGAACACAATGAACAATGAGACAAACTTGCTGAAGAAAAAAAAAAAAACAGTTCTGCAGAGAAACAAAGTTCTTCATGAAAACACGGAAGTCAAAGGGAGTTCAGTGGTTTTGATGATCAAGGTGCCATTTCAGAGGAGGACAAAAAAACATCTGCAAATATTGTCATAATTCAAGGTAAGTTAGTTTTTTTTTTTTTATTATTCAATGCCACAAGAACAAGAGGTATTACATATTCACAATATCATATTAACATTAGCTGCCAGGAAATTAAAAATAAATAAATAAATGTTTTACATAAAATCCAGTGCTTTCAAAGCATTACGTTTTCATTGCTTTTTTTGTTTTTAGCTTGTTCCAAATGATGTCCATGTAATGTAGTCATTTATAAAATGTGGAAAATTTGGTTTACCTTGAGCCCACTTCTTTTTATGTATATGGTATTTTCCTAATAAAATAAATAACTGCATAATATGTTGTTCTTTACATTTCAAATTTTCATACAAATTTTCATTCAGTATATGATACACTTCAGTTTTCTATTAATAAAGGTTTCTAAATTTTTCCAAAATAATCTTGAGTAAATACAGTGAAAAAAACAGGTGCAAGATTGTTTATTTTTCTAGTGCACAAAATTCACAAGTAAATAAAATATTAAGCTTAAATCTTTCCAAAACATGCTTAGCAGGATAAATTCTGTGAAGTATTTTGTAAGACACTTCCTTAATTTTGTTTTTGACACAAAACTTATTTGGCAATTTCCATGCTTTAACCCAAGAGATATCACCAAATAAAGAAGACCAAAAGAATCTTGCTGCAGGAAAAGACACAGAACCAAGAGCATTCCTTATAATCTTATTGCTACATTTTTGTTTTAAAACATCAACATTATCAATGAAAATTTTATCACAAAGTTTGTCCATGTTGATTTCCACTGAATCAGCAGTTTTTAAGAGGAACATCACACTCTTTGGAATCGCGTCAAGAACAATAGCAAACTCTCTTGGTTTAACTGGTAATTTATTTTTTTGTAGAAATTCAGTATATGATAACAAATATCCATTGGTATTAACCAATTGTCTTACTAATATAATCCCTTAATTGAACCAAGTATGATAGAATAGTGATTTGTTTTTAAATAGTATGTCTTTGTTATTCCATATGAAATAGTTGTGTGGTGGAAAAATTGTGCTTATATACCAATTTTCATGCTAGCAGGGCTTGTCTGTGAAAACTGGCCAATTTTACAGGAATTTTGTCAGCAGAAAAATTACATTTCAATAAAAAATCTATGCCTCCAAGAGTATTAAATATGTAATTAGGAAATATGTTCCAAATACTTTCTCTATTCTTCAAAAATTCTATCAACCATTTAATTTAGAAAGTATTAAAGCTAGGGTAGGTAATCCTGTTCAGAAACACTTTTTTTTATACTGGGTGAAATGGTCCTTCCATCCTGAGAGTAGTCAATACATTATGTGTTCAGAAAAAGGAATGAAAACAATCAGACCTCTGTAGCAGCTGCAGGACAGTAAAAACTCTGACCAATCACTGCCACTCGGTCCGAGTGTAAAGAACCAATCAGATGCCTTCAGAGCCAGGAGGAGTGTCTTAGCAGTGTCAATCAAGTTCGCGTACGCGCTGATCGCCCCTCTCTTGCACAGCGCGTACCGTCATTCAAAATCAAGATTGCCGGTGTGCCGAGCAGCTGTGCTAATGGCGGACAAACAACCAAAACTGCCAATTTCTCGAGTGGAACCTGCTCATACAACAAAGACAGGTAAACGGAAAAAGACTGATGACGATAAACAAGCCCGTCGGAGCCCATTGACTCAGTGTTAAAACTCTAGCCGCATAACATACAGATAAAATGTCACGCACTGTGCAAAGCAACAATTGAAACCTGCTAATTCACTGGCTTGTCATGTTGCTAAAATAATGTACTAGCAAACCTTATTTAGCATTACATATCGCTAGAATAATTATTTACATAGCCTACTGCAACATTAGTTACCGTTATATTATCTTACTAGCTATTTATAATAACATCTTCCAGCTCAGCTGTCGGAGTCGCGCGTTCATGTGTTTTGGGGGCGTGGCTTTGGAAGGACCCCAGAAGGGAGAGGGTGGACTGAATGGAAATAATGAGCTGTCTTTAAAACAGTCGTTAGAGGTCTACATACACTCGATTTTTATACTTTCTTTTTCAGAATACTTACATTTTAATTATGTATTGATATATACATAAAGTTTAAACAAATTTGAAAAATAAGTTTTTTAGACCATTCTTACCTACCCCAGCTTTAAGTGTACTAATCTAAGACCTCAAGTCCCCCTTGCTCTTTGGTGTTACATATTACCTCCTTTTTTAAATAATGCAGCTTTTTTTCTCCATATGAAGTCATAAAGTATCTTATCTTTGACAATAATACCCTCCCAATTATTGATATATCTCTCATTAACCACCAATTCAATTTATTTTTTGTTCTCTCAATAATTGGTTCAAAATTTAACTGACTCCTCTGTTTTTTTTTTGTTGTTGTTGTTTTTTTTGTTTGTTTTTTTTACAAATTACTACACCTAGATATGTTAATTGGTGTTTAACTGGGATGTTCTCTATTTCTCTAGAGGAGCAATCTTTAAGGGGAAACAATACAGATTTATCACAATTCATTGTAAGGCCTGATACAGCAGTGAATGCCTCAATACATCTAATTATTTTAGGTACCTCAAATTTGTTTTGTGTCATCAGCAAACTGGCTAAGTTTAAATTCTAAACCTAAAGCTCTGATACCACTATACTGATTTCTTTTTACATGCATTGCCAAAACCTGGGTGACTGACAAAAATAAAGAAGGAGAGAGGGGGCATCCTTGCCTAATGCCACGATGAATATCAAACCTTTGTGAAGTACCATAAGCAAGTTTGACGGAACTATTACATCCATTGTACAATGTTATAACTGCTTTCAGAAATACATCTCCAAACCCTAACAATTTAATAACTTTGAAAATAAAATCATGATTCACCGTATCAAATGCTTTATAAAAATCAATAAATAAAATAAAACCATGATCATCAATTAATTGATTATAATATATCATATCTAAAAGTAGTCTAATATTATTCCTAATATGACGACCTTGCATAAAACCAGACTGTTCCATATCAATTATTTTATCTAAACCTCGTTTCATTCTGCAGGCAATTCACCTTTTCTATAGCTTCTATAAATACTAATAATGAAAAGGGGGAAAGTTCTTTAGAAGATGTCTTGTAAAAACTCTCCTGTTAGCCCGTCATTGCCTGGAGATTTGTTATTTTTTATCAAGTTAATGCACTCTCAGCTCCTCAAAATCTATTTCTTTATCACACACATTTTGGAAGTTCTGATCTATTTTTTTGGTATCACTCATATCATCAATGTTGGAAGTAGCCATTGTGGAAGAATACAAATGACTAAATAACTGAGCCACATATTTTGAAATATCTAAAGAATTATCTACTATTTTGCTGCTAATCATTAGTTGTGAAACGTTCTTTTTTTCGAGGCCAAATTATTATTTATTCTTTTCTAACCATTTAAGTCTAGATCGAATAAATGCTCCTTTTGCTTTATCCTCATAGATATTATCAAGTTCAGTAAGTAATACATTTGATTTTTTAATTCAAAATCAGTCAAGGCTTCTTTCCTCTTTTTATTCAAATTTAATATTAATATTTCCTTAATAATTGAATTTTCTTTCCTTTTTTTCTTTTTTTTCTTCCAGTTTTCCTTGGTTAAAGGATGCCGTTCTGATATCAAACTTCATTAATTCCCAGTACTTTCCATACGTCTTTTCTATAGCTGCAATTGTCCCAAATTTTTCAATAATGAGTTTGATTTTTTCCTTTAGGCATTCACTTTCAAGCAATGTATTGTTTAATTTCCAGTAACTATTAGTTTTTTTGACTGATTTATCTTGCACCATATTTATTCTTATGAATATTCCTTTATGATCTGTCATTATGCAAGGTTCTATCAGTATAGAGGCCACATTATTAGTTAAATCATTAGACACTAACCAATAGTCAATACGAGAATGAAGAGATAGGTTCTTATTACTCCACGTATATTCCTCCCTGTCTGGATTCTTATCTCTCCACACATCAGTAAGCCCCAATCTTAAACATACATTAACTAGTTCACTCGAAGGGCCAGGCATACTTTTAGGCGGCCATCTATCAATGGTTGCATCAAACACAGTATTGAAATCTCCTCCCCAAATAACTTTAGCTAAAGGATATAAGAAAATGAAATGCTGAATTCTAGATTCAATCTGCAAAAAGAGTATTTCGTTGTTAATGTTGTTATTGGTGGCATAACAATTAACTAATATAAATTGTTCGTTATCCTTATCTATCACAAGTAATATCCATCTACCACAATCATCTTTTTCATAATTCAGTATCCGCCCTGTAAATTTATCTTGTAAAATAGTGACCGCCGCTGATCGATTACTGCCAAATGACATCCAAATCTCTTTTCTCCACTGATTTTTCCAGAACATAGCATCTGAAGAAAATGCATGCGTTTCCTGAATTAAACATAAATCTACACATTTCCCTTTGCAATACAAAAATAAAGCTCTTCTCTTTAGGATATCACAAATACCTCTGGCATTGATAGAAAACAAAGAAAGAGACATAAAGTGTCAAAAGTAGCCAATTAGTGAAAAATAAACCACAAGAGTAGGTAAATAGCCTAAACGTTAAACTTTAACATAATGGGATTCCCACAAACAATCTTCAAAAATTATAACAGTTGCAAACATTTAAATAAACCTTAAAGTGCATCCGTTACTTAACCCTCTGGGGTCTGAGGGGTTTTCTGGGCCCTGGAGGTGTTCTGACATGCCCTGACATTTTTTTTTTTTTTTTTTTTTTTTTCAGTTATTTATAAACATATTAATAGCAAAGGTGTAAATTCACTCTATATAGCACAAACAGGGCTACCATAATATCTGATCAACATGCTTGTAAATCTTTGTATTTTTAAGAGAATAATGTTTATGCGTGGTTATTTGAAAAAATAAAAATGAAAGTTGCTGAAATAAGACCACAAAACACATACTAAATATGTGTCAACAAGACTTTTGACTAATGGAATGTTGTCGCTTCGAGTTCTGGCTTCAAAATGATGTGAAAATCATCCTGCCTAATCGTTCTCATAAAACAATACATTGATTTAAACGTTGCAAAACAGTTTTTTTTGTCAGAAGAGGTTTATGCATGGGAGGGGTAATGGCCCATCAATATTAATGAGATTCAGACCAGGGGTGTGACATTGACACTCCCTCAAAGTCTTCTGAAGGCACGAGCCGAAACGCGTTTGGGCAAATAAGTTTATTTATGCATGAAGCCTCTCTCCTACTTTATACAGTATAGCCTAGACCATTTAAATATAAATTACTCTGAATGGCAAGTATGGAAATGGTCCAACCAGTAAAATCTGTAGCCTACGTTTATATAAAATAGCTTGTCAACTAATTTCTCTGTACTGTAGGCTAATTGGCCTACGTGTTGTAGCCTAGTCATTAAATAAAACAATTTAGTTCATATTTAGGTTTAAATAAAATCTTTTTTTTTTATTTTTTTTTTATGTTGATTATATGAAAAGTGAAAAGCATGAATAAGATCATGCGCAATCGCGAGATAAATGGAGTGGGCAGACAAGATTTTGACCAAGTTTATTTTTTGTATAAAGCCTTTCTTTAAAGTGAATTTCGTTTTGTATTAATTGTATCTTAATTTTAATCGTTGTTTCATCAACCAATTGCCTGTATTTAATACATAAGAATTAAAAATAGCAGGCAATAGAGCTCCGTGTCGCCATGTGAACTGGAGCTCACCTCATAAATGAACCCAAACTCATAAGCTTTGCCTAAAATACCAGAGAAATATATAGAAAGCTCGAAATGTGTTATTTTAAACAAAACTATTAAAAACGAAAGAAAACAGACTGCATGAAGCCTAGACCATTTAAATATAAATTACTCTGAATGACAAGTATGGAAATGGTCCAACCAGTAAAATATGTAGCCTACGTTTATATAAAATAGCTTGTCAACTAATGCAAGTAAATTTAAAAAGACTTACTCATCCGAAATATTATCCACGGCTGGATCAAGTCGCTCAACGTTCGTCGCTCAAAATACAAACCTTCGTCGTCAGAGTCCCGCTCTTCTTCTGAGCAAAATTTGAACTCTTCTGAAGGGCTTCCTCACCAGTGAATCGTGTCATCTTCCAAGGGCGCAGGAAAGTGAATGAATGAAACTTGCTGGTTTGAAGGCATTTCAGCGGGCGTTTACCTTATTTTGCATAGATCACCTCAGCACATTCGCGAGTGGGTGTGAACTCATAACAGATAATTATATGAGACGGGAGAAACTGTACTTCTCTTTAGTTTTATACAGATTACATTGCAGGAGAATATTTTTGTGAATTGTTTTATTTAAAAGTAGAAATTTAAAACTTTCTTTAGACGCATGTTTCATGGTTGTGTAATAAGTATTAGCTGAGTTTCAGTTCATTTTCCAGACTTGTTTCAGAAAGATTTTTGCGGAGACAGAGTGAGCTGAAAGCGCACCCTGTTTATTTTATTTATTTAAAAATAAAAACAAGGTTTTGATGTTAATGTGAGTGTACACAAAAAAAGAAGACCCTCTATAGTTTATAATCATGTATTTATTTTATTTATATGACCACAAATGACGGATTTTTTTAAGTTTATGTTGCTGTTATGTGAAAAAAATCCAGCAAAACGCGCCGCCGCATTTGCTGACCTCAGAGGGTTAACCATCCGAAAAACTTAGAAGCCACCACTTCTTGTCTCTAATAGAGAAGATTAACCTTGACTTTCAGGTTACCGCCAACTACAGACTCCTACCAAACGACCACAAGTCTATGAAGTTCCGTTGCCATCTTCAGGATGAATCTCTTTACCATCAACGAAAGTCCTTGCTCCGCTGAAGTATGCGCTTTTGCCCTCCTTCCTCGCCCGCTCCACAGCCGGCCAAAGAGGATTCCGTGCTTCAATGTCAAAAGCAGTCATGTCCTCTTTAACACTAGAACTACCGGAATTCCATAACTACTAGAACGACCATAGCGGTCATTCTGACCGTTCATACTTTGACGTTCATATATGGCCGTACTGAACGTCATTTTCGTCATGTAATATCTATTGTACATGTTAACCTTCTCTTTTCCAATGAAGCTTTTAATTCCTGTCGTCATAGCCCTTAAAACAAGCACAAAAGAAAGATTGCCCCGACAGGTGCTGCCTCTATTTGAGGAACATTTTGCATCAAAATAATATTTTTTTTCACCGCAGTCACCACGTGAATAGACACGCACAAAAGTTAGGAAACGTCAAAGCTTCATACAGTTAGTACAGCCCTGTTTGTAAATAAGTTCAATAATCAATACAAAATCTAAAAATAAATGGATCTACAATGATAGGTAATGATAAACAGGACACACAATTTTAATTCAAATGAATGTGAAAATGCACACACACAAACAGGCTAAGAAAAAAACATGAACATTAGCTAAACAAGAAAACGAACTGCTTCAGAACGATTAGTTTCAGTGAACAAAAAATATTAACGAACAAAATCAGGTTAACTGCCCATTTGAACGGCGCAAACATACCGCATCATTGACGCTTACGCACATTCCACACAGGTAAACACCGCCTTTCGCGTGCAGCTCCCACACACGTTGTGACATTTGATACATCTCCTTGGTTTTATTTTGTTTGCAGTTCCTCCAGTTGTATGGCTTTTGATTCCATGTGGTCGGAGTGAAGTTCGCTCGCCAGTCGTATGATGAAGTTCCTCTGCGAAACTTGCAATATAGCTGACTTACGATATCTATAACGCGTGCGGTCAAAATGACCGTTATGGTAGTTCTAGGTAGAAATAGTCAGAACTGTTGTGTGTTTTATGATTTTAATAAAATAACAGTGTCAGAATAAAATATACACATATTTAGGAAAAGTCAGAGTCCTACAGCAACATTTATTTTATTTCAACAAAGTTATTACATTGTAAAATTTAAAAACGGTCAAAATGACCGCCTTGGGAGTTCTAGTGTTAAACCGCAGCCCCCTGGTGGTCAGATACTCTTTATTTTTTTTATTTTTCCAGATTAAATCTCTGGCTGTGCGAGAAATGAATCTCATGATCACCAGTCTTGGTTGAACTCTTCTGCCATAATCTGAGGTTTTAGGTCTGCCAAGACGATGTGCCACATCCAGAGCATCCGCTACCATACGCCTGTCCGCTGTGTCAGCGGACACTTCTTTGCATTTTCCACAACTCTCGTTTTCACGTTTTCATTGGATTGCTCGGACTGTCTGTATAAACGCAGACACCATCTGTGGCTGTAACGTTCCTGGTCATGAATTTTCGTATTCATTTCCTTTACTTTTTTCCTAGGAGAGCATTTTCATTTTTTAGGATTTTCTTTCTGCAGCTCCGTTACATCATCATGAACTGACGTAAGAGATTTGCCCAAAGCTTCAATGATGGAAGAATTCTCCTTCACCATCCTTTCAATCTGGTCTGATCTCTCGTTAATCTTCTCAGAGAAAATTCGGATGATATTCTCCTGCACTTCACTTAAAGGTATAATGGAGGATTTTTTACTTCCGGGTGGATCACCTATACTATTGGTCCTCCTAATTGTCAATCATTCTGGTGAATCAATCAAACTTATTCAAAAAGTGGAGAGGGCGGGTCTTATCTAAAATTCAGAAAGATCCTCCACTATACCTTTAAAGAGAGTTCACTTTCTTTAGCAGAGGTGGCCACCTCATTTATATGCCTTTTGGAAGGTTAATTTTTGCTTGGTGTGTTTCGACACAAATCACAACTTCCTTTGTTTTTTAACTTACAGGCATATGAGTGGGTATCGCTGAAGTTTCTCTTCTCTTTTACCGTCTCAACCTCCATCTCTGCGCCAAGATTAGCATCCTCAGCCATTTTTTCAAACTGTGTAACAAACAGCTGATGCTTTGGTAATTTAATACTGTTCGCACCGCTCCAAAATCAAAATGTAATCAGATGCAGCAACCAGTAACAACCTTTAAATATTAGTTACCAACTTTACGAAAACTGTATCTTCATTTGTGGGGAAATACCCAATATTGCTTCTCAGCTTGCAAAAGCACAACCGCTCATGGCGCCATCTTGAGTGCACTCACGATCACAAACTAGCCAGTTCTGAAATAGTCAGAGGGTGCAGTGCAACTATTTAACCCTAAGCGGCCGCTCACTGTTGACTCATAACAAAGGTGTAATTTTTTTAATAGTTGCGAGCTTGCAACATGCTAATTCAGTGATAGTCAGAAATCGGAAGGTCTCCTTAATGATGTGCCCCATGCTCCATTCATAGTGCCTTCGGTTTGATCTATCCTGGACAAAGATTTGCGGAAACACCAGACTACACTTTAATCTACTAGTAATAATGATTTCTGAAAAATGCAGAATAAATCAAGATGTAACATTTATTTGTCAGGTAAAATGTATCATGCCAATTACACAAGTGATTAAAAGCCAATTCAGAAATGATAAATACATGACATCAATTACTCAAAGATGACTCTAAAAGTAAGCAATGCATTCCTGACAGAGACACACAGCGGCGTGTGAGCGTTTTCCAACAGAAAAACACTGAAACAGCACTCTATGGGGGATGTTCCTGGTAAAGGGTCCCAAAGATAGCCTTAAAGCAACACCAAGTAACTTTTGCTCTCGGGGTCCCTCCACAGTTGGGAAACAGTATTGTCTTCTACTACTGTCGTAAAATATTTCATGGTTACACCAGGGGATACACGTGCATTTGTTGACAAGCCGATACCCCCGAACTCTGCAGGAGTTCTCACGTCTTGGGCAGACTGCCTGCGTTGCGTGTGAAATGTCTTCATCCCAGGTACAGTGGCATATATTTCAGCATGTCATATAAATATAATTTCATGGGTTTTATTTTTTTCAAACGCCAAAAGATCGCGTAGCTCACGTTTACAAGCCAGCATCATTATAGTAGCCTATTGGCTACTGTTTTACAGAATGCTTATTCAGTTCAATGTTTGTGTGGTAGGTAATAGCCATATATCGTCAATATTATAATATCAAGCTATCATAGATGAATCTGCAAAGTTGAAAAATCGATTTGCATTATAGCCTGAGGCAAGACACTTTCACCAGAAAAATAAATAAACAAACATGACTATCAGCCTGCAGTCATTAGGCTACTTAGCCTAAAAGATGATTTTGTCCGTCTAATCATGTATTATTTACATGCAAGAATGTAGCCCCTATCAAACTTGTACACTCCGTTTAGACATAGGCTTACTTCTGACTTATTTTTTGTCCGTTACTGCTTTGGCCATGGGGCTGTTTACACCTGGCCACTTCATGTGTTTTTTCAGATCGGATAGCTATCTGATTTATCAAAACGATTCCATAAATGTGTTTTTGCGAGACAGATTTAAATCTTCAATTCCTGCGCTATATGCATATTTAATGGATTGCACATCACCAAAAGCAACAGATATGAGCTGCATTTTATTGATCATTGTGTGTTAAGCGTCTGCGACTTACTTTCACTTTGATTTGCGATAGTTTGCACGTTGGCTTGATGAATAGATGCTCAGCTTGTCATCTGCGGTGATGCGTGTTCCAGAAGCGTCATCATATCTGGCTATTACATTACATATAGCCTATAACACGCTCTCACACTTTTTTATTAATTTTTTTTTAGCATTTTTGGGAGGAGTACAATATGTACATATGTGGTTTCAACAACCAGATGCGTTTACACTTGTCCAGTTTCGTCTGAAATGCGGCCCAGACCTCCTCCTTAAGTGGTTTGAGCGATCAGATTCAAATCCGTCTCGAATGCGTTTCGGAGGGCATTTACACCTGGTCTTTTCACGATCGGATAGCTATCTGATCTGAGAAAACGCATGAAGTGGCCAGGTGTAAACAGCCCCCATGACAAAAACATACGCACGAAAGCCGAAAACAAACGCTGGTTGGCCTCTCACATCCAAATTTAAGGAAGTGGTGGGGGAAGTGACGTATGCCATAAAGCAGTCGAATTTTGTAGTTCTTTTTGTGCTCTGGTTACTACCCGAACCCCGAAGTTACATAGTGCCAGTAAAAGCGATACAGACCCCGTCAGGCTATGGCAGATGTGTCATTCAACCTATTGTAAGTCGATGTACCATCACAAGGGTCTTAGAAATATGTTATGAAGGTTGAAAAGCTACATAGTGTGCCTTTAAGTTAAGTTAAGGTAATGCAATGCATATTTTTTCAAGTAGGCTAGTGCAATTCAACAAGCTTTTTTGTTTCAAAAACATTTGTCATTATTTTACTTCCATACTTTTCCCTTTTCCTTTTCTCCAACAGTCCATGAAGGACGATGGCAACTGTTTTAGAGCTGCTTTATAAGACTCTAGATGACCTGAAAGAACATGATCTGAAGAGATTTAAGGGTCTCTTAAAAGAAGATGGACCCATTGGAGCTGGTAAACTGGAGAAGTCTGATGTCACTGATATAGTGAATATAATGAAGGAGTGTTTTGGAGCAAAAGAAGCTGTGAAGAAAACACTGAACTTCCTGAAGAAGATGAACCAGAACCGGCTGGCTGAAGAGTTACAGAACAACTACACTGAAGGTAATAAAAGAGAGAATAGAGAACGAGAGGCAGCTTAGATTCATAGAAATGTATATTCTGATTATTTTCAAAGAAGATTCTTATGTTCACCAAGGCTGAATTTAATTATCAAAAATAGTTAAAATATTGTGAAATATTACAATTTACATTAACCTTTCTTTTTGAATATCTAAAAAAAAAATGAAGGAATAGAGAATGAGAGGCAGCATAGATTAATAGAAATGTATATTCAAGTTTAAAAAAGAAGAAGAAGAAGATTATGTTCACCAAAGCTGCATTTATATGATCAGCAATAGTTAAAATATTTTGAAACATTACAATTTAAAACAATTGTTTTCTATTTAAATCCTGTTGCCATAAAAGTAAGTTTCATAGCTGAATTTTCAGCATCATTACTCCAGTCTTCAGTGTCACATGATCCTTCAGAAATCATTCTAATATGCTGATTTATTTAATAGTTTAATAGCTGTGCTGCTTTAATGAATTGTGTAAACACGATGCAGTGCCTTTTTCAGGATACTTTGATGAACATAATGTCTCATTTCATTCTCTCTCTTCACAGTGCAAGAATCACCAGAAGCAGCTGAGAAACACACAAGAAAACAAGGTGAATTAACCTTACACACTGCCTTACAGTGGGATCAGAAATTATTTCAGCATGTTTGATGTATATTGATCTTAGTACACAACATAACTGCTTTCAGTGCTATGAATTTAAATACCATTTGTCTGCTCTAGTTGATTTTGATGAAAATCATGCTAATGTGAAAAACCTTTTGTGTTTAATGTTTGTATGTTGTTTTGTTCACACCTTTTCCTGTTTATTTATTTTTTGCATAACAGATGATTTCTGGCTGCAAGAATTCTTGACAACTCACAAAATGAACATGAAGGAGAAAGTAGAACAAATTTTTGAGGGTAAAAACGAAAATGAAGCAGATCTCAGGGGTGTTTTCACAGAACTCTTCATTACGGAGGGGGATCTTAGAGAAGTAAATCAAGAACATGAGATTCTGCAGATTGATAAAGCCATTAAACCCAATAAATCACAGAACAGGCCAATTAAATGCAATGAGGTATTTAGTCTGAACAAAAATAAGAAGAAAAAGATTGTGCTGACCAAAGGCATTGCTGGCGTTGGAAAAACTGTCTCAGTGCACAAGTTCATTCTGGACTGGGCAGAAGGAGAAGCCAATCAGGATATAGACTGTGTTTTCTTTCTTCCATTCCGAAAGATGAACTGCATTAAAGACAGAGAGTTCAGTCTGCATGAGTTTCTACAGAGATTTAATCCAGAACTGAAGAAACTGGAAACAGCAAATATATGTAAGATATTTAGTTGTAAGCTTGCGTTTATCTTTGATGGACTGGATGAGAGTCGACTGACTTTGGATTTTGACAGTGGAATGGTGACGAGTGTTGAGGAGCGATCATCTATAGATGAACTATTTACAAGTCTGGTGAATGGGTCTCTGCTTCCATCCGCTCATGTCTGGGTGACATCACGACCAGCAGCAGCCAATCAGATCCCTCCTGAGTATGTAGGGTTGTTCACAGAGGTGCGAGGATTCACTGACCAGCAGAAGGAGGAGTATTTCAGAAAGAGAATCAAAGATGAGACTCAGGCCTCCAGAATGATCTTACACATTAAGAAATCTCGTAGTCTCTACATCATGTGTTACATTCCCGTGTTCTGTTGGATCACAGCCACTGTTCTTCAGGACATTCCCATTGAGAACGATGCAGAAAACATCAACACGACACTCACTGAAATGTACATCCACTTCCTGCTGATACAGATGAACATGAAGAGCCAGAAGCATGACAGAAAAACAGAAAGAGAACGTACCAAGCTCTTAGATTCCAATAAAACAATGATTTTGAAGTTAGCTAAGCTGGCGTTTGAACAACTGAAGAAGGAAAACATAGTGTTCAATGAGGAAGATCTGACAGCATGTGGTATTGATGTGAGTGAAGACTTTGAGTCCACAGGAATGCTGACTGAGATCTTTCAGCAAGAAGCTGGACTTTATGAGATGAAGGTCTTCTGCTTCGTTCATCTGAGTGTTCAAGAGTTCCTCGCTGCAGTGCACGTGTTCCTCTGCTACCTGGACAAGAACATGGACGAGCTGCAGTTTTTCAGTGATGAAACACAAAACGAGGTCAGACCTGACAACATCGACAAGCCAGACAAAAATAACCGTCGGTTTCGTTTTCAGTTTGCAAGACTCTTCAAAACCAACAAGAAAAAGAGTGTGTCTGTCTTCAAAATGCCAGACAAAAATATTGCTTTAGATGATTTACTAAAGAAGGCTGTTGAGAAAGCAATGCAAAGTCAGAAAGGACATTTAGACCTAATTGTACGGTTTCTGCTGGGCATTTCACTGGAATCGAATCAGAAACTGCTCAGCGGCCTGTTCACACACACTGAAGACAGCAAAGACAGCGTCACAGAAATAACCAAACACATTAAAGAACAATTACAAAACCAGGACAAAACCATCTCACCTGAAACTTCAGTCAACCTGTTCTACTGCTTACTGGAGCTCAATGACAATTCACTATATACAGAAATACAAAGATACTTCACATCATATCCAGAAGAATATCTCTCTTCTTCCATGTGCTCACTGATGGCTTACGTACAGCTGATGTCAGAGGAGGTACTGGATGAGCTCAACCTGGGGAGGTACAAGACATCATGGGGAGGCCACTATAATCTCCTGCCAGCTGTGAGATGCTGCAGAAAAGCAAAGTAAGAAACTTGCTGTTTAATCAAAGTTTTTTAATTCTGATAATCAAGTTTTAGCGTACGATGCAGAGTGAAGTATCATGTTTTAACTGATTTTAGAGAGTAAAATCTGTATTTATTAAAATGGATTTACTAAACAGTGATTTTATAGACATCAGTTTGAACGTTATTTTCACTTGACTGTCACATCAGTTCCAGCATATATGACATTTATATTTTTCCAGAAAGCTTGAATGTTCACAAAGAACATGACATAACCTATCACTGTTACTACAAACACTGTTCCTACAAGATGAACACACAATACATGCCATGGGCAAATGTCCTGTTTTTACAGACTCTCCTACAGTTTTCTCGATGTCTCCTGCTGTGAAACTGTGGCTTTGGCTCTGCAGACACCAAACTCTCTAATAGAGCTGGACATGAGTAACAATAACCTGAAGGATTCAGGAGTGAAAATTCTCTCTGATGGACTGAAGAGCCCAAACTGTCAGCTGAAGATACTGAGGTTTGAGATTCATTCATATACAGCACCCACCTAAGTATTTCATCCACTACAAACAGAGTATGACATTATAAAATGCTTAACATGCCTTAATGCTCAAAGACAGTGATTTTAATATATCAAACTCAGAACACACTGCATTGATGATGCTTAATATATACAGGCAAGCAGATGAACCCAGAATTTGAATACTATGCGCTTAATTGCATGTTAATTGTTTTTTTTTACATATTTACATTAAACTTTGCACATTGCGTTCATATTCTGGGTTCATCTATTTGCCTGTTCATTGTATATTTATTAATAAAGTGTATCACTGTATGAAAGATGATGATGATGATGAAGTCAAGGAAGCATGTATTGCAATAGGGATGTTTTCTCCCCATTATGCCCATGCATGACAGATGGCGTCAAATCTTGCTGTACGTTTCTAAGATAAACAAAGTGCCATTTCTCTGTTATTAGTTAATCTGACCGTATTATATCATACAACAAATTGTGCAAATCAGATAGTGTGTGTGTGTGTGTATATATATATATTAGAGGTGGGCATAGATTAATTTTTTTAATCTAGATTAATCTAGATTAATTTTTAAATTAATCTAGATTAATCTAGATTAAAATGGCTCATTTGAATTCTGTCGAAGGCATTCAGAATATGTGTGCTACCCAAATAATGACTATAAAAGTAAGTCTTTGAGAACGGGTTTCTCAAGCCAGGTGGCGCAATTTAAATAAATACAATTTAAAGTCCCTGTAAAGGCAATTCTAAAAAAAAAATCTAAACACATTATAAATGTTAGAAATGTATTGCTAAATCATATTACAAAGACTGTGAACTGTGAAGTATTGAATTGTGGAGTTAGACCGTTAAACAGTTTTTCACCGTTACTGTGTTCCGGATTTTTTGGGCGGGGCTAAAAGGGGGGCTCGATGACGCACTGGAGCCCCTGAGCTCCTGGACACGCCCCTACTTGATGACGCACTGGAGCCCCTGAGCTCCTGGACACGCCCCAACTTGATGACGCACTGGAGCCCATTCACATCAGTTTGCAACTCAATCGCGAGTTACTGGCAGTATAGCCTACTATTAGTTACTACATCCTACAGTTTGCTAGCTAGCTATGCCTTCGTCGCGGAAATGCGTATTAGGCTACCTGGATGCGATCACGTACAAAACAGATCGGTGTCCTTATTTAAATTTCCGAAAAACGTTCATAATAACAAGAGGTGGATTAATTTTGTGAAGAGCCACCTTGATGGAGAGCTGAGGATCACCGCCAAAACCCGCCTCTGTAGTGATCATTTTACATGGGATAGTTTTATAAACTTTCGTCGGAGACAACTGGGATTCATTCACTGATAATCCGCTGTTACTGGTGAATGTGGCCGAACCGAACCGACTATCGCCCGCCTCGGCCTTCATCCTCCCGTCGCGCCGACAACTGGTGCCATCGTCGGCAGTGCGTGCCCACCAAGAGTGTAAGTTGCCTTGTGTGCTTATGTTATAATTATAGTAGGTAGTCCAGGCTCGAACATGTATGGCTTTGTAAAACAAATTAAGATGCTACGAGCATCCATTCCGGCTGTAGTTGTGACAGTTGAGTGTGGCGACTGCAGCGAGCTTTCCCGCGAGTGGGCGTGGTTTCAGCGCAGCCAGCGGACACGCCCCCAGCGTTTGAGAGCAGAGACTACTGCTCATTTTTTCAAGATTTTGATCGCTTATTTTATGTACTTGCCGGCTTTTTTTATCATTCAAATTTGGCTGGGTGGCTAATAACACATTTTTCTGTGGTGTGACAAACTCAGAACACATACTTAATTTTGACTTTACAGGGACTTTAAGTACACTAGCTGCAGAGACTTAAGTAGGTCTAATGTTTATTATGGCTTGGAGCTTATGAAACCCCAAATTTAAAATTAGAATATTGTCTAACTGATGTCTTTTCAGTTAAAAAGAAACACAACAACGATTCTTAAAATCGGGCGCTTTTAATAAAAAGAGATTATGTGCTACACCACTCACTAAGATATATTGGGAATAATACGCGCGCGCTGGTATTCAGTGATATGTTTCGTTTTGAATTTGAGGTGGTAGAACAGATTAGTCGTGTGTTAACTTACCGAACTGTTACCCCACACAGTCTACGTCGGACGGCTTAAATCCGAACCAAGTCCAAATAATGGATGTTCCACCGATCTTTTATACCAGCTTTCACTTTCAGCCGTGTTTACTTAAGATGACGACGAATATGATGCGTTCCAGCCGGGTGTTCCTCGCGGCCGCGGGTAGATTGCGTCATCATAGCTTGTGTAGCTTGAGCCAGCTCCCAACCCAATTTGGAGAATAGATTAACGGCGATATTTTTTTTATCGCGCGATAAGAGTCTCGCGTTAACGCAGCGCAACGGCCCACCACTAATATATATATATTCTGTATATACTGTATGTATGTGTATATATATATATATATATATATATATATATATATATATATATATTCTGTATATACTGTATATGTATATATACACTGTTTGAAATTAACTTTTTCACTCACCGGCTAATTTGGCTACAATTTTTTTTTAAGTTACCGGCCATTCAGAACTTCTTCTAGCCAAAAAGAAATAAGCCAGATGAATTATGTCACAGCTATATATATATAACTAATAAATATATATATAATAGCATTTGTATTGCATACATTCATTTTTTATTTAAACAAAAACCTGTCATCCATCCATCTCCTCCCTTCCCATTTCATCCTCATCACCAAAAAATGTATTTTAGGTGGACAGATCAATTCGGTACAAAGAACATAAAAAAATATGTTTTTGTAAAAAAATTTTTTAGGATGTTGGAAAATAAAGTATTTTCTGTTAACCAAATGCTATTTTTTTTTATCTTCGCCATTGCTCCAATGGAAATGAACAAGCGGTGTTAATTTCAAACCCTGTGTATATATATATATATTTATATTAGGGTTGTAACGATATTCAAACCAAAAAAACAAAACAAAAAAAAAACCGATGACTATACAGGCGGCTCAGTTTAAAGTGCATATTTTAATGTATCACAGTCAGCATGTGTTCAGTTTTCTATTGACTTAAACATTCTGAGGTTTGATATTTTCTCATAATGACTGTCGTCGGGGTCATTATGGGGGTCATAAACACTTGTTTTAAGCTGCATTTACACTGCAAGTCTTAATGCACAGTGCCCGGTTGCATAAAGCACCTTAAGTGTAATTTTCCCTCAAGTTCGCCCTTATTTTTCCCTTAAACCTAAGGGTGTTGCAGGAAAAAAACCTTAAGTGTTAATTAACCCCCTGAGGTCGGCAATCACGCCGGCGTGATCTGCTCGTTTTTTTTTATATCAGTGCAAATTACTCTGTTGATTTTGATTTTACATACTTGTATTGTACATCATTCAAAACTGTTCAATGTCTTCTTTTATTTGTGTACACTCATAATAAAAACAAAATGTTGTGTTTTTCGTAAAACAAAGAAAATAAACATGATGCGCGTTCTGCCGTCTGTCTCAATGTGAAACTCATTCTGAAACGCGACAGAAAATGACCTGTAACTCAGCGAATGTTTGTCACACAGACTTGAAACGCATGTCTATACAACGCTTGGAATCTCTATTTTTAAA
The DNA here is from genome assembly GCA_022829025.1 of Squalius cephalus. Lineage (NCBI taxonomy): Eukaryota > Metazoa > Chordata > Actinopteri > Cypriniformes > Leuciscidae > Squalius > Squalius cephalus. Next base: position 11,787,276 of record CM040794.1, read on the forward strand.
GTATGTAAATTATATAAAAAACAAATATTCTATTTTTAAGTAATCCATACGAAAGCAGCGGCATGTACAGTTTCTCAAACGCGTCCTCATTAACAATAATGTGACCACACCCACGCGCGCACGAGCGATTGACATGCAAATGATCCATGCGGAGAAACGCAGACCTGTAAACGCCCTCATCACCTCAAAACAAAGAAGCAGAGACTTCGTAACTTACTCTTCTCTGCTTTCATCGGGTTTGGACAACTGTAAGCTGTGCTGTGCTGTGCTGTTTACCTTGAATTTACCTCGGATTTACCTCAGAAGAACGCGATTTGAAGATGAGAAGATTTTTAAGGTAAGACATGTTAAACTGGTCGTGCCAGATTAAAATGTATGTTATGAAATGAGTTTGGAGTAAAAACATGAACTAAGCCTAATGTCATATATGTACATGTAGACAGAAACATGAATGTGAAATGTGAACTAGAATGATAGGCAACCTTTCAGTGCTTGTATAACCTACGTGTTCAACACGAGGATGTTTTTATATTCTAATAAAACACAGCATGGTAAAAGTAGGCTAATATATATATATATATATATGTGTGTGTGTATTCTGTACATTTTAAAAAGCTATTTTAACCTGAAAAATCTAAAATATATTCCCCAAATTGTGCAGCATTTCTCTTGATATCAGCATGTTCACAGCTGTTTTGTTGTTGTTGTTGTTGTTTTTAGAGGAACAAGATGCCACTGATAAGTCCTGCTGACTTCAACATTCACATAAGTCTCCATACATGAACATGCTAAAGTGAAAAATCAAACACCATGGAAATGAAAGGTATGTAGCCTACTATGTTTCAGGAATGGCACAAAGGTGTGTGACAGTTCAAGTCTCTGTCTTTAGTTCAGTGTGTTAAATAATGTGTTTGTTTTTTTTTTGTCATTATGTTGTGTTGTAAATACATTAAAAACAATCAAAAAGCCATTCTTTTTTAAATCTCCTCATTCTTTGTGCAAGGTTGCTCAGAATGGCAGGGCCTGATAGCTCCTAATAGGGCCATTAGGGAGTGTCTTTTGTCTTTCTCAGGTGAGAAAAGCTTACATAATAATGAGATGTCCACGCCTCTTGCATAGAGCTTTCTCACACAAAACACGTCGTAAAATTTTTAAATCAATATATTGTCTTCTCTGAATGAGCAGTCAGGATGATTTTCACATAGTTTTGAAGCAAATATTCTGGGCTACGTGATACAATTTTCAAAAGTCTTATGAAGAAATAATCAGTATGGGTTTCATGAGCTTATTTCAGTGACAATTTTTTTTTTTTTTTTTTCACAAACCACGCAGAAATGTTATTATCTCAAAACTACAAACTTTTATATACATGCTGCTGATATATTATTGTAGCAGAGTTTGTGCTGAATACAGTGTAATCAGACTTTAGCCATGAAAATGTCACAAGTAACAGAAATAAGCACAAATGTCAGAGCATGTCAGAACACCTCCAGGCCCAGAAAACAGCTCAGACCTCAGAGGGTTAAGGGTTTCTTTAAGTGAAACGTCATAAACACTTAGAATTTCCCTTAAATACTGTTTTTTCACTTAAGTAATCCCTTAAAAAGTGTTAAGTGTTGCATACAACCCCTGAACGGTAATTTCCCTAAGTATAACTTAAGGTTTGAAAATCGTAACCTGAAGAGTAACACGGACAAAAATAAGACGACATGGCTGAATTTATGGAATCAGCTGAAGATCAATATGTGCCAAGAAGAATTTTTAGGGATAGGGAGAACCCTTTGGACCATCTTAGCGATGAAAAATTGTTGCAAAAATACCGATTTGATCGACGCGCAATATTTGACATCACTAACAAACTAGACGGCGACCTTGACCATGTCACACCGCAACACTCTTTGGGCCCTATCTTGCACCCAGCGCAATTGACTTTGTACACCGACGCATGTATCATTCCTATTTTAAATAGGACTCTAAATACACTTGCGCTCCCGGGGGCGGTTCAGCGCAAAGAGGCGGCGTGTTCCAGCGCAAACGTTCCCTCATGCTATTTTACAGGTTTAGAAAACAATTCCGCCACTAACCGAAAAAAACTAGTCTAAAGTCAGTGGCGCGTTGCGCATGTTATTCAAATGCAATTTTAAGGGCGCATGCTTGGCCATAATCAATGTAGCGTGTGCACAACACGCATACACTTTGATTCTCTCATCTACACAGAAGCAGCAGTTTTTATTTTTGCAAATCATACATTATTACGATAGATAGATAGATATATAGATAGATTATTATAAAAGCATACATCTAGCTTACACATTTACCCAAATTATCATACGCCTGTTTAACCGAAGTTATTTTGGGTGTGTTTCTCCATCCCCGATGTCACTTCTCTGTGTTCTACGGCCCTGACGAGAACGTCGGTCTCCTCGGCTGTGAACCGCTGCCGGCGCGCGCCTGGCAAATCCGCCGTTATAATAGGAATCCGCTTTAGAACAAGCGCGCCTGCTCTTAAAGGGAATGTGAGATGTCGCTCTGATTGGTTTATTTCACGTTACGCCCAAACCACACCTATGAATAATGAAGCTACTTCAGACCAACCCCTTTTAGATTTGCGCCGGGCGCAAGAGTCATTTATCCCACCGGGAAAATAGCAACAGCGCCCAAGACCCGCCCACAAAGTTACTTGCGCTTTGCGCTTAACACTTGCGTTTCAGATCGTTAAAATAGGCCCTTTACCTGCATTACAACTAGCCTGGGTTTCCCAATGCTGCCTTGAGCGCAGCGTGATTTTATTCACGCTGCTAGGCAGCCTGGATACCATGGACAAGATTTTCCCCTCAAATAGGGAACCAATCACAGAACGGGAAGAGAGCAGCAAGACGATGACGACATAACCGCGCGATCTGCTTGCAGTCGTCGAGATGGATGCTGAGGAGTTGAAGAAAAGAATAGCTAGTGGAGATTGTAAAGTTGTCGACAATACGTCATCAAAAATTCCAAATGTGGAACTTCATCCCTGAGGAAGCACGCAGAAACTGTGGTAACAAAGCAGTTCTATCGAACGGTATTTTGCAAATTTAATACTGTTAAGTATGTGTGGTGTGCAGGGCGTGTTTGAACCCAAAATTGTCAGATGTAGGCTAGACGAAATTGCGTGGCATATAGTGTTGTAGCCGCGTCTGTTCGATTGGTACAATGTTATAAGGCTACTCAGTTTTGTGGTAACGTTAGCCATGTTCTTCATGTATCGGCCTTTTGACAGCTTCGGCTGAAGTTGTCTTTGTGTTAATTGTCGTGTAATAACTTCTGTATGACCTGGCAATAAACATTTTTGTAAGTGTGTCTATAATGTGATAGTCTAAACTGATTTTATTTCGGGTGCGGGTCGGGTGTCGGTAATATTTTAAGCGGGTCGGGTGCAGATTTTAATTAGTGCTGCTGTCGGAAAACGGGTCGGGTGCGGTTTTAAGCACTGCGGGTGTGGATTTACAAAATCGGACCCGTGCAGGTCTCTGGTGTACACATAAATCTCTGACCCATCGTCGTCTTCTTCGAATATCTGTCGCTTTACATCCGTCATCTGGTATAATTGAAACGATTGGCTATGAGCTACATACAGGCGCATTTGATAGACATTTGTAGTGCCCAATAAACGGCTCTGGGCATTCGTAAACCACGCCTCAAATACGAGAAAATGAACATGTGGTTTCCAGACCACGTCTCAAAGAGAAAGAGGTCTGACGTTAGCCAGGCTACGTTACAACTGCTTATAACACTGCGTTTTTTTGGAACTGGGAGTTTTCAGACAGTAGTGGGAGATGTTTTCCACGTGCATAAATCGTCTGTCAGCAGAGTGGTTCACCGGGTTGCAGGGGCTCTTTCCCGTCATTTAAACGCAACGGTCAAGTTCCCGCAGTTACATTGGGATTTAGTTTGCTTTTCAAAATTGTTTTTCTTTTACCATATTCGTCAAGAAGAATGCATTTCTCCTCCTCTGTCCAATTAGGCTTTATTTTTTTGTTTTCTTTATCCAATCTGATATTCTAGCCTACTTTATTTGATGAAACTGCGAAATAGCTAGTGTTAGTGTTTTGCGTATCCATGGCAACAATAGACTTTTATAACGTGAATCCAGGATCGCTGTCGTGAAACACTTAAATGTTTCCCTTACCAAAGAGAACCGTTTAAGAGATTATATGCAACACCCTTAAGTTATTCTCTTAGGTAAGGGGAAATCGCCCCTTAAGTATCATACTTAAGGGAAAAACTTAAGGTGCTTTATGCAACCGGGCACAGATCCTTGGCCCGACTGTTTACACTCACTTTAGACAGGACTGGTGTCCGATATCTGTGTTTACATTAAATCCCACCCAATATGATTTTCTGTGATCGTTTTACTTTCCACATGGTAGACCCTGGTTTTAAGTGGTCGTGCTATTAAAATTATTTATATAATTCATGTCGGTTGGTCATGACCATTTTCCATTATGGACAAGATAACAGCAGCCACACACTCTCTCACACACACACTCTCTCTCTCTCTCTTTTAATAGTTTTTAATAGTAGTATTATTTTATATAGACATAAATTATTTATAATTAGATGAGAATAAAGTTAAAGTTAATTAAAATTTTAAGGAAACAAATATATTGATCTGAAATATTTTTAATTCATTCAGGTACAATTACCGAACCTATCTCAAGGTCTTTTGAATAAAGTCTGGCAGTCTTTCATTATCAACTGTTGTTGTGGACTATATACTGGAGAAGTATTTGTTCTCCATTTGAGTGAGATGTTTTTATGTGGCTAATTGAGCAAAGTGCTTCCATTATATTTTATTATTATTAGTATTAGTTCAAGAATAAAATAAAAATATCGGATTGATATCGGTATCGGCAAATAGCCAAAGCTTCGGTATCGTATCGGAAGTGAAAAAGTGGTATCGGGACATCCCTAATATATACATATATAGTGTATTATAATATTTTCATTTCTATCTATTAATATAATTTCATTAAATTATTACATTACACAGGAGAAACATATAGAATACGGACAAGTATAGTAGACTTTGTCTTTGTTTGCAGGCCTAAACGGTCAAATACACAGAATATGTCCAAATTTCCACCTTGGTGAATATTCAAGTAAACACAGTCAACGTAAACAGTACTGTGTATTGACTGTACAACACATTGTTCTACACACATACATACTTGTTTTTGTGGTATAGAAGGACACTGATGCCCAAACAAGTTTGGTGGTGGTATATGGGGACACCCCTTTCCCAATGCCCTACAGCAGGGGTCGGCAATTAACTTTGGCCGCGGGCCAATTTTTCTTTTAGCCAGTAGATGGCGGGCCAGCTACACGGAGTAGCCCTATGGATACAAATTAAATAGCTACTCTTAATGAATAGCCTACTCTTAACGTCTACATTGCATATATCAATGAAATCATTTTAAACAGATCAAGAACTATTGTGTTAACATATTACAGCTATTTTAATAAAGGTGTGAATAACAATGCCTAATTTGCTTACAGTCCGACTTTTGAACTTTATTCCTTTTTTATTATTATTATTTATTCGGGACACACACATAGCCTACACACCTATGGTTTAAGGAGGTCTGCGCGGGACTGTTTTTTTTTTTCTTCTTTTCGTCCCGCTCCCACAAGGTTCAATTCAATTAAAATACACTCTGTGTTCACCCGCATTATTTCCCGACCTGACGGGTCCGCAAAATTTAGATCTAGTTTCCAGAATCTCACATTCAAATGTCTCTAACGGAAATTTGAGAGATTAAATAGCAGCCTATAACAATTATAAATGCTTTGTGTTCGTGTCAACATAAAATATTATTTTAACATTGTAGGCTACTGTCAGCAGAGAAAAAAATGTCACAGAAAAAAATAATGAAATATAAATAACATAAATTAAATAGGCCAAAGCCTATCACTCAAATTGTTAAGCAACATAAACGAAAACCATATTGCCCTACTGACAAATGAAGCATGCAACTATTTCAAACATCCTTGCAAAAAAATAATGTTGTTAATTATTTATTAACAATGGTTTCAGTACCAAACAGCTCCTCAGAGCTAGGAGCCTACAGGTGGTCAGAATGAAGTGCGGATACGCTGTCAAAAGATGTCGGGAGTGGGCTATTGTCAGTCAGACCAGACCGCCCGCTCCGTCCAAAGTATAGGTACAGAGTTCCGACCGCTACCGTCTTTATATTTTAAAATTGAATCCCGCGCCGCATGATTCATGCGCGTTTTACACAGTATGCGGCGGTGAAATCGCCGCGCGGCTACGGCTTTTCTCAAGTAGCCTAGTGGAAGAGTTTTGTGCAGCATTTAGTGCAAATATTTTTTTATCAGGTAGGCTAATACATATTATTTATCAGTGTGTTATAGGCCTACCCGAGTAAATAATAAGTAACGAATGATACACGGGGCCTATTTGTAAACCGTTATTGTAAAATAAAAATAGGCTAAAAAAAAAAAAAAAAAAACGGACTTCCAAAATAATCCGGCGGGCCAGAAAATATTGCTGGCGGGCCAGTTTTGGCCCGCGGGCCGCCTATTGCCGACCCCTGCCCTACAGTGATGATAAAACTATCAAAAATTTTGTTTTAACCTGCAGATCTCAAATCTGACTTCAAATGTTCTATACACACAACAGAACAGAAAATATGACCATATGATATTTTGGTGGTATACAAGGACATTCCCGCCCATCCGAAAATGTTCCCGCCTCTGACATAATTGTGATTTTTGGGGCCCGACCTTATTATGAGGACACTCTTTTTACAATACACTAAATATGTCATTTCAGTGGATTACAGGGACAAATGTGTTTTACTGGTACATGACCACACACACACACAAACCTGACAACACGGTGTATTACCAAGACTAAGGTGATTAAAGAGGACTGGATCTTAAACACAATACACAACTGCACAATCCAACATTACAGGGACCGGTGTGTTTAATGGTACATGAACACACACACACACACACAACCATGACAACACGGTGTATTACCAAGACTAAGGTGATTCAAGAGTACAGGATCTTATACAAATACACAATACACAAAATAACTTAACAACATTACAGGGACCAAATTGTTTAAAAAGTACTTTAATTACAACTTAACAATGAGTTTTCCCAGATTGGAATCATTCAAAACGTTTCCAAAAAACAGACAAAACTGCCCGTTTTGAAACAGGAACATTTTAACGATGTTATAAAACAGGCATTGTAATGTATAAGTTTAACTTACTGAACATGCAATGGATGCTATCACACAGAGGTGGGACAAAGTCATTGTTATGCAAGTCACAAGTAAGTCTCAAGTCTTTGCCCTCGAGTCCTGAGTCAAGTCGAGTCAAAGATGAGGCAAGTCCCGAGTCGAGTCAAAAGTCAAAGCCAACAAGTCTCAAGTCGAGTCCAAAGTCCTACCATTTTAGTTTCGAGTCATTTCAAGTCCTCTTACCACAGAAATAAAATTTATACAAATCATGTATGTCTGTAAGATTTGTATTTATTTAAACCTCTTTTTATACAATGACTTTAATCAAATTCAGTAAAAAACAGAACATTTAATTTTCACAAAAAATGCTTGTATTTCAACAGCATATTGCACTAGAACAATGCACAGCATGCAGCTTCAGTCCTGTATTGTATTGACCTCATATTGCAAAACAGTTTAACTTTCAAATAGACATGGGTCGTTTTAGCCTAAACCTTTTTAAACAGGTCCTCACTCCTCAAAATTATCACTTCTGAAAAACTGGACCAACCTGATAATATAATTGGAATGCCTCCATGACTGGTGTGTATGAGAGAGAGAGAGAGAGAGAGAGAGAGAGAGAGAGAGAGAGAGAGAGAGAGAGAAAGAAGACAGAAGTTTAAAAGAGACAGGCGTCTATTGGGGACTCGGCTATTATTTGAAGTTTTACGGTAGGCTACATCCGATAAGGTGCTTAGCATTCGTTCCAAACTTACCTTTCTTTGTGCATCTTCAGGCAACTTCAAATTTCAACTCGTTTTTTGTCGACTACCTCGTAATTTTTATAGCCAAACGAAACTACCTTCGGTATCATTTTGCCAACTGGCGCGTTGTTGCTTGTTGCGCTTCATTGGTTGTCTTGCAATGTGCCTGCTTACGCCGTTTCACACATACTCCGTGTGCAGTGCGTATGTGGTGCGTGTTGCAGTGCGTGCAGTGCGTATGCAGTGCAAGACCAGCACTCGCAATAGTGCTTTCACATATGCTGCGTTTGCAGTGCGTGATCCGCGGCTGTACCACAAATACATACTCACTATTTGTATTTCAAATCCAGAAGTTATTAGCAACTTTTATTTAAAAAAAGTTTTTTTGTCAGCATTGCGATTCTCTTTGTACACACGTATAGGCTACACTCTTTAATAGACGTATTCACGTTTAAACACAATTTAAACACCGTATTATTTAATGCATTACTCTTATATAATTATATTAAGTTGCTCAAGCAAGTGGTAAAATATTTAACCATGTAGGCCTAAATATTAAAATCGCATAGCCTACATTTTAAATTAAAACTTAAAATTGACAAAAACAGCAGACTCATACTCTTTCTTTTGCATAATTTAAATCTTTATACAATAAATCTCGCATGTCACAAAGAACTTGTTTTTCCACCTCCACGAATGAGACGAGTGTGCATTATGTTGCCTTGTTGAAATATGTATTTTCCCTTGATTTATCCCGGTCTTAACGTCTCAGCAAATTGCAATTCTCTTTGTACACATACACTCTTTAATAGACGTATGCACGTTTAAACACAATTTAAACAACGTAGGCCTATTATTCAATGCATTACTTCTACTTATATTAAGTTCCTAAAGCAAGTGGTCAAATATTTAACCATGTAGGCTACTTGTATAAAAAACAGCCGACTCTCATGCCTTTTTTTAATATATTTAAATTAATACAATAAATCTCGCATGTCACAAGGAACATGTTTTTCCACCTCCACGAATGAGACGAGTGTCGTTCATTATGTCGCCTTGTTGAGGTAAATTGTAGTTTTCCTTGCCCTGGTCTTAAAGTGAAAATAGTATTTAATTAAATACATTTAATTAAATACATTTATGGTGAGATTACTACATTTTATTTAATTAATCGTATTTGTGGTGAAATTACTACATTTTTAGGTCAATCTGTGTTCATTTTGACCACGAACCATGTGCTGTCACTTTAATTCAGCGCGTGCAGCACAGCAGAAATAGACTCTGTGCGGAAACGATCGCGGCACTGCTGTATACGCACAGCTCCTGGAATGGATCGACGGACTGCAACCGCGTGCAGTGTGAAAGCTCTAACCTGTTAACATGGGTACGGAAAAAATACGCACCGCGAACGGGCGTTAGATGCTGTCGAATCAAAACAACGTGGGACTACAGTGATTGGATGTCGTGCAGGCAGCGCGCGCGCTCTCTGCATGCATACAGGTGGTGCACATTTTTTTTCACAGATGCAGATAAATTGAGAGCGGCGCGGCCGTGTGGACATTTTTTTCCCCAGTTTTCATGGGAAGTAGCAAGTCTTCTCGAGTCAAAAGGCGCAAGTCCAAGTGAAGTCACGAGTCATTGATGTTAAAGTCCAAGTCGAGTTGCAAGTCTTTGTACATTTTGTCGAGTCGAGTCTGAAGTCATCAAATTCATGACTCGAGTCCAAGTCACATGACTCGAGTCCACACCTCTGCACATGATAAACTTTTATGAGGGACTCTAACCAAAAGAAATAACAATTCTGTCAGCATTTCCTCACCCTCATGTTGTTTCAAACATGTATGACTTTCTATCTTCAGTGGAACACAAAAGGAGATGTTTAGCAGAATGTTAGGGCCAACCTCAGCTTCAGCGGGAATAGAGTTACAGTACACTCGTGTCTATCTCTATTCTCTCAGAAGGTGTTTATACAGTACACTCGTGTCTATCTCTATTCTCTCAGAAGGTGTTAATACAGTACACTCGTGTCTATCTCTATTCGCTCAGAAGGTGTTTATACAGTACACTCGTGTCTCTCTCTATTCGCTCAGAAGGTGTTTATACAGTACACTCGTGTCTATCTCTATTCGCTAAGAAGGTGTTTATACAGTACACTCGTGTCTATCTCTATTCTCTCAGAAGGTGTTAATACAGTACACTCGTGTCTCTCTCTATTCGCTCAGAAGGTGTTTATACAGTACACTCGTGTCTATCTCTATTCGCTCAGAAGGTGTTGATACAGTACACTCGTGTCTATCTCTATTCGCTCAGAAGGTGTTTATACAGTACACTCGTGTCTATCTCTATTCGCTCATAAGGTGTTTATACAGTACACTCGTGTCCATCTCTATTCGCTCAGAAGGTGTTTATACAGTACAATCGTGTCTATCTCTATTCTCTCAAAGGTGTTTATACAGTACACTCGTGTCTATCTCTATTCGCTCAGAAGGTGTTTATACAGTACACTCGTGTCTATCTCTATTCTCTCAGAAGGTGTTTATACAGTACACTCGTGTCTATCTCTATTCGCTAAGAAGGTGTTTATACAGTACACTCGTGTCTATCTCTATTCGCTCAGAAGGTGTTAACCCTCTGGGGACCACAAACGCGCCCGCGCGTTTTGCTCGTTTTTTTTTTTTAGCAATGAAAATAAACACTAAATGCTCTGTTAATTTTGATCTTTCATTTTCGTGTAATACATCAATCGATCCTGTTCAGTTTCTATTTTTTTTCTGTATACTCACAATAAAAATAAAGTGTTTTGCTTTTTGACAAATAAAGAAAAATTAACATGATGCGAGTTCTGCCTTCTCTCTAGCCGCGTTTCCATTACCCTTCAAATTGCGCAAATTGAAATTGCGAATTGAAAATACGCTTAATGGAAACACGTCAATTTCGCAAAAACTCCCATTTATCGCAAAAAAGTTTTTACGCTCTCATGAGGTGGTTTTTCAGTCAATTCGAAAAAGGAATATTTCGCAAAACTGCAATGGAAACAGTTTTTGCGCATTTACAGTCACCTGACTTAGAAGACGCAGTGTGTTTGAAGTCCGTGTATAGCTACGCAAATAATTATTTTATATTATTTTATTATAACATTTAATAGGCTATATTTAGAAGACGCTTTTATGCAAAAAAGGAACAAAGCTGTGCGTGGAGCGCGCACTGCATGACACGGAGGCGCGGCCGCAAACACTTGCATTTTCCTATCAACAGTGGAAACAACTTAAAATACTCCATCATTTCTGGTCAGACAGAAAATAATAATACATTATTCTCAACCACTTTTATATGTGTAAACACACAATAACAAGAAAACGCTGTGCTTTTGTAAAATAAAAGAAACAATCAGACGCACTTTCATGATCTCCGTAAACTGGAGCACGAGAACTGAAACAAAATATAGCCTAGGCTAAAGCTTGAAATGTCCACTTTAAAACTAACAAATTCGAATTAAAAGCTAATACCTTCTGATTATGTAGGCTAATCCGTATGAAAGTTGCATTTCTCTCTAAAAGCGCATCTGCTTAACAGCGGAGATGGAGATGTGATTTTAGCCGACACTATAGAAATCAATAGTTTATTGATTATTTTAACGGCTCTTCTCATTCAGCACTGCGGGAAAGACATCAATTCCAGTTTCTAATTTGGCCTTAGAAAACCAGTAAAATCGACATGTTTTCCATATTAATTTGTGAATATTTTAAATGTTTAATAAAGGGGCAAAAAGTCATAAACAAAGCACAGCAGTTGTGTGTAGCCAGTTCAAATTAAAATTTTGGTGTTCAACTTTGCGTTTTAAAAAGACAACAACCGTTCATTTTTCGTTTTTCAATTAGGGGTTAAAAAAGGAAAAACAAATAGACACAAAAGTAGCCTACATGGATCGTTTGGACAGAATACGAGACAGAATTCTTTATTAAATTCATAAAAGAAACAATAATTAGCCTATAGGAATACTGGATTCTAAATCTCAAAGAAATGCCACAATCGGAGCAGAAATGAGGGCGAAACACCCAGAAACTCCTTATGTGTCGTTCGGGGGTCTTTCCCTGCCATTAATGCTTGGATAACACGCCACGTCTCCTTCCATTAATAATAATAATAATGTCTAATGCGGTGGCTGTGATATTATAACCAACGTCCGTTGCCGTGATTTTAGGAATGACTTATCGCGAGAGAAAAAAAGACGTTTTAGTCGCATAACATCGGTTAATGGAAACGCCGTCATTTCGCAATAGTTTTTTATCGATATTTAGATAATAGCGCAAAACATTTGCGCAAATCTGTAATGGAAACGCGGCTTCTGTCAGTAAACTCCCATTTGAAACGCGTTCGAAAATGATCTATAACTCCGCGAAAATTCAGTCAAACAGGCAAACAGACCCACGGGCATAAAGCTTGAGATCGCATCTTTTAAATGAAGTCATTTATATAAAAAACAAATATTATCAGCTTCTGTAATCTGTATAAAAAGAGAGCGACTCCTGTCGAGCTCATTACGAGCTAATTCACAGTAATTTGACCACTCCCCGGAGAGCGCGTGCTATTCAAACGCAAATTCTGAGAACTATTTCAGAGCTGTGAAACGCCTACATCAGCTGTAAACAAAGCGCGTCGCGACTCCTCGCGAGTGAGACATTATAGCCTACCTTATGGAGAAAAGTTTCCTCAGAACAGTGCTGATATGAGGAGCAATATCTCCTGATATGAGGAGCAGATCCCGCTGAGGAGTGAGGTAGGCTGTTTTCTTTTCTCAAGTGTGGAATAACGTTATGGAATAACGTTAGTGTAGGCCTATGTAAACCGCAAAAAGATGAATCGCATTTCTATAATATGACTCGCCTTTCTGTGAGATGAATGAAGGGGACATATTTGTAAAGACTGTTTAGCCTAAATATGAATCGCGCGTCTGTGTGTGAAAGAATAAACTGCTTTGCTATAGCCAACTGAGATGAGTAAAAATCGACTGGAATATGTTGAAATAAAATGTATTTGTATAAGCAACATATTAAACTGCAAAAAAAATACTATTTTTGTCAAAAATAAATTCATAGACTAAGATGTTAGATGTTCCAATGTTGGCTATATTCAAACTAATGAATACATATGATAAAATGTAGGCCTATAATCTTTTTTTTTTGTTTTTTTTTTTACAAAGAAAGAGTACACTTGAAATATTGTTGAAATTGTAATTATTGTTGTAATTGTAACATTTTTAATAAAATAGCAAAACATATTTACAAGAGAGATGTAAGCAAAATCTTAAATGGTCAATATAAGTCTTCTTCTAAATACATCTTTTGTCCTTGCATTGTGGCTCAGTCAGTGTCACACCTGAATGAATGGCTAATTATGCAGAGTCATTATGCAGAGTGGGTGGGACATTGTAATCTAAGGTGTAAACTGCTCCTCCCCCTCGCATATTGGCTTTCCAAGCAAAACCTGTTTTACACCATTTAAATCAATGTATTTTTTTTTTGTGAACGATAAAGCAAGACTATTTTCACATAATTTTGAAGCTAGAACTCAAAGGGACAACATCCATTAGTCAAAAGTCTTGTGGACACATACCGGTATTTAATATGTGTTTTGTGGTCTTAATTCAGCAACTTTCATTTTAATTTTTTCCAATAACCACGCATAAACATTATTCTCTTAAAAATACAAACATCTACATACACGTTGCTTGCATATTATGGTAGCCCTGTTTGTGCTATATAGAGTGAATTTACACCTTTGCCATTAACATGTTTATAAATAACTGAAAAAAGCACAAATGTCAAGGCATGTCAGAACATCTCAAGGACCCCAAAAACAGCTTGGTCCCCAGAGGGTTAATACAGTACACTCGTGTCTATCTCTATTCGCTCAGAAGGTGTTGATACAGTACACTCGTGTCTATCTCTATTCGCTCAGAAGGTGTTTATACAGTACACTCGTGTCTATCTCTATTCGCTAAGAAGGTGTTTATACAGTACACTCGTGTCTATCTCTATTCGCTAAGAAGGTGTTGATACAGTACACTCGTGTCTATCTCTATTCGCTAAGAAGGTGTTTATACAGTACACTCGTGTCTATCTCTATTCGCTCAGAAGGTGTTTATACAGTACACTCGTGTCTATCTCTATTCGCTAAGAAGGTGTTGATACAGTACACTCGTGTCTATCTATTCGCTCAGAATGTGTTGATACAGTACACTCGTGTCTATCTCTATTCGCTCAGGTGTTTATACAGTACACTCGTGTCTATCTCTATTCACTCAGAAGGTGTTTATACAGTACACTCGTGTCTATCTCTATTCGCTCAGAAGGTGTTTATAGAGTACACTCGTGTCTATCTCTATTCGCTCAGAAGGTGTTGATACAGTACACTCGTGTCTATCTCTATTCGCTCAGGTGTTTATACAGTACACTCGTGTCTATCTCTATTCGCTAAGAAGGTGTTGATACAGTACACTCGTGTCTATCTCTATTCGCTAAGAAGGTGTTTATACAGTACACTCGTGTCTATCTCTATTCGCTCAGAAGGTGTTTATACAGTACACTCGTGTCTATCTCTATTCGCTCAGAAGGTGTTGATACAGTACACTCGTGTCTATCTCTATTCGCTCAGAAGGTGTTTATACAGTACACTCGTGTCTATCTCTATTCACTCAGAAGGTGTTTATACAGTACACTCGTGTCTATCTCTATTCGCTAAGAAGGTGTTTATACAGTACACTCGTGTCTATCTCTATTCGCTCAGAAGGTGTTGATACAGTACACTCGTGTCTATCTCTATTCGCTCAGGTGTTTATACAGTACACTCATGTCTATCTCTATTCGCTAAGGTGTTTATACAGTACACTCGTGTCTATCTCTATTCGCTCAGAAGGTGTTGATACAGTACACTCGTGTCTATCTCTATTCGCTCAGAAGGTGTTTATACAGTACACTCGTGTCTATCTCTATTCACTCAGAAGGTGTTTATACAGTACACTCGTGTCTATCTCTATTCGCTCAGAGGGTGTTTATACAGTACACTCGTGTCTATCTCTATTCGCTCAGAAGGTGTTGATACAGTACACTCGTGTCTATCTCTTCGCTCAGGTGTTTATACAGTACACTCATGTCTATCTCTATTCGCTAAGGTGTTTATACAGTACACTCGTGTCTATCTCTATTCGCTCAGAAAGTGTTGATACAGTACACTCGTGTCTATCTCTATTCGCTCAGAAGGTGTTGATACAGTACACTCGTGTCTATCTCTATTCGCTCAGAAGGTGTTTATACAGTACACTCGTGTCTATCTCTATTCGCTCAGAAGGTGTTTATACAGTACACTCGTGTCTATCTCTATTCGCTAAGAAGGTGTTGATACAGTACACTCGTGTCTATCTCTATTCGCTAAGAAGGTGTTTATACAGTACACTCGTGTCTATCTCTATTCGCTCAGAAGGTGTTTATACAGTACACTCGTGTCTATCTCTATTCGCTCAGAAGGTGTTTATACAGTACACTCGTGTCTATCTCTATTCGCTAAGAAGGTGTTGATACAGTACACTCGTGTCTATCTCTATTCGCTAAGAAGGTGTTTATACAGTACACTCGTGTCTATCTCTATTCGCTCAGAAGGTGTTTATACAGTACACTCGTGTCTATCTCTATTCGCTAAGAAGGTGTTTATACAGTACACTCGTGTATATCTATTCGCTCAGAATGTGTTGATACAGTACACTCGTGTCTATCTCTATTCGCTCAGGTGTTTATACAGTACACTCGTGTCTATCTCTATTCGCTCAGGTGTTTATACAGTACACTCGTGTCTATCTCTATTCACTCAGAAGGTGTTTATACAGTACACTCGTGTCTATCTCTATTCGCTAAGAAGGTGTTGATACAGTACACTCGTGTCTATCTCTATTCGCTAAGAAGGTGTTTATACAGTACACTCGTGTCTATCTCTATTCGCTCAGAAGGTGTTTATACAGTACACTCGTGTCTATCTCTATTCGCTAAGAAGGTGTTTATACAGTACACTCGTGTCTATCTATTCGCTCAGGTGTTTATACAGTACACTCGTGTCTATCTCTATTCACTCAGAAGGTGTTTATGTTTATAGAGTACACTCGTGTCTATCTCTATTCGCTCAGGTGTTTATACAGTACACTCATGTCTATCTCTATTCGCTAAGGTGTTTATACAGTACACTCGTGTCTATCTCTATTCGCTCAGAAAGTGTTGATACAGTACACTCGTGTCTATCTCTATTCGCTCAGAAGGTGTTGATACAGTACACTCGTGTCTATCTCTATTCGCTCAGAAGGTGTTTATACAGTACACTCGTGTCTATCTCTATTCGCTCAGAAGGTGTTTATACAGTACACTCGTGTCTATCTCTATTCGCTAAGAAGGTGTTTATACAGTACACTCGTGTCTATCTCTATTCGCTCAGAAGGTGTTGATACAGTACACTCGTGTCTATCTCTATTCGCTAAGAAGGTGTTTATACAGTACACTCGTGTCTATCTCTATTCGCTCAGAAGGTGTTTATACAGTACACTCGTGTCTATCTCTATTCGCTCAGAAGGTGTTTATACAGTACACTCGTGTCTATCTCTATTCGCTAAGAAGGTGTTGATACAGTACACTCGTGTCTATCTCTATTCGCTAAGAAGGTGTTTATACAGTACACTCGTGTCTATCTCTATTCGCTCAGAAGGTGTTTATACAGTACACTCGTGTCTATCTCTATTCGCTAAGAAGGTGTTTATACAGTACACTCGTGTCTATCTATTCGCTCAGAATGTGTTGATACAGTACACTCGTGTCTATCTCTATTCGCTCAGGTGTTTATACAGTACACTCGTGTCTATCTCTATTCGCTCAGGTGTTTATACAGTACACGTGTCTATCTCTATTCACTCAGAAGGTGTTTATACAGTACACTCGTGTCTATCTCTATTCGCTAAGAAGGTGTTGATACAGTACACTCGTGTCTATCTCTATTCGCTAAGAAGGTGTTTATACAGTACACTCGTGTCTATCTCTATTCGCTCAGAAGGTGTTTATACAGTACACTCGTGTCTATCTCTATTCGCTAAGAAGGTGTTTATACAGTACACTCGTGTCTATCTATTCCCGCTGAAGCTGACCCTATGTTGGCCCTAACATTCTGCTAAACATCTCCTTTTGTGTTCCACTGAAGATAGAAAGTCATACATGTTTGAAACAACATGAGGGTGAGGAAATGCTGACAGAATTGCCTCTTTTTGACAAACTACTGCTGCCATAAGTTTCTTAATGCAGAATGAAAATAACAAAAACAACAAACAAGTAATAATCAAAATAGAACAACATCAAATAAGACACATGATCTAACTTTACTTGCTTTGTGCTTTCCTTTTTAAACTAATTCCACGGTTTCTGACAAAATCTCTGATGTTCTGAGCACTGCGCCTAGCCAAAACTGGATCTTCTGCTGTCTTACACTGCTGGCATTCTGTCAGTGTGGCCAGTTTCCCTTTCATTATATGTGCCTTAAAATGTTTCATTACAGCGCTAACTTCTGCATCCGACCAGCACACTTTTTGTCCTCTCCGTGGGTTTTCAATTTCTGCCTCACTCTCATTTTCTGTAAAGAATAATTAATACATTAGTAAGCTCTAACTATAAGAGAGCTCATGTACTTACAATGATGGTCGTGTTCTAATTTAAACCTCAGGTACCTTGCAAAACTTCAGTGGTCTCCTCAATGGGCATCTTATGAACACCTGCAGGAAATTAGTAATATACTGATCAGGAAACTCAGATGTAACTTAAACTTACAGAACTCAATGTTAACTGGTTATAAACCTGATACCTTAATGACATTTCAAACAACAATCAAAATAATACTTCAGAGATTAAATATTTTCAGCCTGTTAAACAGCTGCTTTTTAAAACTTGTGTTCATCTGTTATTTATCAGTTTTTGGCGAACATGAAAATGATCAACTTATTGGCTGATCCCTAATTTCAATAATATTCTGTTAGAAAAGTTGCACTATATGCACAGTATATAGTATAATTGTATCTATGCATTTTATTTATGCCAATAATCTAATGAAAATTATGGGTTAAAATAATAATAAACAAACATGTTCATAAACTTGACACATACCAACATCACTGGAGACACCTGCAGCTCAAGCAGGAGCATCATCCTCAGACTCGCTCTCATCAAGATCACTGGCATCAGAATCCGTCATACTGATCTCATCTTGAAGTGAAATTTAGAACATGAGAAACATCTACACGTTTAACCTGTACTCAAAAGTAATTTGTGAAAAATGACAATTAGACTACACCCTACAGTGTACTCAATGGATGCATGGTACAACACATAACTCAGAGTTTCCTTAAATCTCCCTATGAGTGTAAAAGATCCACTGTACTGCCTACACTAGGATGGACATACCTTCAATCTCAATGTCATCAAGCGATTTGCCTTGAATATTAGGAAGACAGCCCTTTTCCATGGCTAGAAGTAACTTGGATATTTTAGCCAGCTGAGTAGTGGCTTCAGGCAGCCTGTAATAGTCGCGATGGACGCGGATATCATGTCCTAAGAAATCTGCGACCTGATCCAATTCGTTGTTTTTCAGGTTTAGGATTTGGGAGAGAGTAGCAACATGTTTGCGCAGATGAGTTGATCTTAGAAACTCTGGATTTTGAGCTCCACATTCACTTGCATATACCCTAAGAGAGTCTGGGCCTCTGTAGTGACTCTGGCAGTTGGGTCTGGCAAACAAGAATTCATTAGTGTCCAGCACTCCACATTCACTTCTCTTGCCGACCAGCAGTGTCAGGGCATCAACCATATCAGGTGAGAGAAGAACCGCAACCTTTCTTCCCCTTTTCCCCCTGATCTCAACTCGACTAAAATGGCTGCAGAGTTTCTGTTCAAACTTGCTCAGGCCCATGGCAACATCATCATGGAGAGAAGTGCTGTCCCTTTCTTTGAAGCCTTTGAGTGGCATTTTAGAGACCTCTCCTGCACGTCTACGATTGAAAACTATTATTTTGGTGAGCGTTGCTTTGGGTAGTTCTGCGTAGCTTTGAGGTGACCCAGTCTCTTTTAGTTTCAGAAATGCCGTATGCGCAGTCTTTTTCCAGGAACTGATGAAGGCACTGTACGTCCTGAGTGAAGGGCAGTGTTGATGGCTTGTTAAATTTAGCCTCATTCAATGTGACTAAAGCACTGTGCGAGATCATCTCGGACCACTTTGAGGAGTAGAGCTTTTTAAAGGTCTCTGTCGACGCGATCAGTTCCTTGTCCTCGGACATCAGTGCTCTGCAGTGAATGATTTCACAAATCTTATTCAAAGAATGCCCCAATTTCAGTGCAAGGCTTGGACATTGGTAGGAGTGACTCTCGTCGTCATAACCAGACACCCTCTGGACCGCTCCAATGAGTCTGTGAAAATTGGCAGGTTTCACAGCTTCTTCAAGAACAATCTTCCAATTTCTCTGAATTTTTGACGAATGTACTCAAATTTGGTGGAGTCATGTCCATGTTTATTAAAGAAAGACTGTGCAAGCTGAAGAATACTCAGGTCATTTTTGACAACAGCAGAAATGTCATCCTGCTTCATGACACTTAAGAGTTTCCAAACTCCTTGAGATATCTGCTGACTGATTGAAGACTCTGCCATAGTTGCCAGACCCAAAACCCTGGTTCTCCCTTGGTTTTCACTGTCAGACACTGGTTTTGAGGAACATCTTTTCAAATGACGCCATAGATCTCTCCGTACAAACATCCCTTTGCAGTACATGCAATGCACAAAATGCTTTGAATCACATTCTTTTTTTGGTGCCCGTTTTATTTTAAGGGCCCCCTCTCCACACTGTAAAACGTCTGTGTTATGCTGATAGTTGCCCTTATTCCTGAGTTTTTGCAGCATTGCTTTACGTTATTTCGAGTGCACAGGGAGTGACAAAGCCTCCCCAACTTCAACATCAGACATATGAGTTTTCAAATGGTGCACTAACTTGGACTGAGGTTTCCCGCAGATGTAACAATAGTTCTTACTATTTGCTGAACAGGAAATATTTGCTGATTGCTCACACTGATCTGCTTCAGCCATACTGCTTGCTCTCCCTTCCTCTCTCAATGTTGCTGCCCTTTTTGCATTCAAAAGCTTCTCAGTACTGTCCTCTCTGTTGTGTGATCGGGGTGATAACACAACATCTGTTGACCTGCGTACCTCTGAATCTTGCTTTCTGGGAAGGTGGCATTCACCAGACCTGTCCGATTCACTGTCTATCTCAACATCAGTCAACTGCTCCTCATGACAAAACAAGCCAGACTCTTCAAACACACATGCTGCTCCCCTGGCCTTTAAGATTGGTTTCTCTTTGTCCTCAGATAAATTCAGAGTGGTTACATCAGATCTCCGAGGTTCACTAAACTTAGAGGATGCAGCTCCCTGTATATCTGAGAGGAGTTCAGCTTGATCATATCTTGCTGGTCTTGTTGTCAGTTCAACTGAACTGTCTGACTGATTATCTGACTCAGACTCTGGTATGTATTCTTCATCTGACTGCTCGTCTTCCTCTGAACTTACGTCCTATTGTCAATATATTTATGATTAATTTACAGTAATAATAGAAAGTTTAATTCATAAAACTGAGGAGCAAACAAATAGAATCAAACATTCTCTTACCTGTTTTCTAGTCCATTCATGAAACTTTGAATACCAGGACTTGTGCCAAAAACTGGAGCACACTATGAGAGAAATCATGTATCAGGACATGTTCAGCTGTTTACATTTGTATTGCTTTTAGGTATAGAATCTCATGTTAAATTGCTATTACCGCCTTATTCTTATTAATGGTTTTTAGTGGTGTAATAGATCACAAAACTCAAGGTTTGGATCATATATAGGGTTTTAGGTAACGGATAGGATAATTTTTCAGATCAGCAAAAATAAAAAATAAAATAAAATGAGTTGTGTGTGCAAATGTAACTTTGCTTTCCATGCATTACTTGAAGCATATTTTTTTAAGTACTTCTATACCACAACAAAAACTACTAGCCTAACCAATAATCTGATGGTCACCTGCAACAGTTATTCAATTTTGATCTTAAATCTTAAATGAATGATACTAAAATGAATTAAGATATGTCATGCTGCAAAATAGACATACTAACATTTACATCTCAGGCCAATCCACTTTAGTGCCGCAACAGGTCCCACACATTCAGCACATCTGTCCATGCTTGATATTGCTGAAGTGACCACGTCATGCTTACAGACCTGTGAAGAAAAAATGTGAATGTGAAATCATAAAAGAAAAGGAATATTCTAAAACATACATGTAAAACTACATTATGAGCTACATTATTGCAATCATTAAAGAACATTTACATCACAGAGCTTAAATGGTATTGGTTGATATGCTGTAACACAAATCCTTATTTAGACATTGTCTAATATTACTGAAAAGAGTTTATAAAAAAAGCTGTTAACAAAAGTATTTATTTAAAGTATACAGATGTACACTGAGGTGAAAGTACTAAGTATACAGTACTTTCTACACAGATGTACTAAGGGCTTACTGTACTATACCTGTATTTTAGTAATGCTTTCAGGTATTATACAGTAGGGCTGATTTGAGGGAAGCATATTTAATATTTTTATTAACAGTAAATGTGCTGTAGGTTGTAAGTTCTCAAATAGTTGTCTTTTCAGACAACATAACCTCAAGCTACACAGCATTGTTTTGCTCATCGTTTTAGAGCTCATCGTTTTAGAGCATCTTAATATCCCATAATACTGTGCAAACACATCTTTAATCATGCACCCTGGAAAAAGTTTTGTACATTTTAAAGTTAAATTCATCAATCTGGTCCATCTCCTCCGGTCCACAAAAATGTAGGATATAATGCAAATGTGAAAATAGAGTGTAACTGGTGCCCGTTTCATTCCCTAATGCAGATTAAACTTAAGGCACTTGCAGAAATCGAGTTCACTTCCATGTCTCAGTTCACAGGGAATGAATGCAAACACCGGAACTCAAGCTGATCACGCAAGCAAAGTGTGCTCTTCACTTTGAAACAGGGAGCGCAATAGACTATTTATTTAATTAAATTTCAGTCTTTCACGATTTGATATGGGCACTAAGCCATATGGTGCTTTCGACTTTAGTTCATTTGACAGATTCTTTGCCCAAGCAATGGCACAGAACACAATGTCAAATACATTTTGGTTCATTCGGTTCAAACTGGGGCAGGACAGATTAGACTGTGGAGGGCCAGCAGAGTAAAGGCAATTAATGGGAAACACTGTGTAAATAATTTAACTAAAACAAGTAAATACCTCCTTGACTCCTTCAGTAGGTCCACAAAGGCTCTGCTCCTCATTTAGCTCTTTGACAGGTGGCATCTGAAAACATAATGAAAAAAAGAAGGCTAATGTGGATAAGATGCACTACAACAAACTATTATTTTCTAAAATGATGCAATGCTCTTTTTATTACCATCTCAACATCCTTCTCAACACAGTCTTGACCTTCCAATGATATTCTGTCCTTCTCAGGAGTCACCTGGAAAAAAAGAAGAGGAAAAAAAAGATACTAAACACTCTACTACAGACATGATTCAGAGATTATCCAAGTAAAGCAGCATCACAGACATACCTGTTCCAGTCCTTCAGTGGATGCACAGACCCTTGATTCCATTAACCCTGATTGATCACTGACAACTGTCAACTGAAAACATGAAATAAAAACAAGCTCACATTATGAATGAGGTACTCAAGCAAAATATGGCTAATGATGCCAGAACAAATTCAGATATGATGGCACATTTTCAACCACTGGGTAATTATAGTGGGCAAAGTAATTCACATGTTACAGCAGTGACCTGCACATTTAAAAGAGGGTGAAATATTAACGTGGAAATCATGCATTTAGTTCAAACTGAATATATGGCCATAACCATTTGATTTACAGAAAGAAAAAAACAATACCTTCTGTACGTCTATGGCTTCTGACTGGAAATGAGTGTTCACTTTAAGAGGGTGGGGTTCAACCTCACTGAGAGTCTACAAAACATCAAATTAGACATTTGAAACACTGGTCTAAATACGTTAACAGCCTAGGTCTCAAAAACATCTTTGCTACATTTGCTCATTCTTAGAGTTGGGAATAAAAAAAACACACAATTCCAATTCTAAAATAGGATACTTGAGGTCAGGAATTGTATACTAGTTACAAAATTGAAAAGAAATGTCCAATGTTCATGGCTTTTTATATGCATTATATTATGTGTGTGTGTGTTCATTATAGTATGTCAGGTTGTGTGTAGCTTTACACCTGTTTTATGAGGACACCGTTTTATGAGGTCATCATACGAACATGTTCTTGATGTTTGACTTTGACTGAGTGTGTTGTGTAAGTTTGACAGAACCCTGGTCTATGAGGACACCGTTTTATGAGGTCATCATACGAACATGTTTTTGATGTTTGACTTTGACTGAGTGTGTTGTGTAAGTTTGACAGAACCCTGGTCTATGAGGACACTAGTTTTACTGGGACACTGGTAACTAGATACATTTTGACGGCACCCTGAGTTAAAGTGTGTGTGTGTATGAGAGTGATACGAGACACCGCGCCTGTGCTAGATGTACAGTGAGTGATCAGGACTCACTTTTTGCACACACAATCATAATTCAGTGACTGATAACAGTGGCAAACAATGTTTCTGAGAAACACTGAAATCTGTTCTTTTCTTTAAGGAATAACTAAATTATTAAATTAACTTCTTGGATACCTTTAGAGTTGCTGTATCTTGTTTGGGTCTCAACTGATTCTTTTCAGTTGTCATCTGAAATAAGTTTTAAAAAACACATAAGAAACAAAATATTTGACAAATAATTACCATTCCAGAATTACTTATTGAAAGTCTATTTTAACTGAGGAGGCTACTTTTTTACCTACTTCTATTATGATTAAATCTAATCTAATCTAAACAGGTCAGGTGCAAAGCTACACACAAACTGACATACTGTAATATAAAAATCCATTACATTTGACTTAATATTTTGAACCTTTGAAATAATCCAATAAATAAAAGTTCTTGTTGTAAAGGTTTACATACCGTGCATCGCCATGGCCACTCAGAATCACCGTAATTATATGTGATCTCTTCACCAGCACATATGCTTCTTATAGCAAATAAGCATAGGTGAGGTTTTCCATCCACACGGATCGTCTTCATCTTGCTGTTTGGGTTAATATGGGCATCATTGACAAGTCTACCAAGAGAACCGTCATCTGCGGCAGCATCAACACTAAACAAATGAGAGTTCAACTATCAATAATGGAGTCTTATTCCTGTTAAAATGTTTTTGACATTAAAAACAGATTATCAGTACTGAAAGCCTAGGAACATCACATATTATATTATTTGTTCAATCATTTAATGCTCATTACCCAGCTTTGATAATGCATAACTGATATTTTAAAAAAAATATACCAAAATGTGCACTAAATTAGGGCTGCACAATTAATCGAATTTCTAATCGCGATTACGGATGCCACGATTACGTAATCGTTCAAAGCCGCGAAAAAAAAAAAAAAAGCTGCTTACATTATTCTGCAAGGTGTGTTTTAGAGCATGTTACACTGTGAGAGGCGAATCACGACTACTTCAGAGAACCCAGCACAATAGGAACTACCAGAGACGTAAGTGTACACTGAAATAAAAAGTCTCTCACCTCAGAAAAACGGACTTTCCTGTCCTCTCAGCCGCTATACTGCAGTAGCGTGCACACTCTTCAATTGCACGCGCAAACGCGGCGGAGCGCGCTGTATATATCGCTTCACTAAATAAAGTGCAAAATAAACAAGCATGCAACGTCGTTACGTTTTAAATTAGAAAAAAAAACGATTCAGTCTTGTCCAGATTCAGTATCTGCTGTCAGATGAGATGTTGTCAGGCTATATGTCAGTGTCATTATTCTCGTTATTTTCATAACTTGAAAAAAAAAAATCTCTTACCTCAGAAAAACAAAATTTCATGTCCTGTCATCATTATACTGTGGTCGTAGCGTGCACTCTTTAATTGCACGCGCAAATGCGCCGGTGCGCGCCGTATCACTTCACTAAAGCGCAAAAGAAATACGACCATGCAACGTCGTAAATTAGTAAGTAACGAAATAAAAGTAAAATACCAATAAATCACGTTATTGGTACGTCATGTGTTTTGAATGCAGGTATGATTAATTATATTTATCAGGAGCAGCTTCCATGTTTCTTTAACAGTTCTTGTAAGTATTGTGTATCAGCATGGTAGCCTGTTGTTTCCATAACCCCAAAATGCCACTTATTGGTTATTTTGTATATTATATGACTGTGGTGGCTCACACCAAGATTGTATTAACAAAAAACTAGTTTGGGACTGCTATTTAATAGCTTAACCTCGTAGGCCTACTGTTTATTTATCAGTATTAGTCATATTCTTACAATTTATTTGTATGTTAAGTAAAGGGGGACAGTACTTGTGTGTGTCAACCATTTTTGTGTAAACAAATGTATTATAATTTAGGGTTTCTGCAGGGATCTTCAATTTAAATTTAATGTCTTTTTAATGCCATTTTTTTTATTTTTAATGCCATACACGACCCATGACTAACCACGGATATTATGTATGTATGTATGTATGTATATATATATATATATATATATATATATATATATATATATATATATATATATATATATATATATATAAATTAACTTGATTAATCACACGTTTTTTCCGCAATTAAAACACTTACATTTGTTTAGATTTATATATTTTATAATGTAATCATTTCACAGTTAATCTACAAATGAATGTAGAGACAACATAAAGGCCAGTCTCACTGATACTAATACAGCTATTGATATCTGGATAAAAATTATTTCTCCCCCCTAATTTTAAACATTAATTATAGCCATCCAACATTACAGTGTAGTTAAAAGCTATCAAGTTTTTAACATTAGGCTTCAAAAAAAATATGACAACTTTTAATTTAAGTGAACTTAACAAAAAATCCTCACATAAACCTATAATAAATGTCATATTTACCTTTGGCCTTCCTGTGTCTAACATACGTTATCAAACAGTCTGCAGACTCTGCACAGCATAAATTATAGATTACATATAGACTAATGCTTATTAAAGCTAAAAGAGTTCTTTAGTCAATAGCAGTGAGTAATTTTCTCTGGTGCCTTTGTTCTGTGATTAACTTTACTGACAGAAAGCTTTATTGGCTGCTGTCCCTTTAAGAGCAGCTGCTGACAGAAACACGGATCTAACACGCGCCTCATTCTCTCACAACTCTTTGCGTTCATTAACCCCCTGAGGTCGGCTATCGCGCCGGCGCGATAGGCTCGTTTTTTTTCATATGAGTGCAAAAAAAAAAAAAAATATATATATATTTTTTATCTTATATGCTTGTGTTATACATCAATCGATCCTGTTTAGTGTGTATTTTTTTTGTGTATGCTCATAATAAAAACAAAGTGTTGTGCTTTTCACCAAATAAAGAAAAATAAACATGATGCGAGTTCTGCCTACTCTCCGTCAGTGAAGTCAATTCTGAAACGCGTCCGAAAATGAACTGTAACTCAGCGAATACTTAGTCAAACAGGCATACAGTCACACAGGCATGAAGCTTGAATTCTCTTCTTTCAAATGAAGTAATTTTTATAAAAAACAAATATTCACAGTTTATATAATATGTATGTAAAGAGAGAGCTGTCAGTCGTTCTCATCTCAACTAATTAAGTTTTAATGTGACACCGCCTACGGAGACCGCGCTATTCAAACGCAAATGTGAGGCGATCCATACAAACCTGTGAAACGCCCACATCCGCTGGATAAGGCCGGTGAAACACTGGATGCGTGGCGTAAGCGTCTCAGCTGCGTGGCGTGTCCGTTTTTATTTCGGCTCCCATGTTAACAGTTTAGAGTTTGCACACTGCCTGTGTGAGACGCGCGTCTCAGGCGCGGCACGAGCCGCGTGGAAAACGCGTGTATTCTAGAAATAGAACCGACGCCTATTTTTCACGCGACACGCAAGCGTCTTGGAAGCGTTTCCATGCAAAACTGAATAGGAAAATCTGTTTATTTGTCATTTTGACACGAATACATATTAATAAATGTCCTTTTGATGTTTAAAAGTGTCTAGGTTTTGACATGAATGACATAGATTCTCCTATCTGTCCAGACAATATTCTTTCTTCCTTCCACTCCACCTGCTCCGGGATTCTGGACTCTATTGCCCCTTTTCAGCATAAATTGGCTAAACCAAGAACGGATCCCTGGATCAATGACAATACTCGTACTATCAGGCAACGCTGCAGGCAGGCTTAAAGGAGATGGAAAAAGGATAAACTGCATGTGTCTCTAGACATTTTGCGGGCCTGTCTCGTTGATTATCAGAGGGCCCTACGGGAGGCAAAATCTCAGTACCTCTCTGATATAATTTCTAGCAGCAGTCACTGTCCCAGGGTTCTGTTCACTACAATTAATTATTTTGTAAATCCACCTACTTCTGCTCTGGCTAATGTCTCAACTATCACCTGTGAAAGTTTTCTCCACTTTTTTGTTGACAAGGTTGACTCTGTTAGACAGGGTACAAGGAATGGTTCTAATAGGGATTTTTCTGTTGCCCCAGCTCATTTTGGTGTGTTTGAGGAGTTTGAGTTAGTTTCTTTCTCTTCCCTTGACGATATAGTTAAATCTTTAAAGCCTACAAACTGTCCATTGGATATTGTACCCGCTAGAGTGCTAAAATTGGTTTTTAACGCTGTAGGGCCTGGGCTTGTGGTTTTTATTAATAGCTGTCTTAGTCTAGGAACCTTCCCAGCTGCCTTTAAACATGCTGTGGTTAGGCCCCTTCTTAAAAAGCCTAACCTTGACTCCTCAGTGCTATCTAATTTTAGACCAGTCTCCCATCTTCCATTTCTTTCTAAAGTTTTAGAAAAAGTTGTTTTTTTACAGTTACAGCCCTTTCTGGAAAACAACTCTGTCCTGGAAAAATTTCAATCCGGGTTTAGGCCTCGTCACAGCACTGAGTCTGCATTATTAAAGGTACACAATGATATTGCGTCCTCTGTTGACACCAAGTGTCCTGTTGCCTTAGTGCTGCTGGATCTCACAGCAGCCTTTGACACGGTAGACCATACAATCCTCCTGTCACGCCTGAAGCACTATGTTGGCATTCATGGCACTGTACTTGAGTGGTTTATGTCATATTTATCCGATAGAACTTTTTCTGTAATGATTGGTGATTTGTCTTCTTCATGTACTTCTCTCTCCTGTGGAGTCCCGCAAGGCTCTATTCTTGGCCCTATTTTGTTTTCATTATACATGCTACCACTAGGGTCAATTATAGCCAGGCACAACCTATCTTTTCATTTTTATGCAGATGATCTGCAAATTTATCTGCCTCTGAAGCCTGGTGATGTACAAGGTACTTTATTTGACTGCATTGCGGATATTAAGCAGTGGTTTGCCCAAAATTTTATGCACTTAAATGAGGACAAAACTGAATATATTGTGTTTGGAGAATCTGCGTCAAACGGACTTGATGCCTGGCCTTTAACGGCCAGGCAGACAGTGAAGAACTTAGGAGTGATTTTTGATAGTTCTTTTAAATTCAACAAACAGATTGACAACGTTGTCAAGTTGAGCTTTTTTCAACTGCGCCTTTTAGCAAAGGTAAAATCCTTTTTAAACCGTCATGACCTTGAGAAGGCTATTCACGCTCTAATAAGCTCTAGACTGGACTACTGCAATGCACTGTATACTGGTGTCTCCCAGTCCTCTGTTGGCCGTCTTCAACTTGTCCAAAATGCAGCTGCCCGTTTGTTAACGAGCACTAAAAAACGAGAGCACATAACTCCGATTCTTTATTCTCTCCATTGGCTCCCGGTACATTTTAGAATTCACTATAAAATTGTATTGTTTGTTTTTAAAGCTCTTAACGGCCTCGCCCCATCTTACATATCAGACATGCTGACCATTCGGAATTGCGGAAGGACTTTGAGGTCGTCCAATCAACTCATGTTGGAAGCAGAGGTGGAAGTAACGAATTACAACTACTCACGTTACTGTAATTAAGTCGTTTTTTTTGGGTACTTGTACTTTTTCGAGTATATTTTTAAAGCTGTAATTTTACTTGTACTCAAGTACATATTAAACTAAGTAATCTACTTCACTACTTGTAAAATCACATTTCGTTACTGAGTACAATTTGAATTGATATTCAAATCTTTGGCTGGCATTTCGGTAGCCAATAAAAATATTAGATCGTAAACGGACCAATAAAACCCCTGATATTTGGACTGAATTAAAGCCGCCGCTGTCGCAGGTTTTGAAGAGCTGAAGGAGGCGAGGAGCTCAGAGTGATTAATGGCCGGACTGAAAGTTTGGAGAAACAACAATCTACATAGTAGTATTGTCAAAATATCTATATTTTGATACATATCAATACTGAAATATCTGTCAATACTCATTTTGGCCTATACACCGATACGATACCAGCTGCGCGTTCTCATTCTCTCATCTCAACGACAGCGAGTTTGACACACCCGCCTCCTCTCAGCGCGGGATTGCAGGCAGGCCTATTACGCATAATTGTATTAATACCTGCAAGTTTCTATGGCATATTTTAATGGCAAATATCACAAGTGCAATATTATAACGCGAGGGCACATTCATGTAATAGCAGAAAACTGGACGCGAGTTCTCAAATATAGCCTACGAATGAACTGGACTCGGATATTGCGTGTGCGCTCTCGGACTGTGTCATATCATGTGCAATCGCGAATCTCTCCAAGTGGTTCTCACTGCAGACTCAAATGACGTCCAGCTCCAATCTCTCCATGCTCTTGAATTAAACGTTGTCAAAAGTTATGAAAAATCTGGTCTTTTTTGCAAATTAAATTCAGTTTGAAATCAAGCTTCCTTGTGCTGTGTGTGAGCTATTGCAACAGTTAACGTTACCCTATTGTAAAGACAAATACACTGAGTAAATATTTAAGTTAGATTATTGTAATGGTTATTGATCAATGTTTAAATATGTAAACAAAAGCCTAAATTAAAATCTCACTGTATAAAGTGGAGTGTCTCTTCAGAAGACTTGAATTAAACTTTTCCATTAAAATAGATTACTGTTACAATGAGTGTTGTGTTTTTCGATGCTTGAAAATAATGATTGCCTTGACAAAATGGATGGACAAAAATGTAGATATTAAAATATTTAGTATATGGTAGTTTTCCCGATGGTATTAAAAATGATAGGCTAGGCCTACTGAATACTGACATATTTCTATATTGAAGTTAGAAATTCCAGTATCATGACCACTAATTAATGTCCTTCGACAATAAGGTAAAAACGTGATAAAAGTAGCTATTTTCTACATAAATCTATGATTTGGTTGAATATTTATTGGTAATACATTAACTATCGCCAGTTAAAAAGTAACTAGTAACTAGTACTCTGAGTAGTTTTTGAGAAGAGTAATTTGTACTTTTACTTAAGTACTTTTTTGACACCAGTACTTTTACTTGTAATTGAGTATTATTTCAGCAATGTAACGGTACTTGTACTTGAGTACAAATTTTCAGTACACTTTCCACCTCTGGTTGGAAGTGCCCAGGTCAAAACTTAAACACTGGGGAGACCGTGCTTTTTCAGTTTCTGGACCTAAGCTCTGGAATAAGCTCCCCAGTGAGATGCGTATCGTTACTGACCTGGGCCTTTTTAAATCAAGACTTAAAACGTATCTTTTCAAAATGGCTTTTAGTACCCAGTAGTGTGGTGGCACTTTTAGATTTTATATTTATCTTTATTCTATTTTTTCTTTACTTTTTATTTCTTCATTTATTACTGTACTGGTTTTTCGGTGTGTTGTTTTAAATTTTTGTTTAATCTGTTGTAAAGCACCTTGGTTCACCTATCGGCTGATGTAAGGTGCTATATAAATAAAGTACATTTACATTTACATAAATGCAAATATAAATGTAATTTTACAAAATATGATCGATTTTCAAATACTGCTGTATTGAATGAACAGCTTTTAGCAAACTCTATTGCTATACTGAGATGAGGAATATATACTGTATGTGTTTTGTCAAAAATAAAGTCATCAACTAACTAATGAATCCTTTACTTTGAAATACGTATGATAAAATGTATACTTTAGTTTTGAAAGACGCTGACTAGTTTTGAAAAGATTATAAAGTATGTATGTGCATGCATATATATATATGTGTGTGTGTGTGTATATATATGAAGAGTTCAGATGCAAAAGCCTCTAAATGCCATCTGAAATTTTCTCCTAGAATGATCATTTTTATGAAGCTTGTATATTTAAGTTAGCTATAGGTGACACACCTGAATGAATGGCTCATTAAGTATGGAGGGACGTAGTCTCACCAGGTGTGAACTACTAAATATGCATGATGCTGTTGGAGCGTTTACGCCCCATCCGCATATTGGCTTTCCAAACTAAAAGTGTTTCACAAAACTAAAATCAATGTATCGTTTTTTTGTGAATGATTAGGCAGGATGATTTTCATATCATTTTGAAGAAAAAACACTAGGCGATGAAATCCATTAGTCAAAAGTCTTATTGCCACATATTTAGTATGTGTTTTGTGGCCTTATTTCAGAAACTTTAATTTTTAGTTTTTTCGATAACCATGCATAAACATTATTCTCTCAAAAATGAAAACATGTACATACATGTGGCTCACATATTATGGAAGTCCTGTTTGTGCTATATAGAGTGAATTTACACCTTTGCCATTAATATGTTTATAAGCAACTGAAAAAAGCACAAATGTCAGGGCATGTCAGAACATCTCAAGGACCCAGAGGGTTAAAGACTTTATTTCACTAATTTAAGACTGCTCTTATTTTATGAGGATACTCACAAAACAGACATTTTGGCAAAATTGTGTGTTATTGATCGTTGCGCGAAAGAGGACCGTTTTCTGGTGCGCAGTCTGTGCGCACGATCTGGCGCGCGTCTTTCTCTCTCTGTGTGTGTGTTACATAGACAGGACATTCGCAGGCAGCGCGTTTAAAAGCATTTACATGAATAAGAGCGGGATCATATAATGTAACGCTACCCAAGGGATGACAAAAATTAACGAATGCTGCGTTTGCGTTAAATATTTTAACGCGTTAAACTGGACAAAAATAATCTCATGCGTTAACGCGTTAAAAAACGCAAAGTGAGCTTCAACAGCGGATGTCGAGCTGATGAGGGAACGTTACTACACATAGTTAATTGCTGTCTGCCTTTTACCGTCGACCTGTGGCTGTCAGACTACATATGAGATTTTACGCCATTGATTCCCATTGTAGCTACCCAATTTAAATACCTTTTTACAAACGCTGCAAAATCCTTCTTTATTTTGACCACCAACCATGTTCTAAATTGTTTGTCTTCCATGCACTTTCCCAGTTTTCTGGTCTAGTTTTATTCCTGTTATTCCTGTTGTTCCTGCTGTCCAAAATTACTCGCGCCACCTCCGCAACTTTGCTCCGGCCGGAGGCAATCACCAAACTGTTTCCGCGTGTTTTCAATCACACGTACATATTTTGCGACGACAGCAAATAAAAATTATTAATCATGAAGACTATTCAAATAAATTGATAATATAACATTTTCGTCAAAACCATAAAAAAAATTGAATGCCTGTAGGATTACAATTTAATGCTTTTTAATGCCATTTAAGGCCTTAATTATCGCAAATTCCATTTAATGACTTTTAATGCTTTTTAATGCCCCACGGAAACCCTGATAATAGGCCTATATAATTCGTAAAAAGGTGGGTCGCAGCTTGATGACAATGGGAAAATGTGGGTCCCATGGCCAAACTACTCAAAACATCATTCAATGTAAATTGTGATAATCATAATTAATAATCGCAATTACAATTTCAAGGGAATAATCGACAATTATGATTTTTGTCATAATCGTGCAGCCCTACATTAAATTATGCATTAATTAATCATTGACATGTTCACTTGCGCATTTTGAATATAATTATAAATATACACTACTGCGCAAAAGTCTTACGCATGTTATTATTACCCAAACCAAAAAATTGTTCGGTAACACTTTACTTGAAGGGGTGTGCATAAGACTGACATGACACCGTCATAATCATGACATGACACATGTCATGAATATGAAGGAGGTTTTATGCATGTTTGACAAATGTCATTAAGTGTCATTCGCTCAGTTATGACATTTTTAATGCAAATATGACATTGTGTGAGATGTCTTTGTTATGGCAACTTGACATTACTAAGACAACACAACCTGTCATAAATATGTCATAAACATGACATAGCAGATTAATTATCAAACTTAAGAAACCACTTAGCTTTATGGGTTAACATTTCATTAAACTGTCATGTGGTTGGTTTTGACATTGGCTGTCATGAAGCCATTATAACATTTTAATGACAAATTAAATTTGTACCACTGTAGTTGAGGTCAAGAAAAAGATTCATGACACAGTTATAATGGCCTCATGACAGCCAATGTCAAAACCAATCACCTGACAGTTTAATGTAATGTTAACCCATAAAGCTAAGTGGTTTCTTAAGTTTGATAGTTAATCTGCTGTGTCATGTTTATGACATATTTATGACAATTTATGTTGTCTTGGTAATGTCAAGTTGTCATGACAAAGACACTGACAGGTTATGATGTATTGGTTTGTCAAGTTGTCATAACAAAGACATCTCAAACATATTTGCATTAAAAATGTCATAATTCAGCGAATGACACTTAATGACAGTTGTCATAAACATGCATAAAACCTCCTTCATATTTAGGACATCTGCCATGTCAAGGTGTCATGTCAGTCTTATGCACACCCCTTCAAGTACCAATTGTTCCAAGCCAGTTATTTAAATAAATTTTGCTGTAGTGTGTCAGTAGGAAATATCAGTTTACATTTACAGATTTATTTTGCCATTAACTGTAATAATCCAGTGAGATTTCTGTATCACAACAAGTCTGACAACAGCCGGTCTGATCTGATCTCACCATAATTGAGTCTGTCTGTGATTACATGAAGAAACAGAAAAAACTGAGACAAACTAAATCCAGAAGAACCGCAGCAATGTCTCCAAGATGCTTGAAGAAACCTTCCTGCAAAGCTACTGTATTATGAAAAGTTTTAGGCACATGTGCAAAAGGGCTGTAAAGTCAGGATGCTTTCAAAAATAATGTCAAGAATATATTTTATTTATCAAAACTAAATCAAATCAATATTTGGTGTGATCACACTGTGTGTTTAAAACGGCTTTTGTCTAGGTACATTTGCAAAGTTTTTCAGTTAAATTTACAGGAAGGTTTCTTAAAGCATCTTAGAGATGTTGCCGCAGTTTCTTCATGTAGCCCAGCGGTTTTCAATAGGTGAGGCGCGCCTCCCATGGGGGGCGCCAAAGAGCCACAGGGGAGGCGCGAGACGCAAAGAAAAAATAACTGTATGCAGCTCTATTGATATCGGTAACGGTAATTGTGTGTGCGACGCGAGTATTAGATTTAAAAAGCGTCGTTTCCTTGTCCCAAGTCAGCAGAAGTCAGCATTAAGGGAGGAGCCCGGGAAGTCACCTCTGTGAGTAAAAAAACGATCCGTGGCGACGGTTTTGCAATCCGTCCGCTCAGTTTATAAACAGTACTCACGAATTCTCAAACTTTTCCCTCAGTTTAATAAACCGTACCCACGAGTTTCTAATCCGCGCTCTCAGACTTGTTAACCGTGTCTTCAGTTTTTGCAATCTGTAGGCTACCCACAAATTCATAAACCGTGCCCACGCTTTCGCAATCCGTTCCCACGTAGTATTGCGTGACGAGTTCATAATGCGGTGAATTCCCGCTCCCATTTACTTCACAAATTAATCACATTATAGAGAGACGCGCGTCACGATCTGTGCACTGCCGCGTCTCGCGCTCGCCATGACGCCAGATTCAGTATGCAGTGCACCTTATGAACCATGGCGTTAACTTGAACTGCATTTCTGTCAGTGCGTGACTACAGCTCGTTAATAAACAACGTTTTTTTTATTGATCCATTTCATACAATCCATCTTTATTTGGCATGTCCACTTGCGGAAAAACGTTTTTCATGCATGCATTTGTCTGTGTGTGTGTGTGTGTGTTTGTTTGTGTGTTTCTTTTGTAAAAGTTTCCCGGATATAACTTTCCTATTTAATGCACAATTTTCCGTACAAATTATATTATCAGCATTACAATGTGAGTAAATGTAGCCGTGTAAAATGTAAGGGATGATGCCACCCTTCTAGAATAATGTGCATTTACGTTTAAATTGTAACATATTTAATAGCATGGAATTACAGTGTAATTAGTGTTAGCTCACTATCTTAGCCTTTTTCAGTGCATTAGGTGAGGTAAACTGATAATATTAGTGATTCTCATTTATCAAAACACTAAAATTGGTACCGTTTTGGAGAGAAATTGGGTATTTTTTAATCTCTCTATTTAACCCATCTCATGGTGTGTGATGCTGAACTATCATATGAGTTTCTAAAGATTTTTGAATTCTTTGCACAGTTATGAATATTGATATTTTATGTGCAACAATAGCATGCTCAGGCTCAGTGGCCTTTCGCCTAATTTGATTTTTTTTTTTTTTTTTAAATACTGTAATATGATTTAAATGGTGATGAGTGTACTGATTTGATGCATTTTAAAAATATGGATGATAGATATTCTTCCATCTTTCTGACAAAGAACAAAATATAATGTGAATTACAGTATGTGCAATTTTTTTAATTTATGAATTGTAGTGCACATTGTTTATTATAAGGGGGTAGAATCCACAGCTCAGTACTCACTACTCATGAGTACTTTTAAATAAGCTACTTTTTTACTCTTACTCAAGTAGTTTTTTGGACAAGTACTTTTTACTCTACTCACACTACATTT
The DNA here is from genome assembly GCA_022829025.1 of Squalius cephalus. Lineage (NCBI taxonomy): Eukaryota > Metazoa > Chordata > Actinopteri > Cypriniformes > Leuciscidae > Squalius > Squalius cephalus. The sequence continues at coordinate 11,823,316 of CM040794.1, forward strand.
TTTGGAATGTAATGGTACTTTTTCTTGAGTATGTTTTTCAGTACTCTTTCCACCACTGCTGATTTTGTTCGAGATGATGTGCATCTCCTTCAAATGTGCGCTTAAAGCCCAGACACACCGTGCCGATTTCAGCCGTCAGGCGTCGTCGGCGGTAGCTTTGGCGGCATGTTTTGTTGACTTGTGGTTAGACCTACTGATGTTCAGTGATTTTAAAAGTAGCCTCAATTAGGCCTGCATGAAGTTGGAAATTATTTGCTGTTGCAAAGAATCGTTCATGAATGCACTTTTAAGAAAGTTGTGGAAATTAAATAATATTTACATTTTATCAGTTGTTATTGAAACTCATCATTGCCTGGAACACACAAAAGATGGCATTTACTGCAGAGGCGTGTGTGGGTTAGGGTAGGCGGACAAGATTTTGGGGAAGGGGGGGCTCGGCTGTCCTTACCTACTCTAAGGGGAGGCTCACATTCACCCAATTTGAAAACCCCTGATGTAGCCTAACCCCAGACAGACTCGATCATGGTGAGATCAGATCTCCGTGTGGAGCACCGGCTGTTGTCAGACTCCATTCATATACAAATCTCACTGGATTATAACAATTAATGGCACAATTAATGTGTGGAAATGTAAAATTATATTTCCTAATGACACATTGCAGCAAAATATAAAAGTAACTGGCTTAAAACCTTTTTACAGGGTGAAAATAAAGTGTCCAACACTTCTGCACAGTACTGTACATTCAATACATGTACATACCAGAGGAGTTTTCCATCGTAACGAAATTCAAACAAGAATACTTTGAGGGCGTCATGATATACTCTTTGCCTCCGCTCACATTCTTCTTTGCTTATGAGGTCTCCTCTGTATTCCAGCAGGAAATCTCCCTTATCAAACTCAGTGCAACTGAACACACCTCTCCCTACACAACAACAGAGAAAAAGTAAAATCCTCACTGTAAATGGCATATAATGTATCTGACACAGCTTTATGAAACAAACTCACTTATTTAACTCACCTTTAGAATCATTGATAAATCTGCCATCAAGCCCTTCTTTGTCTTTTTTAAGAAGGGAAAACTGTATGGCCTCCTCCAGAGGCTTGGGATTTCTCCTTCGCCGTTTCACTTCAGCCATTATCTGAAGTGTCGGCTGTCACAGAAAAAGACACTCAATAATTCTAAATATTGCATTTCATTTGACAAATTATTAAGCAAGTTTGTTTTCTGTAAACATTAAGACTGACAGTTCTATTGGTACAGAGTTATTACATTCAAGAGTAATAAGAGGGCATCTTGAACAATATATTTAATACCCAGCAGAACTGCAGTCATATTTAACAGCAAAATGTCAGGATACTGTACGTGGTATTAATAATAGAATATATATCCATTCCCCTCCCCTTCAACAGACGTCATGACAATGCATTATTAGGATGGATAGACTATTTTATGTGTTCAAAAAGTTGCAGTTACAATTCTATTGAAATCGAAAACAAGTTCAAACTGACAACATCGCTGATTCTCTGCTGACAATCTGTTGACAATCACTATGCTAGCGCCGTTAGCATGCTAGCGCCGTTCCATCAGCTGCTTTCTGACTGTAAAACGAGCAGCGAAGATCTTGCAAGACATGCACAAACAAGCCAGACTGACCCACAAGCGATTAAACAGCAATATAACTTACCTTTCCAGTAACAGTTGCTTCAAACAGGTGCAATAGTTCAAACAGGTCTTCACACGTGGTGTTTCTATCCATCCAAACTGGAAATTAAAGTGACGCATCACTATAAAGTTACACCTCTGATTAACACGTTGATTATAATATAAACTTAAAAAAATCTAAATACGTATTTAAATTAGCATCTATGATGTACGCCTATGAGTAAACTGTGTGTTTATACTTATAATTATAAGCTAATGAGATAATAGTTTGTACATCACGTTTCTTGTTATATGCTTTCAATATATTTTGATACTTTATTATATTATATTTAAGGAATGCGTTTCATTGCATGATCACTATGCATCACATATTTAATTCACAACCGATAAATTATTGAGAATTATAATAATTACTTGGTATTTTGTATTACAGATGTGGCCTTTAAAATCGCGCGTTTTCTCCCGCGGCATTCGGCAATTCGTCTCGCACAGTCTCGCAGAATTCTGCAAGTGCTTTCGGGGGGCGCTACTTACAAATTCCCTCAATGTGTTTCGCTTCATGAGAATATCCACCAGGTGGCGCATAAAAAACAACTTTACATTAGATTTTTCATTTTACTTCACATTATGTCATGATTGTGAGAAAACATCCACAATAAAATATAAATTATAAATAATAATAGACACAAATATTTACAGTACTGTATTATACAGACATTTGAAAATATTTGTAAATCCAAAAGGTTCATCAAAGTGTTCTTAAGACGAGAAGGGGTATTGGACAACGTTTACGAATTTTTATATATGCTTTGTCATTGCTGTGGTTTCCAGGAGATGAGTGCATGCAGAATATTTAACATTGCTTTTATTAAAACAGCAAAGTGACATTATTGCCAGCGCATAACTTTTTTTGTACAACTATTAAGATGATTGTGCGTGCAATGCGCATTTAAGTGCAACAGAGAATTTAGTGTGAGCATAATACACGTGACTCTGCCTGTAAAAACCCAGCAGTATTTTTTTAAATTTTATACACAATCATCCTAACATAATGAAAGGCTTAAATAATGCGACTTACCCAGATTCTTAATTCCTGCAGATATTTATTGTGTGATTGTTCTTGTGAGATAATGTTGCAGCACAACGCGTTGCATTTATTTTGGGCACATCTGATTGCCATTACAATTACATTATTAATAAATATTTTAATTGAACTGTCTATTTTTCCACGTTAGTCGCAGAATGTCCGGGGTTGGCTTGAGGTCTTGCCGACAGTTTGTAAATCTTTTAAATATTCATATTCACAAAATCCATATAAAGGGTGATCAACAGTCATGACTTCTAACATAAAATAAAAATGGCCAGATAAGAGGTATCTGATTGACAGTTTGACAGATGTTTTAAAAATTAATTGCATCATTATGGGGAAGTGGTATTAAATATTTGGTAAAACATAATAGGTCTACAATTATTTTAATTACGCATTTTGTTCAGTTTTGTTTTTACAAAATGTTCCCTGTTTTTTATATAATTTAACCTGAAATGTGCGTTATATCGCCTTTTGATAATTCTTTGTGTTGTCGAATTTTGACACAGTTTCATTGTTTGTTCATAATAATTTGATTCATAATTATGTCATTTTTTTCTAAAAGTAGCAATATTTTAAAGAGATAAAAAGACAGAGAAATGACAGAGAAATTACGTTAGTCTGGTGACAATTATGGCCAGATCTATTGCAGAAATACAAGACAAAGTGCATGAGAAAATTAGAAGTATGCAAAAGAGCACAGTTCAGATATTGTTAACTATTGAAGCAGGTTTTATACACGTTTCTGCTTTTTTAAAATTGACCATTTAAAATTGTATTCGCCACATCAACACGTTTTGTGATTGATTTACGGATTTATTACAGAAACTTGTCAGAAGCAAAGATATTGTACTAGCATAAGCGTCGATTTCGGTGGGGACGGTGCGGTGTACCCACCAGATTTCGTCATGAGTCATTTTGTACCCACCACTTTTAACTTAAAGTCCTAAATAATTTGACTTTTGTTTCGATTTTTTGACCGTTTTCAGTGGTTATGAGGAGCAATATGAGACAGAAATTTGGTAATCATTGTCTGACCCATTATAATATTCATTTTATTTTATTTTTCGTGTTCGCATTCATGAGGGAAAAAACAACGTGTCAGTTCTCGGGTTACGGACGAGCGCTCTGAAAAGACTGCTTTAAAACTATCACAGAGACCTCAAACAGAACAGCTGCCTTTCTTTAAATTGAATTTCGTTTTGTATTAATTATATCTTAATTTTAATCAATGTTTCATGAACCAATTGCCTGGATTTATAAGAAGTAAATATAGCAGACAATCACGACATTGGAGGCGCCGGCGAGTGAACTGGAGTTCGTCTCATAAATGAACCGAAACTCAGCGTATAATGCACATTCACATTCACAGCGTATTTAGACACATTTAGATGCATTCATTACTTTTACTGGTTCTTTGTGGCAAGCTTTATGCGTGCGGTCGTGCGGCTATATAGTAGCCTAAACGCTCATTACTTAATACAAAGCATAAGCCTTTTCCTGCATGCAATCTAATCTACTAGCCAATGTCAGTTGGTTATATCAACATATGTCAAATTAAGTTACATGATATCAACTTATTTTTATAAGTTATAAAGATTAATTTAAAATAACTTAAAGCGTGTATAGTAGATTTGCTTAAATAGCATTTAAACAAAGGAACTGCAAGGGATTAAAACCCCGCCCACACGCTGGTGAAAACTGGAAAAACCGGTTTTCTTTTGATTCCCTGAGAGGAGATCGATTGGCATTGGGGGTTGGCAAAGAATTAGCAGACCTGGGGGTGGGTGGTTTGTAATTTCTTGACTCTGTGTCAATTGGTAGCAGCTAAAACAAGCAGCTAAAACAAAGACTGCAATTAATTACATTTTGGAACTAACTTCCTTCATGTCGTTTTATTTATACACTGTAAAAAAAAAGTTTTTTTTTTGTTTTGTTTTTTTGTAAGTAAAGTTAGCAATAAATATGTTTTACAAATAAATGGTTTACAAACTCTTGGAGGTTTGTTACCATCATTCAGAAGAGTGGTGCTTATGTTTTACGTGATTAAATCAGGAAGATTACATTGGTTTCTTTTCAGTGTAGGACAGTTTGTCAACAAAATGCAAAAATATAGTATATTTATAAACATCGCTAAAACAAAGAGTGAATAAGAATTAAAAAAGTAATGATGTTTTTTATGTTTTATGCACTTTTAGTTTTGTTGCAATTTCACCAAAAGCTTATAATTAGGAAATACACACAACACGCTAAACTTATATTCTCTATATGTTAAAAATGTTGTAAAAAAAATACGTATTCTTATATAATAAGAATAACAATATGATAGCCTAAATTTATATTGCACTCAAACTGATTTAGACATGGAAAGAGGAATTCTTCTCAACTACCACCAGTAAAGTTTTAAAATTCTTCTTTAGAAAATATTATATTTTGATGTTTTTGCGCAAGTTCAGCAGACAGTGGTTCGGGTTTGTTCCGATCAGAGCTCGTGAGTGGAGAGCGCATTTCTGAATATTCCGCAGGGTCGCTCGCTCAACCCAGATGTCCTGTTGCCTGGTTCGAAAATATGTGGAGTAAGGGCTGTAAAAGTTTTAGTTGTTCATTTAAGTCATTCGTGGACAAATCTCCCCTTTATATTCATTTAATTACTACTTTAGCCTACAGGATAATGAGCGTTTACGTAATATAGCCGCACTCAAGTGCACGACCGCACGCATAAAGCTTGCCACAAAGAACCGGTAAAAGTAATGATTATGAATGCGTCTAAATGTGTCTAAATACGCTGTGAATGTGAATGTGCATTATACGCTGAGTTTCGGTTCATTTATGAGACGAACTCCAGTTCACTCGCCGGCGCCTCCAATGTCGTGATTGTCTGCTATATTTACTTCTTATAAATCCAGGCAATTGGTTCATGAAACATTGATTAAAATTAAGATATAATTAATACAAAACGAAATTCAATTTAAAGAAAGGCAGCTGTTCTGTTTGAGGTCTCTGTGAAAGTTTTAAAGCAGTCTTTTAGTGGCGCTTTCAGGGCGCTCGTCCGT